>OX344721.1:97962801-99171604 GCA_947034835.1 Ballota nigra
TCTCCTTGATTTCCATATTTTCGAAAATAATAAGAAAAATCAGCATTACATTTTTTTTATTTTAATCACCTTATCATTATTGGGCTACTTAATGGGCTACTTGAGGGGCCTTAAGGAGAATTAAGATTGGACTTCCAATGGACTTCTGAATTTCAATATTGAGCCACAATATAATTCAGCCCATTAATATTAATTAGTACCACTAATAAATTAATATTGCACTATCCATCTTAATCCATATTACGATAATATGGGCTCCCGGTTATTATTTCCCGCATTTAATATTATCAAGTACATTAATTAATTAAGCTTCTGAAAAGCTCTAAAATAATTAATATATTTCACCTTGGAGTAAAGACAGCTCAACATTATTATCCGTACCGAAGAAACTAATTCTTCACTTGCAAGATTTGGTACGATAAAACTTCTGAGCCCACCAAGGGGACTAATCACACGAGCCGTACTCGCACGCGTTTCTCCGTATTAAATCTTAGCAACCGTCGTATGATTAATATTACTGCCCAAAACACAAGGTTCGAAGTCACGATGATTCTCACCCAACATGAATCAAAGCAGTAACCATTAAGCACACACGGTCCTATTTAAGTGACGGAGATTAAGAAATCAATAACCACTGAGGTCTAATTCTTCACATTTCAGAACAGAAGAATTTATCCTCGCTGTAGGTCCTCTTCAACACATACTAAATGTGCTAGTGCAATCTCTTGGTCAAGACAAGCTAATCTGAGATATACACATCGACCTTTCACGGCGGATTGTTCAATTCCACCTGAGTCGTGAATTTGTACGTTTAGTTACAAGGAAACCGTTAATGTGATCTTCCGTGATCGGGTATCACCACATTAACTACAATGTAACAAGTACTATATATAATGAACTGGTTGCAATAAATATTCAACATTCAATCATATCTAAAGCAAATGTGATAAAAGAATTATTCTCATAAACAAGTGTTTAATACATGAGTTATACAAAGTAAAAGCATACTTTTACGTATAACTACAACCGCTAGATGTAGAGAGATCATTGACAATATTGTCACGAATGCTGGGCAGTGGATTGAGGACCCAGAATTTCAGAGGGCATATCAGCTTGAGGAGAGTGAAGGGACGAGGAAGCTGTTGATGGCTATGATGGAGAAGATAAGTAATATTGAGTTTGGGCAGAATTTTGTTGGAGGGAATGTAGCAGTGAGTGAGAAAGTGGACCAGCCCCCAGTTCAGCAAGAGGTAGTCAACTATATGGGAGGACCTTACTACAATCAAGGTGGGTATCCATAAGGTGGCAATCAATTTGGAAGACCCTCCTATGGCCAACCATTTGTACCTCCAAGTCCACAACCTCCTCAAAATAAGTGGAGAAATAATCAAGGCTATCAAGGAGGCCAGCAGCCTCAACAAAACCAATGGAGGAAGAATGAGAACTTCTCGTATGCCAATCCGAAGGCCGGAATTACAGTTCCTCCAGGGGTTGATCCAGGTTCAAAGCCTCTGAGTGGAGAAGGCGGTGCCTCAACTGAAGAGATGTTGAGAGCTATCCTTCAGAAGGTTGAGGAAGGAAGCAAAAGATTATCTTCTTTGGAGTATGATGTTAAAGAGTTGCATAAGAAAGATGATCAACGTGATCAAGAACTCCAGAAGAGAAATGTAGAGCTGAATCGAATTCAGCAAGAGAACAATAGGCGGTTCACTTCGATGGAGTACCAGATGAGCCAGATTGCAAAATCATTAGGAAGAGAGCCGGGTAAATATCCTTCTATGCCGGAGGGGAATCCGAAAGAGCATTGCAAGACGATCCAGCTTAGAAGTTGGACCAACTATGATGGTCCTCAGATGCCCGTTGATTCTGAGACGCCCAAAGTAGAGGTTGAGATAGAGGGGAAAGAGCCTAAGAAGGATAGAGATGAAATTGAGGAGGTAGGAGTTGAGAAGGAAATAGAGGGTGAAGGCATTCAGAGAAGTAAAGATATGGATGAGTTCCAGAAGGATAAAGGCATTGAGAAGATTGAGAGAGAGTTCCTAAGTGGAAGAAGGCAAAGGAAGCAAGGGAGAAAGTGAAAGAGACCGAGCGTGATGAATGGGGGTACCCAAATCTGTGATACCCGTCCCATATCCACAACGCTTCATGAAGAAAAAGTTTGATGAGAAATTCGCTAAATTCCTTGATGTTTTTAAGAAATTATATATTAACATTCCTTTTTATGATGCTTTGGAACAGATGCCGAATTATGCCAAGTTCTTGAAGAACTTGATAGCGAAGAGGAGGCGAGTAGATGAACCCAAGTTGGTGCAGCTGAACCATGAGGTAAGTGCATTAGTGCACAAAGCACTTTCCCCAAAGTTGAAGGATCCCGGGAGTTTCACGATCTTATGTGACATCGGGAATGGAGTCAAGAAGGGAGCGTTGTGCGATCTTGGAGCGAGCATAAATCTTATGCCCTTGTCGTTATTC
The DNA here is from genome assembly GCA_947034835.1 of Ballota nigra. Lineage (NCBI taxonomy): Eukaryota > Viridiplantae > Streptophyta > Magnoliopsida > Lamiales > Lamiaceae > Ballota > Ballota nigra. The sequence continues at coordinate 97,965,274 of OX344721.1, forward strand.
AAGAAGTTAGAAGGTGGAGAACTTCAGCCGACAATGATGACGCTTCAACTTGCCGACCGGTCAATTACTCGACCTCAAGGTGTAGTTGAAGACGTCCTTGTGAAAGTTAGGGATCACATTTTTCCAGCCGACTTTGTAGTGCTCGACATGGAGGAAGATGAGCGAGTGCCTTTGATCTTGGGAAGACCGTTCTTAGCAACGACTGAGATGGTGCTAGATGTGGCAAATGGGAAGATCACATTGAAAGTTGACGATCAAGAGATAAAAATTTCCCTATATGAGGCCATTAAGTACCCGAAGGAGGATGAGAGTTGTTATTGCATGGATGTCATTGATCCTCGTGTTGAAGACACACCTCCTCTCCCTAATCTTTCTATTAAGTATGATTTTAATAATCCTTCACTTGATAATTTGACTCATGAGCATTACGATCTTGATTATTTTGATAGGGATAAAGGGAAGAAGTTGAAGGATGAAGAAGTGAAAAATGTGGACGAGGTCTAGTTGGAGAGTAAAAGGGGAGTTAAGAAGAAAAAGTCTAAACTCAAGAAATTGCTTAGTAAGACTCCTCCAGATAAAGGTGAGAAGAAGTTGAGACCCCCACCACTTGGGGATGAGAAGGAAGCAAAGGAACTCATGATGAAGGGGCATCAAGGAAATGAATTCAACCACCACTATTATGAGAGTAAGGGAGGTAATTTTGAGTATCATGTCCCATAAGCTCCTTTGAGCTCGGTCCGGCATGAGGACCTTAAAAATAGCGGTGAATGGGAGGCAACCCATTTTTATTTGTTTTTCAGTGTTTTTATATTATTAGGGTGTTTTTAAATCGTAAGTTTTAACCTCTTACTTGAGAGTTTACTTTGTAGGCTTGTCTCGAAGGAGTAAAGGTATCATGGAGTTATTCAGATTGAAGGGACCAACTCGAGACGAGGGAGTGTGCCAAGTTGTTAAGAGGAACTGAATTTCTTAGATGAGGTAACCACCACCCCAAACTTAGACCGCTTCATAAGGTCGAAGTTTGGGGGGTGGAGTTTTTATATGTTTTATGGTTACATTGCACATGCGCACACCTTCACTTTGAGTTGAGTTTGGTTATATATTGAGCCTTGAGATGCTCCTTGAGCTGATAATGTTTTGAGGTGCTACTACATATTTCATGCCTATCAATCATCTTATGCTTGTTGATTGTTATCTTTGAGTGTGAGTATGAGTTGGTGAGTTGTGAAGTTGAGTTAGGAATTTTATTGTGTGAGTGTAGGAGTTAGAGTTGATTTGAGAGGGAACTAGTATACTTACGAATTTTCCTTTTGAATACTTGTGTGATGATAGTGAGAATTCACTAGGACTAGCATGGATGTGAAAGCCGTGAGATTTGAGCCTTTTAGAGATTAAAATGCATTATATTGATCTCTTCGTTTGTGAGTGGATCGTCACCTTAGAGGATGCTAGAACTTGTGTGTGCTTTCACTTCTTGATTGTGTCTAGTTTGATATGCCGAATGTGATCTTAGGCCATCTTTGATTTGAATGAGTCACTTAGCCAGAATTTTCCTTACCAATGACATGTATCTCTTGTTAACCCATTTGAGCCTTAGCCTATTTTATTTGCTAGCACATTTTAACACTTATCCAAGTTTCTAAACCTTTTTGTCCCAATTTGAGTGGAGAATAGGAAAAGTGTGAATGAGGAGGGATTGAGTTGAGTTGAGAAAAGGAATTATGTTGGTTGAGATGTGATAAAAGAAGGGTGTGATGAAGTTTTGAGTTGTGGAAAGAACAAAAAAAAAAATTGAGAATGAGCAAAAGAAAAATGAGCTCACATGTATGTGAAAAAAAAAAGTGAAGTGATTGAAAAGTGAAAAGAGTTGAGAAAAAAAATTGAAGTGTTGAAAGTAGAGGAATTGAAATTGTATTGAATGAAGATGTTTGAAGTATTTTGTTCCTCGTCTTGAAGTACCAAAGTTTGATTTTCTGTTCTCCATTCACTTGAGTCACCTATCCCATATTGTTATCCCACCTGTCCAAAGAGCCTACATTACAACATTGAAAAAGTTCTTTTTGATTCGACATTGATTTCTAGAGTATGATCGAAGTTAAGAGTGCTTACAAGCCTATGGCTGCTGATATGTGTGATTGATTGATTGAGTGAGTCCCTTATCATTGATATACACTTGTGAGGGAGTGAAACACATCGTTGAGTGCACATCCATGTTTGATCTTGGTGTTTCTTGTTGTTATTGCATGAGTATGATGAAGGGGATGGGTTTGTGTACATGTGAACGATCTTTGAAGTTTGAGTTTATTTACTTGCATGATTTGATTCTTTAACTCATTCCTAACAATTTCACTTGACTTATTATTCGTTGCCTGAGGACAAGCAACATGGTAAGTTTGGGGGGGGGGGGGGGGAGTTGATTAGGCGTGAAATTGTTATGTTTTTGTGCCCGATTTGCCCATGTTTTGAGTATTTTTTATGAGTGTTTGGAGTCAATTGAGTATCATTTCTATAAACTGATAAATTTGTCTCTTTGGTTTTTATAGATGGATAGAAAGCGAAAAGAGGAGTTCGTAGGACTTTGAATCGGCCAAAACGGACTCCTGGTTAAGGAGATATGAAGATTTTAAGAACAAGTGTACAGCAGCCGAAAACTGCTCGAGTACCATAGCTCGAATGCCACCATAGCTCGAGCGCTAGCGCTCGACCTGCACCAGCACTCGAGCGTTTTTGCGTGTTTTTGGCTCAAAATCGCCCAAATTCGTCCCAAAGCCTATATATACCCCTTCCAAGCATATTTTCACATAACAAGACATATCTACACATATTTACACTCGTTTTTCGAAGAAGGAAGCTTGGGAAGGAGATTGGAAGAGTTTTAAAAGTTGTAATCGAGGTTTTAGCTTACGAATTCATAGTTTAATTATTTCTTTCGACTTCTTAGATTAATTCTTTCTTTCTTTGTTTTTGGAGATTAAAAACCCTAGCTTTTCAGATTATAAAAGATTATTTTTTAGACTTTAATTTATTCTTTGTTTATGTTCTTTGATTTAATTATTGATTTAAGCATGTTTATGTTTCTTATTATCGTTATTGCTTTTGTTCTTTCAATTACCATGTTAGGCTAGAACCCTTGTATGCTTGGGCTAGGATGAACTCGTAGAAGTAGGACGTTGGTACGTAATTTGGATTACTTGTGATGTTTAGTTTTGATTCTCTTAATTAACGAACGCTTAAAATAAATTCTAGATTTATCTTGGAATTAAGTACGAAATTTTTTAGAGAGAGGACGATCTTATCACTCTTTAATAACGAATAGGCTTAACTAGAGGATTTAGAAGAGATTTATTCATCTACCGGTTTATCTAGGGAGGACGACCGCATCACCTTAGTTAAATTAGAGTCTCATTAATTAAACACAATTCATTAACTTGTGTAGTGAATTAGTGAAGTTGATTGATAGGACGAAGTATTAGGGTTTAATTCTTGAGCTTTTCATCTTATAATCTTTTACTTAGGTTATTTCTTGCACGTCATGAGTATTCTAATTACCGTACCAACTCCGTTAGTATACGTAGGAATTTCTATCCCGAGCATCACCATCTCATATTTGAAAACAAACTTTAGATTATTAATTTAATTCTTTCTTTTGTCTTAGTAGAGTATTATATCTTAGATTTTATTTCTTTAAAAATCCAAAAACATACACTCATATTAACTACGACGCGTAGATCTTCAGGGATCTATTCGCATACTCACCTTCCCTTGGGTTCGATAATACTTGGTCCCTATACTTGCCCATACTGCAGTGAACCCATACTCTTGTGGGGTAACTTCTAGTATAGCTAGTAAAGTTCGGTTCAAGTCAGTTTTCTCCCAGCCATTTGTTGGGATTTGGGAGGATCTTGTGTAGTAAATAAATCCAATTAAAAATTTTAATTCTAAAGTTTATAAGTGTGATTTACAATTTTCTTATGGTATATATTTTCTACCAAACACTCAAATAAAAATTATATCAATTTAATTAGGGTTAATTGCAAATGAAATCACAATATTTTTGCAAATTGCAATCAAATCTAAACTTTTGAATCTTGGCAAACAAAACCTTAACTTTACATTTGTTTGCAATTTAAACCGACAAATAAATTTTTTATTGTTCGAAAATGATGTTTTACTTACCTGACAATGAATATTAATAGTATTAATATGTTTAGATTGATTTGGGTGATAATACATAATTTATCATCATATTCGGGCTGATCGAAATCTGCATTTTGGTTAAGATTGCAACCAAATGTTAAGTTGGAGTTTTGTTTGCAAATATTCAAAATTTTAGATTAAATTGCAATTTGCAAAAAGGTTGTGATTTTATTTGCAATTAACCCATTAATTATACTCTACCAAACACATATATTTGTAAGTCCCGTAACTTTGCATTGTTTTGAATTTGGTCCACATGAATTATAGGTTTTGATATTGGTCCCGTAAGTTTGGAATTTTTTTTTATTTTAGTCCTTTTAAAACTTATAGGACCAAAATCAAAACGTATAATCCAATTTTTTTTAAAAAAAATTCAAACTCATAGGACCAATATAAAAAAAATAAGGTAAAAGGACTAAAATCAAAATAATCTCAAACTTACAGAACCAATATCAAAACATGTAATTCATGTGGACCAAATTCAAAACAATGCAAAGTTATGGGACTAACAAATATATAAATAATTAAAATAATATACTCCCTTCGCATCATGATTATTTGCACACTTTCGTTTTTCGTCCGTCCCAAAATTATTTGCACACTCTAAAAAATAAAACATTGATTTGCGTGCACACTCACAATAATATACACATATTTACCCACATGCCACTACTTTACTCGAAAAGTAATTTTTTTCTTAAAATGTGTGCCCTTTTTTGTATGCGTATAATATCGGGACGGAGGGAGTATATTTTAATATATCATACCAAACACTATTAAATAATACAAATCTCACTATTTTGATACTAAATTAGTAACTACCTACTAATATTTTATACTCTACCAAACTCACCCTAAGAAGAACCAGGCTTGGATTCTTGTCAATAAGCCACCAAAGCATAAGCTAATAAATTGTAAATGGTTGTTTAAGAGAAAACTTGAATCTGGTATGAAGGATCAAGTGAGGTTTAAGGCAAGGTTAGTGGCAAGAGGGTTTACTCAAAGAGAAGGGATTGACTACAATGAAGTGTTCTAACCCGTGGTTAAACATTGTTCAATCAGATTACTTCTGACCAGAGTAGTCCAAGATAACCTTGAACTACAACAACTTGATGTAAAAAAAGTTTTCTTGCATGATGATCTTATCGAGGAACTTTACATGCATCAGCCAGAGGGGTTTATTAAACCTGGAAATGAAGCGAATGTATGTTTAATCAAGAAGTCTTTGTATGGACTCAAGAAAAGTCCCAGACAATGTCACAAAAAGATTAATGAAGTTATGCTATCAATTGACTTTGTTTGAAACAAGTATGATACTTGCGTGTATCTTGAAAAACAAGGTAGTGAAGTTGTGACATATCTTCTGATCTATGTTGATGATATTTAAGTTGCCAGCAAGAGCATGTTGAATATTCAAAGTATCAAATAGAAAATAGGTGCTAAGTTTGACATGAAGGATTTGGGGAATGCTAAGAGCATACTTGGAATGAATATTCTTAGGGATAGAGCGGCTGGAAAATTGTTCTTGTACCAGAAGAGTTATAATATTGAAAAGGTTCTGAAAAGTTTTAACATGAATGAGAGTAAACTTGTATCAACTCCTCTGGGTCAACAGTTCAATTTATTCAAAGAGATGGAACCAAAGTCTGAGGAAGACAAGATGACTATGATGAAAATTCCTTATGCTAGTGGAGTTGGAAGTTTGATGTATGCATTGGTTTGCAGTACACCAGATCTGGCTTATTCAGTAAACATGGTTAGCAAGTACATGTTCAACCCAGATAGGTTACATTGGGAAGCTCTTAAATAGATTTGCAGATATCTTAAAGGATCATCTGATTTGGGGTTGATGTTTGAGAGAATTAATGAGCATAAAAGTCCTTTTGTTAAGTTTATTGATTCTGATTTTGCTGCTAATCAGGATTCATGAAGGTCTTTGACAAGGTATATTTTTACTCTTTATAACACAACTATTAGTTGGAAGTCAGTTCTTCAGTTTGTGGTAGCACTATCCACTACAAAAGCAGAATTTATAGCAACCTCAGAAGCAGTCAAGGAAGTTTTGTGGTTGAAGGGCATAATCAAAGATTTTGGTATTCAATAGAAGACAATGATCATTCATTGTGATAACCAGAGTGCAGTTCATCTGGTGAAACATAAAGTATTACATGAGATGTTAAAACATATTAATGTTAGGTTGCATTTTGTGTGGGATATTATAGAAAAAAGTGTTGTGCAGATTCATAATATTTCCACTGATAATCATGCAGCAAGAATTCAATACCTATACATAAGAGTCTCACTCTAGTCATTCCACACTTCAGTAGACATCCAGGAGTTAGAAAATTCAAAAGCTTAGAATTCTTGAAGATTCAAAGACGTTCTTCGCAACTTCAAAGACGTTCTTCTTCAACAACGACATTTGATTCGAGATCACAGAGCTAAGCCTCTACGATCGTGTTTCTCCTCCGAAGCTCTCCAAGATCTTCATCAACAACGGCATTTGATATGAGATCACGGTGCTAAACCCCTCTGCTCAACGTTTCCCCTCTGAAGTCCTTCAAGTTTCCCACAGAAGCTCATCAAGTTCTTCGCAGAAGTCAATCAAGAACGGTCTTCGGTTCGAGATCACGGTGCTAATCCTCTTCAATTAATGTTCTACAAGTTTAAGTTCTTCGTGAATCCAACATCCCAACGTCTCCACGGAATCTCCATCAAGTCAAACTTAATTCAAAACACGGCTCAACGCCCTCGAATTAATATCAAACATCAGACAAGATTCGACTGCGGACCAGTCTTCAAAAAATTCAAAATCAATTCAAAGTGAACTCTAAGAGAAGAATCAGGGGAATCAATATAGCAATATATATATATCAATATAATCACTTGATTCAGATATGAGTAATTGTTGATTACAACACCTTATTCACAAACTGCATTAAATGATTTATAAGTTAGCAATCTATTACTCATATCTATCTAGCTACAGACTCCACAGTGTCAACTCTTAACTCATTAAAATTGTTAAAGCGTTTTTTAAAAGATTACTCAAACATATTTTCATTGCATACAAGTACAACAAGTTCATTTATATTGTTATTGAATTACTTGAACTAAGCATTCAATTTTTTTATTTTTTTTAAGTCTATGAGCTATCGGTTGACAAATAGTCTTAATTATATATTGCATGTTTTGGAGAATAAAAAAAATAAAAATCAAACTTAAGGAGGGTTTTGTTTTTGTTTCCCTAGTTTTTGTAATTCATTAATACTGTGAACTACTTGATTAATGTCCTTATAGGTAGTTTTGTGATACGAGGACAATTTTGTCAATATGAATTTGTAAGAAACAACTTGTATCTTTTAGATAAAAGTAGATAGATTGTTAAAACATTTTTTTTTTTTTTTTTTTTTTAAAGAGCATAAACTAAACTTTAATTGTATTTCATAATCTTTTCTAGGAAATAAAAATGATGTTCCACAGCTAGACATTTAATCATTCTATGTTGTTTGGCATACTAAAAATTGACATACTTTCCTAATTGTTAATGGAGTTAATACTTGACTTGATATAGCTTTACTATTTCAAAAGGGCACGACTAAACAAACCTCCGATTCTATTATACAAACCCCAATTACTATGCATACTCCATTTAAAATGTAATATATTTAAAATTTTACTACATATACCCCAAATATAGACTGTTATACCCTTATTGTAACACAAAAAAAAAAAAAAAAAAAAAAAACAGAAGAGAACAAACTAACATAGAATTCCCTCTCATCTGTACCCGATCAAAAGACGTGGGAGGAGTTTAAGTCTTTCTCCACCCCCAAACCCCCCACCCCTTCCTCCCTCAAATGCAGAGTTTCATAGATTTGGTAATATCTTAATCTCCATTTCACTTTTTACCATTTCATTCAATTATTAGTTTCTGGGCTTTAATTTTTAGCATGAAACTTGTTCTCGCGGTCGGCAATTTAAACATGAATTTCTCACACGAGGTGAATATTTGGGCAGATTTGTTTTTTAGTAGTTTCAAGAGATTGTGACAGTAATTGTGATTGTGAAGGTGCAGCTTGAAGAATATGTTCTTGATATTTTGAGAGAATTTTTTTCGTTTGGTCTTTAGTTATTTATTTTTATGAGGAAAAAATAATTTTTGATCAAGAGATAATTAGAAAAAAAATAAGTAATTGGGGAACAAATAATTATAAATCATATTTTAAATAGTACTCCCTCCGTCCCCTAATAATATTCACATTTACTGTTTTCTCGTGTTTTAGCGAACGAGTTTTTTTATTAGTATTTGAAATGATAAAATAATTTTTAAAGTGTTTTATAATAGAGTAGAGATGGATCTATCGTACCCCTTTCTTGAAATCACTTTATAATTTCAAATATTAATAAACAATTCGCTCGCTAAAACACGAGAATAAAGGTAGTGTGAATATTATTAGGGGACGGAGGGAGTAATATATATATGTGGGTAATATAGACATTTAACTTAGAAGTATTTTTGTCTAAAAAATTATGGGGTGTGTACAGTATAATTGGGGGTTTATATAGCCGCTGCCATTTCAAAATTCAGTTCGCATACATATATAATATTACTCTTTTATCTTGAAATAAATGACTATTATTAATTAAGAATTAATTTTATATGCATTGGGTGCATCATGCAATTGAAGTGTATTTTTGAATAAATGATTATTATTAATTAAGAATTAATTTTATACGCATTGGGTGCATCATGCAATTGAGGTGTATTTTTGAAAATTACTCATATTGCTACCGAAAAGTTACCCTTGTTTATACTGAAAAGTCACTCCACGTTAAATTAACTTTTCAGTATAAATAAGGGTAACTTCTTAAAAATATACATAAATTGTACAATGCACTTGGTGTGATTGACTTACTCTAACTTTAAATATATGTAAAATTAACATTTAGATTGCTAAATGGTAAATCTTTGAAAATATACAAAATCAGAGGGGATGAACACTAGAGTGTCAAAATTTTAGTATGTTGGAAGCAAATAGTTATAGTATGATTCATATTCAGATTTACATAAGCAAATAATGTAGCATATATAATATATGAGCATAGGAAGTACTCTATTACGAAATTGTGGCAAGTTACACATATTAATTCTATAACGAAATTGTGGCAAGTTACACGAATTAAAATGTGTCGGCATTGTATAAGGTATATCGTACCATTCAAATAATTTTTTAAAAATTACATTTATTTTTATTAAAAGATCACTTTTGTTTTCACTGAAAAATTAAGGTTACTAAATGTAACTGATCTTAACTTTTCAATAAACAAGAGCAATTTTTCAGTGAAAACAAGGATTACTTTATTAAAATAGAGTCAGTTCCAGTGAAACTTGTTTATCATATGAAACTGGATTTATTCAATAATACAATACTAATATTTATTTAGTAATACCATTATACTAATAAACTAATATCATAACATTTATCTACATAATTCGACCTGTATGTTTATGTAAAAGTATTATGGTATTAATTAATATAAGAATAACGATATTCTATATATATGTTATGATGTTCTTCAATGAAGGAAAATAATATTATTGAATGAATTTAGTTTTATACTGGAAATTTGCCATTTTTTAATCAATTAGTGGTTAAATAAATTAATGAATAAAATTATTTAATTTGGATCATGTTACAATATTGAAAAAAAACTTGCATATGAAATCTAATTCAATAATATTTTAGAATGAAAATGAGTAAAATATACTTATAAAATAAAAAAATATTAAAATATTGAGAGTATGTTTACTTCATTAGTGATCCACACTTCGTTGGTCTTTGATTACGACCGCATAACGAATCAACACATTTACTCTCGATTACATTTTCCTTGACAAATACAATATAATATTAATACTATCCATAAATTATCAATTTTGCAGTAAAAAATCTGCAGAAATGTGAGGTAATTTATTGCCTAGATCTTCCTGATACGATTCTCTCAAATTCACGTGAATTCATCATTTGACTGTGTGGAATTCTTCGAAAATTCGTTGCAATTTGGATGAAATTAGTAGGAATTGAGCTGAGGATGGGGATTTGCCAAGGGGTTTAGGAGTAATTCTTCCACGAAACTGGAAATTGGAAGGAATAATGAAGAATTTCTGAGGTCCTCTCCTCGATTTGAAGATATTTCACAAAAAATATCAGAAAGGTACGGGCTCTTTATTTTTTTTTTTTTTTGTAAATATTGTTCAGCTCATGTTTTACTTGTTTCCTCGCTTTCTGTATAATTTCGTACTTTGTGTCTAATCAATACATGCTTGTCTCCTTCAATTTTTTTTTTTTTTTTTTAATTATCTGTTTTGGTCTTTATAATGGGCAACTATTTACGCTTTTAAATTTCCAGATAGTGGTGTAGATTGGGATATTCCATCTTTCAACAAGAAATTTCTGTTTTCTCCTTTTATCTTTTGGCCTCATGTTTTTCATGTTTAGCTATAGTCCTGTTTCTTGTATTTGCAGAATTTTGGTTTTGTTTTTGAATTAGTATGCCAAGAAGTTAACTTTAAAGCTCTTATAAACTTCTGAAATCTTGATATTATGAGGTGATCTGAAAATTTTCCTTATTGAGCATTGCATTGAAGAGAAAAAGAAGAATGTCCTTTTAGGAAGAGTACGTTTGTGGGTATTTGTGCTATTTATTCTTTTACCTTTCTTAAAAAATTATAAAATCGCCAGATGAGAAGTGATGAATTATTCTCTCCATATGCTGGCTTGTAGATCATCAGTTTTCAATAACCAATTCGCCAGACATTACTGTGACTATCAAGTTTACATCGCCAGTTTCCGGTCATACTATGTACATCAATTGCGGATTTTATCCTGCTCAAAGGTGGATTTGTTGTATTGTCTAAGCAAATTTGATGACCATGATAAAAGTAATTTATAGTTCTGGCTTGTTTGTATCAACGTCTCCTATGTTATAAAACTTCCCCTAATGAGTAATAATATCAATTCAATATAAGTCAAATTCCTTATTCTTTGCATAAGTCATAATCAGATTGTGGGCACAAGTTTGCGTATGTATATTCTTGTTGGATAACTCATTATGGAATGAATCTGTTCTTATCTATGTGTTTTCTCTTATTCTTATGTATGGCTTTGTCAGAATGGCAACTCCAGTTGAACCCCCAAATGGGGTTAGATCTCAAGGAAAGCATTACTACTCAATGTGGCAAACACTTTTCGAGATTGACACAAAGTATGTTCCAATCAAGCCAATAGGTCGAGGCGCGTATGGGATAGTGTGTTCTTCAGTCAACAGAGAAACCAATGAAAAGGTTGCAATCAAGAAGATACATAATGCCTTTGAAAACCGTGTTGATGCACTGAGAACCCTGCGTGAACTCAAGCTTCTCCGGCATCTTAGACATGAAAATGTGATTGCTCTAAAGGATGTCATGCTTCCTATACACAAGGGAAGTTTCAAAGACGTCTACTTGGTTTATGAGCTTATGGATACCGATTTGCATCAGATAATTAAGTCCTCCCAGGCCCTTACCAATGACCATTGCCAGTATTTCCTTTTCCAGGTATTCTCAAATCTCCACAAGTAATGGCATAAGATTTATATATGATTTAGTTCTTACTTTTGTGGATTTACAATCATGTACTTTTCTTATGGCCATCAATTGACCTATTATCTCCTGAAGAATGAGGTGGTTAGACTCATGAACCACATGCAAATATTGAATTCATTGCCAGGATGATTATGATATCTTAGGGGTTGCTTGGTTCAAAAGTCCTCAATGGCAGCGGTAATGCCATAATGGAAGGGTACTTTTGTGGTTAATGGGAAATAAAGATTAACAATTCACCCTCATCATACTTAGTGTGTGGTAATAAGATTTAAAATAAGTTACTTTCAAAAAAAAAAAAAAAGATTTAAAATAAGTTAATAATTACCCCATTTTGATGAACTGCCAATCATTTCACTGTTCTTCAACCAATAATTATTTTTGTCCCAACTTCTTCCAAGATTAGACCAATACACTACCAATTTAACCACCATTCTCATTGTAATCTACTATTTTGATTCCCATTACCATTTCTGTAGAAGAGTTTGAACCAAATGCCCCCTTGATGTTCAACGGGTGTGTTGGCAGTACTTCTATCACCGAGTTTGGACCACCAATCTGTTCTAAGAAAATCCCCAACTGCATATGAATAGTGTGGCACCAGTTTACTCAACTTTCTGTTGTGGAACTATATCACAATACTGATTTTGTGAATTATGTCATAACTAGAGCTCTCTTATGCATTCAGCAGAATCTCTAGCCACAAGAAAAGGAAAAAGATAAAGGAAGATAACCAATTTGTATTTTTATCTGCTGCGAAATATTGTTAATCTTTTGTTAATTGAAGTGCTTATCGGCTAAACGAAACGGCCTTCCCTTATTTAAAACGTATATACTTAAATGCTTGTGCAAGATCTTTCTTTTATTTTCTTGTCATGAAGATGAAGTCTGTCTTAGTTAATGGCTTTTGGACATCCCTTGACTTATACTTTACTTTAGCTGCCAAACATAGGGTAGAATTACGCCAGCTGTAGATAATTTAATTTTATGGATGAGCTGATGAATCTCCCTTTGCTTGTGTACCAAGGCATTTTGACAGTGTGAGAATCCAGGATTTCCACCTTTTAATAAAATATTTTTCAGTTTTTTATGCACAAGCAAGAGATTCTGATGTGAACATATGATTTGATTTCTTCTTCATTTCAATAATTCTGATAAGTAGATAGATATAACTGTGGTATCTTATATCTGAATAATTCCTTACCAATCCTGAATTTCTCATCGCAGCTGTTAAGAGGTCTAAAATACCTACACTCTGCAAACATCCTTCACCGCGATTTGAAGCCCGGAAACCTGCTCATCAATGCTAACTGTGATCTTAAAATATGTGATTTCGGGCTTGCTCGTACAAACAGCAGTAAAGGCCAATTCATGACCGAATATGTGGTTACTCGCTGGTACCGGGCCCCAGAGCTCCTTCTCTGCTGTGACAACTATGGAACATCAATAGACGTGTGGTCTGTTGGTTGTATCTTTGCAGAACTTCTTGGTAGGAAGCCTATTTTCCCAGGTACAGAGTGTCTTAACCAGCTTAAGTTAATCATCAACATCCTTGGTAGCCAGAAGGAAGAAAATATTGAATTTATCGATAACCCCAAGGCAAGAAAATACATTAAAACTCTTCCCTACTCCCTTGGGACCCCCTTTGCTCGACTCTATCCTCAAGCCCATCCTCTAGCGATTGATCTATTACAGAAAATGCTCGTTTTTGACCCTTCGAAGAGGATTAGTGTAACTGAAGCACTTGAACACCCGTATATGTCTCCCCTTTATGATCCAAGATGTGATCCCCCAGCTCAGGTCCCGATCAATCTAGACATAGACGAGGATTTGAGGGAAGATATGATTAGAGAAACGATGTGGACAGAAATACTGCACTATCATCCAGAAGCTGCAGCAGCAGCAAATATGGGGGTAAGCATGTAACTTTAAGTTTTCATTTGGAGTGATCCGTTTGTGGTTTAGACATCAGAACATGACGAAATAATCACTTCTGTTCTGTTCTGTTTTTTTCTTTTCTTGTTTGTTTTCTTTGATTTTAATAATTATGAGAAGCAATGCATTAACAGTTTGTGCTGCTAATGTTTCGACTGTTATCACAATCGGAAGTGGTTCTTGGGCTTGAGCTACTTATGACTTAAGTGCCTTCTAATTTGTACATAGGCTCTCTGTTGTATCCCATGGACGTTTCCTGTACATTAGTTATTCCTACATGATTTAAAAATGGAAAAATGTTATTGTTGGTGGTGATTTATATAGAATATGATTGTTGTCATGTTTGAATGCTTATGATTATAGCAGGACATAAACTTGTAAATGTGAGTCCAGTAGTCCACTACCCAAGATTCATAGGCAGTAAAGTTATTATATAAATGACAAATTCTTGATGTAGTGATAGACGAGCAGGTTGTGAGATATTCTAACATTTTTACTTGCTTTCACCTTTACCTTTACCTCACCTCTTTTTTTCTTTTCTTTCTGCGTAGTTGATTAATTTTGATTCACTCTCACATGAAGGTATGACAAGAGGGTGCGTCAGACCTTACTTAGAGTTCGTTTGACTAAATGCTTTTTTTTTTTTTTTTTTTTTCGAAAATATTTTAAAGAGTTGTAACATGTTTTAAGAGCTTATAAAATGTATTTTTGTAAGAGCTTACAATGTTTGGATAATGGAGCTTATAAGTTCTTCGATAATTTAAAATACATATTAATTTTAAATTCATTAAAATAATTAATAATTTAATTTTCGATGTCGAGCCACAGTGGCCACCACTGTCGAGCAACCTAGTTTGAGTTTGGGTGGGCTGAATTTATTTGAAGGGTGTGGGATGGGTGGGTGATTTTTTCAAGGTCTAAAATCATATATATTTAATTATAGTTTATAAGATTTTCTTAAAATAAATTGGGACGTGGATATTTTAATTCAACTTTATCATACACTCTCACTTTTGGGGATATAAATTTTCCCGTGTTCTTTTCTGGATTTGCAAAGTTTGAAGGATGAGATAGGGTTGATCCCTTTCATTTTGTGGAATTCCCCATCCAAGTTAACATAGAATTTACTGATTCTTCGTCCAAATATACTTTGGGGGTGCTTGGTTAGCAACTCTTCAATGGTAATGGGAATGAGATTGAAAATTAGTGTAATTATGATGGTTCATAAGAACAAAATCACCACCTCCTCTCATAAATAAGGTAATCACTACTCTATTTTGATTAACCTATTCTCTTCCTACAATCATCCTCTTCAATCACTCCCTCATTCCTCCACCAACAACCATTTGTTGTCTACTTCTATTCCAAAATTGGGGCATGACACTAGCAATGGAGTCATAATTGTAACAAGTATTCCTCCAACACATCATTTTTATTGTGGGGGCATGGATGGAAAATAATTTTAATTCTCATTACCATTGAGGAGTTGTCAACCAAGCGCCTCCTTAATTTACTCTCGCCTCATTTAAGTAGTTTGCAATAGGCACCGGACTAAGTTTAAAGCGTAGAAATTCCGGTTCATATATGCTTGAGAAGAATAAAAACTGATTATTATCACAAATACATTTGTGAAAATATGCATGGTTTTAAATGTTATGCTTTCATACACTAATTTATAAATGGGAATGTGTGTATGTGTGAATCTAAGGGTCCACGGTGAACTGGATCCGGAAGAAGATTCAAGTTCTTTGAGAGTAGTTAGAGCTCCACTACCTATAATCGAGCAAATGATTCAATTTGTTCTCTTTTATGTTTCACTTTGTGTTCCATAGTTTGGATGGTTGACAACCCTTTTTATATAAGAGTGATGTATATGTATTTGTAAATTTATAAAATTGAGTAGAATCTGTTTTTCTTGTAAAAGTTTTTCTCAATAATTTAGAGAAAAATGATTGGACAAGTTGTTCATGGAATTGCAAATTAGAAATGTAAGCTAATTTGACACGTCTAATCCTATTTTCTCCTGTATTGTGCCTTAGACAAAGTATAGAGTGAAGATGTATCTGATCACTTTTATTTGAAGATTGTAATCATCGGATTAATTACTTTATTTTCTTTGATTTGATTTTGGAACAGAGACGATGCGTTGAGATTGAATGTTGTTTTGAAATAATTACAATCCGATTATCTAGTATAGCATACTGATTTGGAAAAAAGGTATCTTTGGATATTTTCTTTCATATCGGAGAACGGATGTATTTTCAAAGCAAAAATAGTAATATTAAGTATGAACCTATGATGCACAGATTCTTCTAAAAATATTTAAAATGCAGTATCGGATTCGCACCCGCCCCCTAAAAGGGGTGCGATTTTTGAATCCGCGTATCGAATTCTCCACGTGGCAAATCCGGCTGTCACGTGGCGAATCCACTAACGGATACTTGAATCCAATCCTACTTATTAAGCATTAAATATGTTATTTCAATTGAAATTTATTATATAATATAATTTAAATTGACAATGTAACACTTGTTTTATATTGAAATCATTGTTATGACGTATGTATTAGGCTAATGGAATTTGAATTGATTTTTTGTCACTTAATTATATTAAAGTATTTGAATATGTTTAAGTTTTTGGCCAGAAAAAATGTGAATTATATACATTTAATGTACAAAATTTTAAAATATATATTTCTTTTAGATATTATATATAATAAAATATAAATAAATAGACGTATCCTTTAACAATCGCACCCTAATTTTTCAGAAAATTCGTATCCCTGTATTCATATCGCCCTCGTACCCGCACCTGTGCGAACCAAATTTATTAGAGAGCCACCGTATAAGTATAGTACATGACCTTCCGCGCATTGTGTTGAATTTTTATTCAATTTAATTTTACAATAGTCTCCCCCTCCCTCTCTCGGTAATTGGAATCATAAATATGTGGCTTCCTCAAATATAGTGTAAAATAATCATGAGTAGATTTTATACGAAAATGTTTCATGATAAAAATATTTGATTAGGAGTATTATTAATTTGTATTCAAGAAAATTTATAATTATTACAATATAATATCATTGACTCAAATTAATGATAATCTTAATGAAAGTATTGATACTCCTAATTAAATATTTGATACTTTAAAACTATTTTATGATATGTTTATCATGAACTATTTTCATATGATAAGTAATGTATTTTTATATGATAATGTTAACTGTTTATATCGATGTAGATATGAAGTGTGACAAAAAAAACATTTGAAATGTGCATAACATAATTCAAGGTTTAATGCATATTAAAAGGTTAAGATAAAATAAATCAAATAGAACTATTTTGTTTTAATAAGATATGAATAAGTTAACTAAATATTAAATTTCACATAACTAGTGTTGTTAAAATTTAAGTAATGAATTCATCAATATAATAATTATATTTAATTCTCTTGTTTGAAATATTCACAAATTGAGATTCTCTAAAATATGATATTTTTTAAGAACAGTGCGATACATAAGTTGATAGATTTATAGACTTAGAGGGGTGTATTGGTTATAGAGTCTGTAAGATTTTTTTAGACTTTTAAAGTCTGAGGGTATTCAATTTAAATTTTCAAAAGTCTTTAAAAATCCTGAGGTATTCAATACTGATTTTAAAAAGTCTTAAAAAATCTTTAGGTATTCAACAGTCTATGGATTTTAATACTCCACGAATTTTCTTAGATTTCCCTTCCAAAATATGAATAGATTTCACTCTTCAAAATCTCTTCTAATAACCAGAGATTTCTACGGATTTTGAAAAGTCTTAAAAAATCTTTAGATATTCAACAGTCTATGGACTTTCTTTGATTCTTTTCCATTGGGATGTTAACGGGGCGGGGACGGGGGGTCATTCCCCATCTCCGGCCCTACAAAATAAATGGAGAATTTTTTTTCCCCATCCCCGCCTCACCGGGATTCCCGTCTCGCGACGATTCCCCGTTCCCCGCCTACTTATTTTTTTTATCTCATTTTTAAAATATAAAAAATATTTAAATTAAAAACTTTAATCATACACAACAATTACTTTAAGTTGGTGTTAAAAAAAATTAATTTAAACAATTCGAAGAACCTCTAATTCTAATATTTTTAATTAACATATATACTAAAGTGAAAATAATTTGGAACTAATAACATAACATTAAATAAAAAAATATAATTTTTAATAAATAGTTAATTGAGTAGGAAACTATGAAATATTTATTTGTAATTTACTTTAACATTAAAATTATATATAAATATATTAATTATATAAAAAATAATGCGACTCCCCGCAGGGAGCGAGACGGGGATCCCCCGGGCTGAGAATACTATCCCGGTCCCCGCCTACGGGGCAAAAATATTTTCCGTCCCTGTTTGCTTTGGGGATTACCCGCCCAGTTGTCAAGTCTACTCTTCAAAAAATATAAATAAATTTTACTCTCCAAAATCTCTTCTAACAACCTGAGACTTCTAATGAGGGCGAGGTATAACGGTGATGGAAATGAAGATGAAATAATAATGTATTTTTTTAACTAATGTATTTTTTTTCTAAATAATTTGGATAACTTTTTTTTATATACAAGTGTGTCCCATATATATTTGCATCAATGGTTACAGCGCCGAAGTCTATGTAAATCCATGTAAATCAATAAAAAAATGTATTCCACAATCCTATAAAGTCTATGAAAATCCAAATAAATCAATAAAAAAAGTCAGTCAAACTCTGTATGGAGTCTATAGATTTTCTAAATCCACGGACTTTTTAAAGTCCAAAAAAATCCGATTGAATCCCAATTGAATACACCCCTCTTAATTTATATTGTTATTCAAAATATGTAAAGATTTATGAATTTGATTAATTGATAAGTAACATAAAAATTATGCAAATTATGTAAAAGGTGCGGGGATTAAACCAATATGACAACAATACATCATCTAAGCAAAATTTCAAACTTTAAACGACACATCATTTTATAGGGGATGTGTATTATTATTATTAACATGAAAAAGAAAGATAAATATCTGACAATTAATAGTTGGCTTATTCCAATTGTCAGACTATATGGAACTTTTTGGTAATCCTTACTAATAATCGGTCAGATACACAATTCATCTTAGTTTTTCCTATTAGACCAAATTCAGTTAAAATAAATAGACTTTGGTGTACAAATTTAAGCAACAGTAAAATGAAATGAATTTGACAAATTTAACCTAAACATAAATTGTAATTCCAAGAAGGTCACTGGGTTTCTTAAAAAGAATTCATTACATTTTAACAGAGCAATTCGTCTACTGCCCAAAAAAACCCTGAACAATTCCACTTCTCATGAAAATACGCCGGAATAATTCGATGAAAAGTCGCACATCTTCAGTGAAACCACCGATCAAAACCTAAACCCTAACCACCGATCAAAACCTAAGTGAAACCAAAAAATAAATTCTCCACAACTTTGCCTCATAACACAAATACCATCAATCCACACTCAGATCACACCACCACGAATGCTCTCCGTCCCAAAATTCGAATTGAAATTGAAAAAGATGAAGAACAAATCTGAAGAATAATCCTTACCTAATATTTTTAATACCCAGATGAACAACTTTAGAACATACCGATGTCTTGTGCTGATCTGTCGGGAGATTCAAGATGCAAAACCCATAGTCTTCTGCCTCCTTCGAATGGACTAGGAAGAAATGAAAAGAACTGATATGAAAATATTTGGAGTGAGCTTTATATACCATGGGGGCATTTTTGTCTTTGGGCCAAATACTGTTCATTCCCGATTTTTTAGGAGCCCAAAAATCAGTGATTAATATACGAGTGAAATAGTAATCTGGAACGGGCCTTGACATATAATCTTGGGCCTGCAAATAGCCACCAAACAAACTTAACCTAAGATAACTTCCCTATCTTGGCCCAATCGTGCCACCAAAAGGGGATGAATGTAAATACTAGTCCCCAAGTCTTAAACGACACTTGTTTTACATATGTACTTCCAGTGCATTTTAGTTAAATTTAGTATTACATTGTTAGTTAAAGTCAGTATAATATCTCGTTTAACATTTTCAGTTAAAACTAATAATATGTTTAATTTAATTATATTAACTTGTACATTTAGATTGAAATTACTGTTATATTTCAATTAAAACTGATGTCACATTTCATAATTATTTCTAGTTGCAAGACACACAATACTCAATAATATATACAACTATATAAGGTTAACGTCACATGTCATAAGGACTAACAAATTGCTACAAGGACGCAGGATCGAGCCCTGGCAGCCGCAGTGTGGGAGTTTTATCCCTCCAATGTGGGGATAGCTGATTAGGCGTGAAATTGTCATGATTCGTCACTCGAAATACCCTAATTTTGGTCGATTTTGTCGAGTATTTGGAGTCAATTGAGCATTATTTCTATACATTGATTAATTTGTCTCTTTGATGCTCGTAGGTGAATCGAGGGCGAAGAACGGAGTTCGTAGGACTTTGAATCGACTCAAACGGATGCCCGGATGAGAAGATATCGAAGGAATACGATTGGTGTTAGTGTTGAAGAAGAAAAGTACTACTTGGTGAAAATTTGGGAGCATTCGAGTAAACCACTCGAGCACTAGCGCTCGAGCACGTTGCTCGAGCGCCCAAAACATACAGAAAATTTCATGCGCTCGAGCAGCTCGAGCGCCACCGCTCGAGCGTGTTGCTTGAGCGCCCCAATTTATGCAGAAAGTTTCCACCGTTCGAGCAGCTCGAGCGCTCGAGCGCTCGAGCACTTGTGTCATTCGAGCTATACGCTCGAGCGCGACGGCTCGAGCAGGCCTGCACGAGCAACTCCATTTTTCGCGTTTTCAAAGGCGTTTTTCGGCCCATGAGTTCACGATTCGGCCCGTGGCTTATATATACGCGTCCAAAGCTCGTTTTTTAGGAGACCACACATCACTTGATATTTTTAGACTTTTAGAGTTCATTTTTGGAGAGGAAGGAGAGAAGCAAGCTTTACGTTTACATTTTTTAGGTTTTCATTACGAATTCATATTACGATCTTAGTTTTTAGTTTTGTTTCTTTATATTTTTGTTCTTGAACACGTTGAGACTTCTTTTCTTGAGTTAATTTCAGTTTATTCTTTTATTTCGTTAAACCCTAGTTTATGTTTGATCTCTTCTTCGTCGTAATTATCATTTTCATGTTTGTTACTTATTCAATTGCTATTATTTACGTAAAATCTATGTCTAGCTAAAACCCTTGCATGCTTGGGGTAGGATGAACTTGTAGAAGTAGGTTGTGGGTACGTAATTAGGATAACTTGTGACGTTAGGTTTTAATTCTCTTGATTAATAAATTCTTAAAATTAATCTTAACTTTACTTTTGAATTTCGTTCGAAAAGTGTTAGAGAGAGGACGACCGCATCACTCTTTAACAACGAGTAGACTTAACTAGAGGGTTTAGAAAGGGTTAATTCATCTACCAGTTCAGCGAAGGAGGACGACCGCATCACCTTAGTTAAATTAGGGTCTCATTAATTAAGCACAATCTATTAACTTGATAGTGGATTAGTGAAGTCGAGTGTTAGGGTAAAGTATTAGGGTTTAGAATCTTGAGCTTTCACCTTGCATTCTTTTACTTAGGTTATTTCTTGCACGTCACAGTTATTTTGATTATGTACCTGCTCCGTTAGTATACGTAGGGATTCCTATCCTGAGCATCACCATCTCTCATTTGAAAACAACCCTTAGTTAAATTGTCTTCTTAAATTCTTTAGTTTAATTAGTTTAATTTAGTTTTAATTAATCTTTCCAAAAACCCAAAAACATTACACTCATATTAGCTACGACGCGTAGATCTTCAGGGATCTGTTCGCATACACTCCATCCCTTGGGTTCGATACTACTTGGTCGCTATACTTGTCAATACTACAGTGAACCCGTTCTCTTGCGGGGTAACTACTAGTAGAAAGCTAGTATATTCGCCTTCAAGTCAATGGCGCCGTTGCCGGGGATGGCATTGTATGTCTTTTGAATAGGACTTGTCGATAGCTTAGTAGTTAGTAGTGGGTGTTTTCTTTTCTGTTTTTTATTTTTATTTGTATCCATTCGGCAGTTGCATTTTGATCCTTCTGCTAGTGTGTCAGGTATATGAAAATACGCTCACAAGGCAATACGAGCGAAGAGAGAATACCGTTGGACCCTGAGACGATAGCTAGAAGTAATCGAGCCTTCTTAAGGAGAATGAATACTGCCGGAGGAGGGAAAAAACCGATGGACATTACGAATGAGTTGGACGATGTCGAGAATGAGTTCAATCAGGCATTGAACCAGGTTGACGGCACTGATGGCAATACCAGTAAGAATCAAGATCCGTTAGGAGAAAGCCAGAGCCAAAACCCGGGTACTCAGAACCAAAATAGCCCAGCTCATAACATTGTCCAAAATCCTCATAACAACCCTGCTTACCCACATCCCAACTTTCCACAAAACAACTTACCCTATCCACCCTACCCATACCCACCTTACCCTTATCCACCATACCTGTATCCTCCACCTCCAGTTTACAATCAACCACCTATTTACCAACCACCGCCCCAACAAGTACCCGTACCAGCTGCCAATCCTCAGCACGTTCCTCAGAACATAGATCAAAATATGGCTATTCGAGGGAGGTTTGCAGTGCAGCCACAACGGTATTATGATGGAGTGGCATTGCCTCCAGTTGAGGTAAATAACTTCTCGATTTCCCCGGGAATTCTTAAGTTGCTTACCGAGAATCAATTCAAGGGGGTGATCGGGAAGGAGAATCCTCATACACATCTGAGGAGTTTTCTAATGATAGCCTCCACTTTCAATTACAATGGCATTTCTGAAGATGCCAAGAGGCTTAGGTTGTTCCCATTTTCATTGACGGGAATAGCTAAGGAGTGGTACGATAATACGCTTCCACGGGGAGGTATTACCACTTGGGCCGAGCTCGAGCGTCTGTTCCTCGAGCGATTCTACCCTCCATCCAGAACGATCAAAGCAAGGATTGAGATCTCTTCCTTCCGCCAGAAGCAAGGAGAGGACCTACGTCAAGCGTGGGAGAGATACTCAAACATGCTGATAGAGTGCCCGCAGCACGGGTATAATGAGGGAGATATTATGACATTCTTCTACAGTGGTGCGAACAAGGCTGGGCAAGACCATCTAGACGCCTGTGCTAGTGGATCATTTCTGAATCAAGGAATATAGAGGTGTAGAGAGATCGCAGACAACATAGTCACGAATGCCGGGGCGTGGAGTGTGGACGCAGACTTCCAGAGTGCATCAGGTTGAAGAGGGTGAAGGAACGAGAAGGCTGTTGATGGCCATGATGGAAAAGATTAACAACCTCGAGTTGGGGAAGAATTTGGTTGGAGAGCATGCAGCAGAAAATGAGAGAGTAGACCAGCCAAGTGGACAGCAAGAGGTAGCCAATTACATGGGAGGTCCGTATTACAATCAGAATTGCTACCAAGGTGGAAATTTTCAAGGAAGGCCTTCTTATGGCCAACCTTTTGTACCTCCAGGTCCACAGTCTCCTCCTAATCAGTGGAGGAACAATCAAGGCTATCAAGGAGGCCAGCAGCCTCCTCAGAACCGGAGAAAGAACGAGAATTTTTCATATGCTAACCCGAAGGCGGGTGTTACAGTTCCTCCGGGTGTTGACCCAGGTTCAAAGCCTCCGGGTGGAGAAGGCGGTTCCTCAACTGAGGAGATGTTGAGAGCGATTCTACAGAAGGTGGAGGAAGGAAGTAAGAGGTTGTCATCCTTGGAGTACGATGTGAAAGAGTTGCATAAAAAGGGTGATCAACGTGATCAAGAGCTCCAGAAGATGAACGTTGAGTGGAATAGAACTCAACAAGAGAACAATCGAAGGTTCACCTCCATAGAATTTCAGATGGGGCAGATGGCAAAGTCATTTAATAGAGAACCTGGAAAATACCCTTCAATGCCTGAGGGTAATCCTAAAGAGCATTGCAAGGCTATCCAGCTTAGAAGTGGAACCAACTATGAAGGTCCTCAGATGCCTGCTGATTTTGAGACGCCCCAAGATAGAGTTGAGATTGAAGAGGTGAGAGTTGAGAAGAAGGTTGAGGGTGAAAGCACTCAAGCAAGCAAAGAGCTTGAAGAGGAAGGCATTGAGAAAGGTGAGAGAGTTCCTAAGTGGAAGAAAGCAAAGGAAGCAAGGGAGAAAGTGAAAGAGATTGAGAAAGATGAATGGGGGGTACCCAAATCTGTGATACCCGTCCCATATCCACAACGCTTTATGAAAAAGAAGCTTGATGAAAAATTCGCTAAATTCCTTGATGTGTTTAAACAATTGCATATTAACATTCCTTTTTAAGATGCTTTGGAACAGATGCCCAACTATGCAAAGTTTTTGAAGGACTTGATCGCGAAAAGACGGCGAGTGGATGAGCCGAAGTTGGTGCAGCTGAACCACGAGGTGAGTGCATTAGTGCACAAGGCGCTTCCTCCAAAGCTGAAGGATCCCGGGAGCTTCACCATTCTTTGTGATATCGGGAACGGGATCAAGAAGGGAGGGCTATGTGACCTCGGAGCGAGCATTAATTTGATGCCGTTGTCGCTTTTCAAGAAGTTGGAAGGTGGTGAACTTCAACCGACAATGATGACGCTTCAACTCGCCGACCGGTCTATCAAGAGACCTCAAGGTGTGGTTGAAGACGTCCTTGTGAGAGTTGGAGATCATATTTTTCCAGTCAACTTTGTAGTCCTAGAGATGGAGGAAGATGAGCATGTGCCCCTAATCTTGGGAAGACCGTTCTTAGCTACGACGGGGATGGTGCTAGACGTGGGAAATGAGAAGATTACGTTGAAAGTTGATGATCAAGAAGTGAAGATTTCCCTATATGAGGCCATGAAGCACCCGAAGGAGGATGAGAGCTTGTATTGCATGGATGCAATTGATCCTAGTGGTGAAGACACATCTCCTATCCATAATCCCTCTCATATTTATGAATTTTATAATCCTTCGCTTGATAATTTAACCCATGGGCATTATGGTCTTGATTCTTTTGATAGGGATAAAGTGAAGAAGTTGAAGAATGAAGAGGTGAAGAGTGTAGACGTGGTGCAATTAGAGGGTAAAGGAGGAGTTAAGAAGGAGAAGTCAAAAGTCAAGAAGTGGGTACCTCCGTGGAAAGTGAGTAAGAAGGAGTTGAGACCCATAACACTTGGGGATGAGAAGGAAGTAAAAGGGCTCATGATGGAGGGGCATCAAGGAAAGGAATGCAAGCACCACTCTTATGAGAGTAAGGGAGGTATTTTTTAGTATGATGTCCCATAAGCTCCTTTGAGCTCGGTCCGGCATGAGGACCTTAAAAATAGCGCTGTGTGGGAGGCAACCCACTTTTATTTGCTTTTAGTTTCTTATTATGTTATTAGGGTGTTGTTGAGTCGTAAGTTTTAACCTCGTACTTGAGAGTTCATTTTGTAGGCTTGTCTCGATGGAGTACTCAAAAGGGAGGAACTCAAGCAAGGGAGTGTGCAACGTTGTTGAGAGAAACTGAATTGTTTGGTTGAGGTAACCCACAACCCCAAACTTAGACCTCTTCGCAAGGTCGAAGTTTGGGGGGTGGAGTTTTTTATGTTTCTTGTTACATTGCACCGGAGCACCCCTTATCTTTGAGTGTGTTTAGTTATTTTGTGCCTTGAGATGCTCTTTGGGGTGATTTTGATCTGATTCGCTATTGCATATTTCATGCCTATTAATCATCTTATGCTTGTCGATTGCTATCTTTGAGTATGATTTGATGAGTAAAGTTGAATTGTAAGGTTGACTTAGAAATTCTTTTGTGTGAGTGTTTAATGAGAGTTGATTTGAGAAAGAACGTGTATGCTTGTGAATTTTTCTTTTGAGTACTTGTGTTATGAGAGTGAGAATTCACTAGGACTAGCATGGATGTGAAAGGTGTGAGACTTGAGCCTTATGAGATTTTGATGCATGAATTAATCTCTTCGTTTGTGAGTGGATCGTCACCTTAGAGGATGCTAGAACTTGTGTGTGCTCTTGCTTCTTGATTGTGTCTAGTTTGATATGCCGAATGTGATCTTAGGCCATCTTTGATTTTATTGAGTCACTTAGCCAAAATTTTCCTTACCAATGACATTGAATCCCTTGTTAGCCCCTTTGAGCCTAAAGCCTATTTTATTTGCTAGCACATATGAACACTATTCCAATTCCTAAGCCTTTTGTCCAAATTTGAGTGGAGAATAGGAAAAGTATGAATGTGAAGGGATTGAATTGAGTTGAAAAAGGAAAAGGTTGTTTGTTGAGTGGATATGAGAAGAAGGTGTGATGAGATATGAGATGTGGGAAAAAGAGAAAAAATTGAGAATGAGCAAAAGAAAAAATTAGCTCATGTGTTGGTGCGAAAAAGAAAAAAGTGAAGTGATTGAAAAAAAAAGTGAAAGAGTGAGAAAGAAAAAAATTGAAGTCTTGAGAGAATTGGAATTGAAAGTGTGTTGATTGAATATGTTTGAAGTAGTCTGTTCCTAATCTCGAAGTACCGAAGTCTGATTTTCTATTCTCCATTCACTTGAGTCACTTTACCATATTGATTCCCACCTGTCCAAAGAGCCTACATTACAACCTTGAGAAAGTCCTTTTTGATTCGGCATTGATTTCTAGAATATGGTCGGAGTTAAGAGCGCTTACAAGTCTATGGCTGCCAATATGTGTGATTGATTGATTGAGTGAGTCCCTTTATCATTGATATACACTTGTGAGGGAGTGAAACACATCGTTGAGTGCACATCCATGTTTGATCTCGGTGTTTCTTGTTATTGTTGCATGAGTATGATGAAGGAAAGTGAGTGAGTATACGTGTGATTGATCTTTGAAGCTCGAGTTCATTTGCTTGCATGATTTGATTCTTTGACTCATTCCTAACAATTTCACTTGACTTGTTATTTCGTTGCTTGAGGACAAGCAACATGGTAAGTTTGGGGGGGTTGATTAGGCGTGAAATTGTCATGATTCGTCACTCGAAATACCCTAATTTTGGCCGATTTTGTCGAGTATTTGGAGTCAATTGAGCATTATTTCTATATATTGATTAATTTGTCTCTTTGATGCTCGTAGGTGAATCGAGGGCGAAGAACGGAGTTCGTAGGACTTTGAATCGACTCAAACGGATGCCCGGATGAGAAGATATCGAAGGAATACGATTGGTGTTAGTGTTGAAGAAGAAAAGTACTACTTGGTGAAAATTTGGGAGCATTCGAGTAAACCACTCGAGCACTAGCGCTCGAGCACGTTGCTCGAGCGCCCAAAACATACAGAAAATTTCATGCGCTCGAGCAGCTCGAGCGCCACCGCTCGAGCGTGTTGCTCGAGCGCCCCAATTTATGCAGAAAGTTTCCACCGTTCGAGCAGCTCGAGCGCGAGCGCTCGATCACTTGTGTCATTCGAGCTATACGCTGGAGTGCGACCGCTCGAGCAGGCCTGCTCGAGCAACTCCATTTTTCGCGTTTTCAAAGGCGTTTTTCGTCCCATGAGTTCACGATTTGGCCCGTGGCTTATATATACGCGTCCAAAGCTCGTTTTTTAGGAGACCGCACATCACTTGATATTTTTAGACTTTTAGAGTTCATTTTTGGAGAGGAAGGAGAGAAGCAAGCTTTACGTTTACGTTTTTTAGGTTTTCATTACGAATTCATATTACGATCTTAGTTTTTAGTTTTGTTTCTTTATATTTTTGTTCTTGAACACGTTGAGACTTCTTTTCTTGAGTTAATTTCAGTTTATTCTTTTATTTCGTTAAACCCTAGTTTATGTTTGGTCTCTTCTTTGTCGTAATTATCATGTTCATTGTTGGGACATTGTCAGTTTTGATTTAGATCCCAAAAGCCCCTGAAAAGATGATTGCCTTAATCTGTCTTTGTCAGGCTAGTCTTGGTTAGGATTAGTACTTAGTCATTTTACACTTCACAGGTACTCAGTGAAAGGAGAACTCACTGGAGACAATCAAGACTCAGAGCCTGAAGACGAAGAGCACCATCCTGAACTTATGGCAGTCTTCTAAGCTGGCTGAGTAAGTGTCAGTGATGAAGAGTATGACCCTGAGGTCATTACTAACTCAGTCCTGAAGGGAACAGGTTGTCACTGAGTAAATGGGAAGACTTGGAGTAGAGCCAAGCAATGCAAAAGGAATTTCAGCGTCAGGACAAGACCGGTGAGCTCAAGACAAAATGAACTTAATAAGACAAGCCTGAAGCTCTGGAATAAGTTCTGACATTCTCACCAACCTGATGACGTGGACCAATCCGAGGAGGACACGCACGTACGGAACCTGACACATAGACTGAATTCAGACTGCATATTCAACGGGCAAGCATTTAATGTGCATTAAATGCAAATACCAAATCCATGCAAAGGCGGCTGCTGCATAGAGATATGTCCGTTTGAAGCCCCTCTACATAGATGGCTAGAAAGGCTATCTCTCCAACGGATAGTTTTTCAAACCACCTATAAATACAGAAGGCCTTGAACCCATTCAAGGTTACGGGAAATTTCCAAGCCAGAAATTACTCAAAACTCTCAAGCAATCAAAGCATTCAGCCTTTAAGAGAAACACTCGAAACCTTCTAAATTTCCCAAGTGTTTCTTAGCAACTGAGAGCTATTCTGTATTCCAAGAGCCAATTAGAATTATCTTAAGCTTAGAGAGATTATCCAATCCTTAGCACAGCTTTGCCTTGTAAGGATAATCTCAACTTAGTTGGAATCCAAACTGAAACCAAAACCCTAAGTTAGGCTTGTTGGGAGTAAGTCGGTTAGTGTGATAGTAAGAGGAGTTTGTATAGATCAGTGAGGTAACTGGTCTTGGTGCACCTTGGCACGTTAAAAACAAGAATCCCTTGAGTGGATTTCCTGTTAAGTCAGGCCGTGGACGTAGGAGCTTGAGACTCTGAACCACGTTAAACTCCTTGTGTTCTTACTGCTTTGATATTGTGCATACCTGTCATATTACTTATTCATTCATTGCATTCAAGCTTATCAGGTCTGAACCAATCAACCTGATCTTCTAAAGAACACTGCCTTGCTAAACACTTCTAAGTTTTGAGTAAAACAAGTTTTCAGAAAGCAAACTAAACAGGACTTTAAACTATCAGGGCTCAAACATTTCCGCACTGAACTTGAACTGATAGTTAGCCAACTGACCCGCACCAAGTGTAGTCAGTGGGTGTATTATCAGCTCCTAGTTCTTTACCACTCTGAGAGAAGGGGACTCAGTCAGTTTAAGTATAAAAAAATCGGTATACGTGTATTCCCCCCCCCATACACGTATTCCTCAGTCTTGTACCGGGACCAACAAGTGGTATCAGAGCAGTGGTTCGAAAGACCACTGACTTTGAATACTAATAGTTTCAGAGGAGAAACTGTTGGTGGTCACTGAACAGATCTGAGTTTGCTTTTCACAAAACTTGCATCATCATCATGACTTCAAGGAGACTTGAAGCTTCGCTACCTGAATTCTCTGTATCTAACTTTGTCTATTGGAAGTTCAGACTAGAGGCACATCTAGATGCCATCCATGACCAGATGCCGCGTGTGCTCAGGGAAGGACCGATCAAGATCACTATTCCTAACGTCAGAGGACTGGGATACGATGATCTTGCGATTGGCGTGCAGGTTCCTAAGGAGAGGAAAGACATGACCAACGATGAAATCAAGATGGTGGGGCTTGACAACGTCGCCAGAAACATCATCTTACATACGGTGCCTTTCGAGGAGTCAGCCAGGCTGATGAACCTAAAGACGGCAAAGGAGGTCTGGGATGAGCTGACCAGGATGTGCGAAGGGTCAGAAAAGATAAAGGAGAACAAGAGGAACATTGCCATTCAGAAATTCGAAGCATTCGAGATGCTGCCTGATGAGAGCATAGATCAGATGGAGTCTAGATTCATCAAGTTGATGAATGAGTTGGTGATGTTGGATAAGGATGTCCCAAGGAGAGATGTTGCTTCAAAAATCCTGAATGCCCTTCCTGAGAGATGGGACAACAGTGTAATTATGCTTAAGAACACTCAGGATATGAGTAACATAACTTCTGCTTTACTTTTTTCAGAGCTAAAAGCGCTTGAATTTGATCTTAACAAAAGGAAGAAGAAAGTTCAGTCAGAAGAGGAAGGGAAGGAGAAAACTCCTGAGAAAAGTGTGGCGTTCAAGGCCAGGTCTGAACCTGTTGAGCCCTCATCAAATTCTTCATCAAAGTCACTGATGGAGATGAGCAGGGAAGAACTCGCTGAGGAGTACAGCCTGATGGCCAGACGATTTGACAAGCTCAATTCCAGGTTTGGTCGTTATAAAAAGTTTTATCAGGACTCACGTGACAGGAAACCTGAAGGAACCCACCAAAGCTCGAGGAGATATGAGGAGCGAAGGAACACTGACCAGAGGAGAGAACGTGGTGATGAAAGGAGATATTCTGAACCAAAAACTGAAAGAAGAGACGAACAGAGACGTACTCGTGATGATAGATATCCAACCAAGGCTGAAAGCTCACCAAGAACCAGGGAACCTGACTCAAGGAGGAACCCTGAACCGAGAAAAGAAAGAATAAATGAGCAGGTAGCATGTTACAACTGTAACAAGATTGGTCACTATCAGTACGATTGCCCGGAGCTGAGTGCTAGGGAGAGAGAGGAAAGGAGAGCCACGAGGGATCTAAGATCTGCTGATCGGAGGGCCATGGTGGCTGAGGATGCAACAGACTCTGATGGCCCCACTGAAAGGTCACCTGAACTCTTCTCGGATGATGAGTACGATGATGTCTGCCTAATGGCTAGGGATGAGCCTGAGGTAACATCAAATTCTGTTTGTGCTTCTTACACTGGTCAAAATCCTGAGCTCAGCTCAGAGTCAGTTAGAGAAATGAACCTTCAGATCTGTCTTGATCAATTGATGGTTGATTTCTCCAGACTGCAGGAAACTAATGTCTTCTTGGTAGAGGAGAACAAGAAATTGAGTACTGAAGTTCAAAACCTGAATGAACAACTCACTCAGTCTGATCTCAAAGAATCAGCTCAGATTGTGAGACTAACTCAGGAAATTGACATGATCAATTCTGAGCGTCTCCCAAGAGAGAAAATTCTGAAGGAACTGGCTGAGGAAGAGCTGGTCAGGAAGGAAGAGCTGAAAGCACTTAAGAGTAAGTTTGATGACCTCTTTACCAGACATGAAATCCTGAAAAAGAGTGAGGACTCTCTCAAGAAAAAGGTTGCAGCAATGAATAAATCCTCAGTGGCTAGAGAGGAAATAAATAGCAACCAGATACTTGGGAACAAGAAAAAGGGACTTGGATATGTTCCTGAGAAATCCTCACAAGGTCAGTCTCATGTTGCTTCAGGGAGCAACACTGAGAGGGTATTTGTTCAGACAGGCCAGAGTGCACCTAAGGTTGTGCTCCAGGCCCGTCAAACTGATAAGGGCAAGGAAACCGTTGACACAGTCAGGATTGCTCCTAAGGTAGCTAAGCCAAAACCCAAGGGAAAGGCAAAGCAACCTGCGGAAGCCCCTGAGAGCTCAGGCCAGGGAAAACCTCAGCGAAAGCAGAGAAAGACTCAGGCCAAGAGCCCTCAGACTGGTCAGCGAGGGTACCATCATGCTTGGCAATACCATTAGGGAAGGCCAAACATGATGACACCCCCGTGGTTTTGGCATCCTGAGGCCTTTAACTGTTTTCCTTTCCCTCACTTGCCTAGGGGGAATAGAAATCAGGGCCCTTATCAAAAACAAGGCCCAAGACCTGCTGCACCCAGACCTAGGAAGAACAGGAGGCCAGCCCAAAAGGCACCCACTCAGGCTCCTGCGAAGCCTAAGTCTAGCACCCATACACCACCTTCCTCTCAGGCTAAGAAGAAGAAAGTTGTGTATGTCGATATTTCAGGGAGACAGATTCACCACTCTGAGGCAATCAGGGTTGTGAAGCAAGTCTGGATCCCGAAAGGTACAGCTGACACAATAGGACCCAACACCCAATGGGTACCTAAAGCCTGATTTGCTTACAGGCGGCTGTGGATCACAACAAGAGGAGAGAAGACTCAATCAAAGCTGTTTGGTACCTAGACAGTGGTTGCTCAAGGCACATGACTGGAATGGAGAGTCTTCTCCAAGAGTATCAGGCTAAAGATGGTCCACAGGTAACCTTTGGTGATAACTCAAAAGGTGTTACTAAGGGTTTTGGTGTTCTAATTATAGGTACAGTAAGAGTGGAAAATGTGTCCTTTGTGGAAGGACTGAAGCATAACCTGCTGTCAGTAAGTCAATTCTGTGACAAAGGGTTCAGTGTTGAGTTCTCATCGAATAAATGTTCAGTCAAGGACAAATCAACACAAGTGCTTCTATCAGGTATAAGGAAAGGTAACGTTTATCTCGCTGATTGGAGCAGCACTATTCCTAATACTTGTCTTATTGCTAAAAGCTCTCTAGAGCTCAGTTGGTTATGGCATAAAAGATTAAGCCACCTGAACTTCAAGATTCTTAACAAAATTTCTAGACAGTCACTTGTTGATGGTCTCCCTAATGAAGTTTTTAGCAAAGATCACGTGTGCAAAGCCTGTCAGGAAGGGAAGCAAGTCAGAGCGTCATTCAAAGAAAAGGCTTCTTACTCCACTGACAGGATACTTCAGCTTCTGCACATGGATCTATTTGGTCCCATAACACCTGTGAGTATGAATGGTAGAAAGTATACCCTTGTGGTTATTGATGATTATTCTAGATATACTTGGGTTATTTTCCTGTTAAATAAGAAGGAAACACAGGTGAAGCTTCCAGAGTTGCTCAGAAGACTCAGCAATGAGAAAAATCAGTCCATTACCAAGATCAGATCTGACAAGGGCACTGAGTTTATAAATTCATATATTTCTGACTTTTGTAATGAACTTGGTATAGCTCATGAGACTTCTGCAGCTAGAACCCCACAACAGAATGGTGTCGCTGAAAGGAGGAATCGGACACTGAAGGAAGCTGCAAGGACCATGCTGGCTGAGTCAGGATTGCCCAAGAAGTATTGGGCTGAGGCAATCAACACTGCATGCTACACTCAGAACAGATCCATGCTGAACAAGCAACATGCTCAGACCCCATATGAGACATGGAACAAAAGAAAACCTCGTATTTCTTACTTTCATGTGTTTGGTTGTAAGTGCTTCATCCTCAACAATGGGAAAACCCAGTTGAAAGCCTTTGATAGCAAATCTGATGAAGGAATATTCTTGGGATATTCTGAAATTAGCAAAGCCTTCAGGGTTTACAATTGTAGGACCCTTGTTGTGGAAGAATCACCTCATGTTGTCTTTGATGAATCTGCTAATGAGTCTAGGGCAAAGGTGCTGAATCCTGACACTGAGGAGGTCACGAGGAGTGTGACAAGGCTGAGCTTGAAGAGTCAACCTGATTCCAAGATCAAGACTGTGCCAATTCCCAGATGGGATGATGATGACGATCAGGATGATGAACCAAGTGCCACTCCTAAACCCAGCACATCAGGGATGGTTGAGCCTCAGACAGAGGAACAGGCTCAACCTGAGGTAAGTACCGTCTATGAAGATGCTGTTGCAGCTGAGACGGCTCCTGAGTCACCTCATCAAGGGGGAATCAATGTCCCTGACATTGAACTTGTTAATCCCTTCGGTATAGACTCAGGATCATCCCCTTCTGTTCAATTTCCTGAATTTTATGAGCCTGTAGACACTAACATTGCAGGTACTTCAGGAACAACTCCTGGCAAAAGAACATGGTTAGAAGATCATCCCATTGATCAAATTATTGGTGATCCAACTGAGGGAGTCAGGACCAGACGGTTTCATGGTGAGAGTGCATTGTTCTGTTGCTTTCTCTCTGAGCAAGAGCCTCAGAACATTGAAGAAGCTCTCACTGACTCGAACTGGATCATTGCCATGCAAGAGGAGTTGAATCAGTTCACAAGGAATCAGGTTTGGGAGCTGGTAGATAGACCTAGGCATCAAGGTGTGATTGGTACCAAGTGGGTCTTTAAGAACAAGAAGGATGAGAATGGTGTTGTGGTAAGGAACAAGGCTAGACTGGTTGCAAAAGGGTATTGTCAGTCTGAAGGAATAGACTATGATGAGACTTTTGCTCCAGTGGCTAGATTGGAAGCTATCAGATTGTTCCTTGCCTATGCGACATATAAGAAGTTCAAGGTGTATCAAATGGATGTCAAGAGTGCATTCCTGAATGGTGTACTCAAAGAAGAGGTATATGTTGAACAACCCCCCGGGTTTGAGGTTGGAGATAGAGTATACCATTTGAAGAAAGCACTCTATGGACTTAAGCAAGCACCAAGAGCTTGGTATGATACCCTCTCTCAATTCCTGACTGATCATGGGTTCAAGAAGGGAACAGTGGATAGGACTTTGTTCAGGATCACTGAAGGTGATGACATTCTCCTGGTCCAAATTTATGTGGATGACATAATATTTGGATCACCAAATCAGCAGTTATGTGAGAAATTCTCTAAACTGATGACTGGTAAATTTGAGATGTCAATGATGGGAGAGATGAACTTTTTCTTAGGATTGCAGGTCAAGCAGACTGATCAAGGTATATTCATTAATCAGGCCAAGTATACAAGAGACTTGATTCATAAGTTTGGTGTTCAAAACAGCAATCCAGCCAGGATCCCAATGAACACCAATTGGAAGATGGATCCTGACACTGAAGGGACTTCAGTGAATCAGACTGAGTATCGTGGGCTGATAGGTTCTTTACTGTACCTGACTGCAAGTAGGCCTGACATTACGTTTGCAGTTGGTGTGTGTGCTAGGTATCAGTCTGATCCCAAGAGAAGTCATTTGGAGGCTGCTAAGAGGATACTTAAGTATTTGAAAAGGACAGTTAATATGGGACTATGGTATCCTTCAGATGACAACCTTGAACTGACAGGGTATTCAGATGCAGATTATGGAGGTTGTAGGATTGATAGGAAATCAACCTCAGGGACATGTCAGTTTTTGGGAAGTAAGTTGATCTCGTGGTTTAGTAAGAAGCAGAATTCAGTGGCAACATCCACAACTGAGGCTGAGTATATGGCTGCAGGGAGTTGTTGTGCTCAGATCCTATGGTTGAGGCAACAGTTGAGGGACTACCAAGTATTTGCTAATCAGGTTCCAATCTATTGTGATAACAATAGTGCAATAGCAATCACTCAGAACCCAGTGCTTCACACAAGGTGCAAGCATGTGGATATTAGACATCACTTCATTCGAGATCATGTGGAAAAGAAAGATATTAGGATGGAAAAGATTCACACTGATAGGCAAAGAGCTGACATCTTGACTAAGCCCTTGGCTGAAGCAAGGTTTATGGAACTATCAGTGGAATTGGGACTTTTAGATCCGGGAGAGCAGTCAGTGTAGGGTTCTAGGGGGAACTCAGGCCAGACTCGACTCAGCGAGGTATCAGGGTGCTACAATGTCTCCCTGACAGGTATGGGTTCTAACCTGACTCTTGTGAATCTCAAGCGTCTCCCTGAGTCATTCGTCCTGAAAATCTTTATTAAATGCATTCCGTTATCATTAAAAGCGCGCCTTTTTATATTTAAACCCACGCGCACGGAGCATTTAATGTCAAAGTTACTTTTTCATATACGTGTCCGTTTTATACGGAATGTGACTGACTTGGGGTTTCAATTAAAACTGAGATTAATCCTGGCCTCTCATTTCAAAACCTTTCGAATTCAGGAATCAATCTCAACCCCACGTTTGAGTAACTGACTTAATCTTATCAATCAAGGGTGTCATTTGAGGTCTTTACGCAAACACAACGCACAATTTGCACACTGAGTTTTCTCTCGCTCAAACACAGAATTTCTAAAACCTCTTTCTCAAAACGCAATGGCATTCCTTGATTCCGACTGGACAACCGACAAGATCGTCGATGTTGTTGAAAAAAGGCTGGTACACATGGAGCAAGTCATCTCCATGGAAGGTATCTGTCTAACGGTTGAGGAAATCAAACCCGTTTTTAAATGGATTTCCGACGCCGGGTTGGAAACATACTTCACCACTCGCCCCTCTTCTGTGCTCCCAAGAACCGTGGTGGAAGCTTATTTAAACATGTTCTTGCGGAAGGGTGAAGTCTGCACCAAGGTGACTGCGCTAAAGCCGACGGGGGAAAAGAATAGTGACGGAGAGCCTCTCTACGACTCGGAGGTGGTCACCATTGATCTCAGGCAGGCGGTGAGGGAAGTCTTCAAGCTGCCATCCTCTGGCATCAACCCCAGGATTTACAAGGAAAACTCGGAGGGAGAATTCCTTGGGAAATGGACCAAGTCAGGGTCTTCGGAGTTCAGGGCCCGTCAGAACAAGAGCACTCTGAAGCCGGAGTACAGGGCTCTGGTGGACTTGGTGTCCAAGATGATAATGGGAGCAACTGGCTCTCACGAGCAGTTGAGTCTGCCCAAGTTGAGGCTCATGGGAGCAATCGCTGATGGAGTGGAAGCGAACTGGGAGCAGTTCTTCCTCGATCAACTCCATCAGGCGGGATTGGACAAGATCACGCGTGACGAGAAGAAAAAGCACATATCTGTCAGTGCCATCTTGCCTTTTGGCACAAGATTGTCCATGCTAATTGCTCATGCGTGCCATGGGTACACTTTTGACTTTGAGGACAACCTTTCCTCAAAGAAGATCATGTTTTCTTCACTGAGTGACACCTATTCAGTGCTAGGGCTGACTGATCCCAATGCGAAAGCAAAGGGTCAGGCTAGAAAGCCAGCTGGGACGGCCAAGAGAGTGGCAACCAGCCTCATTGAAAAGGTGGATGAGCTCCTGGAGAGGAGTAAGGAGGCTGAGAAGGCTGTTGCTGAGGAGGTGGAGCAACCTGATGTGGGCGCGGCTGAGAAGAAGGAGAGGAGGGTGAAAATCGTGCTGTCAGGGAAGAGCACGAAGACAGGGGCTGAGTCAGATCCCAAGAAGGCCGGGACTGAGGCTGAGGGAACTGATGATGACGTCAGTTTAGAGGGCGCTCAGGGAAAGAGGCCCCTGAAGAGACTTAGGAGGGGAATAAAGAAGTCTCCTGCTAAGAAACTCCCTGAATTGAGTGAGAGGGAGAAGTCAAGCTCTCCTGGAGCCTCTGACTTAGAGGAGGTGAGAAAGACTGTCGAGACGGCTGAGTCATTGCAGCCTGAGACAGCATCCACACAAACACCCCCACATCCTGAAACCCAAACACCTTTCATTCCTGACCCCGCACCTCAAACTCCCCAACTTCCCCAACCTTCAGAGCCAAATTACCCTACTGAGTCAGTGCCATCAACCTCACTTACAATTGAGCCTGACCAGTTAGCCGAGCCAAACCTTCCCAACCCTTCAGATTTTCCCTCATACCCCAATCCCAAAGACTGTCCCAAATCTATTTCAACAGAAGAGGATGTGTTCCTTGAAATAGAGGAGGAGGAGCTGGATGAGCACATGGCGGGAGGTATACTGGAGAATACACTCAGGGGGAATGCCACGGAGTGGGCAGGGAAGTGCTGGCCTGGGCTGTACAAATACACTGAATTGCTGGCATATGTGGTGGAGCTCAAAGTTTGGTTGGACTTTAAACAATCAAACATGCAGGAGCAACATATGCTAGTAGACGCACGCGGCTGGGAACATTGGGAGACGGAGGAGGCCAAGATCTGCTCATTCTTTGGCCTGACAAGCTGGCTTCAACTTTTGAACTTCGACAACCTGAAGAAGCTTGTGGCTGAAATGATGGCCAAGAGCAAGGCTGATCTTCTCTCCGTTGAAGAGAAGGAGGATGATGAGGAGGATGATGACGCTCAAGGTGGAGCTGTGGAAAAGGCAGTGGAAGAGACTGCAAGGGAAGTAGATGAGATGGACTCTGAGCCTCAGGCTCAGGGGGAAGGTGACAAGAACACTGGTGCCAAGGATGGACCAGTGGCTGAGGATGTTGTGAACATCTCAGCAGCCAATGAGACATCTGTCGATGAAGGGATTCCCTGCCCTGAGACACGAGAGG
Source organism: Ballota nigra (assembly GCA_947034835.1). Taxonomy (NCBI): domain Eukaryota; kingdom Viridiplantae; phylum Streptophyta; class Magnoliopsida; order Lamiales; family Lamiaceae; genus Ballota; species Ballota nigra. The sequence goes on from OX344721.1 coordinate 98,003,101, forward strand.
AAGATGTTGAGGCATTCAAGGAGACTCTCAGTTCCGAAGGACAAGTTCCTAAGGTTCAAGTTAGCTTAGCTGAGCCTAGGGGGGCGGCTATGACTACTTCACAACTGCCTTCAGTGTACCTTGAAGAAGGGACTGATGCTGCAGGGGCTGACAAGGGAAAGCAGCCAATCACTGATGAGGCCGCTGATGATGAAGATGTGGTCATAACCGGGGTCGGCCGTGCTGAGTTTACAAGCATAGTGGAGGTCAAACAGGAGAAAACCTCGGAAAATCTAGCTGAACTTCAGGAGGAAGTACTGAGGCTACGTGCTGAAAAAGATGAAGACTCCAAAGCCCTGGCGAAACACATCAGGTGGACAAAGTCAGCTTACAACACCCTTGCCAACAGGGAGCTGATCTTGTTAAAGCGCACAATGACTGACACGGCCAAGTCAGTGAAGAATGAGAGGAAGCGCACAAAGAAGATGCTCAGGGACACTCTCAAGAAACTTGAAGAGAGAGATGCGATCAGGGACGAAAAGATGAATCAGGCAGTGGACAGGCTTGCAGTTCAGACTGGAGCTATTGTCACTCAGGCCTTGGAGGACTCAGCGTCCAAGTTGGAGCTGGAGTCAGGGAAGCTGGATCGCACATCTCAATCAGTGGCGGACATTTTGGCTAAAGCCACTGAGGAGTCTGTGAAGATACTGACTGAGGTTAGCAGAGTCAGCGGTGTGTCCTCGAAGGTGGAAGAAAGGATCACCAAGGCTGAACAAAGTCTCCAACTCTCTATGGAGGTCTTTGAGAAGAAAGTCAATGCTGCCATCAGTTCCGTATCCTTTGCAGGGACTGGGATTTCAATGGGAGTTGAGTTATTGAAGGAGGGAATCAATGATGTCCATTCCCTAGCTTCCTTCGTAATCAACAGCGGATCTGATGCATTCCCATCTGAGGCCAATGATGATGCCAAAAAGGGGGAAAAGAAGAAGAAAAGATCCCGCCCTGAGGCATCTGAGGCAGTTAGTCAAGGAGAGACCGTCCTAGCTGATCCTGAAGCCAATCCTGATGGAAATATTCTAAGGGTAAGGAAGTCAGCTAGGTTAGCGGCAGTGGAGAAGGAAGGAGAACAATTGGTTGCCAAGCTGAGGGAGGAGGCAACAAAGGCAAAGGCTAATGAACCTTCAAAGCAACAACCTGAGCCAGTCCAAAGATCATCACCCATGAGCTCAAGGAAGAATCCCATCACTTACTCAGGTGAGTTAGTTGCGGAGTTATGTGCTGAAGCATGGGGAGATCAACCTGAAAAGACTGAGGCTATGCGCAGAGCTGAAATTGCTCAGAAGGAGAAGATGCGCATTTTGGAGAAGAAGGTTGAAAAGCTGACGGATATCACTGAGCTTCAACAACGTGAACTAGATGATGCAGTGATCAGCTTGCTAAGGAGGAAGAAGGCGAAGCCTGAGCCAAGGAAGTACAGAAAGAAGCCAACAGTTAGGAAGGCAACAATTCTTCAAGTCAGTAGGCCAGAATCAGGAGCAAGGGAAGCTTTTGTTGATGAGTTCGTCTCAGAGACTTTAAAGGAGTTTTGGACTGATGCAAGGGATGAATTTGTCAGGCTATGGTTTGTTGTGAAGAAATGGGGCGACACTGACGATATTGATGCCCACTTCACTGACTATATGATGGACAATCATCCTGAGCTATTTCAGAAGATCTTGGAGGAGGCTGAGGCAGCTAAAGTCCAAGTGAAGGCTCCTGAGTTCATCATTCGAGCTCCTCCCTTGATTCCTGGAACTCTAAAGCATGACACTAAGGCCATAATGATGGAAGTCTTGAAGATAGCTAGAACTGAAGGATATGTGAACCAACCTGGAAGACTTGACGAGCTAAAGGCAAGAGTTTATGCTGGATATGGACTCAAGCCTGAAATGAGATTAGTCTAGGCGTTCACAGGCGTCTGTGTAATAGATTAGATTCATTGTAATCGTTTCCACATCTTTCAATGAAATCTATTACTTTTGCCCACAGACAAAAACTCATTGTCTTTTTGGTTTGTTTAAATTCTGTACTTTATCAAGAATTGCTCTAACACTGTCTTATCTTATAGATAGGATTGTCCTATTTCCTCTAAGTGTTTTGAGGATCTTTTCAGTGTTTTGGCATCATCAAAAAGGGGGAAATTGTTGGGACATTGTCAGTTTTGATTTAGATCCCAAAAGCCCCTGAAAAGATGATTGCCTTAATCTGTCTTTGTCAGGCTAGTCTTGGTTAGGATTAGTACTTAGTCATTTTACACTTCACAGGTACTCAGTGAAAGGAGAACTCACTGGAGACAATCAAGACTCAGAGCCTGAAGACGAAGAGCACCATCCTGAACTTATGGCAGTCTTCTAAGCTGGCTGAGTAAGTGTCAGTGATGAAGAGTATGACCCTGAGGTCATTACTAACTCAGTCCTGAAGGGAACAGGTTGTCACTGAGTAAATGGGAAGACTTGGAGTAGAGCCAAGCAATGCAAAAGGAATTTCAGCGTCAGGACAAGACCGGTGAGCTCAAGACAAAATGAACTTAATAAGACAAGCCTGAAGCTCTGGAATAAGTTCTGACATTCTCACCAACCTGATGACGTGGACCAATCCGAGGAGGACACGCACGTACGGAACCTGACACATAGACTGAATTCAGACTGCATATTCAACGGGCAAGCATTTAATGTGCATTAAATGCAAATACCAAATCCATGCAAAGGCGGCTGCTGCATAGAGATATGTCCGTTTGAAGCCCCTCTACATAGATGGCTAGAAAGGCTATCTCTCCAACGGATAGTTTTTCAAACCACCTATAAATACAGAAGGCCTTGAACCCATTCAAGGTTACGGGAAATTTCCAAGCCAGAAATTACTCAAAACTCTCAAGCAATCAAAGCATTCAGCCTTTAAGAGAAACACTCGAAACCTTCTAAATTTCCCAAGTGTTTCTTAGCAACTGAGAGCTATTCTGTATTCCAAGAGCCAATTAGAATTATCTTAAGCTTAGAGAGATTATCCAATCCTTAGCACAGCTTTGCCTTGTAAGGATAATCTCAACTTAGTTGGAATCCAAACTGAAACCAAAACCCTAAGTTAGGCTTGTTGGGAGTAAGTCGGTTAGTGTGATAGTAAGAGGAGTTTGTATAGATCAGTGAGGTAACTGGTCTTGGTGCACCTTGGCACGTTAAAAACAAGAATCCCTTGAGTGGATTTCCTGTTAAGTCAGGCCGTGGACGTAGGAGCTTGAGACTCTGAACCACGTTAAACTCCTTGTGTTCTTACTGCTTTGATATTGTGCATACCTGTCATATTACTTATTCATTCATTGCATTCAAGCTTATCAGGTCTGAACCAATCAACCTGATCTTCTAAAGAACACTGCCTTGCTAAACACTTCTAAGTTTTGAGTAAAACAAGTTTTCAGAAAGCAAACTAAACAGGACTTTAAACTATCAGGGCTCAAACATTTCCGCACTGAACTTGAACTGATAGTTAGCCAACTGACCCGCACCAAGTGTAGTCAGTGGGTGTATTATCAGCTCCTAGTTCTTTACCACTCTGAGAGAAGGGGACTCAGTCAGTTTAAGTATAAAAAAATCGGTATACGTGTATTCCCCCCCCCCCCATACACGTATTCCTCAGTCTTGTACCGGGACCAACATTCATGTTTGTTACTTATTCAATTGCTATTATTTACGTAAAATCTATGTCTAGCTAAAACCCTTGCATGCTTGGGGTAGGATGAACTTGTAGAAGTAGGTTGTGGGTACGTAATTAGGATAACTTGTGACGTTAGGTTTTAATTCTCTTGATTAATGAATTCTTAAAATTAATCTTAACTTTACTTTTGAATTTCGTTCGAAAAGTGTTAGAGAGAGGACGACCGCATCACTCTTTAACAACGAGTAGACTTAACTAGAGAGTTTAGAAAGGGTTAATTCATCTACCAGTTTAGCGAAGGAGGACGACCGCATCACCTTAGTTAAATTAGAGTCTCATTAATTAAGCACAATCTATTAACTTGTTAGTGGATTAGTGAAGTCGAGTGTTAGGGTAAAGTATTAGGGTTTAGAATCTTGAGCTTTCACCTTGCATTCTTTTACTTAGGTTATTTCTTGCACGTCACAGTTATTTTGATTATGTACCTGCTCCGTTAGTATACGTAAGGATTCCTATCCTGAGCATCACCATCTCTCATTTGAAAACAACCCTTAGTTAAATTGTCTTCTTAAATTCTTTAGTTTAATTAGTTTAATTTAGTTTTAATTAATCTTTCCAAAAACCCAAAAATATTACACTCATATTAGCTACGACGCGTAGATCTTCAGGGATCTGTTCGCATATACTTCATCTCTTGGGTTCGATACTACTTGGTCGCTATACTTGCCAATACTACAGTGAACCCGTTCTCTTGCGGGGTAACTACTAGTAGAAAGCTAGTATATTCGTCTTCAAGTCAATAGCTCCTTGTGGGCACCAGGCATTGGTCCTCCCACCTAATGGGCCGCTGAGTCACCATGATTTACCTCCTCCACCCAATCCTGTCGGGCCAGGGGGTGGGGGCCCTGAGGGCGAGGGCTTCGCCTTTTGCTACAAGGTTAAACTTTGTCTACTCGATATAATTTAGTTTCCACTTGAATGACAGGCAAACTCATGAATCATGAGTGGATTTTTTCAACATTTAGATTATCGTTTGATATTTTATTTTATTATTAAATTGTGGAGAAAAAATTAATTGGCAACCCTACTAATTAGTCAAAAGTAGGCCTGATTTCCGAACCCTACAAAACCGACCGCGACTCACGAGACCCTTATTTAAACATCTGTACTTGGGACACAACAAAAAGTACCTAAATGTTCAATAAAATTAAGGTTTTGGTGCAATTATTGTAATGATATGTATGTTGATGCAGTATTTTTGGACCCTATCTTATCAGTTATCACTGTTGGAGCATTTTTCTAGATTTTTTAATCATGATAAGAAGTGTTGGTTTCAGATGAGCAATCAAGAAATAAAGGGTCCACAATAAATTTGTTTAGAAATTGCGAGAAATTAGAGAGAATTAAACAAAAAAACAATTGATACATGGGCTTTTATTTATTTATTTATTTAAAGACATAGCAAAATAGTCCTCCATCAACATGAAAATCTTAGGTTTACTTGGCAACACTAGATACAGTCCTCAAATCTTGAGTCTTCAGCTCTTCTTAATTTCGAATTATCAAATCAATTCTTCCTCAATCAAGTATTTGAAAAGATAAAATATAATTTAAGAATTCAATTATTTATACAATATTTTTCTACACATATTGTTTTGACAGCAAATCAAAATACTAAATTTATTTTTTAATAAAAACGAATATTTACACTTCAGAAATATTGGGGAAAAAATCACAAATGTTCTTGTAACTTTGCTCAAATCCATAAATAGTCCTGTAAGTTTTTACTTTATCAATTTTAGTCCTTTTAGTATCAATTTTGATCCTTTTTGCCTGAAAATTTTAATTTCGCCGGAAAAGTCACCGGAAATTTGTTTTAGCTTACATAATATACCGAAAAAATTATCAAAATGACGAGTTCAACGAGAAGAAGAGAATATTATATGTCTTGACCCAATTGTTACCATAAATTGCTCGAAAATTAGCCATGTGAATAGACGAAATTCACGATTTTGAAACTTCAATTCTTAAGGTAGGTGTAATCGAAACATGAAATTAATTGAGGAGTTTTCTTCTTGGATGCAAGATAGTTCAAATGATATTAACGACGACCCTCAATGTGACCGAAATGAAAAATTAGGGCAATTTTTCGATCAAATTTTAATTTTTTCCGGCGAAAAGGACCAAAATTGATACTAATAAGATCAAAATTGATAAAATAAAAATCACTACATAAAAATGGGAATTAGTGACCGATTTTCAGTCGCAAAACGTGATTAGCGATCGATTTTTGACCGAAAAATCGGTCGTTAAAAAGCGGGTAGCTAATATTAGCGACCGTCTTTTGACATCGGTCGCTAATTACCTAGAATTAATGATCTTTGTCCGTTTCCAAGAACGGGTCAACTTGACAAGTTTGCGACCGCCTTAAGACGGTCGCTGATTACAAAATTGAATTCAGCGACCGCCTTGACGATCGCTAATCACGCGGTAAATAGTGGTGGTCAATATTGACCGACTTTTGAGTTTTAGCGACCGCCTTAGCGGTCGTAGGCGGTCGCTAAACCTTCGATTTAGCGACCGCCTTCTTTATCGGTCGCAAATTTTCTTAATTTGAGACCTGTGGTCTAATGCGGTCGCTATTACAATATTTAGAGACGGATTAGCAGGCGGTCGCTAATTTCGTTCGCTGAAACGCAATTTTTTGTAGTGAATTTACAGGACCTTTTATGGATTTGGGCAAAGTTACAGGACCATTTGTGAATTTTTTTTTTTTCGAAATATTGATTAGACGTGCAAAATTTAACATTAAAAAATAAAGAAAACTAATCTGTACTCTTCAAATACCCAATACATAAGAATTGAGATTAGCATTTAGTACCTAAAGTGTGTTGGTGCAAAATCTAGCAAACCTAATTTTAAGTTTAGTAATGCTTTCCCAAAAGATAAAGTGTACACATAGCACGTCTAGGGGTTTAATTAATCCTCGAAAGAGACAATTTCTCAGTGATGGGTTAGGTACTTATTTGTCTTCATTTTTGTGCACCCAATAATAGTTTAACATATAAACAGAAATTTTTCATATTGGCTACGACCAATATTGATCTTTAGGTCCTTTAAAAAAAAAATTGATCTTTAGGTTACATTTGGATGAAGTTATTCAAAATGCGAGAGATTTAAAAATGAATAGATTTTAAAATTTATGAATTTCAATTAAAATGATTTTGCTAAGTAATTAAAATGCTCCAAAATGTGAACTAGGATGAAAATTAAGAATTTGTAATCTATCAATTTAAATATTTTACCTAAATGAATGGAGTGAATATAGTTTGTGAATTTAAAAGCATACCCTCCATCCAAACACAACCTTAGAGTTGCTATCGAATCATTGACTTGAAGCGAATTATACTAACTTCTACTAGTCGCTTACCCGCAAGCGGACGGGTTCACTGTAGTATAAGTACGTATAATGACCAAGTAGTATCGAACCCAAGGGATGGAGTGTATACGAATAGATCCCTGAAGATCTACGCGACGTAGCTAATATGAGTGTAATGTTTTTGGATTTTTGAAAGATTAATTAAAACAACTAAAATAAACAAATTATACTAACGAACTAAAGAAGACGAATTAACTGCGGGTTGTTTTCAAGTAAGAGATGGTGATGCTTAGGATAAGAATCCCTACGTATACTAACGGGGCAGGTACATAATCAAAATAACTGTGACACACAAGAAATAACCTAAGTCTAAGAATGCAAGGTGAAAGCTCAAGATTCTAAACCTTAATACTTTACCCTAACACTCGACTTCACTAATCTACTAACAAGTTAATAGATTGTGCTTAGTTAATGAGACCCTAATTTAACTAAGGTGATGCGGTCGTCCTCCTTCGCTAAACCGGTAAATGAATTAACCCTTTCTAAACCTTCTCGTTAAGACTACTAATTGTTATTGAGTGATACGGTCGTCCTCTCTCTAACACTTTCGTACTAAATTCAAAGGTAAGTTAAGGTTAATTATAAGAATTCATTAATCGAGAGAATTAAAACCTAACGCCACAAGTTACCATAATTACGTACCCACAACCTACTTCTACGAGTTCATCCTACCCCAAGCATGCAAGGGTTTTAGCTAGACATAGGTTTTACGGAAATAACAACGATTAAATAAGTAACGAACAAGAACATGATAATTAAAACGAAGAAGCAATCTAACATAAACTAGGGTTTAATGAAATAAAAGAATAAACTGAAATTAAATTAATAAAACGAAGTATGAAGTGTTTAACGTAGTCTAATTACTGAAAAGAAACTAAGAAACGAAAAGAAACTAAGAATTCATACGAAAAACCTCAACAAAACGTAAGTAAACTTGCTTCTCTCCTTCCTCTCCAAAAACGAACTCTAAATCTCGTGTGTGTGTCAAGTGGTGTTTAAAACGAGTTTGGAAGAGGTATATATAGGCACCGGGTCGAAACGGGATCTCGTGGGCCGAAAAACGAAAATTGGCATATAAGCCTCGGAGGCGCTCGAGTTGTCCCGGTCGAGCGGGGCGCTCGAGCTGTGCTGGTCGAATGACTCAGGAGCTCGAGCGGGGCGCTCGACCTTGTTTGGTCGAATGGTTATATAGGTCGAATGAGGCGCTCGAGTTGTACCCCTCGAGCGGCAAAAATTCTCTGTAAGTTTGGAGCGCTCGACCTACGTTGCTCGAGCGAGGTGCTCGAGTGATGGTGCTCGAATGGCCTTCCTTCTTTGCAACCAACACTTTTCTTTTCACGTACTAATACCAATTGTATTTCTTCGATATCTTCTCATCCGGGCATCCGTTTGAGTCGATTCAAAGTCCTACGAACTCCGTTTTCCGTCCTTGATTCACCTATGAGTATCAAAGAGACAAATTCATCAATGTATAGAATTAGTACTCATTTGGCTCTAAAAACTCAATAAAATCGACCAAAACTAGGGCGTTTCTAGCTACGAATCATGACAATTTCACGCCTAATCTACCCCCCCAAACTTACCATATTGCTTGTCCTCAAGCAATGAAATAATAAGTGAAGTGAAATTGTTAGGGATGAGTCAAAGAATCGATCATGCAAGCTAATGAACTCGAGCTTCAAAAATCAATCACCCGTATACGCACTCACTTTCCTTTATCATACTCATGCAACAATAACAAGAAATACCAAGATCAAGCATGGATGTGCACTCAACGATGTGTTTCACTCCCTCACAAGTGTATATCAATGATTGAGGGACTCACTCAAACAATCAATCACTCAAATTGGCAGCCATAGGCTTGTAAGTACTCTTAACTCCGACCGTACACTAGAAATCAATGCCGAATCAAAAAGGACTTTTCTCAAGGTTGTAATGTAGGCTCTTTGGACAGGTGGGATAACAATATAGGGTTAAGTGACTCATGTGAATGGAGAATAGAAAATCAAACTTTAGCACTTCGAGTTTAGGAACAGAATACTTCAAACATTTTCAACCAACACCCTTTCAATTCCATTTTTCTCAACACTTCAATTTTTTTTTCTAACTCTTTTCACTTTTTTTTTTCAATCACTTTTTTTTTTCTTTTTCGCACAACACATGAGCTCATTTTTTTTCTTTTGCTCATTCTCAATTTTTTTTCTTTCCCACAACTCAAATCTCATTCACACCCTTATTTTATCACCACTCAACCATCATAATTCATTTTTCTCAACTCTACTCAACTCAATCCCTTCAACCTTCACACTTTCTTATTCTCCACTCAAATTGGAACAAAAGGCTTAGGAACTTGGAATAGTGTTTAAAGGTGCTAGCAAATAAAATAGGCTTTAGGCTCAAAGGGGCTAGCAAGGGATACATGTCATTGGTAAGGAAAATTTTGGCTAAGTGACTCACTCAAATCAAAGATGGCCTAAGATCGCATTCGGCATATCAAACTAGACACAATCAAGAAGCAAGAGCACATACAAGTTCTAGCATCCTCTAAGGTGACGATCCACTCACAAACGAAGAGATTAATTCATGCATTAAAATCTCATAAGGCTCAAATCTCACGGCTTTCACATCCATGCTAGTCTAGTGCATTCTCACAATCATCACACAAGCACTCAGAAGGAAAATTTGTAAGCATACGAGTTCTCTCTCAAATCAACTCTAACTCAAACACTTACACAATAAAATTTCTAACTCAACCTTCACAATTCAACCTACTCATCAAATCATACTCAAAGATAGCAATCAACAAGCATAAGATAGTTGCTAGGCATGAAATATGCAATAGCGAGTCAAATCAAAATCACCCCAAGGAGTATCTCAACAAACCAATAATCAATCAAACTCAACTCAAAGATGAGGGCGTGCATGCATGTGCAATGTGATCATAAAACAAATAAAAAACTCCACCCCCCCCCAAACTTCGACCTTGCTAGAGGTCTAAGTTTGGGGTTGTGGGTTACCTCAACCAAACAGTTCAGTTTCTCTCAATAGCTTTGCACACTCCCTTGTCTCAAGTTGGTTCCTTCAATCTGAATAACTCCATGATACCTTTACTCCTTTAGAGACAAGCCTACAAGCAACGCACTCAAATACGAGGTTAAACATACGACTCAAAATAACTCCCTAATAACTAAAAAAACTCAAAGCAAATAAAAAATAATGGGTTGCCTCCCATTCAGCGCTATTTTTAAGGTCTTGATGCCGGACCGAGCTCAAAAGAGCTTATGGGACATCATACTCAAATTTACCTCCTTCACTCTCATAAGAGTGGTGCTTGCATGTCTTTCCTTGATGCCCCACAATCATGAACTCTTTTGCTTCCTTCCCCACCTCAAGTGGTATAGGTCTCAACTCCTTCTCACCTTTATCTGGAGGAGTCTTACCAAACAGGTTCTTGAATTTGGATTTTTTCTTCTTAACTCCTCCTTTCCCTTCTAACTGGACCACGTCCACTTTCTTCACCTCTTCATCCTTCAACTTCTTCACTTTATCCCTATCAAAAAATCAAGATCATAATGCTCGTGGGTTAAATAATCAAGTGAAGGACTAACAAAATCATGAATATAAGAAGAGTTAGGGATAGGAGGTGTGTCTTCAACACTAGGATCAATTGCATCCATGCAATACAAGCTCTCATCCTCCCTCGGGTGCTTCATGGCTTCATATAGGGAGATCTTCACTTCTTGATCATCAACCTTCAATGTAATCTTCCCATTTGCCACATCTAGCACCATCCCCGCCGTAGCTAAGAACGGTCTTCCCAAGATTAGGGGCACGTGCTCATCTTCCTCCATCTCTAGGACTACAAAATCGGCTGGAAAAATGTGATCTCCAACTCTCACTAGGACGTCTTCAACTACACCTTGAGGTCTAGTAATAGACCGATCGGCAAGTTGAAGCGTCATCATTGTGGGTTGAAGTTCTCCACCTTCCAACTTCTTGAAAAGCGACAAGGGCATCAAATTAATGCTCGCTCCGAGGTCGCACAACGCTCCCTTCTTGATCCCGTTCCCAATGTCACATAGGATCGTGAAGCTCCCGGGATCCTTCAGCTTCGGTGGAAGTGCCTTGTGCACTAATGCACTCACCTCGTGGTTCAGCTGCACCAACTTCGGCTCATCCACTCACCGTCTTTTCGCAATCAAGTCCTTCAGAAACTTTGCATAATGCGGCATCTGTTCCAAAGCATCATAAAAAAGAATGTTAATGTGAAGTTGTTTAAAAACATCAAGAAATTTTGCAAATTTTTCATCAAGCTTCTTTTTCATGAAGCGCTGTGGATACGGGACTGGTATCACAGATTTGGGTACCCCCCATTCATCTCTTTCTGTTTCTTTCACTTTATCCCTTGCTTCCTTTGCCTTTTTCCACTTAGGAACTCTCTCAATCTCCTCACTTTCCTTGCCCTTCTGGGACTCATCCATATCTTTATGCTTCTCAATCCCTTCACTTTCAATCCCCTTCTCAATAGTAACACCTCCATCTTTCTTGTGTTCTCTTTCCCCCATCTCAGCTTCAGGCGTCTCAGAATCAGCAGGCATCTGAGGACCTTCATAGTTGGTTCCACTTCTAAGCTGGATCGCCTTGCAATGCTCTTTCGGGTTCCCCTCCGGCATGGAAGGATATTTTCCCGGCTCTCTATTCACCATCTTTGCAATCTGGCTCATCTGAAACTCTCTAGAAGTGAACCTTCGATTGTTCTCTTGTTGAGTTCTAGTCCACTCAACGTTCATCTTCTGGAGCTCTTGATCTCGATGATCGTCTTTCTTATGCAGCTCTTTCACATCGTACTCCAAGGAGGACAATCGCTTACTTCCTTCCTCCACCTTCTGAAGAATCGCTCTCAACATCTCCTCGGTTGATGCACCGCCTTCTCCACCAGGAGGTTTAGACCCCGGATCAACACCTGCAGGAACAGTAATACCAGTTTTTGGGTTAGCATATGAAAAGTTCTCATTCTTCCTCCATGTGTTTTGAGGAGGCTGCTGGCCTCCTTGAACTCCTTGTGTGTTTCTCCATTGATTTTGAGGTGGCTGAGGGCCTGGAGGTACAAATGGCTGACCATAAGAAGGTCTTCCAAACTGATTTCCACCTTGGTAGCCATTCTGATTGTAATACGGACCTCCCATGTAATTGGCTACCTCTTGCTGTCCACTTGGTTGGTCTACTCTCTCGTTCTCTACTGTATGCTCTCCAACCACATTCTTCCCCAACTCGAGGTTGTTGATCTTCTCCATCATGGCCATCAATAGCCTTCTCGTTCCTTCACCCTCTTCAACCTGATGAACTCTCTGAAAATCTGGATCTCTATTTCAAGCCCCGGCATTCGTGACAATGTTGTCCACGATCTCTCTACACCTCTCTATGCCTTGATTCAGGAATGCTCCGCCCACACAGACGTCTAAATGGTCTTGCCCCGCCTTGTTGGCACCACTGTAGAAGAATGCCATAATATCCCCCTCATTGTACCCGTGTTGCGGGCACTCAATCAATATGTTTGAGTATCTCTCCCACGCTTGGCGTAAATCCTCTCCAGATTTCTGGCGAAAGGAAGAGATCTCAATTCTAGCCTTGATCGTCCTAGATGGAGGGTAGAATTGCTCGAGGAACAGACGCTCGAGCTCGGCCCATGTGGTTACACCTCCCCATGGGAGCGTGTTATCGTACCACTCTTTAGCTATTCCCGTCAGTGAGAATGGGAACAGCCTAAGCCTCTTGGCATCTTCAAACATGCCATTATAATTGAATGTAGAGGCTATCATGAGAAAACTCCTCAGATGAGTGTGAGGATTCTCCTTCCCGATCACCCCCTTGAACTGGTTCTCTATAAGCAGCTTTAAAATTCCCGGGGAAATAGAGAAATTATTTGCCTCAACAGGAGGCAACGCCACTCCATCATAGTACCGCTGTGGCTGCGCTGCAAACCTCCCTCGAATGGCCATATGTTGATCTGCGTTCTGGGGCACAGGCTGAGGAGCAACAGGTGGTGGTACTTGTTGGGGTGGTGGTTGGTACACAGGTGGTTGGTTGTAAACAGGAGGTGGATGATATGGGTATGGTAGATAAGGGTAATGTGGGTATGGGTAATGTTGTTATACTGGGTTGTTGAAAGGGTTATTTGGGTTTTGTGGGTAAGCAGGGTTGTTCAGAGGATTATGGACAAAATTTTGAGCTGGATTGATAACATTTTGTGCACCCGGGTTTTGGCTCTGACTATCCCCTAACGGATCTTGGTTCTTACTGGTGTTGCCATCAGTGCCGTCAACCCGGTTCAACCCCTGGTTAAACTCATTCTCTGCATCTTCCAACTCATTAGTGATGTCCATTGGTTCTTTCTCTAAGTCGGCAGCGTTCATCCTTCTCAAGAAGGCTCTGTTCCTTCTAGCTATTGTCTCAGGGTCCAACGGAATTCTCTCTTCGCTCGTATTACCTTGTGAGCGTGTTTTCATAAACCTGACACACTAGCAGAAGGATCAAAACGCAACTGCCGAATAAATAAAAATAAAAAATAAAAACAAAAATTAAAGCACCCACTACTAACTACTAAGCTATCGACAAGTCCTATTCAAAAAGCATACAACGCCATCCCCGGCAACGGCGCCATTGACTTGAAGCGAATTATACTAACTTCTACTAGTCACTTACCCGCAAGCGGACGGGTTCACTGTAGTATAAGTACGTATAATGACCAAGTAGTATCGAACCCAAGGGATGGAGTGTATACGAATAGATCCCTGAAGATCTACACGTCGTAGCTAATATGAGTGTAATATTTTTGGGTTTTTGAAAGATTAATTAAAACAACTAAAATAAACAAATTATACTAACGAACTAAAGAAGACGAATTAACTGCGGGTTGTTTTCAAGTAAGAGATGGTGATGCTTAGGATAAGAATCCCTACGTATACTAACGGGGCAGGTACATAATCAAAATAATTGTGACACACAAGAAATAACCTAAGTCTAAGAATGCAAGGTGAAAGCTCAAGATTCTAAACCCTAATACTTTACCCTAACACTCGACTTCACTAATCTACTAACAAGTTAATAGATTGTGCTTAGTTAATGAGACCCTAATTTAAGTAAGGTGATGCGGTCGTCCTCCTTCGCTAAACCGGTAAATGAATTAACCCTTTCTAAACCTTCTCGTTAAGACTACTAATTGTTATTGAGTGATACGGTCGTCCTCTCTCTAACACTTTCGTACTAAATTCAAAGGTAAGTTAAGGTTAATTATAAGAATTCATTAATCAAGAGAATTAAAACCTAACGCCACAAGTTACCCTAATTACGTACCCACAACCTACTTCTACGAGTTCATCCTACCCCAAGCATGCAAGGGTTTTAGCTAGACATAGATTTTACGAAAATAACAACGATTAAATAAGTAACAAACAAGAACATGCTAATTAAAACGAAGAAGCAATCTAACATAAACTAGGGTTTAATGAAATAAAAGAATAAACTGAAATTAAATTAATAAAATGAAGTATGAAGTGTTTAACGTAGTCTAATTACTGAAAAGAAACTAAGAATTCATACGAAAAACCTCAACAAAACGTAAGTAAACTTGTTTCTCTCCTTCCTCTCCAAAAACGAACTCTAAATCTCGTGTGTGTGTCAAGTGGTGTTTAAAACGAGTTTGGAAGAGGTATATATAGGCACCGGGTCGAAACGGGATCTCGTGGGCCGAAAAACGAAAATTGGCATATAAGCCTTGGAGGCGCTCGAGCTGTCCCGGTCGAGCGGGGCGCTCAAGCTGTGCTGGTTGAATGATTCAGGAGCTCGAGCGGGGCGCTCGACCTTATTTGGTCGAATGGCTATATAGGTCGAATGAGGCGCTCGAGCTGTGCCCCTCGAGCGGCAAAAACTCTCTGTAAGTTTGGAGCGCTCGACCTACGTTGCTCGAGCGAGGTGCTCGAGTGATGGTGCTCGAATGGCCTTCCTTCTTTGCAACCAACACTTTTCTTTTTACGTACTAATACCAATTGTATTTCTTCGATATCTTCTCATCCGGGCATCCGTTTGAGTCGATTCAAAGTCCTACGAACTCCGTTTTTCGTCCTCGATTCACCTATGAGTATCAAAGAGACAAATTCATCAATGTATAGAATTAGTACTCATTTGGCTCTAAAAACTCAATAAAATCGACCAAAACTAGGGCGTTTCTAGCTACGAATCATGACAATTTCACGCCTAATCAATCATCGATAAATTTTTATATATTTTTGGTTTACAGTACAAATTTCTTCACATAAATTAAAAACAAAATTAATTATTATAGTGATGACATTACATTTTTAATTTGTTTTCCTATGATTATTTCTTTCCCATAACAATTAATAATTCCGATGAAAGATAACAATACATTAAGTATGAGAAAAATTGAAAATGAAAATTTAATAATCTATATATTTATATATATAATAACGCTAACCGGTCTACATTTGAAAACCATTGAATCTTCCTGCTAAAATTATTGATAAATTGAGTAATATATGTTTTAGATCTTTCTAAATCTTTGATATTATATATCTTTGAAATATATTTTATTGTAAATATTTACAAATAATTGTTTACAAAATATATTTGATATATTTTTTAAATATAATTTATAATAAATATTGAGATATAATATAAAAATATGTTGAACATATTTTTGAAATATATATTATGATAAATCCTCTATTTAATAGTATAAAGTATATTTCAATTATTTTAAAATAATAGTTATTAAATATTTTTGTGAATGGTCAATATATAGAAATAATTCGATATATAGTTTGTAGAAGTTTAATTTTTGTAGACGCTATTCAAATAAATATTTATTAATCTAAAAAGAAAAAAGAAATAAAACCACTCTTTACTTTTTGGCAGTATAGAATGAAAATGGTTCATACATGAACCATTTGAAGTGTATTAATTGTTTTCACTAAAGGGTAGTAGTTGTTTTCACAAAAGAGTATTAGTTCTGGAGGGTATTAGTTATTTTCACTGAAAAGTATTAGTTATGGGGGGTATTAGTTGTTTTCACTGAAGGGTGAGAAGAATATTAGTTGTTTAACTAAAGGGTATTAGTTGATTACTCCAAGTTATTAGTGGTTATACTAAAAAGTATTGCAAAGTGGTTTGTGTATGAACTAATTTCACTCAATATATACTTTCTTTTGTAGAAGAGATAATCTAGATTAATTACTTCAAAACAAGATTATAGTAGACATAAAACAATTAATATATCAATATATTCTATTTGGCAAACCACCAAATACATATGAGCGTTAAACAACTAAAGGGTATTAAGGGTTATACTAAAAAGTATTACAAAGTGGTTTATGTATAAACCAATTTTACACTATACATACTCTTAATTTTTTTTTATAGAAGAGAGTGATTATCTAGATTAGTTACTTCGGAGAAAGATTATAGTAAATATATAACAATTAATATATCAATATATTATATTGGGCAAACTATCAAATGCATATGAACATACTTATCATACTGAAATAAGTTTGAGAGATATATTTGTGTTAATTAATTAACAAACAAACAATGCATAAGTTAATGCACTTTGTCGTCTACAAAGCAAGGAAAGAGTAAGATCTTTATCAAACTCTATATTCCTCAATATTTTTGCCTCTAAATTCCAGATAATTTCATGGGATAATATAATGAACATTGTATTTTAATTGAAGACAGAGCAAAACTCTATATAGATTGACCAAACACATGAATGAATATAAATGAGGATTTCGAACCTCAAACCTAGATTAAATTTGGAGGATACAAAATAATGTTATTTATTTATTTATAAAAATATTTGTAAAATATACATTCTTAAATTGCATAATTATTTTATTGCATGCATTTATCTCAATATTATAAAAATAAATCTTAACAGTACGAGTAATTGTATGAAACGGAAGACTTCATAGATGAATTTTTTTAATAGAAAAAATAAAGAAATGAAAATACCCAATTGATAATTTTACAAATATTTCGTTCAAAGCTACACTTGAAGAATATTGTGGATGATATGAATTATTTGAAGGACAGAGTCATACTTGCACCTACACTAGAATAACTTGAAGTGTTATGGTGTGTCGAATCATGATTTGAATTTGAAAGTTGAGATTTATATGATATTACTCAGAAATATAGATCATTCAAGAAGACTGTACATCAGAACTAGATTGACTCTAATAATACTAGATGACAGTGTTCTGGAAAGTACAGACATAACCAGAAGCAATTCACATGAGATGGTGTCGATTCCTAAATTTTCACTGACTCCATTTGACGTGAGACTTTCGTTCAAGTTTCGGAAGAGTCAGTTCACATTAGATGTCTCATATGAAATGTCAATAAGAGTCAATGACAATCGCTCGCTAATGTTGGCATATTCTTGAAGAATTAGTTTTCAATCACAAACAGACATACGTGGATGTTTTGATAGTCACCAATCGCAATAATTTGAAGATTTTGATGTGTAGTGACTAACGATAAACATTCATCGAAAATGAAAAAAAAATGTGATTTTTAGAGAAGTGTTTTAAAATCTATAGTCTTTTCAAATTTTATTTCTATTTTTTTACATACTGTTTAGTATGGATTCGTAGCGATTACTAAAATTTCTTATTACATAAATCATAAAAATATTATATGGTGATATACAAATAATATTAAGATTGTCTCTTATAAAATATAATATTTATTATACTTTGCTTTCACAAAAACTTCTCGACATCTGCATTACGTTCTCTAAATAAACCTTCAAACAAAAGAATAGTAATATTATATATTTGAGATGAAAAATACTTTAATAGAAATATTAATAAACGTTCTTAAACCTAAACAAACAGTCTACAATATAAATTGAAGATCCATAAATTAATATAACAATTATGGTCGTGCATCGCACAAATTCAATTACAAAGCATCTTAAATATAATAAGTAACTTATTATCGTGGAACATATGAAAAAATAAAAAGATGAGACTTTCTTTATGAGGTGGATGTACTTAAATAAAATTCATCATTCTTATTAAAAATAAGAAAAAATTGAACCGAACCAAACGTTTGATAAAGCCCACTCTCAATTGACACATCCCGATTCATCAGCAATCTTTTATCTAAACAATGTGTAAGTTAAATTAAAATTGGATTAATTTCAAATATATTTTGTGAAATAAACTAATGAGGATAGAGAAAATAGTTGTGGCAAACAGCTTTTGTTTAAAAAAATTAATAGGAGCGTGTGGTTAACAATTTTTCAATAATAATGAGAATAGATTGAAAAATTAGAATAATATAATGATTTATGAGAACAAAATTACTACCTCCATTTTTTAAAATAAAATAAAAATTAAGAGTTGTTATTATGGTATTGTGTAAACTAGTTTAATCGTGCACCTAATCAATTAATAAATTAATTACTTTTATAGTAAAATATAGTAATTAATATATATTAATGTAGTAATTAATGCTCTTCAAAATATATACAAAATGTAAATGAAATGTATGGCACAGGACTTTGCCAAAAATTAAATACGGCCCCTAGATTTTTTTTTTTTTTTTTTTTTTAAAGGTTGGTACTGCAATAATCATAAGATTTATTATACGTTATAACGAGGTACATAAAACAATAAAAAGTACCGAGTCTAGATTGCCAGAATACTTATATATAACGAATCTTATACAGTATAAAACAAAATAAATCATCATAATTATTAGGCACAAAATTACACATGAAGTTTTTGCATGAAGTTTTAGGGTCACATGGCATAGATTCCTCAACTATATAAATATTCTTGAGTGGCCACCCATGACCCATCTGCCCTCGCTCCCCGAATGTTGCCTAAAATCAAGATCTCCTTCTTTAATTATCAATTATTATTATATTAAAAATGCATATTAGCATATGGGTTTTCTAACGTGCACTTATATCATGATTTAGAGTATCAATAGACTTATAAGAAATTAATTTATATATGAATTATTGAAAGATACTCCTTCGTATTTTTGTCATATGTTGTTTTGATTTCTTGTATTATTTGTAAAAGGCAAAGTATAGAGTAAACCGTGTTTCTATGTAAATTCGGATCCATTTACCCGTATTAAACTCGCGGGTTATATGAATTAAATGATTGAATTTGATTTCTTCGCTTTTGTCAAGCATGCTGTATATTGATTAGGTCCAATTCCTTGTTTTTCTTTTTTCTTTTTAACATTTATTTTATTTATTTTTATTTTTTATTTAATATTTTTTCTTTTGTTATTCTCTTTCTTTTAATTTACATTTTGAATCCAAAAAAAAATAAAAAATATTAATCTACTTGAATTGATTTTTTTTAATTTAATATTTTTACCAAATCTTTTAATTATCTTAAATTTACTTAAACTATTCTAAGGTATTAGTTGTAAAACTAATAAACTATTGAAATATATTTATCTAATTAAATTTGTACATCAATAGTTATTCTACATTTTTTTATATATTTTGTAAATTCAAAGAATTATTAGTTATACATAATCATAATTTTTAGGACCATGTATTTAGTGAAATTGGTTTATACATAAATTATTGAAGGGTGTTAGTTGTTTTTACTAAAGAGTATTAGTTGTTTTCACCGAAAGGTATGTAGTGTTTATACTGAAGAATATTGGTTTACTTTTGCTAACTAATACTCTTTAGAGAAAACAACTAATACACTTTAGTGAAAATGAGTAATACTCTTCAGTAAAAACAACTTATAGCCTTCAATGGTTCATGTATGAAACATTTTCACTCTATACATTGTCAATTTTTAATTTTGTGAAATATAAATAATTTGACATACGAAAATGAAATATTGTTTTTAGCATATAAAGGAGCATTACTCGTGATAAGTAAAGAGTATGACGTACATTACGAAAGGGTATTAGTCGTGACAACTGAAGGGTATAACCCACATTACAAAAGTGTATTAGACATGATAACTGAAGGGTATGACCTACATTACAAAAGGGTATTAGTCGTGATAACTGAAGAGTATGACCCACACTATAAAAGTGTATTAGTCTTGATAACTGAAAAGTATGACATATATTAGTGAGCTTAAGTAAAAGATATGACCAACATTATAAATGATATTAGTCGTGTTGACTTAAGTGTACGACTTGTATTATTAAAGAGTATTAATCGGGATAACTAAAGGTTATGACCATCAAACAAAAGGTACTAGCAGTGATAACTGAATGGTATGAATTATATTACTAAAGGGTTCTAGTCGTGATAATTGAAGGGTATGACCATATTAGTAATAAATATTTAGACGTGATAACTGAAGGGAATAACATACATTACTAAATTTGTTAGTCGTGATAACTGAATGGTGTTATTCATTACAAGTGAAGGGTATGACCTACAATAAATGATTGTTAGTCGTGACAATTGAAGGGTGTGAAATATGTTACAAAGTGTATTAGTTCTGATATTGAAGAGCATGTCATATATTACTCAAATGAATTAGTTGTAATACTAAATGATATTATTTATATGAAAACGTATATCTTTTTTTTCTCGGATAATTATATAAATATATTTTTAATTAAATTTATTTCTACATTTAAAATAATTAATTAATATTGTGTTAACTAGGTATAATTTTAAAGGGAGAAACAGTAATAATGCATTCATTCAACCATTAAACTAATTAAATTTATTTCTACATTTAAAACAATTAATTAATATCGTGTTAACTGAGTTTAATTTTAAAGAGGGAAATGGTAATAATGCAAGCATTCAACCATTAAACTATGTACGAATTATCAACAAATAACACACTTTCACGCCGTACTATGTGATCCATTAATATAAGTGGATCCAATTTCATGTATAAATAGGTTCCACTCTATACATACTCTTTGTAAAATATATGATATTTTACATTTTTTAATGTACATTAATTATATTTTTTTCCTGAATTACTCTTGTTGATATTAAAATATTTAGATAAATGTGTTATTTTAATGAAGAAGATAAATATTTATTATGCGCATAATAATGACATATATTTTGAATGAGATGGAGTATTAATTGTTTTTATTAAATAGTAATAATTACACTAAACAAAATTGACATTAAATGGCAGTAGTCTTGTCATTAAAACTTTTCAAGCTAAAAGTATTTAATGACTGAAAATATTCTTCACTAAAAACTTTTAACTAGAAAAACAATAATGACAAGACATGACATGATTACTTTCACTAAAAATTCATTTTCTCGTAATGTTATTTTCACCAAAGAGTATTAGTTTGTTTTCACTAAATAACTAATTCTTCAGTTAAAACAGTGCATACTCTCTAGTGAAAACAACTAATACTCTTTAATGAAACAACTCATATCATTCAATATACTTCAAAATAAGGGGAAAAATTACAAAATATTTCAAAAAAAGGACTTTAATTATAAATTAGTTCAAAACAATTTTCACTAAAAATATTAGTTTTGGAGGATACAAGTTATTTTCACTAAAGAGTATGAGTTGAAGGGTATTGAATGATATGAGTTATTTCATTAAAGAGTATTAGTTGTTTTCACTAAAGAGTATGAGTTGTTCTAATAAAAAGTATTGCAAAGTTGTTATTGTATGAACAAATTTCACACTATATAAACACTGTTTAAAATAGGCAAGTATGATACGCTCGAGGGTCATGGACCGATCTAGATCAAAATTCACAGATCCTTAGTGGGTCGCATCGGGTCAAGAGAGTTTTCCCAAAAAAAATTGCGTCAAAGCTGAAATTGAAATTTTTCTCCCAGATGTATTACTATAAAGGGTAAGTATGTGTTACTGTAAGGACAATTATGTGTTACTAGTCATTACAAATATATATTTTTTTCATATAGTTACATATAAGGGCAAATATGTATTTTTTAATCTCCATCTCTTTAAATCTAAGTTTTTTTTGTTTCACATTAGTACTATTTTTGTTCATATAGTAACACACTTCTCTATACAGTAAAATATTTGTGTTCATATAATAACACATTTTTCAATTCCTTGCATGTGTTACTATAAGGACAAAAAAAATTCTGTAAGGACAAATAAATTATTTGTCCGTACAATAACACATATTTATCGTTACAATAACACATATGTTTGACCTTATAGTAACACAATTTGAGGGCAAACTTTTATATTTTTGAGCAAATGCATCTTTCTCGATAAAATAATATATTTATATTCTTGCAATAATATATTTTTCAATACTTTAAAGTGTTAAAGTACGGAAAAATATTTATTTTTGTGAAAATAAATAAATATTTATATAAAATTAATATTGATTCTGTGTTGTTTACCTAAATATAGAGCTGAGAATTAATGGCTATTTAATGGGCTTAGGTAAAAACATCAAGAAGTGAGGAGATAATGAACTCCATTAATGCTCTTGAGGTAATGATTGAAAAAAATGAAGATATTAAATGCAATGAAGAACCAAGAATTGTCGGGGGTTTTTACTCCCTGGATTTGAATGCTTGTCTAACCTTTTTGTATTGATGAATATTTGTTCTTTTTGTACAAGGGGGAGACTATTTATAGGTTTTTACAAATGAGGGTATTTTGGTCATTTCCGACCTCTACGAGGGACAAACACATTAAATGTCTGTAACCCCTGAACGTGCGCGGACGCCCGTTTGTCCTTGTGCTCAGAGTTCCGACCACTTCGGCGTCGCCACGTGTCTTTGAAGGACGATTCTCTGGATAATTCCTTATTTGGATGAAATATTCTTTCTGTTGTGATGTACGGAGGCAGCTCTTTACTCTTTTTGGGCCGATTCTGTCGGATTCTATCACGTGCTCGATGGATCTTCTATTTTGAGGGGTTTCATATTGAGATCGGTGGTCGGCATATTGCTGGACAAGAAGATCAGTCGCGAGGTCGGAGATCGGTTGCTAGCGATGCGATTCTTGGCTTCTGAGGTCGGAGCTCTAGGCCAGGTCGGGGCCAGTGTATCCGATCCCCGATTGTCCAAAGAGGTAGGAAACTGGGACACTCGGATATGGTCAGCTAACGCTTGGGATTGCGGAGATCGGAAGTGGTCGCCGGGAGGTCGGAGGTCACGGAGGTCGGAAATGTCCAGATCCTCTTCCCGTTGACACTTGATCGGATTAGCTCCCATTGCCCTTCTTGGGGAGGTCGGTGCCGACCTCGTACAGAAATGGTCACAACATTCTAACAGTAACATATATCTACCCTTAAAATAACATTGTTGTCTGGATCTCTCACAAATTACGTAATTATATTTTAATATTCAGAATTTTGGTGCAAAATGACACGTTGTACGCAATAACTTTTTATCTAAGAAAAAAGACCATGTTGTGCAATCTTTCCGTACACCTATTTAATTTATTGTCGATATGAATGGTATATTATAATGTCGCATTTTGTTTAAATCACGTTTAACATGTCACAACTTCGAATTAAAATACATACTCTTCGCACTTCGGTATAATTTTTTTTTTATTTAAAAATATATTATTTATTAGTATATGGTAGGTCATATGTTGAATTTTTTGTAAAATAATACAGAATTGTAAAAAGACAAAGAGTAATTGTTTAAAAAAGTATATATTTTTTATGGCTTAATTGCAATTTAAATCACGACATTTTCCAAAATTACATTTTAAGCTAAATTTTTGGATCTTTTAAAAAAAAGTTTCAACTTAACTTTTTTTTGGCAATTCAGACTTATGGGCAGATTTGTCTCTGTCCGTTGCTGATGTGGCGTTTACGTGACAACCGTTCAAAAAAACTTAAATTAGGTGGCAAAAAACTTAAAGGCTTAGTTGCAATTTAAATCACGACTTTTTTCAAAATTGCATTTTAAGCTAAACTTTTGGATTATGTTAAAAAAAGTTCCAGTTTAATTTTTTTTTAGTAATTAAGACTTACATATAGATTTGCAGAGGGTCGTCGTTGATGCGGCATCTACGTGACAACAACTCAAAAAAAAAAAAAAACTTAAATATTGTGACAAAAAACTTTAACTAGATAGAAAATTTTAAAATTAAAATTACCAATTTTAAATAATTTTTCAAAATCCTACGTCTCTTTTTTAAGGTAAAATGGATTATTAATTTTTTTTTTATGGTAAAATGGTTGTGTTTATCCTATTTGGATTCATTTATGTTCTTATTAATGCCATACTTTTTTGTATCTTAACTGCATATATTTTTTTTACTTCTTATCTTTCTATTTGGATTCATTTATTTATGTTCTTATTAATACAAACATTTGAAATTCAACGACGGACATCTGCAAATCTGTCCGTAAATCTTGATTGCCAATAAAAGTTAAATTGAAACTTTGTTAAATATGATCCAAAAGTTTAGCTTAAAATGCAATTTAGGAAAAAGGTCATGATTTAAAATGCAATTAAATATTAAAGTTATTTTCCACGTAGACGCCACTTCAGCAAGGGGTAGAGGCAAATCTGCCCGTAAGTTTGAATTGCCAAAAAAAGATAAGTTGAAGCTTTTTCTAATAAGATCCAAAAGTTTAGCTTAAAATGCAATTTTGGAATTAAACTTTTTTTTATTAATATATAAAATTTCTTTCTATATAAAATTTATAGTGGAACATCCAAAAAATAAAAATGGAAACCTTATACGGGAACTAATGGAGTATAATTAACTGTTTTTCGTATGATATGTAGTTACAGCTCCTTCAAAAGGATTACTGGATAACAAATAACTGATATTTAAAGGTAGTAAATTTATTTCTAATTATGTGATGTTTTAAACTATTTTTCACATTTTTTTTCCTCCACTCCTCTATCAAAATTCTAAAATTCTCTTATAATTTTGCGCTCTCATACTTCCTTTCTTTCACATAGGGAAATTAATTATCTGTCCGTATGAACTTGTCAACTTATTAATATAATCTTAATTTTTTTTTAATAAGATATATTCGTCATAGTAAGTATAGAGTGAACAAATTTCAATGTAAACAAAGATGGCATTAACCGGCTCCACTACGTAGTATTAGTTGTTTCACTAAAGGACATTAGTAAAATTCACTTTACAATATTAATTAAATATTAATTTTACGGTGAAACTTATTCATACTATACATACTCATTTGTTATTATCAACAAATCCTAAAACATCTATTATTTAGGATAAATTAAGCGAATAATACATTTGATTAGTATAGTTAAGACCAAGTGATAATTGACCGCGAACTTGAATCATTTAATTAATTGAATTTTAGTTGTGTGAAATTTACTTGCTTATTTTAATTTAAGTTTTAATTTAGTACAAACAAAATCACTCCACTCCCCCACCCCATGTTTATATATTTAGTGTGTCCGTAAATTCATTTGTACTGCATAATTTAATTTCCATGTTCTCCATGGATTAACCACTACTTAGTAGAGTAAACTAGAGTTATATATTTATTTTGATTTGAACTCAACAGAAGGAGTAATTTAATTACATTGAGAAAAGAAAAAAGAATTAATTTATAATTTCCATTAAAGAAAATAAATTTTGACAGCTATTACCGCAAGGAGAAATCTGGGACAACTCCATAATATTGTCCACAGTTAGTTCAAAACTATGAATCGCACAACTAAAATTAGATAATAAAACAAGTGAATTTTAAAATATTATTAGTTGTATTTACTATTTATAAAACAATATTATTATTAAATTAATATTTTTTAATAAACAATTAACACTGTAAAACCAATTTTACCATATATTTTGCTGGGGAGAAAAGGACTCCTCAAATATATTCCCTTTGTTTGAGATGATTTTAAAAAGAAAATGTCTAACTAAAAGAAAGACTTATATATGCTTTAAAATAAAAAATTATTTTTAAGTAAAATTTGTATAATGAAATAATGTCATTATAATTATGACAATAAATAATAAATAACTCAGAGCATATTAGAATTGATAAGATTTGTGGTGATGTGTGAAGAGATCCCGAACGCCACAAGTTTGAACCCTGGACAAATTTAATTGAAATATAATGGTTTGTCTCGAGTAGAGTTGCAAACGAATCAAACTATTTTGGTTCGATTTGGTATTTGTATTCGAAATTCTATATTTGTATTCGAAATTTTATAACTCGAATTCGAGTACAATTTTTTTATTCGATTAGTTATCAAATATAAATTCAAAACTTAAGATATTTGATTCGATATTTGTAAATATTCGATCAAATATATATTATATAATAATAAATACATTTATTTATAAATTTAAGCCTATTAAGTATATCAAGATATTAACCCTTATGACTTTATTCAAAAAATGGGCTCGAGTTGCAAACTCGATGGAAGATTTGATGCTCGTCATTTGATTATTAAAATTTTCTTTTCATGAAGTTAATAGTTAACATTTTTATTATTTAGGTACTGGATTATGTTATGAAACTTTCAAGTTTATAGTATTTTTTTAACATGTTTGAGAAAAATTGGATTCAAGTATTCGTATATTTTCTAATAATTCGATATGAGTTTCAAATCAAATATAAATCGCATTTATTATTTGAAAAATATTCTATTCGAATTTGATATTCGAAATAATTTCACAAATACGAATTCAAAACAAGTGGTATTCGATTCGTTTACAACCCTAGTATCGAGATTTACAAATAAATACATTGTACTATATATGCTATGAAATATTATTACCAAACTTAGACAATGGTCAATGGATCTACTAATTAGAGAGATTAAGATTATTAAGGGAGGATAGATTTTTATGCAGGAGTATTAGACATGTTATAATCAAATTAATAATTCACTCATTCGCATAGTAAGTCGGTTTGAATTTTCCTTTCATAATTCTATAAATGTTGTTTCATGTGAGAAGATGGGCCTAAGCACGCAATTATCTGTCTTAAGTAATTTAATTCTGATAAAAAAATTATAAACATAGCAACAAATTAAAATTTTGTACAGCATTTGATTGGGAAATGTCTCTTAAAATATTCTACATAGCTCGTGATTTAGACATGTTGTAAACCTCAATTATTATCATGGTTTCAGGCCATTTCTTAAATTTTAACTTTTCTGAAACAATTAATGTTGACACAAAACTTGATTAGATGGGGAAATCATGATCAATATTTCTCGTTCATGTTTTTATGTCGAGTTCTATTTTAGTGAGAAATATTTATAAATTAATTTTAAAAAGAGTAGGTCTTGTATGAGACCGTCTCATGACATGAGACAATGGGAAGGAGTGTAACTAGGGTATGGACTCATTAACACTTTGGTAAGAGTAGATGTTAATTTGAGTGGTCTCATGCCATGAGACGGTCTCATATAAGTTTTTGCCTTTTAAAAAACGTGAGAAAAATTATTGAGTAAATGAATAAGTGAACAAAATAAATATTGTTTAAATATTATTTAATAAATAAATAATGATAAATAATATAATTTAAACAAACTATTCAATTAAGACAATTTTAAGTATCAATAAATTTTAAATCTCATTAAAATATAACAAAACAAACTAATTTTAAAATCAAAACATTAACGTAATTATTTTTTAAATTTTAAGGTGAAATACGTTAATTAAAAATGTCAACTTGAAACTAATAAAAAATCTATTACAAGTTGCAGGTCACACTACAAGGAAATGAAGAATTATTTACGGGTACAAAATTTTCTAATCATGTAAGACATCTATATCCTCAATCTATAAGAAATTTTGTCTACGAAACCAATTTTTCAACAAAATAATATTCCTATATAATTAATTTACCTACGAAAATTTCAAATTCTTTTTTGTAATGAATGAAAAAGCCCATATAATTAAAAAAAAAAAAAAAAAATTAGGCAATCCTACTAATTTTTTTAAAATTTTATAGTTATATTGACAATTTTCTTAAGCAATATATTATATGTTTTCTTTTAGCGTTATGTCATAACTCTCTACCAGACTCATACTCTTTAACAAGAGATTCATTTCGATTCTATCAATTTCCACCCCTACTCGGCTACCCCACATTGTCTTATTTAAGAATTTGTTTTTTATGTAATATTTATTTAAAAAGCGTGATTAAGTATAAAGTTGCATCAATTAAAATTATATGAGTAGCTAAGCTTACTTAAATCTATTTATGTAATATATTTTTGAAAATCGTACTTAAGTATAAAGTTGGCATCAATTAAATTTATCCGAGTAGCTATAAGCGCGTATTTCTCGTACTATGGTCGTGGAATTTCAGCCGACTCTCTGATGCATTTAGAAAATTGTGAAATCATATTATTAATGGGGTGGCCTTTTTTAAAATATTCCCCTTAAGTTTAAAATATAGAGTATAAGAACTTGATTGGTATGAGGTGATATATTTAGAATGAAATCAATATTCTTTTATTCATTTTATATTTCATACATGATATGATATGTTTTATTAAATTGGAATCATAATTTTTTAAGGAATATGACCATTTCCAAAAAATAAGAAATTATGATTCCTCTCACTCTCGTTATTTCTATGTATTCCAAATGGTGTGTAATTAATTAAAGAATGATTTTTTTATTACACAATTATTTCCAATTAATACCAGTTATGATAATTGTCATTTATTTCCAATCTTTAATTCGATCATATCAGTCGGACAATAAGTTTTTACGAGTAACCCTTAATTATTTGGGTTAAAGAATTTTGGATCTATACGTCATTTTCAAAGTTAGGCGATTAATGTCCATTCAACAAATTAAGACGATTCTTTAAATTAATGAGATGAGAAAGACACTACCGGTTTTCTTTTCTTTTTTTCTTTTTTTTTTTCCTTTTTTTCCCTTTTACGAGAATTTATATTTATATAAAACTTACGTTGTCTACAAATAAATATTTCCAAAAAAATGACCATAGGTACACCTTGATTCAAAAAAGAATTGCACAAATACATAAAAAAAATTGCTAGCACCTATTTATAATTAGTGTCCTTTATATAAAATTATTTTGTATTTTTTCCTTCTTATTTTCACTTGGATCTATTCAATGTTCCAAGTAAAAATAACGATGGTGTATATTGTTTGCTGCGTGTTTAAATGCTCAATGTTCCAAGTGGAAAAAATAACAAAAACTGTATATTATCAAGATCATAGAAACAAGTGCTTTCAGAAAAAATGAAAAAGAAAAATCATAGAACAAGTGGAAGCATGCAGCCGCCTAATAAAGGCAAAACTATCAATTAAAACATAAAAAAGGCCCAATAAACTAAAATAACCTAAAGTAATTAGGAAACAAAATTATTGACAGGTGACAATTTTTTGAAAATATATAAATAAATTAAAACAAATGTTGATGGTGCGTTGAATGTGGTTAGCAGCCTAACTTGCGTCTTTCCTGGAAATTGTAATCATTTCTTCGTATTAATAATATAGATTTTAATTTATCTTCTCTCATTCACTAAATTTTTAAAATTTAATTTTGACCAATACTTAATTCTTTTAATCTAAATTCTGTTGTGTTCAACATCACATGCAACTTCACATACATTCATGCCTTCATCTCATCTTCTCCTCTAGTCTGTTAGACGGTTATCAAGATTAGTTACATGAAGTCTTGTTAGTTAGTTTCCAAAGTCTGTTAGTTAGTTACCGAATCAGTTACCTATCTTGAGCAACACTCTAGCTAGCTACTACCTATATAAAGATGTAATCACTCTTGTATTTGGATTGATTAACAACAATGAATACAGTATTTTTCTTCCGCTCATTCTCTACTTTACACGCATGATTTCATCAACTCTACATGGTATCTAGAGCCAATTGAATTTTTTTTGGAGGTGGCAATGGCGAACCACCGTGATTTTGCTGCGTGGCCAGCATTGAATTCCTCTGCCTCAGATTCATCTTCTTCTTCCAATGATCCCACTCATCTTCACAACTCCGATTCACCGGGGATGAAACTCATCTCTATCACACTCACTGGCCAGAATTTCGTTTTATGGAGTAAGGCCGTTTATCTTGCCCTTGGTGCAAAGGCGAAGCTAGGCTACATTGATGGTTCCATTTCTGCCCCTGCCGATCGAACATCTGATGATTTCTTTACCTGGAAACGGGTGGATTGTATGGTTTCTTCTTGGATCATAGGTGCTATGTCCAAGGATCTGATTGAATCTTTCATCTCTTGTAAGTCAGCTCGTATCCTCTGGCTTAATATCTGTGAATGCTTCGATGTTGCAAATGGTACCAAATTGTTCCAATTGCAGCAAAGTGTTTATCATTTAAAACAAGGCCATGACTCTCTTCAAGTTTATTTTGGCAAGATGAAGAAACTTTGGGACGAACTTGATGATTTTTCTGGTATTCAAGGGTGTACTTGTGGTAATTGTACTTGCCAAATCAACAAACAGATTAATGATAAGGAAATGAATAACCGCCTTATTCAGTTTCTCATGGGATTAAGCAATGAGTATGAGGTAGCTAGGAATCAAATACTTATGTTAGATCCATTACCAACCATTCACAAGGCCTTCTCTACCATTCAGCGTATTGAACAACAGAAACAACTTGATGTAGCAGATATTGATGCACCTGTTCTCTTCAGTAAGACCAAGTCTGGCAAGTTCAATTCATGGAGTCATAAGCAGGTTCCTAGTTCTGGTTTACAGAATCCCAGATCCAGGGAGGATAAAGACAAGTTAGTGTGCTCGCATTGTGGTGGGAAGAGGCATGAAGCATCTCAATGCTTCAAGTTACATGGCTATCCGGATTGGTATGACAAGCTTAAAGGGCAGAAAAGGGACATGGCCAACTATGTATCAGCAACACCATATTCTGGAACCAACACTGAGGACATCTCTCATGTTATACAGCTGGAACTTGCTAAATACTTTGCAAAGCCTTCTCAACATATTGATACTGCAAACATGGTTGATTTTGCAGGTAATTCTCATTTCAGTTTGTCTGCTCTTGATGATATGAAATGTGGTCATTGGATACTGGACACAGGTGCTAGCAAACATATGACACATGACAAAACATTATTCACTTCAGGCTTGAAACCTTTACCAGAACCTATCTCAGTTTATCTGCCCAATGCATCTATCATCACAGTTACCTTTTATGGTCATATTCATGTTACACCTAACATTATCCTTCTGGATGTGCTATATGTTCCAAGTTTTAAGTACAACCTTCTCTCCATCTCTCAGTTACTCTCCCAATCTAACCTTAAATGTACTTTTCTTGCTTCCAAATGTGAATTGCAGGACCAACTGAGTAAGAAAGTCATTGGTGTGGGACAGCTAGTTGGCAAACTCTATGTACTCAAACCTCTAGCCAATACTTCTGTCCATCCATCTCATACTTCTGTTAATGTTGTTTCCTCTGTCATTTCTTCTTCCTCTCTTGATGTATGGCATAAAAGATTGGGACATACTCCCCATAATGTACTCAAGCATTTATGCTTTTATCATGATATAAATAAACATACTGATGTTTCTATACCTTGTTCAGTTTGTCATCTTGCTAAACAAACCAGACTCTCTTTCAATACCAGTACCATCACTACCAAAGCTGTTTTTGACCTTCTGCATATGGACATTTGGGGACCCTTTAACAAGCCATCAGTTACAAACACCCCTTATTTTCTGACCATTGTTGATGATTTTACAAGATCTACATGGACTTTTCTTATGAAACATAAGTCTGATACACTAAAGATCATCCAAACCTTTCTCAACCTTATCTCCACCCAATTTAATACACATGTCAAAATTATCAGATCTGACAATGGTTCAGAATTCTTAAGCACTGATATTAAAAAGCTTTCACCACTTTTGGTATTGAACACCAAACCAGCTGTGCATATACACCACAACAGAATGGTGTAGTGGAGAGAAAACATAGGCATATCCTCAACATTGCCAGGTCTCTAATGATTGAGTCCAACATCCCCATGAAACTCTGGCCATACTCTATCCTCACTGCTACATACCTTCTAAACATTATTCCCAGTCCCATCATCTCTTGGCAAACCCCATTTGAGATGTTGTTCAAAAAAACCCCCTGATTACTCTTTCCTCCGGGCATTTGGATGTCTTTGTTTTGCCACTAACCTTGCCCCACACAAAACCAAGTTCACACCCAGAGCACATAAATGTGTCATGCTTGGTTATATGTCCACACAGAAGGCCTACAGATTATATGATCTAACTTCCCATGCCATTTTTAGCTCCAGAGATGTCAGGTTTTATGAACACATGTTCCCTTTCCAAGAAACACCAGTCTCATCTCATGATGACTCCCCATTGTTCTTGTTCTTCCCAGATCTTGATGAAGATAATCCCCTTCCTAATATTGCCAACTCACAGTTTCCAGATCATCATTCTCCTCATACCAGCTCACCTACTACAGAAACTCCTTCTCCTCATACTTCTTTATCACCTCCTTTATCACCTGCTGCTCCACCTGATATTCAACAGGTCAGAAGATCATCCAGAAACATAACTAAACCCTCTTGGCTTGAGGATTTTGTTTTCACAGGGGATACTAGCTTGCTGTCCACCACTACTGACTTTCATTCAGGTTCTTCCTCCTTTCATACACCATCTACCAGTAAGTCAAACATTTCCTTTACCCCTCCATATGTTTCTTTTCTTGCTAATGTGTCTAGCACCAAGGAACCACATTCCTATCATCAAGCTGTAGGCATACCTCAATGGGAAGAGGCTATGCACAAGGAACTACAGGCCTTGGATATCAATGAAACATGGGATTTAGTCCCTTTGCCACCTAACAAATCTGCTATTGGTTGTAAATGGGTTTTTAAGTTAAAACTTCATCCAGATGGCACTATAGACAGATACAAGGCCAGACTTGTTGCTAAAGGATATCACCAACAATATGGAATTGACTATGATGAAAGTTTTTCCCCAGTCACCAAGCCTGTTACAGTTCGGATTCTCATTGCCTTGGCTACTGCTAACAAGTGGCCTATTTGTCAACTTGACATAAACAATGCCTTCTTGAACGGTTTTCTTAATGACGAAGTGTATATGGATCCTCCTCCAGGCTATTCATCTCCTCCTGGTCTTGTTTGTAAGCTTAAGAAAAGCTTATATGGGTTAAAGCAGGCATCTAGAGAATGGAACTCAGAATTCTGTTCCACTCTCCTTAAGTATGGTTTCAAGCAATCATCTGCTGATCATTGTTTGTTCACCATGGGTTCCCCTTCTACTTTTCTGGCCCTCATTGTGTACGTGGATGATGTTTTGATAACAGGAGCTAATCTTTCTGATATTCTTGCCCTTAAACAGCATCTGCATAAGGTTTTCACCATCAAGGATTTGGGGTTTGCTAAATATTTCCTAGGTGTTGAAATTGCTCGTAGTGATTCTGGTACTACTCTTACTCAACACAAGTATATCTTGGATTTGCTTAAGGATGCGAAGCTTGAGGATTCTAAACCAGCTCCTACCCCATTTCCTCAAGGTGTACATCTATCCAATCATGCTGGCACTCTTCTTCCTCAGCCGGATCGGTATAGACGGATTGTTGGGAGGCTTTTGTACCTTGGTTTTACTCGACCTGATATATCATTTTCAGTACAACAACTGAGTCAATTTGTCACAGCTCCACGCACCTCTCATTGGGATGTCATGCTACACTTACTCAAGTACTTAAAGGGGACTTCTCACCTTGGTTTATTTTATCCCACCTCTCCATCTCTTTCCTTAACCGGGTTTTGTGATGCGGATTGGGGGAGTTGTGTTGATACACGACTCTCTATCACAGGTTATTGTGTTTTCTTAGGATCTTCACTCGTTTCTTGGAAAGCAAAGAAACAATCTACGGTTTCGAGGTCGTCAGCAGAGGCCGAATATAGAGCTATTGCCACTACAGCTATGGAATTGCAATGGATTACTTACATCGCTCGTGACTTGCACATTCCACTTACCTTTCCAGTCTCTTTGGCCTGCGACAACAAAGCAGCCATTCACATCACTGAGAACCCGGTCTTTCACGAACGAACTAAACACATAGAGATAGATTGCCATCTAGTTCGGAACCTCTACAAGGATGGATTTCTCGCCCTACGCCATGTTCGTACTACTGAGCAACTTGCTGATATTTTCACAAAGTCTCTCCCTAAGGCGTTGCTTCTTCACTTTAGGGACAAGTTGAACCTTATCTCTCTTGATTCCGGTCCAACTTGACGGGGGGCTGTTCAACATCACATGCAACTTCACATACATTCATGCCTTCATCTCATCTTCTCCTCTAGTCTGTTAGACGGTTATCAAGATTAGTTACATGAAGTCTTGTTAGTTAGTTTCCAAAGTCTGTTAGTTAGTTACCGAATCAGTTACCTATCTTGAGCAACACTCTAGCTAGCTACTACCTATATAAAGATGTAATCACTCTTGTATTTGGATTGATTAACAACAATGAATACAGTATTTTTCTTCCGCTCATTCTCTACTTTACACGCATGATTTCATCAACTCTACATGTTGTTTGTATTTTTCTATAAATATATATATCCTCATTTTTTATTCATTATATTTCACAATCTACAATCTTCTTCTTGCCTAAAACTCGTTTGATCTCGTATTGTTGATTGTGTTTCATTTTTTTTATTTTCTCATGAGTTTTTATGGATCATTGACATCTTGCATTGTCTTTGTATTTTCTCATAATTAGTCATGAAATCTGTTAATTTTTTTGCAAGTTGGGATCATGAATTAAAATCTTTATATCCCTCAAACAAATTCAAAATTTTCACCCTTTTACCGACTAAAAACATGTTTACCACATACAACTTTTCGTCTTTAATATTGACCGGTTAAAAGGACGAAATAGTTTAATTAGGTAAACTTAAGGGACGAATTTTAGAGTCAAGAAATTAGTAGACTAATATCAAAATTGGTGCAAGTTAAACACACAAACTAAAATATTTACACTAAAAATTAAAAGTTATATCTATAATTAAAGTCATTACATATCTTCTGAAATAGCATTCAGTATTTTCTTCAAGATTGAATCAATCATCCTAAGTCTCTAATACTCTGAAGTCAAAATTATCTTCAGATTAGATGATCAGTATCAAAGGAGAGATCTTACTAAAAAAAAATATTTGACATACATGTATTCCCCTAAGACACGTATTATAGATTCGTCCGAAAATAACAAATATTGCTCAGTTAGTCACATTTTATTTTGAGTTTTAAATATGAATAATAATATTAAAAATGCATGATTAAATATGAGAACCACTTGTGGTACCAAATAATATATCTTATTCTGTCATGATACTTAGTATAGATTTGTCCACACGTTATATTAATTACGAAGACAAAAACTTGTATTAGACATTTTTATACATGAGACAAATTCTTTATTATACTATATGATAAATGAGTTAATGGAGCCCTGATCTAATCATGTTTGAAGGAAAGTATGACATAAATA
This sequence comes from Ballota nigra, assembly GCA_947034835.1. Classification (NCBI taxonomy): domain Eukaryota; kingdom Viridiplantae; phylum Streptophyta; class Magnoliopsida; order Lamiales; family Lamiaceae; genus Ballota; species Ballota nigra. The sequence continues at coordinate 98,038,699 of OX344721.1, forward strand.
CTAAAGTGGAGTTTTAATTGGGGAATATATATGTAACTAATTATAAACGGTCAAATTAACATCTTGATATTATAGAACAACTAGTGATCGTCCTACCCGTGCTTTGCACGGAAGGCTTTTGTTACAATTTTTTTACTATAATAATTAGTTAAATTAAATTTTAATGCTAAATAAATTTCAGTTTGTTTTTTTAAACATATAAATAAACTGATAAAATTATTCATAATGAAATCATTAAAATTAAAACAATTTTTTTTCATTATATATATGTGTGAAAAAAAAAGGTAATTGTATCATCAAAACAAATTGTCCTAAATCTTTTACATAATAAACAAATATTTGAACAACTTACATTTTTTTCTTCCAAATAAAGAAAGTTGCAGCCTCTGCTTGTGTATCGCTGAAATAAGGACTTGATAGTCAAACTCTACCACCACTGTTTGGAGTCCTAGTCGTCGTGCATGTAGCAGCACTGTCGTGCCTTCCACAACTTCAACATCCAGTGACGTCAAGAACCTCTATGCAAAACTCCACCACACGGTTCCCTCCGAATCTCAAACCACCTCTCCAATTGACGCTCTAACCCTTCTACGTACAATCAAATTACAATTTAACTTACCCAAACCTTTATCGACACCTCCCAACATACAACACAAACCATCTATCGCTGATGTCGGCATCCCAAGGCCGTCACAGCCAGAAAACCTCGGTGATGCACCTCCACCATAGGTCATACCTCCTTATAGATAAACTGTTTTTTAGCAAAGAGTAAATAATTCCTCACAAACCACATTGTATTAACAAACACACACCTCTTTTCTCCATCAACATTATACAGAATATGTTCAACCCATTCTTCTAAATCCATAGCAATAAGTGGCACATGAACATAAAGATAGCCATAAATTATAAAATTTAGAGACCATCAACTCATTAAGATACTTCCCCTGTCCCGATATTAACTTCCGGTTGTTTTTTTGGCATAATATTTAAGAAGGGTAATTTAATATATATATAGTACATGTGATGTGATGGAGAGAGAATAGAATAAAGTGTAATGTGTTTAAATGAGTGAATATGAATAAAGTGTATTGCTAATTGATGCCCAAAAAATGTATGAGAAGTTAATAGTGAGACGGACGAAAATGATAAAATAAAAAGTTAATAGCGGGATGAGGGAGTAAAGATTAAAACCAATTTATTAAGGATTGACATCATTACAAAATAGAATATAAATAACTATGGTAGTATGTTATTTTGGAGTAATTAGTGGTATTAAATAACTAAAATTAATATTTTCAATTCTATAATGTTTAAAATAATAATTATGTGTTACAATAAAAAAATTTTTTGAACATGCTCAATTCCCCAATTGGTGTACACAATAAATATAATACAAAATAAAAAATTTAGATTGGACCAACAATGACATAAAATTATAAAATATAATGGAATTAATAGAACACTTATTAAAACCTAAAAAATAGTTATTATTATTTAATTGTTTTCAATGATATATCATGTGGTGGGTATAAAATTTAATTAATATTTTTATTTAATACATAATATTAAAAGTTAATTCTTAAGTAACAATTTTTTTTTTTATGTAATTGTGCAATTAACACATATGATAATAGCATAGTGCTTATTCTACATCATCTTATCTGCAAAACCTGGCGCATGTTTGAGAGATGGGAGAAAAGATTTGTGAAAGTGTAACTAAGGAATATACATAATAGCAAGATATAATATTCAATTAGAGTTAGTTTTGTCTAAGACCGTCTCACATATCTCATTTCTAACTCGTTACATACCCAATTGCTTAAATAACCCATGTTTATAGGCCACATCCTGTGCTCACATACCACGTCTCAGACCCACCTCAACATTTATGTTTCAATACACGTTACATTCATGTTGTTATCTAAAAACAAACAAACCACATTAACTAAAACTTATATTTTGTTTGTATTAAACTAAATATATTAACTGAAATAAAAAGTATATTGAAAATATATATGCCATTCTATTTTTTTTAAACACTCACTTAGAAAGATAAAAAGCTTTAAGTTAATACAAAATAAAAACGATATACTATTTACATATCAAGTAAAATTATGCAAATTAGAAACGATATCGATCAATTAAGTTATCACTCTGACTTATATATTCAATATAAGTATTACTTTTAATTTGAATACTATATATCACTTTTAATTTAAAAATTATCACATTTTACATAGAAGTATGTAATTGTATGTATAAGTTATGATATTTAATTGAAATTAATCATTCTATATTTCAAAAAAAAAAATCACTTTTTAAAGTGATAAAATTTAATGAAAAAGTGATCATTTTCTTTTAATTGAAAAATGAAATTTTTCTTGTTAAATAATGGTGGGAATTAATTTCTTACTATATCCAAAATCAGTCATGTATGATAACTTTGGCAATTGGCAGGTTTTACAACTTTTCGTCATTATTTGAGAATTGACAATATTTAAATATTTGAGAGTTTTGTGTAAAATAGTTTTAGAGATATCATACTGCAAGAGAAAACTATATTTAATCAATTTCACATTAATATAAAATCCATCCAATTGATAAGATTATGATCTATTAATAATGATTCTCGTCCATTAATCGAAAAAGGTGTAACATTGTCTTCAATAAATTAAATTGTTATAACTTTTTAAGAAGTGTTTTTTTTTTTATAAAAAGTGACATTGTTTTAAATAAAAAGTAGTATATTAAACAATTTTTTTGCACTATAATATTATTTTATTTTATTTTCTAGATCAAATAATAAAAAGTATAGAGTAAAAATGATTCATACATGAACCATTTGAAGGGTATTAGTTGTTTTCAATAAATAATATTAGTTATTTTCACTAAGAATATTACTTATTTTTACTGAATGATATTAGTTGTAGGGTACGAAGAGCATTCGTTGTTTAACTAAAGGGTGTTAGTTGTTGTACTAAAAAGTACTCCGCCCGTCCATTTTGTAGATTGCTCAAAACTATAAAAAAACTGTTTTACCATCTAAAATATCGCTTACAAACGTTCCTTATTACACCTCATATCACTCCATTTTTACAATATACTGTTAAATAATAAACTAAACTCACCTAAATAAAGTAGAATATATCCTCAAATTTACTCCTTTTAATACTATATATAATTTTTTAATTAAAATCTGCACTATTCCATATGTACAGTCTAAAAAGAAACAAATGGAGCATTAATTAGTGATTTATGTATAAACCAATTTCACTCTATAGATATTCATTAATTTAGGAATTTGATAAGATTCCACATTGAAAACTGGGATTCAATGTCTATTATTCTGATCACATTGTTGAAATTGAAATCTGAATCTCTGGTCATGTAAAGTTTTCAAAAAATAGCATTCAAGTTATTTTGAGTAGTTCTAGTGTGCACTTGAGTATATGGTATGCACTTGGATTTTGAAAAAAAAAACTCCAAGCAGAAATTAGTAATGCCCCAAGAAATAATCAGTAATATCCTAACAAATAATTAGCAATATCCCAAGAAGAAATAAATAATACCACAATTACAAAAAAAAAAAAAAAAAACACACACACACACATACAATTTGGCGTATTAGTGTGTGTTTTGAAAAAATCAAAAGTGAACTTAAAATCCAAGTGCATGTCATGCACTTGAATTCATGCTATAATTTGTGAGTTATTTGACATCACAATCATTACGTCACAGTCATCGATAAATTCAAGCGTGCAAATATAACAACTTCAGAGTTTGAGAGAAATTATAAAAATCAATGGTTCCACAACTGGGGAAAAGTATTACACTCGTCAATTAATTGTAAAATTGTAACTTCGTATATAAGATATGAAGCATCCAGAAACTATCACATCGTATTTTGAATATAATTTAATTATAAATTAATATTCTAACATTATTAATTTAATTTAATTGAACAAATTGTACTTCCTATATAGTTTAAACAAATTGTTCAAATTTTGATATTAACATGAATTCAAGTATTAAAAAAATAATGATATATATATAAGTACAAAAATTGGATAGTCTAATGTAATGGTATATATACAAAATAAAATCAATTTACAAATATTCTCTATTTTTGTAGTAATTAATATTGATGTACCAAAGTAATTGACAATCTCACAAATTAACAACAATCATCCAATAATTAGCGCATCGTATAATAATGCATAAATTTTTTGCATTACGATTTAAAAGTCAAGATAAAAAAGTTTTTTTTTAATGAAAAAGCAATCATTAGCCAAATAATACAAACACAATTTAAAAAACTGCAACTAATAGATAAATTTTATTAAATGAAAGGCAACTCGATATATAAAGAACTGCAATTAATAGGTGGAGTAAATTTTATTAAATGAAAAACAAACCCTATAAATTTATAAATATTTTTATTCAAAGGTAATCAATTACAATAGTTTCCTAGCATAATCAATTACAATAGTCTTTTGACCATCGGATACATGACAAAATCTTTTCATCTCGATGTAGACTGAAACCGCAAGAGGGGAATTCCACCCCACCACGAGGGGGAAATAAATTCCCTCTCCATGTCTCGAATCCAAACCTTTGGGGTCTTAGGTGGTAGACTCAACCAGCTGAACTACCAATATTGTCATATTTAAAAGTGGCGAGATAAGATGTGGACATACCTTAAGGAAAAATAATTGGTTGTTTTGATCGTGTTTCTTAATTTTTAACTTTAATTTATCGTTCTTTATTTTTCTGAAAAATATCTTTCTAAAGAAAAATGAAAAATCCAAAAAAAAAAAAAAAAAAGGCATAAGTTGCTGAAATTTAAGAAGTTTGCCGTGGGCAATTACATTTTAAAATAAGTTTAGGTTATATTTATGTATATGAAAGTGAATCTAAAAATATTTTAAAACTTTGATTGAAAATTCAAAAAACTTAAAAACAAATATAAACTGAATTTTTCAAAATTAAAGTTGAGGATGATTTTTTTTTCCTTGCGTATATTCAATTTCTCTTCTCCAAAGGCGTTGTAATTTCCATGTCGTACTATGACCAAGTGTTGAATAAATAGTCTTAAATTTATCTCCTATAATCTCATCTAACAAACACACACGCACACATAAATTTAAAATAATTCTCTTTCAATTAAATTTAGACAATGAAAAAAGTATTATTTATTTAAAAATAAATTATAAATATAGCGCGAATACCTGATGGTTATCGTAGTTAGAAAATGTATTGTGATTGTTATATCATTAGATTTATTGTGGAGAATTTTCCAAATTGTGTATTCATTTGAGACTTATTCAAACATCCAAAATGAAAACATGAAAATTTAAATGTGCAGAATCCTTAGTTTGAATCGTTACATAAAATTAGGAGGTGGGTGGTGCATAATTTTTATTAGTCACTATTAATACTCCCTCTGTTACAAAATAAATGTTGTTCTAGAGATTTTGTATCAAATTAAAAATTATAAATTTTGACATATATACCCCACCTGAATCTCTAAAAGATCTATTATATTTTTATAATATCTAACTGCAATTTACACTGATAAAATATTGGGTCGTTACAATGCCATCCACCAAGATTCAATAATACCATTTTTTTGGAACTATCAATAATATTTTGAAAGTTATGCTGAATAAAATATATGAGACTCATTCAAATGTGCAGAATGAAAAAATATATATTATACATAAATAAAATCAATATTCTATTATGATAAAATATCATAAAAAAATTTAGTAATTCTAGTGTGCACTTCAATGCATGGTATGCACTTGGATTTTGAAAAAAAAAAATGCCCCAAGCAGAAATCAGAAATACCCCAAAAAGTAATCAGTAATACCCCATGAAGAAATCAGTAATGGCCCAAGAAGGCATCAGTAATACCCCAATTGCAAAAAAAAAAAAAAAATACATGTGTTTGTGTGTGTTTTGAAAAAATCAAAATTGAAGTCAAAATAAAGTTTAAAATCCAAGTGCATGCTATGCACTTGAGTGGTGAGTGCATGCTAGAATTTGTGTAAAATTTTTAATACAATAATATTGATATAATACACTTCAAATTTTGAATGAATTATCTTTAGTAATCTTCAAGTCTCCAATCAATGTCATTAAATCTTCAAGGAAGCCTTCAAAGTTTGGAAGAATAAATAATATAAAAAAAACTATTTAACACCTACAAACCTTTCATTACGATCTCTAATGGTCAAATTATCAAATTTTTCCTCGTGTGTGCCTGATTGAAGAGTGTTAGTAGCAGTGGTTACCAAGTTTTTGAGTCATGTGCAATGGAGGGGCGGTACAACGGCATGAAGAATGAGACTAAACAATGTAAAAAGTTGTAAAGTACAAACCTTCGATAAATACTTCCAATTAATTTACAATAAATACAAATATCAATGAAATTTACACATTCTTATCTACAAATAAATTCTTGCAAAAAAAAAAAAAATAAATAAAAAAACGATTATACATACTATGACATTTTTTTATCTAATATTTAACCTCTGAAAGAACGACTCTAAATATATAAATCTATAATCTATAAATTGACCTCTATAAAGTGGTTAAGAATTGGAGGTTCCAAGAATATAAATAGGGTAATATTGTAGTTGACCCTAATTATTAGCAAATTAAAGATTAATTATAATATAATCTATTATAATTACTAAATTAAAAAAATGAAAGGTAATGATAAAGTGATGAATTGTTGATTAATGGCCAAAAAAAACTTTCCAATCCTCCATATGCAAAAACACACTTATGTCTTGGGCCTACTAAATAATTGTATTTATGAACATATATAGCCTTCTAGAAAATTCAAATTTTCTGAAAATTCAAATAATTAAGTTAGTTATAACAACAAATTAACTACTCTCAAGCAAATTATACTATAAATTATATGATCAACCCAACTATTAATTTCAAATACTTCAATTCGATCAACACTCTATTTTTTTTTTGCAAATTATAGGATCAATCCTAACTATTAATTTCAGATACTTCAATTCGATCAACACTATATTTTTTTTGCACGTTAATGACGATTGGTTAGGAAGTTTGTTTTAAATTTGCAGAAAAAAATGGAGATATATTGGCTGTGATTTGTTTTATAGATTTGATAAATATTTCTTAATTTATAACATTAATTATATAAATAAAGAGATAAAAAGTGATTACGTGAATGACCAACTAAGTAAGTGGTCTTATAAGAAAAACTAATCATCTAGTATTATAGGAGCGTGATTAATGGGGATTGAGAAACTAATCTGGCAAGTTGAAAACTATAGAATAAAAAAAAAACAATTTAATTGGAAAAATATATGCACTCATCAAAATCTTCTTCACAATCACATCATATTCAAATGGAAATATATACATCATCTTAATATCTACATAATGAAGTAGTTCACAAGATTTTCATTTTTTTTTCATATTTTATAGAAAAGGTTGGGCAAGAAAGACTTCATATCATATCAAGTAAAATCAAGCCCAGTCATTAATACAAAATTTTTAGTTGTGAAATTAAGTATCGTCAGGGTTCTGAATTTGCATCTTGATGAGAAGAATGAGAGGGTGTTAACTCTGGGGAGCGCCATAATCGTGGTAAAAGGTTCACTTTCGGTGTAAATACACAACACTCCCACGATGTGGGAAGTCCCAAGCCCAATACCAACGTTGTTGCATCGGTAATCATCAAAAGCTCTCTGACCACTTTTACCGACCCAAAATATGATAATCATATAATCAAAAATAAAATCAAAACTTGCAGATGATGATGAAGAAAATACATGGAACGTATAATATAAATATGATAAAAAAAATAACTGCTCCAAAATTTTAGCAATCAATAACAAATTAAATTAAACTCTGAGTTAGACAGATTTACTTTAATTATTAAATAAAAAAAATAAATGGTGATGATCAACTCACAAAAACTAATCAACGGTCTAAATGATTTCCCGCTCAAACTATAAAAGGAAAACTAAGGTGAAAAATTTATTAAAATATTTTTAAAAATAGTCATTACTTGAGATGAAACTAAGGTTTATTTTAAACAAATTATGTTACTGCATACATGCATATATTCATATTTTAATTAATAGTTTGAGACTTTTTCAACATTGAAAATCACTCATACTACAATATGGAGAAGAATAAGTGTGATTCATATGAAAAAATATGCAAGTTCAATTTTCTTTCATTTCATTAAGAGGTCTGGACCCATTATTTTCTTTCATTTCATTTTGGATTAATTGCATATAAATACACCACATTTTTTCCAACTTTCAATTTAATCTTGAACTTCACGATTAAATTATAAAAACCCAACCTTTTAACGAATTTAAATCTGATACATGTTTTTTTGTCTCCGCTCATTTTCGACCGGTATCTGGTGACGTGTCTCGCCGAGACACGTCACCAGCTATTGGTCGGAGACGGACGGAGACACAAAAAGGCGAGACACATCACCAGATATCGGTCGAAAACGGGTGGAGACACAAAAACATGTATCGGATTTAAATTCGTTAAAAGGTTGGGTTTTTATAATCTAATCGTGAAGTTCAGGATTAAATTGAAAGTTGGAAAAAAGTTGGTGTATTTATATGCAATTAACCCTTTCATTTTTGGATCATGTGAAGCAGTTTGACTGTGCACCTATTTTGCAGTTAATATTAAAAAAAAAATTAATACTTTTTAATAACCAACTAATACTATTACATGAATAAATTTTAATGAAACAATTTATACATTATAACATACACACAAATGCAAATCAATTTCACAATAAAAGTGGTTCACACAAGACTTTTCCACAAATCATATAGTAAATTAAAAATTATTAATATTATGATTAATAACATTGAACACTAATATAATGAGATAATATTTTGTTAGAAACTTTTTATAATATTCTAGTTTTCTTTAATCTACTCAATAATTGTAGTTATTACCAAAACTATTTTTATTCACATTTTTTTATATAGTGGAAATATACTATCACATTACGCAATAGAACCATCAGTTGCTTAATTGGTAATCAAAATTTATAATATATAGTTGGTAAATGGGAAAAGGGTCAATTTAGCCATTAATTTTATTCATCAAGGTCAGATAGACAACTATACTTTTTTTTTTGTACACATGAACCCTTTGTCTTGTTAATTTATATCGAATAAGCCCCTACTCATTTGAAAATGAAATACACATACCCTTTCTGTTAGATTAGCATAGACATTGATAATTTTGAGCAAGACCAACTGCATTTTCTTACATGCGCATCTCCAATCATTTGATTGGTTTGTACATTTCTTGGTATTTTGTTGGTGATATGTTGGAATTTAATTCACTCCTCAAATATATGGATGGAAGATTTAAAATCTTTTGATAGAGGCAAAATCAAAGAATGACTATTGAAATGTTGGTAAATGGATTTCTTATTTGCAGAATTTTAATTGACGATTAAGTATGGGAGATTTTAGTTCTTACCATTTCAATCGCTTTTCGACAGATTTAGTTATTATTGCCGGTGCTATTCAATTCCATCAGCGGTTGCAGCTACAGGATGAGGGCTTTCTTGGTTAATTATCTTTCCATTTAAATCCTGGATTTTCACACAAATTCATCCGGTTTTAATTTTGTTTGTGATCTTAATTTCCATATTTGGCGGCTCAATTTTCGGTTCGTATGATTTTATTTTATATTGACGTGTTTTAGTGAGGATTCTTGTAGCTTTGGTGGGTTCTTTAGTTCTGTGAAGCATCAACCATGAGAACATTAAGCAAGATACAAACATTGTTCTCATTACAGTACTTGGGTCTTGACTTGATGAAGATCAAGCAAGATTTTCAAAAAAGGGAAATGAAGAATGTTCGGATGATTTTCTGGCAATATTGAGACAGAAATAGAATTGAGGTCAAACTCGAAAAAAATGATACAAACTTATGTTAGGCTTGAAAAAAGATTTGCAACATATAATTTCATACTTGATAAAGAAAACGATACAAACTTATAAATATATTTTAATCCTCAAATAATACAATTTTTCATATGGTCTACATGATTGAAAGAAGAAAAAATAAATTCAGACATATATACAATGACCAATAAGACATACTACTCAAACAAAATAAAATGCAGAACATCTTCAATATCGTCCAAGTTAGATGAGAAAATACATGCTCTAGGAACTAATGATTTTGCCTGCAATAGGAATAAAAAAATAATACAAAAGGTCAACCAAACCAATGATGAATGGATGAGTAATGTAGACACATATATATAGGTAAAAAAAATTGTAACGGTTGCACATTAAAAGGTATAATACAAAAGAAATAAGCAATATCATCAATCATATTAAATATAATGTTAATGTAGCCATTAAAACAATTTCATAGAGAGTAGACAAAATGATCCAACGGCTAATACGAAAAGTACAAAAAAGATCAACGGTCAAGACAAAATGGAGCCAAAACTATATAAGGAAAACATGTTGCTATTATATATTTATGATAGAAAATATATTTTTGTAAAAGTAATAACTGTTTTATTTATTGATATTAAATTATTAATACATTTATAACTTTATTGGATGCCAAAGTAAGTCATGTAATAGCGTTAATATGTATATATAGTTGATTATATAACCCATCTTTTGTCTTTATCAAGGGTGTAGAAGTCGAAAATCGCTAATCGGCGGATTTGGAATGCCTAGCGCCTAGGCCGCCTAGTCGGAGACTAGTAGGGAACTAGTCGGCAGGAGTTTTTTTTTTTTTAATTTATGCTCTATATATCTCACTAATATGGTTAAAATCATTTGATAACCTTTTACCTACGGCTTAATTTTTTTTAGTACTTGTAACGGTATAAATCAATAATTCAACAGATAATAATCAATAAATATATAAGCTACAAATTGATAGAAATTAAATGACAAACAAAAATACATAATACTTTACATCAAATTAAGTGAAATTATCTAAAAGACGTCATTTCAAGGCGGAAAAAAATAAAACAATGGACGTCTAGCCTGCCTAGGCGGATTATACTAAAATCAGGTCGACTGATGACCATCTCGTGCCTAGGCGCCTAGAGGGAATTTTGCATCATTGGTCTTTATATGCAGCGACGGACCTATTATGGGTCCAAGGGGGGCACATGCCCCACCCAAAAAAATACAAAAAAACTAGGGGTATTTTGGTAATTTCATAATTATTTAATTGAAATAACAAAAAATAAATAAAATAGATGATGAAACTTGTAAGATACGAGTCACTCCAATTCACACTTCCAAAACATTTGCCCACTTTTGTCTCTACCTTCTCTCTCCAAAATTATCAAACCCCCATTTTTATTGGTTCTCCTACCATTTTGCCTCTGCTATTATTTGCTTCCGTCCACTACTCAAAACAACCCCATACCAAAAGTGGGAACAAGGAAGGTATTAATTTATTATCTTAATAGGAATAAACCAATGCTTTGTTAATTGTTATACATATTCTATTTATGTTGCGTTTAAATAAAAAATTAATTACATTATGTCTTATTTGAGAATTGAAATTTAATATAGAATTTATATGATATTTATATAATTAAGTTGTTATTAAACTAGAGTACACTGATTTAATAAACATTAATGTAAATATGTAATGCATTTTTAAACTCACAATTTTTTATATGGATTCTTTTGAAAATGTTAGGGTTTTATTATATTGACTTGTATATAAAATTTAAATATATTTAATTTAATTTTAATTATTTGGTTATTGTAGTTAGTTTTAATTTTAATGTTAAGTTGTTATTCTAATTTTATTTTATTTCATGTAGATAATGGAGTGATACTATAAAAATAAACCATTTATTGAGGAGACATCATCTCCTACCATCAGTGTACCTGTTGTTCAGCCTCAACCATCGATTCAGGAAAAGAATATCGAAGTTGATTTGGAAAATCTTCCAAGTGATCCAGGACTACGACCTAATATAATGAGTTATCCATCTAATTTAATTGAGCAGGTGCGTAGATCATACTTATTGAAAGGTCCATGTCAACCACGTGAGCATAATTTTCCTCAATAAGTGGATGGAAAGAGAAAACGTAAATTTGTTGCATCTTGGTTTGACGAATACAATGATTGGTTGGAGTATAGCATTACAAAAGATGCAGCATATTGTTTATATTGTTATGTATTTTCTGCGGGGCGTAGTGAAAGAGCGCATGAGGCTTTTATTTCTAAAGGATTTAACACTTGGCGTAAGAAAGATAGATTGAAATTTCATGTTGGAGATCATAATAGTGATCATAACAATTGTAGAATGGCTTGCCAGGATTTGATGAATCAAGTTCAACACATTGAAGTTTGTTTTTCTAAGCAATCGGAGCAATAAAAAATTGATTATCGTTGTAGGTTGAATGCATCTGTCATTTGTTTGCGTTTGCTCATTAAGCAGGGGTCGGCCTTTAGAGGAAATGATGAGTCAGAAGACTCATTGAATCAAGGAAATTTCATTGAGTTTTTGAAAGTTATTGCTTCGTGTAGTGAAGAAATCGGTAATGTTGTGTTGAACAATGCTCCCAAAAATCACAAGCTTACCTCTCCTAGGATTCAAAAGGAAATTATAAGTGCAGCTGCAATTGAGACAACAAATCTCATCATTAAGGATATTGGAAATGAACTTTTCTCCATTTTAGTTGATGAGTGTCGAGATGTATCAATCAAAGAGCAAATGGGAGTGGTGATACGTTACGTGAATAAGAGTGGATGTATCATTGAGCGTTTTCTTGGTCTTGTGCATGTTACTGACACTACTTCAGTCTCACTTGAGAAAGGTATTGAGTCATTGTTCTCCACACATGGCTTGAGTATTTCTAGTTTGAGGGGCCAAGGTTATGATGGAGCAAGCAATATGAAAGGTGAATTGCATGGGTTAAAAAGTTTGCTATTAAAGAAAAATTCAGCTGCTTACTATGTTCATTGTTTTGCTCATCAACTTCAATTGACAATTGTTGTTGTTGCTAAAAAACATAAAGAGATTGGTTCTTTTTTCAATAATGTTGCACGTTTATGTAACGTTGTTGGAGGTTCTTGTAAGCGCAGAGATTTTTTTCGAGAAAGCCAAATGAAAGAAATTATGGAAGGGATTGCAAATGATGAAATCAAGACTGAAAGTGGATTAAACCAAGAAATGTCACTGAAGCGACCGGGTGATACCCATTGGAGTTCTCACCATGGTACTCTTATAAACTTGATTCGGTTATTTTCTTCTATTATTGATGTTCTTGGATATGTTGAGGAGAACGGTTATGATGATTCTCAAAGGGCCGAAGCATTTGACTTGCATGAGATTGTAAACCAATTTGAGTTTATCATTGTGTTACATCTTATGCGAAATTTTTTGGGGATCACACATGACCTATCACAAGTTCTACAAAGGAAGGATCAGGATATTATTAATGCAATAGGTCTTGTAAGAGTATCAAAAGCTCGTTTACAAGAAATGAGAGACGATGGTTGGGAGACTTTGTTAGCTGAAATTTCAGAATTTTGTGGCAAGCACGAGATAGGTGTAGTGATCATGGAGGATTCATATACACCTCGAGGAAGATCAAGGCGTGGAGAAAAGGTGACCAATCTTTATCATTACCAAGTTGAGTTATTTTATTCTGTGATTGATATGCAAGTTGTAGAGCTAAATCACCGTTTTGATGAAGTGAACACTGAGTTACTTTTATGCATGTCATGTTTTGATCCTAGAGATTCCTTTGTTGCCTTTGACAAAAGGAAGCTACTTCGTCTCGCTGAGTTCTATCCTTGTGAGTTTTCTTCAGTGTCTCTTTGTGAACTTGAAAGTCAACTTGAAACCTTTATTTTTGATGTGCGCATGGATGAAAACTTCATTGAAGTAAAAGGAATTGGTGGACTTGCTCAGAAGATGGTCAGTACAAGAAAGCATGATATTTTCCCATTGGTTTGCCTGTTAATTAAGTTAACACTAATCTTACCAGTTGTCACTGCCACCGTGGAAAGAGCTTTTTCAGCAATGAAGATTGTCAAAAGTGCACTTAGAAATAAAATAAGTGATAGCCTTTTGAATGATTGTTTAGTAGCATACATTGAAAAAGAAGTTTTTCAAAATGTTAGCAATGAAGAAATCATGCAACGATTTCAAAATATGAAGAGTAGAAGGGGATTGTTGTATTGAAATGCATTTAAATGCTTATTGTCACTTATTATGTAATATATTGACTTTTGACGAAATTATTGTTATTTTTTTTAAATTAATATATTTTTTTTTAATTAGTTGGACCCCATGACCCTAAAATCCTGCGTCCGTCACTGTTTATATGTATTAGTTGTGAGGGAACTCAATTGATAAGAGTTGAGTAGTTGACTTGGACAAAACTAGAAGGCAGGGAATCAATCATCTAAGTGTAACAAAATTGATGATCCAATTTACTAGCTAACAAAACTTAGTCAGGGCCAACAGATGATATTAACTGATCGGGTAAAGGAATAATCATAAATTTACCAAGTGTTGCAGTACAAGACAAAGAGAATGTTAGTTGTGTCATTATGTTGAAGACGTTATAAGCTACAAGAATTAGTTGTAAGCTTTACAAAAATAAAAAAGAATATTAAGCTTCAAAGATAAAGATCAGGTAACCTACTTACGTGATTAATGAAAAATGGACAATGCATTACGAACTCTTACACCTAACATGAACAATAAAGAAACAACATATTCTAGGAAAAAATTTAGGCGCATCTCACATAAAATGAAAACTAACATTCTAGATTAAGTACATTACATTTAAAAAATAATAGACTGAGATTTTAATTATCCTCCAATTGATATGCTGAATTTTCATTCTATAAATACATTGTAGGTCCCAAACGAGTTAAGACTTAAGAGAGTTAAAAGTCTACAGGAGGGGTGAATAGACTTTAAAACAAAATTTCATAATGTAACAAGATAAGCAAACTTACAAGCAAATCACTTTAGATAAGACTAAGTGGTGCGAGGTGTTTAACCCGAAATGATAACTATCTTAGCTATACAAATGATCAGTTGGACAACTATAGGAAGGGTCCGAAAGTGTGTGGCTCTAACTCGTGTGTATGAAAACCTTTGAAAATTAGACTAAGTCACTTATGATTACTTGGTGTGAGTCAAATGAGTTTCATGCAGATGAAATATGCAGATGATAGTCAATATAAAGCAAGTAAAGCACGCAAGTATTTATAGTAGTTCAATGGCCCAGTATCTACGTCCACTCTTCCTAGATAAAGCAGGGGTGATTCTAGTACCTTAGAAATCTTGATTTTAAGTGTCAAGGGACACTTTACAACTTCCACCTAAGTTCAACTCAGCTTACTTCACTATCAAACTTTCATAACTCTCGAATGTAGGGTTTAATGTCGAATTTTCAACTAGGTGAAAATCCTTCTTACAATGTTTAACTTGATGCAAGGATTGAAGAATTCTCACTAAGCTTGAATGTATGCTTGTAAGTCCAAGGAAACAAATTTGAACACTTATAACTTAAAGAAATATCTTAGCTTGTAGAACAGTGTTCTGGAAATTCGCTTGAACATTTGAAGGCTTGTCCACTTGTAAAACTTGCAGAATTTATGTAACCTTACTCCAAGATTGTCATCTATATTTACAGGGAGATTTAAAATATATTTGTTGGAAAAAATATTTGAAACTTTTCTATTTTTGGGTGAAATTAGACATTTGTCTAGGAGTATAGTCTTCTCATACTGCATTTGTTAATTTTCACATATTCTTGCACTCTATATCTGTTGGGTTCTGCAACTTCTGGCCTAGTGTCAGCTTCTTTACATATGCTATTGACTTCTCATTAGACGACGTCCAAATATGTCCAACTGAGACTTTTAAACTCTTCTGAAAAGCACTAGCATATAAGACACATTCTCTAAAAGGTTTTTTTTTTTTTTTTTTTTTTTTTTTTACTTTTTGACTTTTTGGCACTTGGTGTATATTCCTTTTGTTCTTTTTTTTTTCCTTATTGTGGCGTATTGTCCAGATGACACTTCACCCATTAACTTACTTTTAAGGTCTTCTGATCCAGTTGTTCCAGAGTCAGCTTAGACTTAGAAACTAAGTTGCCTCTACTCATGGTGGAACTGACTTCAGGTCTTCTAGCTCTCAGCTAATCTTCAATTGTACAAGTGAAGTTCCACATTAACTTGTGCTCTAGAAGCTAACCTAAGTCTTAACTCAGGTGACTAAAAATTCAGCTGGTGCTACAACAAAACTGTCCTAACATAAACAGCTGATGCTAATTAATGTGTTTTGACTACTCATCAACACTAATACATTTTTCCTAACATATGTATATATTGAACTTCCACCTTATGATGGGGAAGAATGAATTTAGGAAGAGTTCTTCAAACCACTATAAAATATTGTGTTGCCTTTATGACTTTGTTTATTAAATAATATTCGTACATATATTTACACAATTATCCAAAGTTACTTTTTTAACTAAAACTTACTCAACTGATATTCCTAAAAAAATGTATATCAGTGTTTTATGTTTGCAAAAGGTTTTCAATATAAAAAACAAGTGTAAATTAAGACATATAATTAACATCTGCACAAGTTTGATGATTGTCCAACTAATAAGTTTTTAGCTGCCAATATTTTAGTTATCATTCCCAAATTTATTTACACTCGCACTTATACGTAGTCGTTTCAAGTCTTACCTAGCAAGTTGACTAATTCTATCAGCCAAGCTAATAAACTAAGTCACCTACTTTTTGCTGACTCTTTTACGACCTACAAAGTGTTCGATTAAATATGTAATACAACATAATAATACTTTCACCCTTCAAGTGTAAAATCATTATCTTTATTAATATATATATATATAAAAAAAGAAGACACTTTTCTGAAATTTTTCTCAGCTTTAGATTCCTGCAAATCACCAAATAATCGTAGATCTTATCCAAAATTTGTTAATTTCCCAACAAATCTATAAATCCGATCTGTCCCAACCTAGATTTCGTGGTTCTTTTCTTTCTCGCCTCAATTTTTTTTTCTTCCTATTTGTAATATTGTTCAACGTAAGACTTCATTTATTTCATAAAAGATGCAATACTATATTATGTTAATCGTTAACATGTAATGTTTTGAATGTTAAACAATTATTACTTCATAATTAAACAACGTTCAAAGACTATTTTTGAAAGTATATGTATGTCGAACCAGATTACTATGTACATTATAAGTTACTTTTGAATGTAATATGGTTTAGACAAACAAGTGATATTGTGACTCGAAACGGCTAATGATCCACTAGCTTTTAGTCTGCCTAATATATATATATTTTTTTTGTAAGATCCCCTTGCCCTAATTTTTCGATTTAATGCTAGGGTATGCCATTGTTGGTTCGGTATCAATCGACCTAAAAGTTGAAATTTAAATTTGAAATTGCAAACCCATCGAATAGCTAAAATCCAAATTAAAAGCACAGAAAAATTTCGGTCGTTTTTTTAAATTTATTTATTAACTGAACCAAAATAATTATTTTAAATGCCAACTGTACAATTATTTTTAAAATCTCTAATTCGGATTTCATGGAAAATTATAACAATAAAAACAAGACAAAGTTTTATATAAAAACAGTTTATGACAAATTTATCATGAAACTGCTTTAAAATATTAAATATTTGGTTAAGAGTATAAAAAATCTTACCAGGAGTATCATCAATCTGGTCAGTGATATTATATTGCAATTGTTGTTAATTATTTTTACCCAAACTTTTTATACTGCTGATGAAATTTTTTATACTCTTAAGTTTTAATCAATTATTTGATTTAAAAAAAAATTATGATAAATTTATTATAAACCATTTTCATATAAAACCTGTTAAAAACAAATTCCATGTGAAAAACTATTTCATCCCACTTTAGCATAAGGAAAATTGCAATAATGATAATAACTACGTATGTGTAAATCCAATCTATTTAATCAGAAAAATTAAGTAAAATTATAAACACAACTTATATATATAGAGAACAAGAAGTCAACAATTAAAAGATTACCATTTTCTGTTAGAGCATGCAATTTTCGAAATGAAATAAGGAGTAACTGTTTTTATTTGTAATATGATCTTGTTCCTGCAATATCATGTTTATTGTTTCTCGAAATTTACAAATGTCCTATTCTTCTCTTGAAAATAGCACACTTGTCAATTAACAAGAGGGCGATTTGGTGGGGACGCCAACAAATATTAAAAACATTTCTTAGGAATAATTGAACTTTTAGAACCATATATATTAAAAACATTTATTAGGAATAATTGAACTTTTGGTTTTAAAAGAAGGAGTCAAAAATACTTTTCGTACATATATGCAAAAGTAGTCCTTTGCGACAGTTTTGATTCCATTTGTTGATTTTAGCAATAAAAATTGTAATTTTACTATATTCTCTTAGGATCAAAAGTGTAGTGTACTCATTTACTTGTGATCAAAACTGTAATTTTTTTAGATTAAACCAAAAGTATAGAAAATAAACTATGCGTCTAAAATTGTTAAAAAAAGACATTTTAAAATGAATTCATTTTCTTGAAAAATAAAAGAATTGACCCATATTTCATATTGTTGTACTCGAAGAGGGTGACTTGGTAGGACACGAAGGGCAAGGGCGGGGTATAGGCAGTTTAGGGGACTTGCTGCCTTAGTGCTTATTCCTGATTTAAGGATATTCTGAAACTGGAATATTGGAATGATACATTAAAATTAAAATCTGGATTTATTTATTTATTCGGTCGGTTTGGTCTCTAATTGATCACACTTGCCTTGTGGTCAGTTTTCAAATAAGATAGACCCACAAAATATTTTGTTTTCTACCATGCGAATTTTCACAAGAGACCAACTCAAATGGAAAAAGTAAATATATTGAGTGAACTCTATTATCAACAAACATGTATTAATTTGGGGTATATATAGTGTGAAATTGGTTTATATTTAATCCATCTTGCAATATTTTGTCGCAACAATTTATATTTTTTAGTAAAAATAATGAATCTTTTTAGTAAAATAATTTATACCCTTCGATTCATACTCTAGTGAAAATAACTCGTATTCTCCAAAACTAATACCCTCTAGTAAAATAACACATACTATTAAAGTGGTTTATGTATAATCCAATTTCAGTCTATATTTTACCATTTACTAAACTAGTATGTTACCCGTGCGATGAACAATCGGTATATATATAATGTGTATTATAATTTTATTTAATTTAAATAGATGATATATATTTGAGGGAGTCTACATGTAAGTGAGTTGAGCCAACTCGCGAGCTACTCGTGCTCGACTCGTAAAAAGATTGAAATTGACTCGACTCTAATCGAGTCGAGCTCGAGCTACTCGAGTAGCTCACAAGTTCGAGTTCGAGCTTATAAATACTCAGCTCGCGAGGCTCGCGAGCCTAATCGAGCTTGCACAGTATTTACTATTTTGCCATTAATTTTATTTATTAATTATATTATATATAGTCATATTTTTTAATATAAAATAAAATATATACAAATGGTACGCTTACGTTCTTATAACTTCCAAAATTTGAATGAAAATCACATCTCACGACCAACAAAATTATTATTTTTAGAATATTTGTCCATTTGACAATGTTTTTCAATTTTTTGAATATTAATGAAATTGTATTTGTGAACTTTGAGTTGTTTAAATTTTCAAGTGTAATTGATATGCAAGATTTAGAGAAAAAATTGGACTAATATACGTTTTAAACTTTATTTTTGTAAAATAGTAAGTTATCGAGTCGAGTCGGGTCGAGCTCGACTTTATCGAGTTTATGGACGAGTCGAGCTCGAGCTAAGAAATTTAGGCTCGACCGAGTTCGAGCCGAGTTTCGAGCTTCGAGTATTGCATTCGAGTCGAGTTCGAGCTCAGCACTACTCGACTCGACTCGACTCGACTCGACTCATTTACACCCCTATGTGAGACCATTCATATATGAGATGAGCTTTCATTTCCATATTTACGTTATACTCACCTTTAAAACATGATAAATTAGATTTGTCTCATGCACATCATCTCATATAAATTTTTGTTTACATATTTTTGTGTCTCCTAGTTTTTTTAAAAAAATTATATAATAAAGAAATTTTGTGATATTTTTATTAACAATGACATTATTTGTGTAAATCCAAAGAACATGTAATAAAAAATGTGTAATTTAACGATAATTTCAGTTTGTGCAAATACACTTAGAACATTTTTTTTTTTTTGTACATCTAAGATGATCCTACACTTTATATACAGTCTTACATATAATGTATACAACAAAAATAAAAGTCCCAATGTATTTTATAAATATATAGTAGTAATAATTTTTTTTAATAGTTTAAAACATCCCTATATTATATTTAAAATGCACTTATAAATATTATTTTAATAAGTGTTCCGTAGACATATGTGTTGCCCATATGTATTATGATCTTATTTTATATTTATAAGTTGTTTGATAGGGCATACTATTTAAAATTGATTCGAATTTATTACCCTTGTATTGGTACAAATTGAATTTTTTTATGCTCAAATCAACAATAAATTGTCTTGGCTTTCAATGCCTACAGATTTATTATGGATTGAAAAGAAAAAAAAAATTCTAATACAATCTATCGAGCAGTGTAATATATCTAATCACTTGTATCCCCTACTACCATCTCACCTCAAATAAGGAGACCTATCAAGTGGAGCCTTCGTGTTTCAATATTTGCATGATTTTTTTTTTTTTTTTTGTGTCTCAAATTAATAATTTATTATGATAGTTATGATACATTCTTATAGATGGTCTTATACATGAAACAAATCTCATTTACTATACTATATGACCCATAGGTTTATGATGCCCAAGCTAACTATTCTTTAAAGAAGACAATGACCCAATTTTTTTTAGTGAAACACCGTTTCATACATGAGTTCATCTCACAGAATAATCCTTCATAAACAAAATAATTTGCTATAAATTTTTATTGTTAAAATCAATATTATAATATAATAAGTTACAATAATTAATTAGAGCAAAAAAAAAAAGATATAAAAGAAAATAATCAAACAAAATATAATAGTACATTTTTTAGAGTCTTTTAAAAAAAATACAATGATTTTTTAATTAATTGCACATTAATTATGTCAAAATATTAAATATCATATTTATTAAAATTAGAAAAAAAATTTAGTATGAATTTATAATTAGTTTCTATTTTTGGACTATTTTTGTTGATATATTAGTATAGACTAGTGATCTTTCTGCCCGTGCTTCGCACGGAAGGAATTTGTTACAATTTTTTAATTATAATATTTATTAAATTTTAATTAAAAAACTAAAAAACTACATTTTTCTAAAATATAGCTAAACTTTTTCTTAAACCCAAATTAATGATACTCCTGATGTAATTTTTTATACTCCTGATCAAATATTACATGCTTTAAAACAGTTTCATGATATGTTTATCATGAATCATTTTCATATAAAACCTACTCCTGAGATACTGTATAAATTGGACATGTCGCATTAATATTTTATAGAAGTGGGTGTTAATTTATAGTATCTAATGATATGAGACAATCTCACGCAAGTTTAGTCTATAATTAAAATACTTTAAATATTAATCTACAATATAAAAAAAATTAAAATGTTTTTTTTTTTTAAAGTTAAAGTCCAAGATCAATTACATTAATAGTAATTTATGACATATTGAATATTTGGAACAATTGATTTTATTGGTTATACATGATTAATTATTTTATAAAACTTAATGTAGTACTCCCTCAGTTCTCAAAGACTCTTCACACTTTGGGAGACCTATTTTATTGAGGGTAATGTAAATTTTATTATTAAAGTAATAAAATTGGTTGGAGTGAGTGAAAAAGTAATGACATTTTGTGTAAATATATGAATATTGTAAAGATAAAGTTAAGTAGGAGTTTTAGTTTATAGGGTATGCAAAGTGTCTTGGTACAGACGAAAAAGGAAAGTATGCAAATTTTTTTGGGGACAGAGAAAGTATTTGGCTTGAGACTTTATAGATGAGGACTCAAATTTAGTCTGTTGTTACTTATGAAATAAATTGAACATCGAGGGGAACAACAAAATAACAGGTTTAAAACAATGAGATGACTTCATCTAACTTTTAAAAATCCTTAAAAAATAGCAATTCAATCAAACCAATTATATCAACTCTTTCTTTTGTAAGAATTATCATCTTTACAATGTAGGGTAAATTGCAAGGATGGTCCCATGAGAATTTGTACTTGACAGATTTGGTCCCATGTTCTTTTTGGTCCCATTTTTAGCAGAAAAGGTCGCATCCGTTAAAAATTTAACAGTTTCCGTTAAATGGAAAACTGGATGGAAAAACATTTTCAACTTGATTTTTGGAGGGAAATGGGTTATCTTTTGCTATTAAATAGCCTGCCCATTACTCCCCCAACCACAATACTCCAAAAATTTCAGCTTCATCTCAGATTTGTAGCAAGAAAAAAAAAACCCCACTCACATGTCTTCATCTTTTTCATCTAACAATCATTTCAATGTAAAATGCAAGTATGGAGGCGATTCTGCAACTTTAGTATTTCCTCTCCGCATCATTTTCTTTGATTCCTCCGGCAAACTTAGTCGATTGGGGATGTTTTCCTCTCCGCCAGATTTTCTCCCTGCACCATATGCGTGTATTTTCTAGGGAACCACTATTTGGGGATAATTTTTTAGTGAGTTTTTTTCTCTTCGATTAACAGGGCGATTATGAGGAAGATTTGGAACATTGGTTTTATGGTGTGGGGTTTGGGAATTTTTGGGGTTTTTCTAGTTAGTAGAGTTCTAAGAATTGAGAATTAATTTTTTTTAAGTTGAGAATTATGCACGTGAGTTTTTGGCAGAAAACTAACGGGCGCATGGGCCTCACGCCCGTTAATCCGTTACTTTTTGACGAAAAAATCGTATGAGACCATTTGTGCTAAAAAGGGACCAAATTCATGAGAACCAATTATTTTTTGGGAACACACGTGTATGACATATGGCTCACGTTGGTAGTGGGTTAACTAATTACTATGTGTCATATTCAAATCCTAGATTCTTCCATACTCTTCATTCATTAACCACAACATTATTCTATTTTACTTATAAAAATAGAAAAATAGAGATGGAATATTTGTTACTTTCTTCCACTCTCATCATTCAAGTTAATTAATCATGTTATCATCGACCCCTATTGAATTTCAAAATCAAGAGTTACCATCTCTAATTCTACCAAAGAAAAAAAAAACTTCATCAGAATTGGAAAACTATAGAAATCAAAATTACAGAGCAAAGCTTCTTATGAGATTTAAGGTAGATTTTGCACCTTCAAAGTAATTTATATTTTTGTTCTTTAACATCTTTTAAAGTCTTCATATATGTAGATTCGACCAATAAAAGATATGTCTCTGATTTGCAAATGTTTATTGATTTTTTAAATTGTTTGACTTGATTATAAACCATTTTTAACTTGTTTGTTATCAAAACTTATAAAAAATGTAGAATGGAGTGAAATTATATATAACTTGATTATAGACCCTTTTTTTTTATAAATTTGTTTTGTCTCCAAATTATTTTGATTTGCACTAAGGATAAGGAAAAATGGATATAGAAATGTGAGTGGGGGGGGTTTGGGATGAATTAAAAAATGTGGGGAATAAATTAAAATAATAATCAAATACAAAAATGAGGGGGAGGGGGGGGGAGGGGGGAAGAATTCAAAATGGGAATAAAAGTAAAAAGAATAGTGTGGTGACCACTTTTTGTACCCAACAGGAAGAAGAAATTTTTTAACTATTGGGGAGTAATTACCATCTAAAAAAATTACCCCATAGTAAGTGACTCTATATTATATATACACACACCCAAAAGTTGTATAATTCAAAAAAGGAAAACGCAAAAGGTGGGCTTACACCTTGCAGACCATGTTAGAGAACATACATTACTATTTTCGTGTGTGATGCCCAATCTTTCTAATCAGCTCCCAGCGTGTCCATCACTTTCTCATCCTGCATTTATGTTTCATTTTCAAAATTTAGGTTACACTGCCGAAGTCATTTCACACGCGGAAGTCATTTTTATAAATAATTTTTTTATATAATTATTTATATTTTTTATATTTTATATTCTACAATATTACAATCTCATCACCCAATAATTTATCACAAAAATTTAATACAACTTTTTGTAATTATACGTAAGTGTAATATGAAAAAGGTATATGTTTTATTTTTAAATAATTATATATTAATAGAATAATCAATTATTTTATAATTTTTACCACGATCAACTCATCCTAATCAAAATGGTATGTTTGATATAAATCCTAAATATAATGGAAACATGTACAATTTAAAATTATTTATTATATAATATTGAATAACCGTCGGAGGTTCCTCAAACATGTCTCTTCTATAATGAAAAATTATAACATCAATAGAACAAATCAGAATAAAATTACTAATAAAGTTACAGTAATGACAAAACACTCTCAAACACATACTTATTTAAAATGCTTCACCATTTTTTTGTAAAACATAACAATATATAAAAGACCCAAAAAATTTACATAAAAAAATGGTTTTTAATAATAAGTTTTATGTAATTGTTTTTATACGATGCATGTATAGTATTTCATATTATGTACATATTTAATTATTTAACACATTTTAATATATATTATGAAATCTAAAATCAATATATTTATACATACATATAGTTTATACAAATAAAATGATTATAACAACAATATTGTGAAACAACTTAACATTATAAATAAACTAATAAACATATACATCACTGTTTTATATTATAAACAAATTAAAATGATAAAATGATCTTCACGCAATTGAGTTAAAACATTCATTAATTCAAATAACATGAAGTGCATAACAAAAGGAAAAAAAAAACATAGTAATGTTATTGCAAAACTCTAAACATTTCTAAATTTATTTTGAAATACTACCTTGTTTTGTAGTATTACATTCAAGATTATCATTATGATACAACTTTATCTTCAAGTTCACTTGACTGGTAATCCTCGAGACTGCAATATACAGTTAATCATAACTAAATACATTTTTTTTTAGAAATACTTCAATATGAGAAAATGATTGACCTGGACCTTTTTTTTTATTAACATCACATGTAACAATCAGCGGGAACTGTCTATGTGTAAAATTGAATGGTAACCTACGTTCAGAAGGAGTCGCGACAATCTAGGTATTAATGTTAGTTCACATGCACTTCTACTAGTAAAAACCTTAACATCAACTACTTTATCACTCAACCTAGTGATAACCAACCTATTAATAAAAAAAATAATGTACTGCCCCTATTTCAAATAAGTGTCGGTCCGTGTTTTAAATTATTTTAATAATAAGTGTCGCTCTAAACTTTTTTCACCCTATTATTCCATATATACCCCTGTTTTATATATAAAATATTCTCTCGAAATTTCTCAACTAAAGATGTGTAAAAAAAATTCAAATTACAGATAATAATATTTAGTTAATAATTATCTTTAATTAAGGGTACTTTTGACATTTTTAAAAATTCTTAATTTTTGAGACAAATAAAAAACGACACTTATTATGAATATAATAAAGTATGAAACTTTAATTTGTAAAAGAAAAAGATAAAAGCTAGTGACTAATAAATTTCAAATAAATATAAATAATAAACTTACCTAGTTCTATTATATAATTTCCTTATATAATCTATATTTCTGAACAACGTAATTCCATCATTGTCAGACACACTGAAGAACTTTAAAATATTGCAAAAATTAGGATTATGCACATCGGCAAGAACATCAAAATTCAAATAAGACCTTCAAACATATCAGAACTGAAATACTTAAGTGACCCCTTCTCATTTAAATGAATCATGAAATTGTTTATAGATATAAATAATCAAGTATTGGTGCAAGGATAACATTGTCCTTTAAAAAATTTGTGATCATACATTATAGATTGGAAATCAGGATAAATATAATCAACAATAGTAGCAATCGAATCATCAATAGTACCAATAGAGGTAGGAAAGTGAGTATGTTTGACGGTTGTATTGAAATTGAATTAAATTGTTGGTGAGTATTTATAAGTATGTGGATGTAATTATTGTATGTGTAAAATAGTGGGTGTAGATAGTTGCTCATGCTATAATAAATTTATATATAAATAATTTTGTATTTATATATAAATAATAAATCTTCGATACAAATACAAATATTATATCGATGTTGAAATCGAGCAATACAAATAAAGAATCAATAATGAAACATAATTAAAAAGATCAATATCATATACTCAACCTTGATACACAAACAAAAAAATCATTCTTGCTACGACATCAATATCATTATAATTCTTAAAAATAAAAATATCATTTTTACTAAACCCACCAATTTTAACAAATGTATATAATATATTAGTAAGACGAAGTATGCATTGATCCGACAATAAATTACATTGCTTTGTTGGTGATAGATAATCTTGCGGAAAGAAGATAATAATCATATTTTTCACCAATGAATTAGGGAGTTTAGAGAGCATGTATCTTTATTGGTTGTACAAAAATTGAATGAGATTGGTGGGCGTGTAGTTTAGAAATGTGGGTAAGTATATATGTTGGATGAAATTATAATTTTGTAATGAATATATATTTATTTAATAATTATAAAATGAGTAGGTGAATTTAGAAGTGGGTGAACTTAGTAAATTAGTTAGTAAAGATATCTGCGCCATTAAATAAAGGGTTAATTGCAAATAAAATCACGAACTTTATAGTCTTTATCAATTACAACATGAACTTTTAAAGTTTGCAATTTAATACATGAACTAATTTATTATTGCAATTCGATACATGATGTAAATTTTTGGGGATACTTTACGCATGATGTAAAATTTTCGGCAATACTAACGTAACGTGGTAGCCTAAGCCGCCATAAAAAACACGCCACACGACTAAATCAAATGTCAAATCTAGAAGAAAAATAAAATAAAAAAAGATTTCAAAATATTTTTTAATAAAACATTGTTCAAACACAGTTTAATAAGAGTGAAGATAGTAAAAAAAAAATTATTATATAGGATTTGTACAAGGTTATATGATATGAGACAAGTTTTTCCTACATAAACTAGACGACGCTAAATTTTATAATCAATTATTAAACGTGTTTGAGCAATATTTTTTATAAAAAAAACCTTTTTGAATTTTTTTTTTTTTGGCAGATTTGGCATCTGACGTGGCGTGGGATGTGTTTTTGGTGTTAGCTCCGGCTGCCACGTGCGCGTACATATCTCCATAAATTTACACAATGTATCGAATTGCAATAATAAATTAGTTCGTGCATCGAATTGCAAACTTTAAAAGTTCATGTTGTAATTGATAAAGACTACAAAGTTCGTGATTTTTTTTGCAATTAACCCTTAAATAAATTTATGTATAAACAATTCCATATTTATTTGATTAAGAATTAATATTTTTATAATTTATTTTTAATTAGAAAGACACTTGTTTATTTTTAATACCATTATATTTATTTAAAACAATTTTATTATTTTTACGCAATCCAATATTTTTAACGAATTTATATCAAACTTTAGTGACATTAGTCTTGCGACGATCCATATAACCAATAAACCTGGGTATAATAACCCAGAAGAAATATTTAATAGTGATATGCTTCAATATATATAAAAAAAAAACTGATTTATTTTTATACAAAAAAATTCACCACACACTGCAATATGCTATTAAAGAAATACAATTAGATTTAAAGTTTCTGTAAGAAAAAAAAAAAGATATGCATCCAAATAAATATAAATCTCACCAAACAATGTCTAAATTCAGTATTATTGCATTTCACGCAAAACTCATTGATTTCACCAACATTCGTTAGTTCTACTTTCCTTCAACATCCTCTTAAAAAATAATATAAATTTGTTCAACTGAAACATTTGAAGAAAACTTAAATTGCATATATATAATAACAATTTTTATCATTGTTTAAATCTAAATTAAAATATAGCACAAAGAAAAAAATTACATTAACATTAAAATAAATAACACACGCATATGAACAAATTATCTTACGTTGTTGGGTTTTTTCACCTTCAATTTTAGGTCCCGTTGTCTAATAGACAAATTGACGTTCATCATTTTCACCATTGGATTAGAGAGATGGAGGATTTATTGCTGAAATTGAATTAGATTGGTGGGTGAATATTTTTAGAGACAAAAAAAAAAAAAAATACTAAATTTAAAATTTCAGTATAAATATAAAATAGATATTTTTGAAAAGAAATTTAAATTTCACTAATCTACATTTAAATTCAACATTTACTATTGCATTTCACGGAAAGTTCAATGATTTTACCAACATTCACTGGTTCAAAATTTCCTTCAACACCATCTTAAAAATAATCAATTCGACAATCTGCCAAAACACGAGAAATACTTAAATTGTCTATACATGGTCCAACAATATTTTTCATCATTTTTCAAACAAAAAATAATAAAAATAAATATAATATAATACAAAGAAAAAAATGATCAGGTTATCATTTAAAAAATGATGCATTTCAACAAATTAACTTAATTTGTTGGTTTCTTTTACACTCAATTTTCAGTCATTCTGCATATCTCTTCTCTATTATATAATGACTTAAAAATTACTTTATCAATTCAAACACTAATAAAAAAATGCGCTCGCTAAAAAAATGTGAAATTAGTAAACGTGAAGAAAGATGTGGGACGGAGGGAATATTTTACTGATGGATTAGAGAGGTGGGGAAATGAATATGTTTTGTGCAATTAGAGACCTTAATCGTATTTCTCACTGCCTAATAAACACTCTTTCTGCTAACAAACACTCTTGGTGAATGATTATTTTTAGTGATGTGAGTGTAAGTATCATATATTGGATAAAATTATAATTTTAAAATGAGTATATTTAGTAAAAAAAATAAAAATGAAGTGGATGAACTTAGTAAAATAGAATGTGTATATAGTTATTATCTATTATAAATTTATTTATAAACAAATTTATATTTAATTTGATTAAGAAATTTATAATTTAACTATTTGAATTTTTATATAAAACAAAAATAATCTTGTTTATTTTTTAAAGAATTACTTAATAACAAAGTTAGTGTTATTTTTTTTTTTCAAAATATCAACATTATATTAATAACTTTAACAAACACATACACAAAATTAAATAAAAAATGACTTAGCATAAATAATAAATCTTAGTTAAAATAGCAAAATAGTATTATCACTATTTGACATTGAGAAATATATATAATAGGTTCACATGCCCACCGGTGAACCCACAATTATATGTCACCGTGAATGAGATAATGACAAACAAGTAGGGGGGTTCATTATTATTTTAATTGATTGATTATTTTTGCTTATTTGTCGTTATCAAATTAGTGGTGGGTATATAAATTTGTACTCACCGGTGGCGTAATCATTTTCAAGTTGACAAAGTATGGAGTGAAAATGGTTAATACATGAATTATTGGAGGATATTAGTTGTTTTCACTAAAAAGTATTAGGTGTTTTCACTGAAGGATATTAATTGTTTTCATTAAAGAATATTAGTTGTTTACTGAAAATAAATTAAAACTCTACATTGAAAACCACTAATACTCTTAAGTGAAAACAACTAATACCTTTTAATAATTCATGTATGAACCTATTTCACTCTACTCTTCCGAGTAACTTAATTAAAAAAATCAATATCAAGTGCTCAACCTAAGTACACAAATAATGAAAATTATTTTTGTTCCAATATAATAACATTTTATTTCTTAAAATAATAATATTATTTTTTCATAATCCAATATTTCAAACAAATCTGTATTTTGTATTATTTATTATGGAATGATACATTAAATCAACTGTTCTATTTTTTACTTCATAAAATAATAATTTCTACACAATTATGTGTTGGGGAATTCGGGGTGCCCGGATTTATTCGTGATGAAATTTAAATATGAATTTAAATCATTATGATCTTTCACACTTTAATTTTAATATAAGAAATATATTTAATATAATGATTAATAAATATTAATCATGATTATAAATTACTTGTGAAATTTACATCTAATTATATTTTTAAAAAATTGAATACATACGTGTGCCTATAGATCAAAGAGCACTTTGCAAAATTAGAAATATATGTATGTATTACAATGTGCCATCTGATATATGAATACATAATTTGGGTATTGCATTCCAATTTATATACGAAAAATTTACGAATATATTGTAAAAAAATTAGAAGTGGAAACTAATTAAATAATAAATAAAATTAATACTAATAAATTTAGGAATGAAATTTAGGATAAATAATCAATAATTTATTGACTAAGATGAGTTGACATAAATAGTCAAAGAAATATTATACATTGTATAAATCTAAAATTATTCAAAATTAATCCCTTTTTTTTGTATATATATAAATCAAAATGAAAAATATGAAAACTCGGAATTTGAAAAAGAATATGTATAGAGTGAAATTGGTTCATACATGAAACACTATGCAATACTTTTTAATATAACAACTAATACCCAAAGTGTACTCTTTAGTTAAACAATTAATATTCCTCATACCATTCAACTAATATTCTTTCATTAAAAAAATTAATACCCTAAAAAACTAATACCCTTCAGCCAACATTCAAACTTAAAAGTGGATATATCTTTAATTAATTTAGGAATAGAGTCAACAAAGTACATAAAATCTCATAATTGTATATATTTCCCTAGAATAAGAAATTTAATTATAGGAGTATTGTTAGTTGTATGCACAATTACCATACCAAACCATGTTTGTAACTATGTCTTTTCTATTTAATTATATGGATTGAGTCAAATGGTTTCATACCTCTCGTGTTTCTCTACAATAGAATATGACAAAAACTTGTATGAGACCACACAAATTAACATTACTCCTACCATGGTGTTAATGAGTCAATGCTCTAGTTACACCCATTCTCATAGTCTCATACCATGAGACGGTCTCATACAAGACTTACTCATAGAATATTGATTGTGGTTAGGAAAAAATCTAGAAAATAAACTTAATACTATTAAAATTGTAAATCTATACCAAATTTGGATTAAAAAAAAAAAGACAAAACTCAATCGAATTCAGAAACATGAATACTTAAGAATCACGTATATAGTTTACAAATTGGAAAAAAATAGATGCGAATAAAAAAATAAACCCATTATTGGTTTTCAAATTTCAATAGTCAAACAACATCGTTAATTAGAGGATATATGCAAACAAAAGTTGTACACATTATACATTATATAATTCTTCA
The DNA here is from genome assembly GCA_947034835.1 of Ballota nigra. Taxonomy (NCBI): domain Eukaryota; kingdom Viridiplantae; phylum Streptophyta; class Magnoliopsida; order Lamiales; family Lamiaceae; genus Ballota; species Ballota nigra. The sequence continues at coordinate 98,070,154 of OX344721.1, forward strand.
ATAAACTACAAATTTGATATTAATGTTGTCTAATAATCTTCATAACAAATAACATTTACAAAATTTATGTACATAGAATGAAGAAAAAAACGATAAAATAAAAAAACCTACCCAAAAAATAAAAATTGACAACTTGTATAATGGTAATTAAATCTCCGGTGAATATCCTCAATAGTCGTCAATTCTGATAAGCATCTTCCAATCTTCGAAGAATGTTTTCAAGTGTATGAATAACGTATTGAAAAAAAAAATACAAAAATTACAGAATTATGCTAAATTGCATCTAAAAGATACAAACATCTATACATAAGAACAATGAAAATTACAGTAGAATCTCTATATGTAAGAATGCTTGCAAATGAGTGATTAAGAAATTGATAAGTTGAAGAGTATATATAGGAGAAAAAGTTAAAAAGGATCCTAAATTTCAGCAAATTATGAACAAATTAATTGTTAAATATATACTAAATTTTAGCAAATTATTGACAAACTAATAGCTGATTTACATTAATTACTAAGAAAAAAATGGTGATGATAAAGTCAAGAAAAGGTTAATCAACGGCCTAAATCGTTTCTCGCTCAAATTATTTAAGGAAATCTTACTTGTATTATATATTTATTTATAGATATGAATATATCGTCCTCTCATAAGCAAATAGATTTGAATATTTGAGTTGCAAAAAAATTCTATTATTGACACAAACACATGTACATTAATTGCATTGTACTATTTAAATGCATATTTAAATAATATTAATTGCATATTCTAAATGATATGAGTTGTCTTATGATTAGGCGTGAAATTGTCATGATTCGTAGCTAGAAATGCCCAAGTTTTGGTCGATTTTAATGAGTTTTTAGAGTCAAATGAGTACTATTTCTTTACATTGATGAATTTGTCTATTTGATGCTCATAGGTGAATTAAGGGCGAAAAACGGAGTTCGTAGGACTTTGAATCAGCTCAAACGGATGCCCGGATGAGAAGTTATCGAAGAAATACGAACGGTATTAGTGTGTGCGAAGAGAAGTGTTAGTTGAAAGGAGAGAAGGGCCGCTCGAGCAAGACCGCTCGAGCGCCTCCGCTCGACCACCTGTTCCGCTCGACCAGTGCCCCTCGAGCGCTTCCGCTCGAGCTCCATAGCTCGAGCGCCTCTGACTTACAGAGAGTTTTCTTCGCTCGAGCTCAACACCTCGAGCGCCTCCGCTCGAGTGCTTGTTTCGCTCGACCACTTAGCTCGAGCGCGTCCGCTCGAGCTCAACAGCTCGAGCGCCTTCAAGGCTTAAGTTTCCAAGTTCGTTTTTCCGGCCCACGAGTTCCCGATTCGGCCCAAGGCTTATATATACTCGTCCCGAGCTCGTTTTTATGGACGACCACTCACCATCACTTGATACGAGATTGTTTTTAGAGTTAGTTTTTGGAGAAGAAGGAACGAGCAAGCTTTACTTTTATGTTTCGAGGTTTTCTTTACGAATTCATATCACGGTTTTACTTTTTAGTTTCGTTTCTTCAAATCTTTGTTCTTGAACACGTTGAGACTTCGTTTTATTGATTTAATTTCAGTTTATTCCTTTATTTCTTGAAACCCTAGTTTATGATTGATCTTTTCTTTGTTATAACTATCATGTTCATGTTTGTTACTTATTCAATTGTTATTGTTTACGTAAAATCCATGTCTAGCTAAAACCCTTGCATGCTTGGGGTAGGATGAACTCGTAGAAGTAGGTTGTGGGTACGTAATTAGGGTAACTCGTGACGTTAGGTTTTAATTCTCTTCATTAATGAATTCTTAAAATTAATCTTAACTTTACTTTTGAATTTCGTTCGAAAAGTGTTAGAGAGAGGACGACCGTATCACTCTTTAACAACTAGTAGATTTAACGAGAGGGTTTAGAAAGGGTTAATTAATCTACCAGTTTATCTATGGAGGACGACCGCATCACCATTAGTTAAATTAGGGTCTCATTAATTAAGCACAATCTATTAACTTGTTAGTGGATTAGTGAAGTCGATTGTTAGGATAAAGTATTAGGGTTTAAAATCTTGAGCTTTCATCTTGCATTATTTTACCTAGGTTATTTCTTGCGCGTCACGGTTATTTTGATTATGTACCTGCTCCGTTAGTATACGTAGGGATTCCTATCATGAGCATCACCATCTCTTATTTGAAAACACATCTTAAATTCTTAGTTTAATTTTCTGTTTGCATTCGTAGGATAATTTAGTTTATGTTAATTAATTTTCTCCAAAAAAATCCAAAAATATACACTCATATTAGCTACGAAGCGTAGATCTTCAGAGATTTATTCGCATACACACTTTCCCTTGGGTTCGATACTACTTGGTCATTATACTTACTCATACTACAGTGAACCCGTCCGCTTGCGGGGGAGCGACTAGTAAAAGCTAGTGTATTCGCTTCAAGTCATCTTATTTACTATAAGAAAATATAAAACTGTCTATGGAAATTGTCAACACTGCTACGAAATTTTTAACACAAAATTTTGTAGTGGGGATTGTCTACTTAATTGACAACTAAATTTTCTAATTATATAGGAATCTTCATTCCCTATCTATAAAGAATTGTTTGTAAGTAAATTTTTGTAGACAAATTGCTTGTAGGTAATTAATTACCTAGAAATTTTATTTCATAGAAAAATTAATTGCGTGGACAAATTGTTTGTAGGTTGAGAATGAAGGAGTCTACATGATTACAAATTTTGTAGACAATTCGTAGATAATTTCAATATGCAGTTTTTTTGTTGGAAATTCTATAAGTAATTCTAATTTTGTAAATGATTATTTATTTTCTTGCAGTAATTCAAATATATATGTTGATCAATATTAACGGCTTTTACGCGACAGTATTAATAATTTTATTGAATAAATGTTAATTGTATATTGTAAATTGTAATGTGTAATTGTTGGATGCAACTGTTACCTATTTATAAATTTCGATTATTCATTTTCTAGATGCAACATCGCCAGGAGCAGAAAAAGGTGGAAGTGTAGACCCCAAAAGGTGAATTTGGTCTCATTTTCAAATTTCAATCTTCACTTTTTTTTCAAAGACAAAATCGTACGTACTTGTTTTTGTCATTTAGTAATATTTGTGCTTTTCTTCTCCTAAGGTATAAAAATATTTAAATAATCATATATTATAATGCACCTCAATAACTCCAAAATGAGATTATTGGCAATACATTGTATTGGTTTTTTAAAAATGCTCTAAACTATTCACTTTCAACTTGTTAATTTTTTTTTTTTTACCCTTCTTGTATAGAAAAAAATTATTCTACCATTTTTTACCTTTTTATATTTTTTGACAACAACCACCTTTTCAAATGGGTAAAATAGATTTACAAATGAGAAGAATGTCTTGATTCATGATTTTAAAATTTTATAGTCATGTTTGAAAATTATTATGTCCGATTACCTATTTTGATGTGTGCAATTATGATTTATGAGTTCTTTTTTAGTAATTGTGTCGGGAAAATATGATTTATTTTTCAGAGAAATTCATCCCCTAAAGTAAATGAATTTGGGTTGGAAAAAAACCTTATTATTGTATATTTTGAATAATAATTTATTATGTCAAGGTTTTAAAATAAAAAATTAGCACTACTAATAAAAATGACGCACAAACATATTTGCAAACGTAAATATGTGTATTTCTAAACATCAATATCATATGCATCATATACACGTATTTTAGATATGTATATTCACCACCTTTAAATTATATTCACTTGTATATATAACAGTTATATTAGCGTGCACGATTTACCTTTTTTTTGTTTAATGTAATTTTGTATGTTTCAATTCTATTAATTCTGCAAGTTTAATTTATATTAGTTTGTGCATTTTATTCACGTGTCTGGTTGCACGGTGCAACTGGTCAATAAAAGACTGACTCCTTTTTAAATGGTTTCAATATTTTTCACTTATCAATATTAACTATTTTTACCAAATAATATTAGTTATTTTCATTAAACAACATTAGTTGGTCCGTATTAGTTATTTTTTCACCGAACTATATTAACTGCTTCAATTAAACAGTATTAATTGTGCACTAATTATACGATGCAAATAGTACACCCAAATATTTGGAAAATATCAAATATGCTCCTGTAACTTTACCTGAGTTCAAATTTATTCATTTATCTTCTTAATTTCTCAAATTTTTTTAAGAAAGTAAAATTCATTTAAACCTGAGTACAAAAAATACCCCAAAATTACGAAGTTTACAGCCTCTATTCCAATCAAAATGACGCCCAACCTATAAAACTACAAGATACAAAATGCAGCAGCTTCATTCATTTTCATGACTAGCATCCAAGAATACCTCTTGGATTAAATACCCATCTATCAAATCCTATATTTCTACACCTTGCCTGCTCTCCAAATCATTTTGTTATTATAAAATGCCCTTTCTGATGGATTTAAAAAAAAAAAAAAACCTTAAAATTTACACGTGCTCCAGCGGTAGTGCTTGCGTGACACTTCAAGTTAATAAATAAAAACCACATCACACCCCATTTAAATTAAATGGGCTGAAAACATAATTTCTCCTCATTGACGTGGATCGTATTTAATTCAACGGGAGTGCGATGTGAACCTAATTTATTGTCTTTGAACACCTTAAGAGCACGTGTAAATTCCGAACGATTTTTTTCAATTTTTTTTTTATGGACTTTTTCTGATAATAAAATGACCATAATTAAAAAAATAAAAAGATAAAAGATTAAATTTAAACTTAGACAAAGTTACATGTACATGTGTGATATTTGCCCCCAAATATTACTGAAAGGGAAAAACGATTTTTTTTTAAATAATAAAACCCCCAATTTAATAGGTATTGGTAACTGGTAAAAAATAAATAAAAATGACTAACATTGTTGAAATGAAGCATTGTGTTCAGAAATAAATGGAGTGACGATATAGTAGAATTGCTCCTCCACACAGCTGGAGTTGGACGTTTATGGAACTTCTTCTCCGCCCCACATGCCTCATCACTCTCCCTCACTACATTCCAAAACCCCCCCTCACTTTTTTCCTTTTTCTCTTTCCCACACATTTTTAGTTGTGACAATATCAAAGAAAAAAAAAAAACATTTGGAGATGAATATGTTGTTTTATTCGGCGCCTTCCACTTATTCATTTTCTTTTTTCAAAATGAAATATCTTTAATTTAAAATTTTGGTCTTTTCATTTTTATGGGTGGATTGGACAAATTCAAATAAAAATCTCTAAGGAAAATAGTTAAATTAATTAATTTCTCACATCTCTATAAGTTTGAACTTTTAAATAAGGCGAAATTCTTTCATAGTATCAGAGGTAAAAGACTCACGTCCGGAAAAATATCCTGGGTTCTATTCCCATTGAGAAAGGATCTCCATTTATATTAAATTGTCCACTCATTAGACCTCCCAAAAGAGAGAAATTTGAATACGATCTATGAGTGAGAGGGAGTATAAGGGAAATAATCGGGGGGGGGGGGGGGGGGGGGGGGTAAGACAAATAATTAAACGAATTAATTTTACACCTCTCTACAAGTTCAAACTTTTAGATGGGACAAAATTATTTCAACATCAAATATGAATCCATTGGAATGAAGTAGTAGAAGAGAAATATGTAATCTTCCACTTAACACTTAACATATGTGCGTCAAAACACATTCTTGTATTCACTCAAATACATAGCGTTTATTTATATTTTGAGTCCAATTTCAAATTAATTTTGGTTTTTTTTTTAAAAATTGGGCTTTGGAAAGTAAATATTAATTTAAAATTGAACTAAAAAATCAAGTGCATGATATGCACTTGAGTGCACACAACAATCACTCTTGTCAGAAAAGTGAATTCTAATTTAGGAGTATTTTGGTGTTAAATAGTGTAAAATGACTAAAAAGTAAATAAGAGATGGACAAAAAACAATATAACCATCTCAAAATGTCAAATAAAATGTTAATATGACAAAATGACACTTTTCAATTTTAGTTTGTAAAAATGTCACCCAATATTTTTTTATTATATATAAAAACGTCCCATACAATCCGTATGACACCGCTACCTGTAGTAAATATAATAAGAAAATATATGAAAGAGAAGTAGATGAGATAAAGAATAGATGTGGAAAAATTAGAAAAAAAGATAAGTGAATGAAAAACAAGTGATATAATTGTATAAAATAAAATAAAAATAGAAGTGAATGATTATTTGGATAAGTGATGTGTATAAATATATAATAGAAATGAATAATTATTTGGATAAAGAATGAATATATAATAGAAATGAATAATTATTTGGATAAAGAATGAGATACATTCATCTAAAATGGGGGTGATTAGATTGATAACTCATCCCATCTTCACCAAAAGCAACTTAAAAGTTTTTCCTTTTAAATTAATTAATGCCCTCTCTGTTTTCTAATCCATTTTCCTCCTATAAATGAACCATCCCCCCTCTCTCTAAAACCTCTTCTCTTTCCTCTCTTGTCTTGTCATTTCTTGTGGAGAAGTTTTGTAGAGTTGTCTGGTTATTAACCCAAAATCAATCTTGATTCTGCGGATAATGTTTAGGATTGATGACTCCAGTCGTGTGTGAAATCCTTCCCTCCGGTTTTATGATCAATTCCTTCCTCAGGCGTAGATCCCACCTCGTTCAATCTTTCTCCGTTGTTTTCCTCTACTGGTTCTACGTTTTCTCATAAACCCCCATCCCCACCCCATCATATATACATACATATATAGATTCAATAAATGGCATCATCAAGTGGGACATCATCACAGATTCAAAACTCGGAGGTGGATCAGAGGAAGAGAAAGAGGATGCAGTCCAACAGGGAATCGGCGAGGAGATCCAGGATGAAAAAGCAGAGGCAGTTGGATGATCTGACGGCCCAGATTTCCCGGATTTCCAAAGACAATAATCACATCTTAAACACCATAGATGCCACCACTCTGCAGTATTCCAAATTGGAGGCGGAGAATTCCATTCTGAGGGCTCAGATGACTGAGCTCTCTCACAGGCTTCAATCCCTCGATGAAATCTTGAATTATGTCAACTCCGCCGCCGCCGTGGAGGCGGAGGAGTTTCAGCATCAGGGGTTTGGTGGTGATGGTTTCTTGAATTGGAATTTGATGGGGGCTAGCCAACACCCTATCATGGCTTCTGCTGAGATGTTTGATTATTATTGAGTTTTGTGAAATTAATTGATGTCATTACATTCATTCCTTAATACCATTGTGCTTATAAACTGTTATGGTATTAGTTTATAGGAGTTGTGGTATTATTATATGAATGTTATGGTATCACTGTGAACAAGTATTAAAGGGGTATTTGTCATTATTAATGATGATTGCACCTAGGATTTTGAGTTGAGAATTGATATTGGAGAAATTAGAGGCTGTATTTTCTTTTATTATTAGTTAAGGGGAATAAGATAATAAAAGGGTTATAGAATATAGTTTTGGTGATTTTGGTTTGAATGAGAATTTGAGAACCAAAACCAATCAATCCGAATGGATTTCTGGGTGTGTAAAGTAAAATGGGTCTCCACAAATATTAAATGCAATGATGTGGATGTAAAATTTCTGAGTTGTATTCAATTTAATGGTGTTTCCAGTTGATTTAGATTTTTTTTATCAATATATATTATACTCCTTCACACAAATCAATTTGTCTACCCTTATTTATTACAAAATGATAAATTAATTTTAATATTTATTAGGGGTATTCATGGGCGGATCTACTGCAGGCCCGCACTGGGCTCCAGCCCAGTGCAGATCCGAAACAGGCCCTTATATATGCATGCTATATATTGCATAGGCGCAGGTTATTTGCACTAGCCCCTTTGTTAAAAACACTACCGGATGAATACACTATTTTTTTCGAATTTTTTTCATTTTTTCGAACTTTTTTTCCGAAAATAACTAAATTCACAATATTTCGGAAAAAAAATTCGAATTTTATGCTTATTTTCGGAATTTTTTACCGAAAATGTTTCAATTTTTTGGAAAAATTGATAGTGTATTCATCCGGGTAGGGTATTTAACAAAGAGGCTAGTGCTAATAACCGTGCTCTATTGCATATTATTAGTATTAGCCCAGCCCAAAATTGCCAGCCACTTGTTATTTTTAATTGTACAGATAATGGTCCACTAAATTTCAAAGCCCACGCCCCTATTTAATTAGTCCGTTCTGATCTGGCCATCCCCAAATTAAAATAGCTAAACTGTACAATTAAATGGTCCACAAAAATGCAAAGCCTGCACCCCTAGTTAATTAGCCCATCCTGATCCCCCATTCACATATTAAAATAGCGACATTTTTTTTTCTTTTTCTTTTTTTAATAGAAAAACCTTTTTTACTTGTAGAATTGGGACTAATAAGAAATGAAATTGCGTCGAGCCTATAGTCCCCCTACCCTTTATTCTTTTATCTTTTACCCACCAAAAGTTAAAATACTGAAATTTAAAAGATAAAAAACTCTACCCACCATTTCTGATATTTTGAATGTTTATATTAAAATTCCCTCATCCCAATATTACATGCTAGTATAATTTTTCCAACTTATGCCTATGTAATAATTTTTTTAATGAAAAAAATATATAATAATAATAATATTTTTTTAATTGTTTGCATATTATCTTGTATTTTAGTAGATTCATTATTAATGCTCAACAATGTATATTTCTAGAGTGATTATTGTGTACACTCAATTATATAACATGCACTAGAATTTTGAGACTGATTTTAAATTAATTTTGACTTTTGTAAACTCAATTTACTTAATGAGTTTTGATAAACTAAAATTAATTTGAAATTGAACTCATACATAAAATACACTTAAGTTCATACAAGAATTTTTATTTTTCTAATATTTGCATAGTGCATACAAGAATTTGTGTTTTTTCTTTCTAATTGTTTGCATATGATTTTGAATCTAAGTAGGTTATAATTAATGCTCATAAAAATTAACGTCGACGAGTTAAATGCAAATATTTAATTGTTTATGCTATACTGTGTGCTTTTTCTTAATTTTTTTATTTAAATAGGTCATTGGTTTTAATTGAGAAGTAAACATGAAAATCTCCCATCCCAATAGTAAATTGGATGTCCTGAAATTTCATTTATTAGGTTAATTAAATTGTTGATTTTCAAAAAATGTATTTAAACAAGTTAAAATTATACACTCATGCAAAAAATAATTGGAGGTTTATTCAGAAAATGTTTGGTCAGTACGACCTTAGATTTAAAATGCTTTTGAATTATTCACCAATAATATAATTTTGCAAATTTGTAAGGAATTTTATCATGAAGATTTCACGGATCAAACATAATATGATAATGAATCAAAAGTTTTAAATTTTTACACTTGTTGAGTTAAGTCAACTGTCTAACAAGACGAGGATGAGTTATTTTGAAATTATGTGATATTTATTATTCAAAGAAATTTTATTAAAAATATAAACATAGACTCGTGTTTTGAAGTCTTATATGTTCAACCTCATCAAAATATTTTTTTATGCAATATTTAACGAGACGAATTGTTTACTTTTCAGCCCACCCCACTATCAAATCCTGGATCCGCCCCTGGGGGTATTGGTGGAAAAAGTTGATAAATAATGCATTGATATTAGTAGAGTGACAATTAAAAAGAGATATTATTTTGAATAAAATGAAGCAGATAAGAAGAGATGGAAGGAATAATTTCTTTTGTTTGCATATTTATTTTTAACATTTATCAAACAATTAGATGCAACAATTATTTTAGGCTTCATTTCGTGGGATGAAGTTACGTGATCATAACTTAGCTTTTGCTTTTTTAGATAATGGACTCTAAATCTAGGATGTTTAGTAATGGGAAACATTAGCAAGTTGTACATTAAAATTTTGTTGCCTAGTATAATTTTTTATTGATACTTTGACCTATGATCTAAAATTGATTATAATAGGGGTCGAAAATACAAGTAAATTAATTTTGATAATAATTAATATAGTAGTTAGCAGAAATCTCATGATATGTCTATACAAGTAAATCTCATTTTGAACATGGTTTTTTAATTAGAACGCAAGCTGATCATTTTGATATAGGCATGTTTTTAACTTTTTATGGTGACTGATATATGTGAAACTCCGTGTGATAATGAATGATCGGTTATTTTTTTTCAAATATCTCCTTTTAAAAATTTGTTTTTATCATACAAGGAAGGGAAACATGAGTTTGTGTCTTTAGCTAATGAGAATAAGTATAAAAATTTTGGTTTGGGAAACTTGATGAGAATAAGTGCTAAGATGATGGATTTGAATGTATGTGGGGGAAGGGTTCTATAAAAGTCTTAAGCATTCTTCCGTTGTTTATAATGCTAAAAAAAGAAAAGAAAAACTTTAACGTATTTTGCAATACAAATCTTGTTGCTTCTGTATACGGTGATTATTTCTCATGTGTATCTGAATTTGAGAGTGCATGTTCAAAGTAAAGTGGCTTGAGATTTTATCTGTTGAGGTTTTGTGATTATAATCATATTTTTGTTTAGTCTATGTATGCATGTGTTTGTGAATGAAGTTTATATTCTTTTGTCTTGTGGCTGCTCCAAGTATGGTGGATCAAGAGGCTTTGCCTTGGTCTCTTTTGCCTTATCGGCACTTAGTGCCTCATGGTTTTGTAGCTTTGCTCGTACATGGTTGTGTGTCTCTGCGACTTTATGTACTCTGTGTCTCTTGCGTGGTGGTTAGACATTGTGTACATTACTTGTGCATAATGACTTCTTACCATATTTTTGTATATGTTATTTCTTAAGTGCCTAAATTGTTGGTCCAGAAAAAAAAAATGCGAGTTAAAGCCTCGAGAAGAAAATACTTTTAAGCAAAATAAAAAAATTGACTATCTTATGATAAAATGACTTTCACAAGAAGAGATGGATAAGCTAATCTTACAAGGTTAGTTTCGGTTGATAAGTTGATCTTATAAATCAGCTTCAAGTAAAGCTTGGTGCGGAATAGTGTAGGCCCTTAATATATACTCTTTTATTTGAAAACATTTTACTTAAAACCCTCTAAAACGAGGTCGACTTACTTAGTGTGAAGTTGACTAGACGAGTCTTGGCAAACTCATCTTATGCAAGGTTGTATGTTAGTTTTCTGAAATAGATGAGCATGACAATCAGATATAAAGCTGTAAAAGCACGCAATGATTCATAGTGGTTCAAAGACCCAACTTCTACATCCACTCTTTCCATACAAAGTAGCGGTAATTTCAATTCCTTTTATTTAGAGTGTCAAGTAACACTTTGCTAGACACTTCTTCCTTTGTGGGATTTGTCTAATCTGGAATTTGAATGAGTTCCAGTCCTCTGCAACAATTTTTCAATCTAGTCCAACCCAGCCTACTAAATCGGCTCAGACTACCTCACTCTCGAAGAAAAGGTTTGATGTGGTTTTCAACTAGGTGAGATTTCCATTAGAAAATGTTAGTTATGAAGCTAAGGTTGGAAAATCTATTTAACATAAGATATGATAATATATGCTTAGACATATTCTAGAACACTCTTGTGTATTTTTTGCATAAAAGTTAGTGTTCTAGGATAGAAACGCTTGAAGATCTTGCTTGCTTGTTTGCTTGGTAACATTTCCACACTCTTGTTCTGAAGCTAGAATTTGTATTTATAGTATGGATTTGAATGTTGTCGTTGAAGAGTAAATTTAATTCCGTACTATTTATCATATATGGTAACTTCTAACTTATCAAACGTCTTCTATCAGAGGACTTCACCTCAACTCATCTTAAGAAGACTTCGTCTTAGCTCCTCTATAGATGTGTTATATTCAAATCATCTTCCAAGTTGGCTTCTCCTCCTTAAACATAACTTATAAGATGAGTTTTCCCTCAACTTATACTTGTAAAATAAAATTAATAAGTCTAGACACATAATTTGTCTATACAACTCAACTTTGTCCTATTACATAGTATTTTAGCACAATCATCAAAACTATAAATTTCCCAACACAAACTAGCTTTATATTTATCCTTTGCAGGTATGTGAGTATGAGTTGTAGATTTTCCAACATAAAATAACTTTATATTATTCTTTGCAGGTATGTGAGTATGAGTTGTAAGGGCGATGATGAAATCCTAATGTTTCCTATAAAAACGACGATGTACTAGTGTTGGACCAAATATGTAGAGATTTGTTGGACCTATGTGGAGTTAGGATATATTTGGCCCAAACTTATATTTCCAAGTTCATCCAACTTCTCATTCTCTTCTCTTTATCCTTTCCCTCTTTCGCACCGTAACCCTAATATTTAGCAGCCTCGTTTTTGTTAACCCACCTTCTTGGTTTCATGATTTCAATATTAGCGCTGGAATTCCATTCTTCCACCACTCATATAAGTAAAGTTATTTATGACTGGAGTGGTGGGGAAGTAGCAAATTTTTTTAGTCTTCTTTGTTAATGACTATTATCTAGGGTGAGGTTGGTTCGTATGCCTAAACTGCCTTAGAGAAAGTAAGATATGTTACCTGAGCCTGTCATTATAGCCTCACTCATGGAGCTTTGTTAGCGTCCTGTTTCTTTTCAAATATTAACGTCAACATCTCGTAGGTGAATGACTTAAATTAAGTTCAATCTAATGTTCAGAAGATATGATTTAATTATATTCCCATCATTTGAGATCCAATATCTATGAAGTAACCTATTGATGGAAATGAGATAGCAATAACAATCTCGTATGATTACGATTTTGTTAGTCTCAGACGAGTCTAAAATACGTGCAGGGGGGGTGAATACACGTATGTTAAATCTTTTAAAAAAAAGATCCCCTAAACACCGATACATCAAGTCTGAGGATGATCCAAAGAATTAGTCTATTATAGACTTATGATCAGGATCCAAAGAAACTCAGTGTAGCACTCAGTGAGGTTATGTTTAGATAACAAACCTACTGACAACTCTAAAGCTTATTAGTTGGATGGCAATCTAACTAAGCCTGAGCGTAGAAGTTGTGGGCCCTAAGGTTTTATACTCGTTTTAGATTTCCTAAAAATATTTTTCTGACTTAGTTTAAGAAGCCTTGTGGTTAAAAGGTTCATTATGCAGTCAGAATGATTGTTTCAATCCTGATGAAAGTATGTAATTGCTCAGATAAATATGACAAGTAAAAAAGTAATGCAATAAAAGCACATTATTTAACGTGATTTAGAGACTCAAGCTCCTACGTCTACGATCCTGATTAAACAGGAGGGATCCTTAAGACAGAATTAACTTGTTTTTAACGTTCCAAGGTGCACAGATGATCATATTTTCTCTTTAAGAAATCCTGACCCCTAGAATATTCTGAGTTCTAGTCCTCTTATACCAACTTCACCAATCACCTATCACTGACTTGCTCTAGGGTTTGGTTTAAAATTCTAGGTTCCAACTATGTGATAATCCTTACAATGTAAAATTATTCTAAGAATGGATTATCACTCTAAGCTTATGATTTATCTAGTAAGTTCACGAGTACAGAATGTCTTTTAAACTAAAGAAACACTTGAGAAATTTAAGTGGTTTCGTGTGCTTCTTGAATGCTCGCATGCTAAAGAGTCTGGTTAATTTCTTGGCTTCGAAATTTCCCATAACCTTGTTTGGGGCAAGGTCTTCTGTATTTATAGTAGTTCTTGAAAATCTATCCGTTGAAGAGAAAGAACCAATAATTACTATTTTAGGTAACTTGTTAACATCAGGTCTTTTTGCATGTATCTTGTCACCATGCTTGTTTGATGAAAAGTCTTATGTGCGTTGCTTACTTTTTCAGACTGTAGGTCTTCAGATGTCAGGTTTCGTACATGAGATGGCAAGTTCTCATTGGTTATCCTCAACGACTAGTATCACTTTCTTGATCTTATCCTCCGACTTTCCTTAGATATTTTTGGGGTTTTTATTCTTTAATGAAACACCTTCAGTTTTGTCTTTATGAGTCTTTAAGCCTGACATTCTGTTTGCTTGCAGTACTTAGCATAAATGTTAAGTCTTCCAAAGATCATTGTGACCTGACTCCTTCAGATTTCACCTGACCTTAGTACTAAACTATTCAATTTCAGACTCTTCACTGAGAGATTTGCTGACCAGCTTAGAGAATCAGTAAACATATTATAATGGTCAAATTATCTTTTCAAGGGTCTTGAGATCTGAATTAAAACAAGCAATGTCCCAGCAGATTTGATTTTGAGAATCAAAATTGTTTATGCTAAAAATTGCTCCATGTCTCAATGTTTGGCTTGAGACTTCAACGACCAGACAAATGTTGATGTAAAAAAGAGAAATGACAACTAAGGCTAGGCGACGTTAGATGTGAGGCATCAAAGATAAGAGTTCTAATGACGTTGAGGTTTTTATTATGTTAACTGATGTCAATGAATGGTAACATGACCTAAATGGTCTATGCAATGTGAACGATGATTTGGTGATGAAAAATAAATGTAAATCAATGGGATATCTACTTGAGTGATAATATGTGACGACGATTTAATAAATGACTAATGAAATCGGTAAATACACGGTAAATGTGATGAAAAATGCAATGAAAACTAAAACAAGTTAAACTCAGTATGATAACGTAGGAAACCTTTATGAATAAGGGGAAAACTATGGATAATTTTGTGGCCAAGGTTAATCCACTAAGTTAACGATCGTACAATACACGTTACACTTGTATTGTAAGAAAGAAATAAAAAGGTTTACAAGAGATTTTCTAAGTTTGATATTAGGTATGAGCAAAATGAATGGTGGTGCACTCGTGTCCCCCGTTGACTTCTTGTACTTGAAGCATTTATAAAATCATAGCTAGGGCAACGTTGGCGGCATTATGCAGTTCTTGAGAGGATATTCATTTACCTGTCTCCACCGACCTTGACTTGGTCTTTCTTGGATCTGGGTGTGTGTCTTAACAACTAAGCTCTTCGAAGCATTACTGAAGTATCATAACTAATTAAGCTACTTCATCCCTTGATTATTGCCTATTCTTTTATCGTTTCGGTGATGTCATGCTTGCAATGGGTGGTGTTGGTCACCACATGCGACGTCAATCGATGGGGCGACGTCAAACATCACAGTGATGCTGGACTCTGAAGTGATGTTGGACGCTTATGCAATGCCAATCGTTAAGATGATGTCGTCGCGTGTAACATAATTTCATTTTCCAATAAAGATTATTAGTTAAATAAGCATTAATATCTTTATTATATTAGACTGATTTATTTCCGTAGAGAGAGTGTTGACTTGAATGTTATCAACATTTCTTCCAATATCGACATTGATGAAAGTCATGTTTCTTTTGTAACCATTTATATTGTTTATATTGTTAATCAAATTACAGGTTTGGACAGAGTCATTGCATATTTTCATTCAACAATTGCTAGGATGGAGAGGCAGAGGAACTTTTGAAGGTTTCTGCTTTGTACTCCAATAGGGGGAATAGTTACTGATGACATCCTCTATCTTCTCAAAGAGCTCAAGATGATGTTGGATCATCTGGACATGGTGGTTCAAATTAAGGAGGAGATATTGATGAAGATGTTTTTCAGGGAGGTACATTTGTTGTTGCTGTTGCTGTTGTTGTTGTTGTTGTTAGGGATGATGATGATGTCGACTTAGTTGTAAACCAGAAGTATGGATACCTTTGAAGGTCACTGCAGGGCTTACAAATTGGGGGAGATTCAAGTATGTGGGAGTTAGTGCAGGTTTCTGAAGGTGCAGCTGATTGATAAACCCAATATTTTACCAGTTTGTATTATGTTTTTCTCTGATGTAATTACTTTAATTTAGTTTCTATTGTTACGTAATTGTTAATTCAATTGCTCTGAACAAAGGTTTTTGTTGTCTTATACTCCCTTCGTCCCAGATTAAGTTTCCTACTTTTCTTTTCGAGTTGTCCCACAATAAGATTCACATTTACTAAATGGCAAAAACAACACTCCACTACATATAATCTTTAACCTTCAAATTCACGCAATATTACCACAATATCGCTCATTCCATTCACTTTTCAGCACTATTCATTACTTTAGCCCAAAAGTCAACATGTGGCCCACCATATATTTAAAAAAAAAGCACTTTCTTAAACAACACAACAAAAAGTTATGTGAAGTTTACTTCGAGACAAAAGGAGTCTTAAGAACAACTTATTTTGAATTTGTTTGGCCTAAGCATTGGATTTATGCTTAGTGAATTTTGTTTTTGTATATTTGGTGTTTTTGGCAATCCAATACTCTCTCGTCACAAAAAATCCTTCACACCTTAAAATGCACGATTTTTAAGAAAAAAAAATATATATGTGTGTGAGGTTGAATAAAATAATGATATTTTAATATTTTATTGACTTTTGCGAGAGAGCTATTTCTATTTTAGGGGTGTAAAGGGTGTTGTGGAACGGACGAAAAAGATAAGTGTGAAAGGTTCTCCAAGACGGAAGGATATTTATTTTGTCATTTTCTATTACACAAATATTACTGAAATTTTCATCAAGTATGTTGTAATATAAAGACCAAATTGAAAGAAATTATTAATGTTATATCAGTGTTGTCATAAATGTTGAAACAATATTTTTTTATAACATCACATATTTTACACAACTTTAGTCCGAAAAACATCACATAATTTACATAACACAACTCTGAAAAATATCCACCAACACTTTCAAAGTGCAACATGTGTTCTAAAAAAATCAACTATGACAGTCATTTAAGATTAAATTCCCAAAATGTAGTCTACAGTTACAGTAAAACCTCTATAAATTAATACACTTTAAATTAACAAACTCTCTAAAATAATAATTTTCTCTGGTCCCGACTTGGGCCAGTTCAAAATTTTACCAATTTCGATAAGAAAATAAGATAATAATTTTTCAAATAATTCCTATATAAATTAATGGTCTCATCAATATCATAAATTAATAATTTTGTCAAATTATAAAAATAATTAGGTCAATTTAGTAAAATATAGAGTTATTGATTGCTTATTGTTAAACTTCAATTCAACTTGAATAACATCTCTAACTTTTCTTATTTCATCCAATGATTATGGCGTTGTATTTTCATATTGTACTTCATTTTGTTGTGGTAAACGAAATCACTTATCATTGTCTTTATTTCTTGAATATCTTCTTCAATGTAGGGATCATTTAAATTCATTGACCATTCGAAAGAACAATGAGGAAAATAATTATGTATAATAGTTCAATGAATATAATACATATATTGGTTAAATGCACCAACTTTTATAAAAATAATTTTTTTACTTTAATGTACTGGAAAATCACTCCTTAAATTAATAAATTATTAATTTATAGATAAATTAATACCTCTCTAAAATAATAAATTTTCCCATATAACCTTCATAGGATAAAAGTCAAAATCAAAGGGGGAAATTATAATTACTAAAATATAGCAAACAAAACATAATACATGTTAAATTTAGTTCGAAAATTAGCTTTTT
This sequence comes from Ballota nigra, assembly GCA_947034835.1. Classification (NCBI taxonomy): domain Eukaryota; kingdom Viridiplantae; phylum Streptophyta; class Magnoliopsida; order Lamiales; family Lamiaceae; genus Ballota; species Ballota nigra. The sequence continues at coordinate 98,087,632 of OX344721.1, forward strand.
TTGTTGAGCATACAAACTAAAATTTAAATCTAAATCTTCTTCACAACATTAGAAAAGAGAGAGTATACCACAAAATTAACACTTGAATGATTACATAAAAGACATGCACCGGTGGCAAGAACCAAACATTTGAAAAATGAAAGACATAATTCAAGGAAATCTGAAAGTACCTGAGAACCACCAATCGATGAAAAATCACTAGTCAATTTCCCTTATCATAGATACAATGCAATAATGTAAGAGGCCGTCACATCTACAAACACTCACCCACACAAAGAATAAAATGAAAAATTGAGACTCAACAAAAATATTATGAACAAAGTTGGCAGATTGATACTCACTAGTTGGAGGGGAGAAATAATTACAGACATCACATTTTCGCAGGTTAAAAATGATAAGACTCCTTCTAAATTAATGCACCGGTCTCTTCGCCTTTTGCAAAACCTCCTTTAAAACCAAGGATATTCTATGTGACATATGGTGTTCCAAAAACATTTCTTTGACTCGACTATACCCATTTCCTCCCATTTTTCTTCTCGTCTCTACATTTGTTGCTAAACGAACGATATTTTCTGCAAGAGGTGTGATACCCTCTTTTCCAGTTGGATGTAGCCAACCAGTAGTACCGTTTACTACAATCTCCATTGTACCCCCAGCAGCAGTACCCTAAACATGTGACATATATGTTTAGTAACACTTGGGTGCACCAATTGCATCGTGCAATTGGTGCACAACTAAAAATGTTCAATGATAATAACTGATATTGTTAAGTGAAAGCAACAAATAGTGATCAACTAATGTCTTTTAATAAAAACAAATAGTACCGTTTAAAAATGCACTTGAGTCGCATGGTGCAACTGGTGCATAGAAATATGTGTTTTCAAATGCTAGGATAATGAAAATGCTAAAAGAATCCCATTCGGAAAAATCACCCAGCTTGGTCGAGTACTTTTAGAACCAATGTGATAGAGATGAATCAGGATCTAAATAAAAGGTTCAATCAAATCATATGTCAAGTAGCCAAAGGTTTCAGTTTTGATAATGAGAAGATGCCTACCATTGGAAGAATGAAGTCGACCATTCCTCCAATCAATTTGGCCAAAGTTGAATTATTTAGATGAAGCACATTGACATGACAAGCATTGTTTATTTATTCAAGGAGCGCTTGGCTCAAAATTTTCTATGGGAATTTTAATCAGAATCTCTTTTCCCTCTACGCCCTTGTAATGAACGGAATATGTTGGAGGAAGGTTTTTCTCAAGAGTAGTTACATTGTTGGTTTTTGTTTTAATTATGGAATAAATGAGACAAAAAATGATTGTTGATTGAGAAATAGTGGAATGGTTGAGGAGAAATGATTATAGAAGAGATAGTTAATCAAATTGGGCAGTGGTTATTAACCGCTACAATCACCTCATTTTCATTCTCATTATAAGGAATTTTAAATCAAATGCCCTCTTAGGTTATTTCTTTTTGACTTTTGGAGTGGGGGATTGCATATAGAAACTGTAAACCCCAAATTTGAATTCTTGCTTTATAGAGTGTTTGGTTTGGTTATTCTATGCAAGTTTGCGTCAGTAGGAAAGAGTCAAAATTTTCGGTTTTCGGTCAGGTGGTGCATAATATATAGGTTAAAATGACTAAACTAACTGACTATGAATACAAGTCCAATTCCTAGGGTTATATTCATAGTTGATTGGGTATTCACAGGTAGAGCAAGTAAGATCAAACAAAAGTAAAACAAGATTCTACATCTCACCAGTACAGGCAGCTGAAAGGCCATAGCTTCAATGGTTATCCTCCCGAAGCACTCTCCACGTGCCTAAAGCAAATAACAAGATTAGCTTTCTTCAGTACAATGAACAGAAAGCAATCTCATCTGTATATGCAAATGAATCACAGTTCTTAACATTAACAGCCATATTATCATTCCAAATCTGCAGTAAGTCTACTATTTTCATCTTTTCCATAATATTAGGTCATATTAATGCTATGATAATAGTCCGCATCAACGATAGGGCATGCGATGATATCGTGTTGACAAAGTAGGACCTTTAGCACTATCAGAGTTGTACATGTAACATAAAATATTGCATGCCACGGGATTTAAACAAATTAATACTCCCTACATTCCAATTTAACTGTCGTTTTTGGGTGTTTCACATAGATTGAGAAGTCGTTTAATGCCCATAGTCATTTGTATAAAATGACTAATATACCCCTTTGGGTGTTTTATATAGATTCTTGTATCACAATAAATGAGACATGTCACAAAAATTAAGACAAGGGCTGAGTTGGAACGAAATATTTAATTTCTCTTGGAAAACCAAAAGTGAGCTATTTTAGGGGGAAATTTTTTCTCTAAAATGACAGTTAATTTGGAATGGAGGGAGTAACTAGTACCTGAGAGTTTTGGACAAGAACATCAATGGACGCCAGATAAGGTGCAACATTCAGTGTTTTGTTTACAAAGTGCACGCTGTCTTGAATTTTCTTGTCACCAACAAATTTACGTAGTTCTGTTTCAAATTTAGTCTGGGCACCCATGTCACTTCCCACTACAACTGCATGAATTGGTGGTACCTTCAGCTTCCTCTCTTGGCTAAATTGCAGAGCTTCGTAGAAAGCTTTAAGAAATAGATCTTGACCTTTCCCTCGGGAAACACCTGAAGCAATGCACCATCTATAGCTGAGAAACTGTCGAGTCAATGCAACAAGTACATATTGTTGTAATATAGGTGGTAGGGACAAATGACACCAATTGATTGTGTACGGAAATTAATCAATGACAAAATGTAAGCTTTTAATAATCACTTTTTCAGTAGTACGTACATCTTCAACAAATTATCAATAGAAGTTTGAGAAGCAGGACTCTACAACTATATATTTCCTTTACTAATTCGAGTAGCAGGGGCAGTCCACTTGTCCATCAGTTCATATCTTATCGCAGGACTCCAGTTATTTCAATCAAAACAGACAAGATGAAAATCTTATACATTTAAATAGCTTAATATTACTTGAAAAAGAAGTAAGCAATGAGACATATGGGGAAAACATTAAGAATGACATAATATCTGACTGTTATTAAAGCATACTGTTGATAATGGCAAACAGAAGATCATCTTTTCGTACGCCAAGTGATTCCCTAATATGCTCTCGCAGGACACTTCTTGCAACACTGTCTTCCGCTACTTCCATCAAGTCTTTGCTATTCCCAAGGTGCACAACATAAGTCTTAGGCATCTTAATTCTGCACCATTGAAAGAAACGAAATAACCTTTTGTATATGTCAACAAGGATAAACTAAAATGATGGTATTAAAGAGGCTGAAAAATAGAATGTTGAATGTCAAGTCAGTTTAAAATCAAATGGTATACCAATATCCTTCTGCTAATCTATTGCAGATACACAAACTCTCATGACCCAAAGGCCATGTGATGATTAAAGCATTGTCGGAAAGCCAAGTTTTATGCATATCAAGTTTAGCCATGGCTCAATAAGGTGTGAATGATTGATTCTTCACCCTCAACCTCAACGCAGATGGATCATATACAGTATATGGAATGCGAACTTGCTGATTCTAACGCTTCAAAGATGGGCTAAGTTTAGCTGATTTTTTTCTTTTCATCAGCCCTTTCCATATCACAATTATGAAAATTTTATTCGGCAGTTGCCCAGGATATGCTCCAAATGCAAGAGAACAAATAGAATCATAAACATGCAGACTAGCATACCCTAATCTCTCATGAGTTCTGTTCTTCCAATAGTTAGCAGTAGTGTGTGAATCAATCATGGCACCTGCAACAAAAGGGAGGTGCTTAACATACTCCAGTTTAAAGTAATGCCCTCGCATTTCATGAATCCACCACAAAACCTTGGGGAGCACACGAGGCACATTCTCCTGGAGCACAGGATCCAACCATTTGCCAGCAACTGCAGTATTTAAGATGACTAGATCAGCTTTGAGAGCTGTATTAACAGCTTCCTGCCCTTTTGCAGGCAATACCTGCAATGAATAAAAAGATCAACTGATAAGATTCCAATACAACAATGGTAAAAGGAGACGAAAAATAGTGATCAATTAGCCTAATCTGATATGAACTTCATTATACCTCCACTCCTCTGTCCATCATTCTTTGTTCTAAACTGAACATCACTTCATCTGATTCAGTGGGCTTCTGATTAGTGATCCACACAACCCTTGTGCCAACAGCTCTCAACAGAAAAGCAAGCTCCATTAACAGTAACGGCCCACCTATTAATATTAATAAAATGACATTATCAGTAACAGTTCCTAATATAGAGATTTATCAATCTTTCCTTATCAATTATTTACATTATTCAGCCTTGTCGAGTAAATACAATCCAATAAGATCATATGTTTAAACAATTTAACCAATCACCTGAACAACATAAGTTATACTCCCTTTTATGACTTGCATTCACTTGGCTATATGATCTCGCCATAGCAAATTGAACATTGAAACACTAAACCTTCTAATCCTAATCACATGAACAGTGCCTCGTTTCTCATCAAAGCTATCAAAAGTTCAATTTAAAGTTGCGTCGGATACTGTACCCATTTTTTAAACTTAACCAACACACAATTGAATCATGCCTAACGGAATTAAGGGGAAAAAAGGTAAAACAGCGAAGCAAGTAGAATCGAGAAAGTAGAGTACCGGAGAGCGAGAGCTCGTGGGAGACCATGAGCACAAGCTTTGATTTCATGAAACTGAGCGGATTTTCCATTTTCTCAGCTTCTGAGTTGAATGAGCGAATGGGATTATCGAAATTGTGGTTGTCGGAGTAATCGCGGGAGTGGCAGGAACTGAAGGAGGCTCCGATGAAGAAAGCAATGGCGGTGGAGAGTGCAATACAGAGTAATATCATTAGCGACCATCTCTTTTGTACTGGAATCATCGGCGTCGTCGGATGCTTGGCCATTGAACAATGGGAGAGCGATTAACAATCAAATTAGGTATCAAATTAGGGCTCCAATTTCGGAATTTGGGGCGAATCGAAGGAGTTTTGTTAGTCGCTCACTCTCACTCGTCAGTTCTGAGTGTGCTTAGATCTATGGCTTCTCACCCGCCAGCCACTGCGTTGTCAACTTCGCACACAGAACGACACCGTTTTGTACGGTGTGACAAAATATATAATTATCTATACAAATAAATGTTTACTTTTTTAAAGTACACAAATAATATTGGGACGAACTAAATATATGAGTATTAATTTCTTTTTCTCTTTTACAGAATATTGGTCTAATTTACTCCCTCCGTCCCAACATTTTTTGCACACAAAAATGGGCACACATATTAAGAAAAAATTATTTTTTGAGTAAAGCAGTGACATATGGGTAAATATGTGTATATTATTGTGAGTGTGCACGCAAATCAATGTTTCCTTTTTAGAGTGTGCAAATAATCTTGGGACAGACGAAAAATGAAAGTGTGCAAATAATGGTGGGACGGAGGGAGTAGGTTTTAGGGAAATTGCCTTCTAGGTTTTAGGGAAATTGCCTTCTAGGTGCTCAAAATTTTGACATATTACTATTAGGTGTTTAATTTTTTAAACATTACTACTAGGTGCTAAATCCTACAATCTTGAACCTATGTAATAGCTTTTCCCCTCTATGATCGGTTTCTCCCTCCTCCTAGTCAACCGCCGATTTTCTTCCTCTATATGGTATGGAAGTACATCTATCAAATCAGTTTCTACTTTATTTTGAAATTCAAATTATGGCTATTGTATACCCTTCTTCTTTCATCCAGCCGATTAGTGTGGCTATTTTGTTGAAACAATGGTATACTGTTTTATTACTCATTTTGCCCTACCTCGTAGATCAAATTAAAGTTCGTGCTGTATATTACGTTCATATCAGGTAAGCATCAAGTTTGTTTTTTTATTTCTTGATTTTTTTTTTTGGATTTGTTTTCTGGTTTAATTTTTTGACCTATTGCAGATTCCTCATTATCCGATCAGATTACCCGAGAATTATCGCGTTTGAATTGAACTTATACATGTCGTCCAAGATCTTAAAAAATGTTAGACGCAATGGTGAGTGCAAATTGGTTGGATGCGAAGAGAACACCAAGTTTTCAGAATTCATGTGTCATGTTATTGGTAAGTGGCCCGATATTCAGAAGTCCGATTTCAATTTTGTTTGCTCTATTGGTAGTTATAGCAATGTCTCTCTCGAATGCGATGATGACTTGACCAATCTGATCACCCTTTCATCCATAATTGGTAGTCGTATTGTTAATGCAGATTTGTGTTCAAAGCCCTTAAGTCAGTCTTATATAGGTGCATGTACACCTAGTGATAATAGTCATTCCCCAAACCTGTCCAATGAGCAATTTAAATCTCATTCAGTTACCCCAGAACATTCTCCGAGTGAAGGCAGTGGTTATAATAGCAATAGTAGCAGTACACAAGGAAATGAGAAACGGCTAGAATTCGAGGGTAACAATGACATACCTGTTTTTTACATGTGTCATGTTGTTGTAAAAGAACCATTGCTTTCTGATGATTGGGTGAATATAATGAAAGATGGTGTTGGGTAGAATTTAGGGGTGGAGCAGAACATTTTAGAACTGGTCTTATCAAGTACACAGTTAAGACTGGCTTTAGGTTCAAATTTGTCAAGAATAATAAGCAATACATCCACGCAGCTTGTGTTGCATCAAATTGTGACTGGTTTATTAAAGCTAAGCTTCACAAGTTCACTAAGTACTTTGTTGTTTTCAAAGTCAACCTAGTCCATCAGTGTGTTGGTAAGCTTATAGGAAAAGACACTAAAAGGCTTGGCCCCCGGCTGGTTGGGATTTCATGTTGTCGGAGGTGAAAGATAATCCAAACATTAGTGGGAAGAGTGTACTTCAGAAAATTAAGAAGTCGTACGGAATAGATATCCCCTATTGGAAAGCATTTCGAGCGGCGGAGCGGGCAAAGTCCGTCGTTTTTGGTGGTTTTAACGATTCTTACGATGAATTACGATGTGATGCTATCAATCGCACCAATCCCGGCAGTGTGGTTGATCTCCAATCTAATAGTGAAAATTACCAGTTTGAGCGACTTTTTATTGCATTCAAAGCATGTATAGAAGGATTCCGCAGCTGCCGTCCCATGCTATTTATTGATGGCACTTTTATGAAAGGGCGAGCTAAGGGCACCCTACTCTCCGCTACTGCAAAAGATGGTGATAATGGTATTCATTTCTTACATGATATTTCAGTTTTGTTTTTGCTACTTTCATAAAAAAACATATAAATGCAGGGTTGTCACATACCTTCTAACAATGAAAAGCTACTTTCCAGGTCTGTTCCCAGTAGCCTTTGCACTTGTTTCGACTGAAAACTGGATATGGTTTCTTCAGAAGATCCGCGATTCGATCATTCACGATAAACAAATCTTCTATATTTTAGACAGGCATCTTGGTATTCTTAATGCATTCCCTAATGTTTTTTCACGAGCCAGTTCACTTCTTTTGCCTGTACCACTTGATAACAAACTTGAAGGGCCGGTTTTCAGCTGGATGGTCTTCCAAAATTCGTGATAAACTGGTTGAGCAATTTAGAGAGTGTGCATATGCTCCAGACATCAATATATTTCATCAGAAGATTGATGTATTCAAGAAGACAGGTGGAAACAAGGCTGTAGAATTTCTGGAACAACTCCCATTTGAAAAGTGGGTTGTTGCTTACTCTTCGCACATCTCCCGGTATGGTGAAATGACATCCAATGTTGCAGAATCATTTAACAAATGGATCCAAGATTCCAGGTCATTGCCTGTTACTCACATGGTTGAAGATATACGTTCCAAGATTAGCAATTGGTTTGTAAAACGTAGGGACGAGAGCAGTCGGTGGACTGGTGCGTTTGTACAAAGCAAGAAAGATATGTGGAACCGATATATTGATGCAGGCTTGACATGGAATGTAGTCGTATGTCCTAGTGGTGTATTCAGCGTGGACTCCTCCCCTTCAGTTGTGGTGAACCTTTCAGATCGGACATGTTCATGTTTTCAATGGCAGATCCGAGGCTTCCCTTGTGTACATGTTGTTGCTGTTATCCGGGTTGCAGCTGACTCGGTTTTCCCTTATGTCGAAAGTTATTTCTTCACATCAACATACCGTGAATGCTATTCTTCACACATCTATCCAATTCCAGAGACCGAAAAATTCAATTATCAACCCACTGAGGAGCAGCCCAGGATCTTACCACCTTCTTTGAAATGCCCTCCTGGACATCCCAAAAAGACCAGAATTCCATCATTTGGTGAGTATCGAAAGAGGAAGAAAGCAGTTTACACCCGGTGTAATAAAACCAGGTGGCATGACCATTTAACATGTGGCATGGGGATCGACGAAATGATTTCCAATCGTAGAGGTTCGTATTGAAAGCAAGTTATTTTTTTAGAAAATATATGTTACACTGCAATACTTTTGTCTCATTTTATCCTGCTCCCTGCCATTAGGTACCACATCATACCACCCCGAACTATCTGAAGACAGTGACTCATGTGGTGATGCATCCAATTCAAGAATTCATAGCAGCCCAACTGATGACCCTTGGGGTTTGTTTGGAGAACACCAAGATTGAAGAAGCACAACTTGTGTTTATCAGTCCAGTGAATATTTTTATGGTGTGCAACATACTTTCACTGGAAAGAACCTTTATTCATCGTATTTTTATTTGTTGCGAAAACAACATTCCAGTCTATGGATATTAGGCCATAGGTGATCCTCTCTTTTTTGTATGTTGTCCTTTTTTGCTCAGTTTCAATTGGTTGATTAGATCCAATCACCCACGAGAAACTATGTAATATGGCATATGGCATGTGAGTTTAAATTGTCCTATTGTGTATTTGCGCGCAACGTACGTTTTTAAGCTTGGGCAGTCATCAATGACCTTATTCATTCAATACGTATTTTGAACTTACACTATGCTCTCTTGAACATTAGCATTTACTGTTTTGAACTTTATTGTACTAGAATTGTACTTGGTTTCAGAAATTGTGCAAACGATTATTAATTTTTGAACTAACCTTGTACACGTGTGTATATATAATTTCATTCAATAACAGTAGCAGACATTACCCCCCGAAACATCAATTCCCACCTACTCAAAACCAACTTCTTTAATTATTCAAAACAAACACCCATCTGCTCAAAATCACAGTGAAATGCCGTCAGATATACACTCAGCATCCTCTTCTTCAATGGGGCAAAGCACACCCACCACCATACAGGTTTGCCCAGTTCACGGGTTAGTCACTGTTGTGTACACTTCCTACACAGAGCAAAATCCAGGGAAGTTATTCATTCGGTGTCCCCTTTGGGAGACAAGTCCTTTCTCATTCAATTTCTGCATTTCCAATTCATATTATGTAATACCCACTCTAATCAAATCACCTACTTATTTTTTGAACAGTCAGAGAAGTGTCAATTCTTTCAGTGGTTAGATGGTGATATTCCATACCCTTACAAGATCTATGCCGCCAGAGTAGCGAGGAGCCGAGGAGGAAGAATAAGATTGAGGATATACTAAACCAAACTCTGCAGAAACAGTCTATCTTACAAGATTAAGTGAACTTCCTCCAACACCATGTTGATATATTAGAGTCACGCAATAACGATCTACAACAAATTAACATTGAATTGGGAAGGAAGCTGAAAGCAATAAAAAAACATGAGCAACCATAAAAGCCCTACCCCAATTCGTCTCGTCACTGCTCTTTTGTTATTAATTTTTAGCCGTATTCATATATTTTGTAATCTATTCATCTCCAATTTACCATGTGTACCAGTTGGCTTAAGTGTGTAATGTTATTTCCACATAAATTGGAATTACTAATATTAATATCTTTTATTAAATGAAATTTTCAAAATATTATAATCGCATATTTAATTAATATCCTTTATTAAATGCCAGTTCCTGTAAATGTCAATAATTTTTCTTGTAGAAGAAATTTTTTTTTAACCTATGGAAAAATTTGGATAAGAGAAGAAAAACAGTTTTTGAACTTATGGATTTAGATATTTGAACTTAGCATATACATTATATTGAACTTATCTCGTCATGTTCGAACTTATGCATTATACAAATATATATATGTGATATCTATGTATTTCTGTTCATTATAACATCTATGTTTTTGTGTTCATTAAATTTAAAAAATATATATATGGGACATAATATTAAATTATTGAAGAGATTTTTTTTATATTTATAATATTTCTAATTAATTTTTTTTATCTAAAATAGTATCATTGGAACCTTCCCTTTTCGCCAAGTTTAATTATCCTTATTTTAATGTTGTATTGTGATGTTTCAACCCTGTCCATATTTGTTAGCCTCCGGCTAAATAAACCCCCCGATTTTTCTATACATACCCCAATTTATTTTTGCCAAAAATAGTTTTAAGTTAAAAGTCAAGATTACCCATTCATAAATATTATTTTAATTATGAAGTAAATTTTCTTTAGTTTTTCACTCACTTTTTTCATTCCCAGCATCGCAAAATTAACATTTTGAAATTTCGAAAAATCAAGTTTTTGGATTATTTTCATTAAATCCTTAAAACTCAAATTCCTAGATTTTTTTCATTCAAATTAACACAAGATAATTCAAGTTTATAGTGTCTAATTAATGGAGTCAAATGGCACAAAGGATCACATTAATGTAAGTATTTTTTTTCTTACGTTGAATGACAAGTTAATATGTATCCGTAGTGCATCAGTATTATTTTGTGTGGGATTTTGTTCGCATTTTTTTTTTGTAGCACCAGTGAGTAAGGCAAAATATTCAGCGTACTTGGAATAAAATTTAAACACACTTTGTTAGCTACATTGCATTTTTTTTTTGTAGATTTTTTTTCTTGCAAATTATTTATTTATTTTTTTGGATTAAGAAGATCACCTTTTTTTTATTGTGTTTGAATGATTTCGGAGGTCAAATTTGTTGTTCTTCCTTTAAAATCTGGGAATTCTTCACTTTTGTTTTGATCGTGTATACATTTAAGTGAATAAAATTGTGAGTTTATAATTATTCACTTTTCCTTTTTGTGTTTTAAATTTAGGTTAATTTTTTAAAAGGGCATAATTGTCTAAACTTGGGGTATGTTTAGTAATCTTTTAAAATAATCATATTTTTAATGGGGTTTGTATAGTAATTGGGGTATATATAGGAGAATCGAAGGTTTGTTTAGCCGCAACCTATTTGTTATTTGCCCAACACGAATTTTGCAAGAATGGCACATAGATTTACAGTAATGGCCCATCATATATTGGATAGTTTCATTTTGTTTTTTGGCCCATTAAATCCCTCCAACTTTGAACTTATGGATATACATATTTGAACTTAGCGTATACATTATATTGAACTTATCTCGTCCTGTTCGAACTTATGCATTATACAAATTTCCCACTGTGCATTGAAATATATATATTGACATTTATGTATTTCTGTCATTATAACATCTATGTTTTTGTGTTCATTAAATTTAAAAAAATATATATATGGGACATAATATTAAATTATTGAAGAGATTTTTTTTTATATATTTATAATATTTCTAATTAAATTTTTTTTTATCTAAAATAGTATCATTGGACCCTTCCCTTTTTGCAAAGTTTAATTATCCTTATTTTAATGTTGTATTGTGATGTTTCAACTCTGTCCATATTTGTTATTTGCCCAACACGAATTTTGCAAGAATGGCCCATAGTTTTACAGTAATGGCCCATCATATATTGGATTTTTTTTTTTTTGCCCATTAATTTTTTTTTTTGTTTTGTTTGACTCTTTCTCTAATCGGTACTCTTGAAGGAATTGGAGAGACATAACTCATGCAAATCCAAGAGAACTCTCTTGGCTAATCATCCGTCTCAATGCTCCACACTTCTATTTAAGCAATTAACTGTCAAATCCAACCTTTATAAGAATCAACGTTTCTGAAATAAACTCTTCAAATCCTTACTAAAAAACCCATATCTCTGTTCTTAAATCTTACAATGGCTGTTCATCTTCCTATAGACATAATTTCATACATTCTTGTAAGGATGCCACCCAAGCCTCTGATTAGGTGCAAGATTGTTTCAAAAGAGTGGAATTTCATGATTTCCAACCCACAATTTAAAAAATTGCATCTTCGTCAAATGAGGCTCCAAAATAGGGTATCGTTTCTTCTCCAACAGGAGCACTGCTTTACCCCCCTCCAATACATGAGATATCTAAGAGAGAATATCGAAAACAGGAGAGTTGTATATTTGGGGGCTAGGCGGTTTGAATACCTTGCCTGCTTCAACTCACTTGTACTTATCTGCAACACGGATGACAAGATCTTCATTGTTAATCCGTACACCAAGAAGCGCCGACCCGTGCCGTCGATTTCCATTCGATACCCAACCCGCTCAAATGGTGCGAGCGTTGTTTTTGCGTTAGGGTTCAACCCCCGATCAGATGATTACCAGATAATGAAGATTGTGTTTTTCCATTCGATGGAGTATTCCAGCGAGGTAAAAATTTATTCTAGGAATTCAAATCAATGGAGGAATTTTGGTGAGTTCCCATATTCTCGCATTGTACCCTCCCCTGGTGTTTTCTGTAGTAACTCATTCCATTGGATGCTGCATGATGCCTATATTGCAGCCTTTAATCTAATTGATGATGCATTTTCTCTGATTGAACTTCCCCCAAAAATGGTCGTGAACCACAGGCTGTACAATCTTGGCTCCCTTAACTCTGAAAAACTAATTCTGTTCTCATGGTTATACTGCTCCGGGCAACCTATTGATATCTGGATATTGAATAACTACCCTGTCCCAGATTCATGGTCCCAAATCTCTATCAATCTTGATATTCCTCTCTCTCATGTATATCGCCTAATTAATTTTCAACCTCTATTTCTAATGGAACCCAATTATGACAAGCTTTTGTTTAGGATTAACCCTATAGGCACATATGGTTATTGGGATTTAAAGCAGGGTATTTTTTTTTATGACATCAGGGTTTCCAGTTGTGAACGAATCTGCATCCATTTTCCCTTATGTTGAAAGCATTGAATCCCCCTAGCTGGGTATATTGGTATCCCCCCCTGGTTTTTGGTTTTGCATCTGTCAGTGTGTTTTTGTAAAAGTTGATATGTATATTTTGGAAGAAAAAATAGGGGTGCGGGGGGAGGGGGTGTAAGCGTGGTTGTAAGCTTGGCAAGCTTGTATTTTGATATTCTGTCAATTTGATATGTATCTCTTGGTTGTAAGCTTTCTTGGCATTATAATGTAATGTAATTTTCTTAGTAAGGATACCAAATATCACTTTCTGTGTTTTTTGGTAATTTGAAGTTGAACTAAGTTTGAATTAATATACCATCTTAATATTTCGCGGGTGTTATCTGTCCCCATTTATTATAGGTTAAAGTACTACTAGTTCCATGTATCCCTGTGGGGCCCGATTAATTTAATTTAAATTCGAGCCTGATAAAAAGTCGATACGAATAAAGTCTAAAGTTCAACTCATAAAAAAAAGTTCTAAATGTTAATATATTTGTTCAAAAAAATATATTCTTAAGTTCAATTCTGAACTATTGATTGAATAAGGACCGAGTGGATGATTACATTTAATATTTTTTTGGACTGGGCTCATATTTTTTGGACTGGGCTCATAACAATAACCCCTCTTAAGCTTTCTACGTATATTAAATGGCTCACTTAAGCTTTCCTCCACAAAATAAATAAATAAATTGCGGGAGAAGCATGTTGAATTTTCCACAGAGACGGCGCCTCAGTCTCTATGCACGTGAAACTGGTCAAATCACCTGTCAAACTTTTTGCATAGTTTACGTGCTTTTGTTGTAATAACCTGACTACCATCATTGCCTGCCCAAATCTCTCTGTTTAAGTATATTGGTAAAGTACTACTAGGTCTAATTTTTAGGTGTAGCCCATTTTCTTCAATTGAATTTTGGGACAGATTAAATGTGTATACAAATATTGTATAAAGTTCTACTCGTAAATCATATAGGTCCCATATGTTAATATATATGTTCAAAAGTTGATGTACTTAAGTTCAAATCTAACCAAGGTCTTGTATAATGGCCCAATGTATTAATAATACGGCCCATGAAATACTATTGAACTGGGCTCATATATGTGTACGTTAGGAACATTATTAGAAAATACAAAATAATAAAAATGCCATATTTTCACTAGTCCCAACTAATAATATTGTAAATATATTATTAATTTTATTACTATTTTTTAAATAACCTTTGGAATTATTAAAATTGCTTTATTAGTCTTGCTCCACTACTCTGCATAAACCCTATCAAAAACCTGAAAAGTCGCTCACAACTATCCATAAACCGTATTGCATTTTCTAAAAAACAAATTCACTTTTGTTCATTTTACTGTAAATCATAACCCTACCAGATGAACATCTCTGCTGATCTCCCATCTGAGATTATAACAGAGATACTGGCTAGAATGCCCGCAAAACCTCTTGTGAAGTGCAAGGTCATATCCAAGGAATGATATGGTTTAATATCTTCCAAAATATTTGTTAAAAAGCACAGAGCTCATATGATGAAGCAGAATAAGGTTCACGTAGTACTGCAGCCTCAAAATTACTTCATTCCAATCAACTACATGCCTCCGGTGGATGGCGCCTTGATCCAGCGATTTGTCAATCAGGGGCTCAGGGATTTTCTTGGTCCCGGTACAAGACTGATGAATACGTGTATGGGGGGGGGAATACACGTATACCAATTTTTCAACTTAAACCTTGCTGAGTCCCCTTTACTCAGAGTAAAAAAGAACTGAGAGCTGATAATCTCCCCACTGACTACACTTAGTGCGGGTCAGTTGGCTGACTATCAATTCGAGTTCAGTGCGGAAATGCGTGAGCCCTGATAGTTTAAAGTCTTGTTTAGTTTGCTTTCTGAAAACTGGATTACTCAATTCTGAAGTAGTGATTAGTAGGGCAGTGCTCTTGTTTGATGATCAGGCTGATTGATTCAGCTTGATAAAAACCAAATGCTATGAATGAACAAGTAATATGACAAGCAAGCACAATACCAAAGAAGTAAGAACACATGGAGTTTAACGTGGTTCAGAGACTCAAGCTCCTACGTCTACTGCCTGATTTAACAGGAAATCCACTCAAGGGATTCTTGTTTTTAACGTGCCAAGGTGCACCAAGATCAGCTACTCCTCACTGACCTATACAAACTCCTTACTAACTCACTAACAACTTATTACCAACAAACCTAACTTAGGGTTTTGGTTTCAGTTTGAATTCCAACTAGGTTGTGATTATCCTTACAAGACAAAGCTTTGCTAAGGATTTGATAATCACTCTAAGCTTAAGATATTGCTAGTACGCTCTTTGGAATACAGAATAACTCTCAGAAACTAAGAAACACTTGGGAAATTTAACTGGTTTCGAGTGCTTCTTCTAAAGGCTGAATGCTTTGAATGCTTGAGATTTTGAGTAATTTCTGGCTTGGAAATTTCCCGTAACCTTGAATGTGTTCAAGGCCTTCTGTATTTATAGGTGATTTGAAAACTATCCGTTGGAAGAGATAGCCTTCTGGTCATCTATGTAGAGTGGCTCAAACGGACATATTTCCCATGCAGCAGTCGTCCTTGCATAAATTTGGTAGCTTGCATTTAATGCACCATTTAATGCTTGCCCGTTGAATATGCAGTCTGAAGTCAGTCTTCGTGTCAGATTCCGTACGTGCGTGTCCTTCCCGAATTGGCCCACGTCATCAGGTTGGTGAGAATGTCAGAACTTATTCCTAGGCTTTAGGCTTGTCTTATTAAGTTCTTTTTATCTCGAGCACAACGGTCTTGTCCTGACGCTGACATTCCTTTTGCATTGCTTGGCTCTACTCCAAGTCTTTCCCATAAACTCAGTATCATCCTGTTCCCTTCAGGACTGAGTTAGTAATGACCTCAGGGTCATACTCTTCATCACTGACACTTACTCAGCCAGCTTAGAAGACTGCCATAAGTTCAGGATGGTGCTCTTCGTCTTCAGGCTATTAGTCTTGATTGTCATCAGTGAGTTCTCCTCTCACTGAGTATCTGTAAAGTGTAAAATGACTAAGTACAAAATCTAACCAAGACTAGCCTGACAAAGACAAACAAAGGCAACTCATCTTTTCAGGGGCTTTGGGATCTTAATCAAAACTGACAATGTCGCAACAATTTCCCCCTTTGTGATGATGCCAAAACACTGAAAAGATCCTCAAAACATTTAGAGGAGATATAAAATCCTATCTATAAGATAAGTCAGTGTTAGAGCAGTTCTTGATAAAGTACATAATTTAATTAACAGCCAAAAAGACAATGAGTTTTTATCAATGTAATAGATTTCATTGAATGATATGGAAATGGTTACAATGAATCTAATCTATTACAAGGAAAGGATGTGAATCACTAGACTAATCTCATCTCAGGCTCGAGTCCATAACCAGCGTAGACTCTAACCTTCAATTCGTCAACTCTCTTAACCTGATTCACATAACCTTCAGCTTTTGCAATCTTCAACACTTCAGTCATTATGGCCTTAGTATCATGCTTTTCAGTCCCAGGTACAAGAGGGGGTGGCCGTGCAACGAACTCAGGAGCTTTCACTTGGACTTGAGCTGCTTCAGCCTCCTCCAAGATCTTTTGGATCAGCTCAGGATGATTGTCCATCATGTAGTCAGTGAAGTGGGCATTGATGTCTTCAGAGTCGCCCCACTTCTTCACCACGTACCATAACTTAACAAATTCATCCCTTGCATCAGCCCAGAACTCCTTTAATGCCTCTGAGATGAACTCATCGACATAAGTGTTGGTCCCAAAATGGTTATCCAGCGGAAGGCGTTTTGGAAATATTTTTAAGAAAACCCCTTTTTAAATTAAGTGCTAAAATTAAAGTGCAGAAATCTAAAAAGCATAAAGTAGAGAACACCATATTTATAGTGGTTCGGACCAACTTGTCCTACGTCCACTCTCCCTTTCTCCAAAGGGGACTTTCTCTCCAACCAACGTACTCACGAACCACTGGAATTTGGAAGTACCAGCTCCTTCGTACAACTTGCTTACAACAACCTTTCAAGTTGAATAGGTTGATTATAAGATCCAACTAAAAACTCCTAATGAGTATATAAACTTGAATAAACAAGGTGAGTAAGTGGAAGAGTTCGTGTGTCTTTGTGTGCTCTCGCGCGTCTCTTATCTAATGAACTCAACACTATTCACTCCTATTTATAGTTGTAGGAATTAACTAGCCGTTGGAAGCTAGAAATTCAAACAACCATAATTGGAGGGATATAATCAATCACAGATTGATTATATTGATTGATTAGTTGACTTCAATCAATCAATCAAATCCTCCATCAGTTGACTCTCCAGATTGCTTCTTCTCCATCATGATCTCCAAAATCTCCTTGTCTCCAGATTACACGCAGCCTCTAAGTGGGTGAACTAATCTGTCTCCCTCATCTGGTCAGGACTCGTCTGGTCTGGGGTCTCATCTGGTCTGGTGACACTTCTGCTCTGAACCTCATCTGGGAGAGGTCTTCTGGTCAGACTCCTCTGGCAGACTCCTCTGGTCAGACTCATCTGGCAGACTCATCTGGTCAGAGCTCATCTGATCAGACTCCTCTGGTCAGACTCATCTGGACCTCATCTGCTCTGGTGACTCTTCTGCTCTGGTCTGGTCACCTCATCTGGTCACCTTATCTGGTCACCTCTCATCTGGTCACCTCATCTGGTCTGCACATATTTCTTCCCCCTTAACCAAATACCTATTCTAGACTAATCTGTAGCTGACTAACAGGTTCAGCTAGTCCTATTACAAGTTCTTGTTTTAACATCTTCAAAACATCTAATCTATATCCTAACAATTTCCCCCTTTTTGATGATGTTAAAACTTGAAGAACTTTAAATAAAACAAGACAAGAAAAGTTTGAAATATCTAAATAGAGATTCTAGCAGGCTGGGTCAACTGATCTTCCCCCTCAAAGTATGCTCAGCTGATATTGGGGCAAAACATCAGCTGGTCTTCTTGTGTATCTGCAGGCAATCAAATTTTTGGTACCCTTCTGGGTCCAGGGGGGTTAGCACAATTTTTAGGAAGCCACAAGAATAGATCATCCCTTTTTGGATTAGGTGATCTTATCTTTCTTCCATATACGTCCACAAAAACACACTCAACAAAAGAACCTTTGACATGGTTATTTCTTCTAGAGGCTCTTCTTATCTTATGAGCTTGTCCAGTAGAAGAATTAACTTGTCTTAATGCAACAGTCTTGAAATTCTTTTGATAAGGATAAGTTTTACTAGAACCATCAAAAGTTCCAGCTGGTCTTGCAGATGACTTGAAAGTCTTCTGCAGGTGAGTAGGAGTCATCTGGTTCTGCCTCTTTTGAGAAGATCCAGACTGCCTTCTACTCTGCTGGCCTAGCTGAGGTCTTTTAAAATTCCTCCTCTGCCTTTTGGGTTTTTGAGTTTCAGTACTCATCTGCCCATTAGACTGAGTTGCCTGGTCAGCTGACCTCTTGCCTTTATCAATAAAATTTCTAGGCTGTTCTTCTTTCTGAACATGTGAGGATTCAGGTTTGGAATAACCAAGACCTGTTTTATCATGCTCTCTTTGAGATGAGGCAGCTATGTGTGACACAACATTGTTTGCTGTAGTCAGCTGCTCCAATCTCATCTTGAGCTTGTCCTCACTTTCTCTTACAATTTTGTTTTGGTGGAAGAGTTCATCAAACTTTGCTTTGAGCAGATTATATTCATTGTCTTTCTCAACATTTTCAACAACCAACCTTTCTATCAGCTTAACTTGTTCAATACACCTGGTTGTCAAATCAGAGGACTCTTCAACCAGTGTATGATTTTGTTCAACTGGTAGATTAGCTGAGTTGCCTAGATATTGTGAAAGCTTCTGATTTTCTGCTTTCAGCTTTGAGTTCTCATCTTCCAACTTTTGACAAAGTTGTATAGAAGATTGGAGATCTAATAGCATTTTCTGCATATCAGACTCCTCTGCTTGTCCAGAAAAAGAAGAAGGTGAAAAAGAATAGGAAGTTCGATTACATACCTCGTCTGTTACAAGACATATCTCTTCGTCTGGTCCAGAATTGGATGATGAACCAGAAGTGGATACCTCTTCTTCCTCATCTGCTAAGCTTCTTTTGGAGTAACTCCTAGTGTCTCTTTTACTGCTTCTCTTTGAGCCCATTTCTGCAAAAATTGTTAGCACAACAAATATTTGGGTTTTCAAAAGAAATTGGATCTGCCCTGTTGACCACCAAAAGCTTTTCAAAACAGTGGTCTGTAGGACACACTGCTCTGATACCACTTGTTGGTCCCAAAATGGTTATCCAGCGGAAGGCGTTTTGGAAATATTTTTAAGAAAACCCCCTTTTAAATTAAGTGCTAAAATTAAAGTGCAGAAATCTAAAAAGCATAAAGTAGAGAACACCAGATTTATAGTGGTTTGGACCAACTTGTCCTACGTCCACTCTCCCTTTCTCCAAAGGGGACTTTCTCTCCAACCAACGTACTCACGAACCACTGGAATTTGGAAGTACCAGCTCCTTCGTACAACTTGCTTACAACAACCTTTCAAGGTGAATAGGTTGATTATAAGATCCAACTAAAAACTCCTAATGAGTATATAAACTTGAATAAACAAGGTGAGTAAGTGGAAGAGTTCGTGTGTCTTTGTTTGCTCTCGCGCGTCTCTTATCTAATGAACTCAACACTATTCACTCATATTTATAGTTGTAGGAATTAACTAGCCGTTGGAAGCTAGAAATTCAAACAACCATAATTGGAGGGATATAATCAATCACAGATTGATTATATTGATTGATTAGTTGACTTCAATCAATCAATCAAATCCTCCATCAGTTGACTCTCCAGATTGCTTCTTCTCCATCATGATCTCCAAAATCTCCTTGTCTTCAGATTACACACAGCCTCTAAGTGGGTGAACTAATCTGTCTCCCTCATCTGGTCAGGACTCATCTGGTCTGGGGTCTCATCTGGTCTGGTGAAACTTCTGCTCTGAACCTCATCTGGGAGAGGTCTTCTGGTCAGACTCCTCTGGTCAGACTCCTCTGGCAGACTCATCTGGTCAGAGCTCATCTGATCAGACTCCTCTGGTCAGACTCATCTGGACCTCATCTGCTCTGGTGACTCTTCTGCTCTGGTCTGGTCACCTCATCTGGTCACCTTATCTGGTCACCTCTCATCTGGTTACCTCATCTGGTCTGCACAGATTTCTTCCCCCTTAACCAAAGACCTATTCTAGACTAATTTGTAGCTGACTAACAGGTTCAGCTAGTCCTATTATAAGTTCTTGTTTTAACATCTTCAAAACATCTAATCTATATCCTAACAATAAGCTTCCCTCTGACCTGATTCCGGCCTTCTAACCTGCAGTATTGTTGACTTCCTTGCTGTTGGCCTCTTTCCGTACTTCCTAGGCTCAGGCTTCGCCTTCTTTCTCCTAAGCAAACTGATTGCTGCATCGTCAAGTTCTCGCTGTTGCATGTCAGTCAGCTTCTCCATATTTCTCTCCAAAATGCGCATCTTCTCCTTTTGAGCTATATCAGCCCTGTGCTCAGCCTCGGACTTCTCAGAAGGAGTTCCCCATACCTCAGTGCACAGCTCCACCACTGTCTCCGCAGAAAAAGTGATTGGATTTTTCCTTGTGTGAACTTGGGGTGACTTCTGAGTTGTCTCAGCCGGTTTGTAAAGTTGGAGTTCTTTAGAAGGTTCATCAGCCTTCCTTGCCTTCTTAGCAGCCTCAGCCCTTAGCTTCACAGCTACTACTTCATCTTCTGTCTCCACTGCTGCCAGCCTGGCTGACTTCCTCACTCTAAGAACATTCCCCATAGGGTTTGCCTCTGGATCAGCCTCAACCGTTTCACCTCGGTTGACTGCCTCAGGGCGGGATCTTTTCTTCTTTTTCCCCCCTTTTTGGCATCATCACTGGCCTGGGATGGGAGTGCTCCAGCTCCACTGTTGATTACGAAGGAGGTTAATGATTGGACTTCCAGAACGCCCTCCTTCAGCATCTCAACTCCCGTTGCAATCCCGGTCCCTGCGTAAGAAACTGAATTGATAGCAGCTTTCAACTTGTTCTCAAAGATCTCCATGTTGAGTTGAAGACTTTGTTCAGCCTTAGTGATCCTCTCCTCCACCTTCAAGGACTCACCACTGACTCTGCTAGCCTCAGCCAGTATCTTAGTCGACTCGTCAGTGGCCTTAGCCAAAACCTCAGCAACAGTTTGAGAAGTCTGAGCTAACTTCCCTGACTCCAGCTCCAGCTTGGAGGCTGAGTCATTCATGGCCTGAGTAAAGAGAGCTCCAGCCTGAATTGCAAGCCTCTCTACCGCCTGATTTAGCTTTTCTTCTCTGAGCTCATCCCTCTTCTCAAGCTGTCGCAGAGTCTGCCTCAACATCTTCTTCGTTCTTCTCCTCTCACTCCTCACTAACTTTGCCGTATCAGTCAGTGTTCTCTTCAGCAGTATCAACTCCCTGTTGGCAAGGGTGTTGTACGCTGACTTGGTCCACTTGATGTGCTTTGCCAGGGCCTTGGTGTCTTCCTCTTTCTCAGCGCGTAACCTCATTACTTCCTCCTGAAGTTCAGCTAGGTTCTCAGTAGTCTTCTCTTTCTTAACTTCGACAATACTGGTAAATTCTGCGCGTCTGACCCCAGTAATGAGCACATCTTTATCTTCATCGGCATTGTAAGTGGCCGGCTGCTTTCCCTTGTCAGCCCCTGCATCCTCAGTCCCCTCTTCAGGGTGCACTGAAGGCAGTTGTGGAGTGGTCATAGCCGCCTGCTCAGGCTCAGCTAAGCCAGCTCGAACTTCGGGAACTTGTCCCTCAGAACTAGGAGTCTCCTTAGATGCCTCAACATCATCCTCCTTTGTCTCAGGGCAGGGAACCCCTTCATTGACTGATGTGTCATTGGCAGCTGAGATGTTCTCAACATCCTCAGTCGTTGGTCCACCCTTGGCACCAACGTCTTTCACACCTTCCCCCTGAGTCTGAGACTTAGGAATCATAAGATCCACTTCCTCCGCTGTCTCATCCACCATCTTCTCCATTGCTCCACCCTGAGCATCATCATCCTCTTCATCATTGTTCTCACCATCAGACCTGATGTCAGCTTGCATCCTCGACATCATCTCTATCTCCAGCTGCTTCAAGTTGTCAAAATTTAAGAGCTTGCAACCAGCTGGTGAGCCCAAAGTACGTGCACAACCTCGCTTCCTCAGATTCCCAGTGCTCCCAGCCTCGAGCATCCACTAGCATGTGTTGCTCCTGTATATTGGACTGCTTGAAGTCCAACCATACCTTCAGCTCCACAACATTTGCAAGGAGCTCTTTGTACATGTTCAGGCTGGGCCAACACTTAGCTGCCCACTCAGTGGCATTCCCCCTTAGGTTGTTCTCCAGAATGTTACCAACCAAGTTGTCATCCAACTCCTCCTCATCTTGCAACTCCAAGAAGTCGTCCTCCCGATCTCCGGCTTGTGAGGATTTGGGACAATCTTTGGGGTTTGGGTAAGAAGGGAAGTCTTCAGGGTTGGGAAGATTTGGCTCAGAGGGTTTAGAGGGCTAGTCAGGCTCAAGTATGGGTAAGGATGTTGGCGCTAATTCAGATGGGTTAGGAGGGTTGTCAGGTGGGGGTGTTTGTGGCTGTTGGGGTGTGGGGTCAGGGATGGTTTGTGGCTCATCCACCCTTTCCATGAGGCTGGTTGCCACCTTCTTGGCCTTCCCAGCTGGCTTTTTAGCCTGACCTTTTGCCTTAGCATTGGGATCAGTAAGCCCTAGCACGGAGTAGGTGTCACTCAGTGAAGTGAACATCACCCTCTTAGAAGAGAGATTGTCCTCCATGTCGAAGGGTGTACCCAGGGCAGGCATGAGCGATCAGTATGGATAGCCTCATTCCGAACGGGAGGATGGCACTCACTGAGATGTGCTGTCTGTCATCATCCCTCTTGACTTTGTCCATTGCAGCCTGATAGATTTGATCGAGGAAGTACTGCTCCCAATTCGCCTCCACTCCATCGACAATGGATCCCATAACTACCTTGGACACTAAGTCCACAAGGGCCCTGTACTCAGACTTCAAGGTACCCTTGTTTTGACGCGCCCTGAACTCAGCCGAGCCCGTCTTCGTCCACTTCCCCAAGAGTTCTCCCTCAGAGTTCTCTTTGTACACCCTGGGGTTGATGCCCGAGGATGGAAATGCGTAGACCTCCTTGATGGCCTTTCTCAGGTTGATGTCCTTCACTTCCGTGCTGTAGAAAGGTTCTCCATCCTCATCAGTTTCACCAGTTGGCTTTAAAGCCGTCACTTTGGTGAAAAGTTCCCCCTTGCGCAGGAACATATTGAAATATGCTTCCACCACCACCTTCGGAAGCACAGAGACTGGGCACAAAGAGAAATGTTTCTTCAACCCTGCCTTGGAGATCCAGTTGAAAACGGGCTTGATCTCCTCGACATTGAGACAGATACCTTCTGTGGAGATGACTTGCTCCATGTGTACCAGCTTGTTGTTAACAACATCCTCAAGCTTGTCGGTTGTCCAGTTGGAGTTAAGAAATGTCATTGATTTTGAAAGAAAGGTTTTTCGAAAATCTGTGAGTGTTTGAGCAAGAGAATACTCAGTGTGCAGAAGTGCTTTGTGTTTGTGTAAAAACCTCAAATGGCATCCTTGATTGATTAGAACAAGTCAGTTACTCAGACGTGGGGTTGAGATTACTTCCTGAATTTGAAAGGTTTCGAAATGAATGGCCAGGATTAATCTCAACATCAATCAATTACCCATGTCAGCCATATTCCGTATAAAACGGACACGTATATGAAAAAGTAACTGAAGCATTAAATGCTCCGCTGCGCGTGGGTTTAAATATAAAAAGGCGCACTTTTAATGAAAACAGAATGCATTTAATAAAGATTTTCAGGACGAAGGACTCAGAGAGACGCTTGAAATTCACACAGGTCAGGATAGAACTCATACCTGTCAGGGAGACATTGTAGAACCCTGATACCTCGCTGAGTCGAGTATGCCCTGAGTTCCCCCTAAACCCTATACTGACTGCTCTCCTGGATCTAATAGTCCCAACTCCACTGATAGTTCCATAAATCTTGCTTCAGCCAAAGGCTTGGTCAAGATGTCAGCTCTCTGCCTATCAGTGTGAATTTTCTCCATCCTAATATCCTTTTTCTCCACATGATCTCGAATGAAGTGATGCCTAATATCCACATGCTTGCACCTTGTGTGAAGCACTGGGTTCTGAGTAATTGCTATAGCACTATTGTTGTCACAATAGATTGGAACCTCATTAGCAAACACTTGGTAGTCCCTCAATTGTTGCCTCAACCATAAAATCTGAGCACAACAACTACCTGCAGCCATATACTCAGCCTCAGTTGTGGATGTCGCCACTGAATTCTGCTTCTTACTAAACCACGAGATCAACTTACTACCCAAAAACTGACATGTCCCTGAGGTTGATTTCCTATCAATCCTACAACCTCCATAATCTGCATCTGAATAACCTGTCAGTTCTAAGTTGTCATCTGAAGAATACCATAGTCCCATATTGACTGTCATTTTTAAATACTTAAGTATCCTCTTAGTAGCCTCCAAATGACTCCTTTTGGTATCAGACTGATACCTAGCACACACACCAACTGCAAACGTAATGTCAGGCCTACTTCCAGTCAGGTAAAACAAAGAGCCTATTAGTCCTCGATACTTAGTCTGATTTACCAAAGTCCCTTCAGTGTCAGGATCCATCTTCCAATTTGTGTTCATAGGGATCCTGGCTGGATTGCTGTTCTGAACACCAAACTTTTGAATCAAGTCTCTTGTATATTTAGCCTGATTAATGAAGATACCTTGATCAGTCTGCTTGACCTGCAATCCTAGAAAGAAGTTCATCTCTCCCATCATTGACATCTCAAATTTACCAGTCATCAACTTAGAGAATTTCTCACAAAGCTGATGATTTGGTGATCCAAATATTATGTCATCCACATAAATTTGGACCAAGAAAATATCATCACCTTCAGTGATCCTGAACAATGTCCTATCCACTGTTCCCTTCTTGAACCCATGGTTTGTCAGGAATTGAGAGAGGGTATCATACCAAGCTCTTAGTGCTTGCTTAAGTCCATAGAGTGCTTTCTTCAAATGGTATACTCTATCTCTGTTGGGAAATTGTCAGTTTTGATTAAGATCCCAAAGCCCCTGAAAAGATGATTGCCTTAATCTGTCTTTGTCAGACTAGTCTTGGTTAGGATTTGTACTTAGTCATTTTACACTTCACAGGTACTCAGTGAGAGGAGAACTCACTGATGACAATCAAGACTAAGAGCCTGAAGACGAAGAGCACCATCCTGAACTTATGGCAGTCTTCTAAGCTGGCTGAGTAAGTGTCAGTGATGAAGAGTATGACCCTGAGGTCATTACTAACTCAGTCCTGAAGGGAACATGATGTCACTGAGTTAATGGGAAGACTTGGAGTAGACCCAAGCAATGCAGAAGGAATTTCAGCGTCAGAACAAGACTGGTGGGCTCAAGACAAAATGAATTTAATAAGACAAGCCTGAAGCTCAGGAATAAGTTCTGACATTCTCACCAACCTGATGACGTGGACCAATCCGAGAAAGACACGCACGTACGGAACCTGACATAAAGACTGAATTCAGACTGCATATTCAACGGGCAAGCATTCAATGTGCATTTAATGCAAATACCAAATCCATGCAAGGACGGCTGCTGCATGAAGATATGTCCGTTTGAAGCCACTCTACATAGATGACTCGAAGGCTATCTCTCCAACGGATAGTTTTTCAAATCACCTATAAATACAGAAGACCTTGAACCCATTCAAGGTTACGGGAAATTTCCAAGCCAGAAATTACTCAAACTCTCAAGCATTCAAAGCATTCAACCCTTAAGAGAAGCACTCGAAACCTTCTAAATTTCCCAAGTGTTTCTCAGCATTTGAGAGTTATTCTGTATTCCAAGAGATAATTAGAATTATTTTAAGCTTAGAGAGATTATCCAATCCTTAGCATAACTTTGCCTTGTAAGGATAATCTCAACCTAGTTGGAATCCAAACTGAAACCAAAACCCTAAGTTAGGCTTGTTGGGAGTAAGTCAGTTAGAGTGTTAGTAAGTGGAGTTGTATAGATCAGTGAGGTTAGCTGGTCTTGGTGCACCTTGGCACGTTAAAAACAAGAATCCCTTGAGTGGATTTCCTGTTAAGTCAGGCCGTGGACGTAGGAGCTTGAGACTCTGAACCACGTTAAACTCCCTGTGTTCTTACTGCTTTGATATTGTGCATACTTGCCATATTATTTGTTCATTCATTGCATTCAAGTTTATCAGGCCTGAATCAATCAGGCTGATCTTCAAAAGAGCACTGCCCTACTAAACACTTTTCAGGTTTGAGTAAAACAAGTTTTTCAGAAAGCAAACTAAACAAGACTTTAAACTTTCAGGGCTCAAACATTTCCGCACTGAACTTGAACTGATAGTTAGCCAACTGACCCGCACCAAGTGTAGTCAGTAGGTGTGTTATCAGCTCCTAGTTCTTTACCACTCTGAGCAAAGGGGACTCAGTCAGTTTTAAGGTTGAAAAATTGGTATACGTGTATCCCCCCCATACACGTATTCCTCAGTCTTGTACCGGGACCAACAAGTGGTATCAGAGCAGTGGTTCGAAAGACCGCTGACTTTGAATACTAATAGTTTCAGAGGAGAAACTGTTGGTGGTCACTGAACAGATCTGAGTTTGCTTTTCATAAAACTTGCATCATCATGACTTCGAGGAGACTTGAAGCTTCGTTACCTGAATTCTCTGTGTCTAACTTTGTCTATTGGAAGTTCAGATTAGAAGCACATCTAGATGCCATCCATGACCAGATGCCACGTGTACTCAGGGAGGGACCGATCAAGATCACTATTCCTAACGTCAGAGGACTGGGATATGAGGATCTTGCGATTGGCGTGCAGGTTCCTAAAGAGAGGAAAGACATGACCAACGATGAAATCAAGATGGTGGGACTTGACAACGTCGCCAGAAACATCATCTTGCACACGGTGCCCTTCGAGGAGTCAGCTAGGCTGATGAACTTAAAGACGGCAAATGAGGTCTGGGATGAGCTGACAAGGATGTGTGAGGGATCTGAAAAGATCAAGGAGAACAAGAGAAACATTGCCATTCAGAAATTCGAGGCGTTCGAGATGCTGCCTGATGAGAGCATAGATCAAATGGAGTCTAGATTCATCAAGTTGATGAATGAGTTGGTGATGTTGGACAAGGATGTCCCAAGGAGAGATGTTGCTTCAAAGATCCTGAATGCCCTTCCTGAGAGATGGGACAACAGTGTAATTATGCTTAAGAACACTCAGGATATGAGTAACATAACTTCTGCTTTACTTTTTTCAGAGCTCAAAGCGCTTGAATTCGACCTTAACAAAAGAAAGAAGAAAGTACAGTCAGAAGAGGAAGTGAAGGAGAAAACTCCTGAGAAAAGTGTGGCGTTCAAGGCCAGATCTGAACCTGTTGAGCCCTCATCAAACTCTTCATCAAAGTCACTGATGGAGATGAGCAGAGAAGAACTCGCTGAAGAGTACAGCCTGATGGCCAGATGATTCGACAAGCTCAATTCCAGGTTTGTTCGTTATAAAAAGTTTTATCAGGACTCACGTGACAGGAAACCTGAAGGAACCCACCAAAGCTCAAGGAGATATGAGGAGCGAAGGAATACTGACCAGAGGAGAGAACGTGGTGATGAAAGGAGATATTCTGAACCAAAACCTGAAAGAAGAGACGAACAGAGACGTACTCGCGATGATAGATATCCAACCAAGACTGAAAGCTCACCAAGAACCAGGGAACCTGACTCAAGGAGGAACCCTGAACCAAGAAAAGAAAGAGTAAGTGAGCAGGTAGCATGTTACAACTGTAACAAGATTGGTCACTATCAGTACGACTGCCCGTAGCTGAGTGCAAGGGAGAGAGAGGAAAGGAGAGCCACTAGGGACCTAAGATCTGCTGATCGGAGAGCGATGGTCGCTGAAGATGCAACAGATTCTGACGGCCCTGCTGAAAGGTCACCTGAACTCTTCTCAGATGACGAGTACGATGATGTCTGTCTGATGGCTAGGGATGAGCCTGAGGTAACATCAAATTCTGTTTGTGCTTCTTACACTGGTCAAAATCCTGAGCTTAGCTCAGAGTCAGTTAGAGAAATGAACCTTCAGATCTGTCTTGATCAATTGATGGTTGATTTCTCCAGATTGCAGGAAACTAATGTCTTCTTGGTAGAGAAGAACAAGAAATTGAGTACTGAAGTTCAAAACCTGAATGAACAACTTACTCAGTCTGATCTTAAAGAATCAGCTCAAATTGTGAGACTATCTCAGGAGATTGATTTAATCAATGCTGAGCGTCTTCCAAGAGAGAAGATTCTGAAGGAACTGGCTGAGGAAGAACTGGTCAGGAAGGAAGAACTGAAAGTCCTTAAGAGTAAGTTTGATGACCTCTTTACCAGACATGAAATCCTGAAAAAGAGTGAGGACTCTCTCAAGAAAAAGGTTGCAGCAATGAATAAATCCTCAGTGGCTAGAGAGGAAATAAATAGCAACCAGATACTTGGGAACAAGAAAAAGGGACTTGGATATGTCCCTGAGAAATCCTCACAGGGTCAGTCTCATGTTGCCTCAGGGAGCAACACTGAGAGGGTATTTGTTCAGACAGGCCAGAGTGCACCTAAGGTTGTGCTCCAGGCCCGTCAAACTGATAAGGGCAAGGAAACCGTTGACACAGTCAGGGTTGCTCCTAAGGTAGCTAAGCCAAAACCCAAGGGAAAGGCAAAACAACCTACGGAAGCCCCTGAGAGCTCAGGCCAGGGAAAACCTCAGCGAAAGCAGAGGAAGACTCAGGCCAAGAGCCTTCAGACTGGTCAGCGAGGGTACCATCATGCTTGGCAATACCAACAGGGAAGGCCAAATATGATGACACCCCCATGGTTTTGGCATACTGAGGCCTTTAACTGCTTTCCATTCCCTCACTTGCCTAGGGGGAATAGAAATCAGGGTCCTTATCAAGAACATGGTCCAAGACCTGCTGCACCCAGACCTAGGAAGAACAGGAAGCCAGCCCAAAAGGCACCCACTCAGGCTCCTGTGAAGCCTAAGTCTAGCACCCATACACCATCTTCCTCTCAGGCAAAAAAGAAGAAAGTTGTGTATGTTGATGTTTCAGGGAGACAAATTTACCACTCTGAGGCAATCAGGGTTGTGAAGCAAGTCTGGATCCCAAAGGGTACAGCTGACACGATAGGACCCAACACCCAATGGGTACCTAAAGCCTGATTTACTTGCAGGCGGCTGTGGATCACAACAAAAGGAGAGGAGACTCAATCAAAGCTGTTTGGTACCTAGACAGTGGTTGCTCAAGGCACATGACTGGAATGAAGAGTCTCCTCCAAGAATATCAAGCTAAAAATGGTCCACAGGTAACCTTTGGTGATAACTCAAAAGGTGTTACTAAAGGTTTCGGTGTTCTAATTATAGGTACAGTCAGAGTGGAAAATGTGTCCTTTGTGGAAGGACTGAAGCATAACCTGCTGTCAGTAAGTCAATTCTGTGACAAAGGGTTCAGTGTTGAGTTTTCATCGAACACATGTTCAGTCAAGGATAAATCAACACAGGTGCTTCTATCAGGTATAAGGAAAGGTAATGTTTATCTCGCTGATTGGAGCAGCACTATTCCTAATACTTGTCTTCTTGCTAAAAGCTCTCTAGAGCTCAGTTGGTTATGGCATAAAAGATTAAGCCACCTGAACTTCAAGATTCTTAACAAAATTTCTAGACAGTCACTTGTTGATGGTCTACCTAATGAAGTTTTTAGC
The DNA here is from genome assembly GCA_947034835.1 of Ballota nigra. Lineage (NCBI taxonomy): Eukaryota > Viridiplantae > Streptophyta > Magnoliopsida > Lamiales > Lamiaceae > Ballota > Ballota nigra. The sequence continues at coordinate 98,117,599 of OX344721.1, forward strand.
AAAGATCACGTGTGTAAAGCTTGTCAGGAAGGGAAGCAGGTCAGAGCATCATTCAAAGAAAAAGCTTCTTACTCCACTGACAGGATACTTCAGCTCTTGCACATGGATTTGTTTGGTCCCATAACACCTGTGAGTATGAATGGTAGAAAGTATACCCTTGTGGTTATTGATGATTATTCTAGATATACTTGGGTCATTTTCTTGTTAAATAAGAAGGAAACACAGGTGAAGCTTCCAGAGTTGCTCAGGAGACTCAGCAATGAGAAGAATCAGTCCATTACTAAGATCAGATCTGACAAGGGCACTGAATTTATAAATTCATATATTTCTGACTTCTGTAATGAACTTGGTATAGCTCATGAGACTTCTGCAGCTAGAACCCCACAACAGAATGGTGTCGCTGAAAGAAGGAACAGGAAACTGAAGGAGGCTGCAAGGACCATGCTGGCTGAGTCAGGATTGCCCAAGAAATTCTGGGCTGAGGCAATCAACACTGCATGCTACACTCAGAACAGATCCATGCTGAACAAGCAACATGCACAGACCCCATATGAGACATGGAACAAAAGGAAACCTCGTATTTCTTATTTTCATGTATTTGGTTGTAAGTGCTTCATCCTCAACAATGGGAAGACCCAGTTGAAAGCCTTTGATAGCAAATCTGATGAAGGAATACTCTTAGGATATTCTGAAGTTAGTAAAGCCTTCAGGGTTTACAACTGTAGGACCCTTGTTGTTGAAGAATCACCTCATGTTGTCTTTGATGAATCTGCTAATGAGTATAGGGCAAAGGTGTTGAATCCTGACACTGAGGAGGTCACAAGGAGTGTGACAAGGCTGAGCTTGAAGAATCAACCTGATCCCAAGATCAAGACTGTGCCAATTCTGAGATGGGATGATGATGACGATCAGGATGATGAATCAGGTGCCACTCCTAAGCCCAGCACATCAGGGATTGTTGAGCCTCAAACTGAGGAACAGGCTCAACCTGAGGTAAGCACCGTCTATGAAGATGCTGTTGCAGCTGAGACGGTTCCTGAGTCACCTAATCAAGGGGGAGTCAATGTCCCTGGCATTGAGCTGGTTAATCCCTTTGGCATAGACTCAGGATCATCCCCTTCCGTTCAATTTCCTGAATTTTATGAGCCTGTAGACACTAACATTGCAGGTACTTCAGGAACAACTCCTGGCAAGAGAACATGGTTAGAAGATCATCCCATTGATCAAATCATTGGTGATCCAACTGAGGGAGTCAGGACCAGACGGTTCCATGTTGAGAGTGCATTGTTCTGTTGCTTTCTCTCTGAGCAAGAGCCTCAGAACATTGAAGAAGCTCTCACTGACTCGAACTGGATCATTGCCATGCAAGAGGAGTTGAATCAGTTCACAAGGAATCAGGTTTGGGAACTGGTGGATAGACCTAGGCATCAAGGTGTGATTGGTACCAAGTGGGTCTTTAAGAACAAGAAGGATGAGAATGGTGCTGTGGTAAGGAACAAGGCTAGACTGGTTGCAAAAGGTATTGTCAGTCTGAAGGAATAGACTATGATGAGACTTTTGCTCCAGTGGCTAGGTTGGAAGCCATCAGGTTGTTCCTTGCATATGCAACATACAAGAAGTTCAAGGTGTATCAAATGGATGTCAAGAGTGCCTTCCTGAATGGTGTACTCAATGAAGAGGTATATGTTGAACAACCTCCCGGGTTTGAGGCTGGAGATAGAGTATACCATTTGAAGAAAGCACTCTGTGGACTCAAGCAAGCACCAAGAGCTTGGTATGATACCCTCTCTCAATTCCTGACAGACCATGGGTTCAAGAAAGGAACTGTGGATAGGACATTGTTCAGGATCACTGAAGGTGATGACATTCTCTTGGTCCAGATTTATGTGGATGATATAATATTTGGATCACCAAATCATCAGCTTTGTGAGAAATTCTCTAAGCTGATGACTGGTAAATTTGAGATGTCCATGATGGGAGAGATGAACTTCTTCTTAGGATTGCAGGTCAAGCAGACTGATCAAGGTATATTCATTAATCAGGCCAAGTATACAAGAGACTTGATTCATAAGTTTGGTGTTCAGAACAGCAATCCAGCAAGGATCCCTATGAACACAAATTGGAAGATGGATCCTGACACTGAAGGGACTTCAGTAAATCAGACTGAGTATCGTGGGCTGATAGGTTCTTTATTGTATCTGACTGCAAGTAGGCCTGACATTACGTTTGCAGTTGGTGTGTGTGCTAGGTATCAGTCTGATCCCAAGAGAAGTCATTTGGAGGCTGCTAAGAGGATACTTAAGTATTTGAAAAGGACAGTCAATATGGGACTATGGTATCCTTCAGATGACAACTTAGAACTGACAGGTTATTCAGATGCAGATTATGGAGGTTGTAGGATTGATAGGAAATCAACCTCAGGGACATGTCAGTTTTTGAGAAGTAAGTTGTTCTCGTGGTTTAGTAAAAAGCAGAATTCAGTGGCTACATCCACGACTGAGGCTGAGTATATGGCTGCAGGTAGTTGTTGTGCTCAGATTTTATGGTTGAGGCAACAGTTGAGAGACTACCAAGTGTTTGCTAATCAGGTCCCAATCTATTGTGATAACAATAGTGCTATAGCAATTACTCAGAACCCAGTGCTTCACACAAGGTGCAAGCATGTGGATATTAGACACCACTTCATTCGAGATCATGTGGAGAAGAAAGATATCAGGATGGAGAAGATTCACACTGACAGGCAAAGAGCTGACATCTTAACTAAGCCTCTGGCTGAATCGAGGTTTATGGAACTATCAATGGAATTAGGACTCTTAGATCCGGGAGAGCAGTCAGTGTAGGGTTCTAGGGGGAACTCAGGCCAGACTCGACTCAGCGAGGTATCAGGGTGCTACAATGTCTCCCTGACAGGTATGAGTTCTAACCTAACTCTTGTGAATTTCAAGCATCTCCCTGAGTCCTTCGTCCTAAAAATCTTTATTAAATGTATTCCGTTCTCATTAAAAGTGTGCTTTTTCATATTTAAACCCACGCGCACGGAGCATTTAATGCTACAGTTACTTTTTCATATACGTGTCCGTTTTATACGGAATATGACTGACATGGGGTTTAATTGAAGCTGAGATTAATCCTGGCCCCTCATTTCAAAACCTTTCGAATTCAGGGATCAATCTCAACCCCACGTTTGAGTAACTGACTTAGTCTTATCAATCAAGAGTGCCATTTGAGGTTTTTACGCAAACACAACGCACAATCTGCACACTGAGTTTTCTCTTGCTCAAACACAAATAATTCTTTCGAAAAATCTCTTCTTTTCAAAACAATGGCATTTCTCGATTCCAACTGGACACCCGACAAGATAGTAGACGTTGTTGAAAAGAAACTGGTACACATGGAGCAAGTCATCTCCATGGAAGGTATCTGTCTTACGGTTGAGGAAATCAAACCCGTATTTAAATGGATTTCCGATGCCGGGTTGGAAACATACTTCACCACCCGCCCCATTTCCTTGCTCCCAAGAACAGTGGTGGAAGCTTATTTAAATATGTTCTTACGAAAAGGGGAAGTTTTCACGAAGGTAACTGCACTGAAGCCGACGGGAGAGAAGAACGGCGACGGCGAACCTCTTTACAACACAGAGGTGGTCACTATCAACTTCAGGCAGGCGGTGAGGAAAGTCTTTAAGTTGCCTTTCACAAGCATTAACCCAAGAACCTACAAGGAGAGCTTCTTGCAAAATGGACCAAGTCAGGGTCATCGGAGTTCAAGGCTCGTCAGAACAAGAATACTCTGAAGCCTGAGTACAGAGCGCTGGTGGACTTGGTGTCCAAGTTAGTGATGGGAGCAACTGGCTCTCACGAGCAGTTGAGTCTGCCCAAGCTGAGGCTCATGGGGGCAATTGCTGATGGAGTGGAAGCGAACTGGGAGCAGTTCTTTCTCGATCAACTCCATCAGGCAGGGTTGGACAAGCTTAAGCGAGATGAGGAGGAGAAGCACATTTCCGTCAGTGCCATCTTGCCATTCGGCACGAGGATGTCCATCCTGATTGCTCATGCTTGCCATGAGTATACCTTCGACTTTGAGGACAGTCTCTCCTCAAAGAAGGTCATGTTTTCCTCACTGAGTGATACCTATTCAGTGCTAGGGCTGACTGATCCCAATGCGAAAGCAAAGGGTCAGGCCAAAAAGCCAGCTGGTAAGGCCAAGAGAGTGGCAACCAGTCTCATTGAACGGGTAGATGAGCTCCTTGAGAGGAGTAAGGAGGGTGAGGAGGTTGCAGCTGAGGAGGTGGAGCAGCCTGAAGTGGAAGCGGCTGAGAAGAGGAAGAGGGTGAAGATAGTGCTGTCAGGGAAGAGCACGAAATCTGGGACTGAGTCTGATCCCAAGAAGGCCGGATCTGAGGCTGAGGGAACTGACGATGACGTCAGAAAGGAGGGTGCTCAGGGAGAGAGGCCCCTGAAAAGGCTTAGGAAGGGGACCAGAAAATCCCCTGCTAAGAAGCTGCCTGAGGTGAGTGAGAGGGAGAAGTCAAGCTCTCCTGGAGCCTCTGACTTGGAGGAAGTAAGAAAAACTGTCGAGACAGCTGAGTCGTTGCAGCCTGAGACAGTACCCACTCAAACACCCCCACACCCTGAAACCCAAACACCCTTCATTCCTGACCCCACACCTCAAACTCCCCAACCACCCCGAACCTCAGAGCCAAACCATCCTACTGAGTCAGCGCCTTCAACTTCACACATGAATGAGCCTGACCAGTCAGCCGAGCCTAACCTTCCAAACCCCTCAGATTTTCCCTCATACCCTAATTCCAAAGACTGTCCCAAATCCATTTCAGCTGAGGAGGACGAATTCCTCGAAGTGGAGGAGGAGGATTTGGATGAACACATGGCTGGAGGGATTCTGGAGAACACGCTCAGGGGGAACGCCACAGAATGGGCAGGAAAGTGCTGGCCTGGGCTATCCAAGTATACTGAGCTGTTGGTGTATGTGATAGAGCTCAAAGTTTGGTTGGACTTCAAACAATCAAACATGCAGGAGCAACATATGCTGGTGGATGCTCGTGGCTGGGAGCACTGGGAGGCGGAAGACGCCAAGATTTGCTCGTTCTTTGGACTCACTAGCTGGCTTCAACTCTTGAACTTTGACAACCTGAAGCTGTTAGGATAAAAATTTGTTAGTTTTGATGGAGTTAAAACACTACCAGAACTGATCAAAAGTAAACTTAAGCAAGAAAACAATAAAGGGATGAGACCTTAGAATAGATCTCATCAGGCAAATAATAAGACAACAAGGAGTTGTCTTTAGAACAGAGAAGATATGTATTTTTCATTAATAATCAGAGGACAAAATAATTACAAATTACATTGAAGTTCATTGTCCTATTCTAGGCATATCTTCTGTTCTCTTTAGGGACAAGAAACCAGTCAAGGAACCTATCCTGGACGGCCTTCAACTCTGCAGAAGATGTTGGGGTGAAATTCACCAACACCTTGGTCTTGTAAAGCTTCTTCAGTTCTGCCCAATCCACCTGGTTCCCAATCATGGGAGTGTTAAGATAAGTAAATTCAGGAGCAGTCACCTCCAGGTTGAACTCAATGGTTGAATCCATCAGCTGCTTGTACAAGTCTGCATCATAGGCTTGCATCCAAGAATGGAAGGTTCTGTTGATCAGCTCTATCATCAAGAGATGATCTTTATCTATGGATTCCTACAAAACCTGCAACTAACCAATCAGGACCCAGCACTAGTAGGGGACCTAATTGATCTCTCTGCAGGTAGATAAGAGTCCATTGGAGAAAGGATTTTCAAGCAACCATGTCTGGTACATTGATAGTGGATGTTCCAAGCACATGACATTCCAGAAGGATAATCTCCAAGATTTCAAGCCATTGAATGGACCAAGAGTGATGTTTGGTGACAACAACTATGGAGTCACCAGAGGAGTTGGAAAGTTGACCTTCAATGGAGTATCTGTAGATGAAGTCTACTACGTAGAAGGACTCAAGCATAATCTGCTTTCAGTATCCCAATTCTGTGACAAGGGATACTCAGTGAAGTTTTCTAGTGATTCATGCACTGTTTTCTCTTCTGATTATAATGATATCTTGCTAATAGGCCTGAGGAAGGGTAACATTTATCTTGCAGATTTTAGCAGTTGCCCAAGAAATGCTTGCCTGGTTGCTAAAGGATCTGCAGAGAACAGCTGGATTTGGCACAAGAGATTGTGTCATCTTAACTTCAAAACATTGAATAAGATTGCCAGAAAAGGTCTCATTCGAGGTCTTCCTAATGAAGTGTTTAAGAAGGATCAGGTTTGTGGTTCATGCCAGAAGGGTAAACAACCCAAGACTTCCTTTAAGGATGTCCAGAGCACAACCACAACCAGAGTACTTCAACTACTTCACATGGACCTGTTTGGACCTGTTTCTCCTCTTAGTTTCAGTGGTAGGAAGTACACCTTAGTAATAGTAGATGACTTTTCAAGATACACTTGGGTAGTGTTCTTGTTTAAGAAAAATGAAACTATAACTAAGCTGCCAGAGTTCTTCAAGCAGATTCAGAATGAGCAGAACCAGAGCATAGTCAGGATCAGGAGTGACAAAGGAACAGAGTTTTTGAATTCACATATTGCAGATTATTGCAAGGATCATGGGATTTTTCATGAGACATCTGCTGCCAGAACACCTCAACAAAATGGAGTTGCAGAAAAGAGGAATAGGACTCTCAAAGAAGCTGCAAGAACACTTCTGGCAGAATACAACACTCCACAGAGATTTTGGGCAGAGGCCATCAATACAGCTTGTTACACTCAGAATAGGTGCCTGATTGCCCAGAGACACAATAAGACCCCATATGAGGTATGGAAAGGTAAAACCCCATCTGTTTCATATTTTCATGTTTTTGGATGTAAGTGTTTCATCCATGACAATGGAAAATCTAAATTAAGAACCTTTGATGCTAAAGTGGCTGATGGAATATTTTTGGGATATTCCAGCACCAGTAAAGCTTTTAGAGTTTTTAATAAGAATTCACTTTGTGTGGAGGAAACACCTCATGTTGTTTTTGATGAATCTACTTTTGAGTGCAAGGTGGATCCTAAGTCTCCTAATGAGACCCAGAATCAGACTATACCCAGAGTTATCAAGGTCAATCCACCTATTCTTGATTCAGATTCAGATTCAGATGAGGACCCATCTCCTGGTTCTCTGAAGCAGCAGCCTTCACAAGGAGCAGAACCAGAAGAGGTTGGAACTCCTGTAGGGGGAAGCTCTTCTGCAGGTGGTGATAATCACCAAGGTACTGCAGAAGATGATCACCCAGGCAAGACCACGGGAAGGAGGACCCTGGTTGATCACCCCAATGACCTGATCTTAGGAGATCCAACTAAGGGTGTCCAGACTAGGAGAACTATTAACTTAGCTGCCTTATTCAGTTGCTATGTGTCCTTGATTGAGCCCAAAAACATCAAGGAGGCACTGAAAGATTCAAATTGGATTGTGGCTATGCAGGAGGAATTGAATCAATTCACCAGACAGGATGTTTGGGAGCTGGTAGACAGACCAAGACATCAAAAGGTGATAGGCACTAAGTGGGTTTTCAAAAATAAGAAAGATGAGAATGATGTCATTACTAGGAACAAGGCAAGGCTAGTGGCCCAGGGCTATTCTCAGTCTGAAGGAATAGACTATGATGAGACTTTTGCTCCTGTTGCCAGACTAGAAGCCATCAGATTGTTCTTAGCATATGCTGCTCACATGAAGTTCAAAGTATACCAGATGGATGTGAAATCTGCCTTTCTCAATGGGATTCTCATTGAGGAAGTGTATGTTGAACAACCTCCTGGTTTTGAACAAGGTGACAAGGTGTTTAAGCTTAAGAAAGCTCTTTATGGGCTGAAGCAGGCACCCAGAGCATGGTATGACACTCTATCTCAATTTCTTCTGGACAATGGTTTTACTAAAGGTAAAATTGATAGGACCTTGTTTAGGAAAGAAGAAGGAAAGGACATCCTTCTAGTCCAAATATATGTTGATGACATCATATTTGGATCCCCTAACAAGAAGCTGTGTGAGAAGTTTGGTGAGCTCATGCAGGGACAGTTTGAGATGTCCATGATGGGAGAATTGAATTACTTTTTGGGTTTGCAGGTTAAGCAATCAGAGAAGGGAATTTTTATTAATCAAGCTAAGTACACCAGAAACATGTTAGAGAAATTTGGAATAGGATCTAGCAGAGCAGCCAAGATCCCTATGATGACAAATTTCAACATGGATCCAGATGAGTCTGGAGAGAGTGTGGACCAGACTCAGTACAGAGCACTTATTGGTTCTCTTTTGTATCTGACTGCAAGCAGACCAGATATTACTTTTGCTGTAGGAGTTTGTGCCAGATTTCAAGCTAACCCCAAGAAGAGTCACTTGGAAGCAGCTAGGAAGATATTGAAATATCTCAAGGGAACTGTGAATTTAGGATTATGGTATCCTGCAGATGACAATTTGGAATTGAGTGGTTATTCAGATTCAGACTATGGTGGGTGCAGAATAGATAGGAAATCTACAAGTGGAACATGCCAATTTTTAGGGAATAAATTGGTATCCTGGTTTTCCAAGAAGCAGACTTCAGTTGCTACATCAACAACAGAAGCAGAGTACATGGCTGCAGGGAGTTGTTGTTCTCAACTTCTTTGGATTAGTCAACAGCTTAGGGATTACCAGATTAGAGCCAAGGATATTCCTATTTTCTGTGATAGTAATAGTGCCATTGCAATCACCCAGAATCCAGTTCTTCATACCAGATGCAAACATGTTGATATAAGGCATCATTTTATCAGAGATCATGTTGAGAAGGGAGATATAAGGATGGAAAAGATTGCAACAGAGAGGCAGAGAGTAGATATTTTAACCAAGCCTTTGGCTGAGACCAGATTCAGAGAGTTAGCCTTTGAGTTAGGATTGTTGGATCCAGAGACAGATTTGATTTAGGGGGAACATCAGAGAAGTATCCTTACTTTATTAATTTTCTTCATAAATTTTCTTTATGCTAACATACCTGCAGATTAGATATATCAGAGAGGGTATACTTCCAGATGAGGTATACACCAGGTGACACTTATCCCAGATGAGGTGCTGAGTCAGAGATATGTCCAAAGTCTTTATTGACCAGGACCAGATAAGTTCCATCAGAGGAGAAGTATCACCAGACTAGTTGTGGTATCATCTGGTTACAATATCAGGTGACAGGTATGTCTTTTCTACTCTGGCCTCTGATCATTGGGATACACTTTTCAAATTAATAAGTACACTCAAAACCTTTCAACTTCGGAGTGTATTTAAGACTAGGGTATAGGGCCTAGGCAATCATTTCGCCTTTTCTCTTGACTGCCACAAACCCCCTTTATGCCCAGTCCCAATGACTATGTCAACGCACCAGATTAAATCTGTATTTCGCCTTTCATCATGGCCATCGGATTTAATCACTGTGCAAAATGTCAATCAATTCTAAAATTGATTTTGTTTCATAAATTGAATTTGAAACAACACGCGTTCACACTTCATTTAATTTTCAAGCCACGCGTACTACTCTATTTAAATCAATTTTGTTTTCAACCTGTCCTTTCACGTTTCTATACTATTCAAACCCTAACCTCTCTCTGCAAAGCATTTTCTCTCTCTCTCTCTCACAGTTATGGCACCCAAGTGCAATTTCGATCCAGACTATGTCTGCAAGAAACTCAAGTCAGAAATGGTGGTGGACTTCTATTCCACTAAGAATCTGGCCGCTTTGGAGATTTTGGAACTTCTCCGACGTTCTGGGCTGGAGGAGTTGATCTCAAAGGTCCCCAAGGATCTGCGTACCTTGGATGGATATGCTGCACAGTTTCTTATCCGGATGAAGATCCACGAAGACTATATCTCTTCCAAGATTGATTCAGAGGATCTTGTTTTCTCTAAGGCAGACTTCTGTGGTCTTTTTGGTAACCTTTCTGCGGAAGGTGTGGACCCACTGAAGTACAGAGAAGGAGAGGCGTTGGAATCCTTCAAGATGTTTGCCAGAAATTCTTGCTAGAATATTACCAAGGGTTTCTTGGACAAGCATCTTAGGCAGAAGTATAAAGTGCTATTTGATATTGTGGTGAAGATTCTCATGTGTGAGAGCCATAGCACAGATGCCATCTTCGTTGGCAGGCTCTGTGTTATGAGGGCCATTCTGGATGGTGTTCAATGTAACTGGGCTGAGTTCTTCTGGGGGGTGCTGAGGAAGAACAAGGTGAAAATACAGAAGGAAGAATGCCCCCAGCTGCCAGGAGAGCAACAATTTGTGTTCAATGCTAATGTTTCATTGGGCACAAAACTCACCCTAATTCTGGATTCGATTCTTCCAGAGAAGAAATGGAGACAATCCTGGTGTAAGGGCTTTCATAAGTCCAAGATTATGTTCTCCAAGGATGGTCCTCTCCACGGCCATGCCGACTCTGATGGAGAGCAAGCCATCCCTGCCCCTCCTATTCAATCTATTCCCTCTCCTCCTAAGGGGCAGAGAAGGCAGCAGCAGCAGAAGACACAGAAGAAAGCTGCTGGAGCAACTGGTTCTTCAGCCGTTGCCTTTTCTGGTTCCTCAGAGGAGGACCAGATTCCCCTTCTTGATGTGCTTAAGAAGAAGGGTGATGATGATAAAGCTGTTAAGAAGGCTGGAGCAGCCAAGAGGAAGCAGCCAGACGAGGCCAGGAGAGGTTCTGCTAAGAAGAGGAGGACTAGCAGAAAGGCAAAGAAAACCCTTCTGGTGGATGAGCCATCAGAAGAGGAAGAAGATGAAGTGCCTCTTGTGAGGAAATCCAAGGCTAAGAGAGCCCTTCTTCAAGATTCAGACTCTGGATCTGATCTTGGAGAGGCCTTGGAGAAGGCCATTGAGGATGCCACCCAGATGATGGAGGATGCTCCAGTGCCTGTTGTGCCTGCTGGTGTTGACCCAGCAGAGGTAAACCCTTCCTTTCCCTCTTCCTCCCCCATAAATCTTGTTTCCCCTTCTACCTCTCCCCCAGATAACATCCCTCAAACCCCATCTGCCTCTGGTAACCCCATTCTTCCACCAGAGCAGACTATTCCAGATATCCCCGTCTATACTCCCTCTACCATTCCTACACCTTCTCCCCCAAATTTCCAAACACATATCCCCACTAACCCCTCTCCCCCACCTTCTGTATCAGAGGTACCCTCAACCTCCTCTGGTGCAGAAGTCCCCCCTTCAAACACTTCCACCTACCAAATCCCTCCTACCCATTCTGTACCAGATATTTCTTCCTCTTCTGGTGCAGAGCAACCTATCCCTACCACCTCTACTTCACAAAATCCAAATCCTCCCCAAACCCATACAGACCAGGACCCAACCATTTCTATGGCTCTGGGATTCGCTGGCCCTCCCCGCTCTCCAACCTGTTTATCCAGCGATGATAGTGAAGATGAGGAAGCTTCACTTGAGCCTGTTGACTTAGCCCCTTCCTCCTCTGCCTCTGGGCCCAAACCCTTCACTTTCTCCTCTGCAGAAATGGGTCCCATTAGGCAGAGTATGAGTGTAAGTGCTCAGCTCTGGCTAAGAGAGCATTTTCCAGTTCTTCTGGAGCACTTACCACTTCTGGCAGAGCTTACTGATGCCAAGGTCTGGAGCAAGGTCAGACTTGAAGATGTGGAGGACCTGGTGCTATTGCTTGAGGAAATGGGTGCCTCCAACTTCACTGCTTGGGAGATTGAGCTGAAGCAGAAGATGAACATTTAGAACCCAGCAGAGCTGGAGACTCCTGGTGCAGCCAAAGTCTTGATTCGCACCCTGCTCATCCAAAGAGGAGTCATGCTCACTCCAGAGGGCCCCACTTACAAGTTTGGTCCTCACTTTGTCTTCCCTCCAGAGCTTTATTCAGACGAGGAGGACTTTGAGATGTCTCCTGCTGTGCTCCAGAAGATGAAAGCTTTCTTCAACGAGCAGATCATGCAGATAGGGCGCTTTTCCAAAGCAATCCAACATATGGCCCCTGCTATGATCGAGCACCAGATTAAGCAAGAGAGGAAAATCTTCCTGAAGCAGATCAAATCCTCTCTGGCAGAGGTTAAAGCTTCGTTCAAGGCTAATGGCTTGTTTGTCAAGCTAGATGTTATGCACAGCCAGAAGCAGCTCCAGGAGCATGTGATGGAGCAGATGAGGCCAGTTTCTGTACTCAAAGTGGAAATGGCCAGCCAGATGATTCAAACTGCTAGACTGAAGGACTCCCTCCAGGAGATGTTGGAGAAGCAAGAGAGACTTGTTGCAGAGTCTAAGGCTTACCTGGAGGAGGCCAAGCAGCTTCGTGATCTTCACTCTTCCTCCAACACTGCCTTGCCTGATCTCATAAGGCAGGTAGTGGAGCCCCTCCTTGATGAAGTTAAAAAAGGGGAAGAGAAGACCAGAACTGATCTGGCGAAGACCACAAATGAGACGCTTTTTAGCCATGGAGCTCGTCTGGACCTGCTGGAGAACACTTTGGCTCAGGCTGAGTTGCAGAAGAAGAAAAAAGAAGAGTTGAAATCTCTATCTATGGCTAAACAGCTTGCTGCAGAAGAAGAGTCATCTGAAGCTGAGCAGGATCCTTCTACCATTCCTGGTCCTGCTAAGAGGAAGATTAGAAAAGTAAAGAAGAGCTTCCTTGAATCTGTTGTCGAAGAAGCAGAGAAGAGATACAAGGAAGAGACTCCAGAGGAGAGGCAAGCCAGAATCAGGAAGAACATAGATGAAGAGCAGAGGCTCAGATATGTTAGGAGACAGAACAAGAAGGCCAGAGAAGCTGGTATTCCTTCTGGTGCAGGTGGCTCAGGTCAGAAGAGGAAAGCTCCTGTGGAAGTTATGAACATCTTGCCACTAAGGACAGAAGGGTCTTTTGACTCTACTGTGCCTTATCCTCTGATTGAGAGATGGAGAGAAGCCAAGACCCTCTGGTTCATTCAGCATTATATCCAGAGGCCAGCACCAGAAGATGATGAGCTGATCAACAGAACCTTCCATTCTTGGATGCAAGCCTATGATGCAGACTTGTACAAGCAGCTGATGGATTCAACCATTGAGTTCAACCTGGAGGTGACTGCTCCTGAATTTACTTATCTTAACACTCCCATGATTGGGAACCAGGTGGATTGGGCAGAACTGAAGAAGCTTTACAAGACCAAGGTGTTGGTGAATTTCACCCCAACATCTTCTGCAGAGTTGAAGGCCGTCCAGGATAGGTTCCTTGACTGGTTTCTTGTCCCTAAAGAGAACAGAAGATATGCCTAGAATAGGACAATGAACTTCAATGTAATTTGTAATTATTTTGTCCTCTGATTATTAATGAAAAATACATATCTTCTCTGTTCTAAAGACAACTCCTTGTTGTCTTATTATTTGCCTGATGAGATCTATTCTAAGGTCTCATCCCTTTATTGTTTTCTTGCTTAAGTTTACTTTTGATCAGTTCTGGTAGTGTTTTAACTCCATCAAAAAGGGGGAAATTGTTAGGATAAAAATTTGTTAGTTTTGATGAGTTAAAACAAACCAGAAGATGTAATAGGACCATCTGGACCTGTTAGCCAGATGATGATCTAGATTAGGACTTAGTCTAGGGGGAACTGCCAGACCAGAAGACCTCACCAGAAGAGTCACCAGAAGACCCCTCCAGAGGACTTCACCAGAGGAGATCAGACCAGAGGCAGAGGACCTTTCCCAGACCAGACGAGTCCGGACCAGACGAGTCTGGTGGAACAAAAGATGCTCAGTTTGATCCCCTTATTCTACTGAGTATTCTGGTTGTTCACCAGATAAGGACCAGAAGACACCGAGGTTGCCTGGTGTCTGGTCCTGCCTTCTCTGGAGAGAATTAGAGTTAGGCAATTGGAAGCATTGTTCCGTTGGTGATTAATCAAGTCAAATCAAGATCAGGATTGGAAAGTATTTAAGGATAATCAATCAAGATCACACCAACCCAATCAATCAATTAGGGAATTGATTGATTGAAGCTTCCATATATAGAGGATCTGATTGGATTAGCCTCCCAACGGCTATGTCCCTAATCCCCTCTATATATACTTGAGTGCAGATCAAGAAAAAGCTCTAGAATCATTCACGCGCATACAGCCATACTAAGCTCTTGATCACTACGCATATTGCACTCTCACTTTTGTTCTTAATTACTCATCTACTCGTAAGGAGTTTATATACTCAACCTGTTCATCTTGTTAGACAAGGTTGGAGTAAGTCTATCTTTAGATCGAAGTTAGATCTAAAGAGTTTGTAAGAAGGTGCTGGTACTTCAGAAATTCCAGTAAGTAAGTTTGTGAGTTGGTTGTTAGTGAGACCCCTTGGTGATAAGGGAGAGTGGACGTAGGATATTTATCCGAACCACTATATATCTTGTGTCTTTTATCGCTTTATTTTAAATATTGTTTATTGCTCTCTTATAAAAGATTTTGGAAAGACATTTAAACATAAGCTTCCGCAATTAATCTATCAAGTGGGACCAACAGAAGCAGCTAGTGGCTGATATGATGTCCAAGAGCAAGGCTGACCTTCTATCTGATGACGGGAAGGATGGTGATGAGGATGATGAAGAAGCTCAGGGTGGAGACTTGGAGAAGGCAGTGGAGGAAACAGCACAGGAGGTTGATGAGATGAACTCTGAGCCTCAGGCTCAGGGGGAAGGTGATAAGAACACTGGTGCCAAGGATGGACCAGTGGCTGAGGATGTTGTGAACATCTCAGCTGCCATTGAGACATCTGTCGATGAGGGGATTCCCTGCCCTGAGACAAGAGAGGAAGATGTTGAGGCATCCAAGGAGACTCTCAGTTCCGAGGGACTTGCTCCTAAGGTTCAAGTTAGCTTAGCTGAGCCTGAGGAGGCGGCTATGACTACTTCACAACTGCCTTCAGTGCACCTTGAAGAAGGGACTGATACTGCAGGGGCTGACAAGGGAAAGCAGCCAATCACTGATGCGGCCGTTGATGATGAGGATGTGATCATAACCGGGGTCGGACGTGCTGAAATCACAAGCATAGTGGAGGTCAAGCAGGAGAAAACCTCGGAAAATCTAGCTGAACTTCAGGAGGAGGTAATGAGGCTACGAGCTGAGAAGGAAGAAGACTCCAAGGCCCTGGCGAAGCACATCAGGTGGACAAAGTCAGCTTACAACACCCTTGCTAACAGGGAGCTGATTTTGTTAAAGAAAACGATGACTGACACGGCCAAGTCAGTGAGGAATGAGAGGAAGCGCACCAAGAAGATGCTTAGGGATACTCTCAAGAAGCTTGAAGAGAGGGATGCGATCAGGGACGAGAAGATGAATCAGGCAGTGGACAGGCTTGCAGTTCAGACTGGAGCTATTGTCACTCAGGCCTTGAAGGACTCAGCGTCCAAACTGGAGCTGGAGTCAGGGAGGATGGATCGCACCTCTCAGTCAGTGGCCGACACCTTGGCAAAGGCCACTGAGGAATCGTCAAAGATACTAACTGAGGCTAGCAGAGTCAGCGGTGAGTCCTTGAAGGTGGAGGAAAGGATCACCAAGGCTGAACAAAGACTCCAACTCTCCATGGAGGTCTTTGAGAAGAAAGTCAATGCTGCTATCAGTTCAGTTTCTTTTGCAGGCACTGGGATTGCCACGGGAGTTGAGATGCTGAAGGAGGGCGTTTTGGAAGTACAATCCTTAGCCTCTTTTGTTATCAACAGTGGAGCTGAGTCACTCCCATCCCAGGCCAATGATGATGCCAAAAAGGGGGAAAAGAAGAAGAAAAGATCCCGCCCTGAGGCATCAGAGGCAGTCAATCAAGGTGAAACCGTTCTAGCTGACCCTGAAGCCAATCCTGATGGAAACATTTTAAGGGTGAGGAAGTCAGCTAGGTTAGCGGCGGTGGAAAAGGAAGGAGAAGAAATTGTTGCCAAGCTGAGAGAGGAGGCAACAAAGGCAAAGACTAATGAACCTTCCAAGCAACAACCTGAGTCAGTTCAGAGGTCGTCTCCCATGAGCTCAAGGAAGAATCCCATCACTTATTCAGGTGAGTTGGTTGCGGAGTTATGTGCTGAAGCATGGGGAGATCAACCTGAAAAATCTGAGGCCATGCGCAGAGCGGAAATTGCTCAGAAGGAGAAGATGCGCATTTTGGAGAAGAAGGTTAAGAAGCTGACTGACATCACTGAGCTTCAACAACGAGAACTGGATGATGCAGTGATCAGCTTGCTAAGGAGGAAGAAGGCGAAGCCTGAGCCCAGGAAGTACAGGAAGAAGCCAACAGTTAGGAAATCAACAATTCTTCAAGTCAGAAGGCCAGAATCAGGAGCAAGGGAAGCTTTTGTTGATGAGTTCGTCTCAGAAACATTGAAGGAGTTTTGGACTGATGCAAGGGATGAATTTGTTAGACTGTGGTTTGTTGTGAAGAAGTGGGGCGACACTGACGATATCAACGCCCACTTCACTGACTACATGATGGATAATCATCCTGAGCTATTCCAGAAGATCTTGGAGGAGGCTGAGGCAGCTCAAGTTCAAGTGAAGGCTCCTGAGTTCACCATTCGAGCTCCTCCATTGGTTCCTGGAACTCAAAAGCATGATACAAAGGCCATTATGATGGAAGTTTTGAAGATAGCCAAAGCTGAAGGGTACGTGAATCAACCTGGAAGACTTGACGAACTAAAGGCAAGAGTTTATGCAGGATATGGACTCAAGCCTGAAATGAGATTAGTCTAGGTGTTCACAGGCTTCTTTGTAATAGATTAGATTCATTGTAATCATTTCCACGTCAATCAATGAAATCTGTTACTTTTGCCCACAGACAAAAACTCATTGTCTTTTTGGCTGTTGTTTAAAATTCTGTACTTTATCAAGAATTGCTCTAACACTGTCTTATCTTATTGATAGGTTTATCTTGTTTTCTCTAAGTGTTTTGAGGATCTTTTCAGTGTTTTGGCATCATCAAAAAGGGGGAAATTGTTGGGACATTGTCAGTTTTGATTAAGATCTCAAAGCCCCTGAAAAGATGATTGCCTTAATCTGTCTTTGTCAGGCTAGTCTTGGTTAGGATTTGTACTTAGTCATTTTACACTTCACAGGTACTCAGTGAGAGGAGAACTCACTGGAGACAATCAAGACTCAGAGCCTGAAGACAAGGAGCACCATCCTGAACTTATGGCAGTCTTCTAAGCTGGCTGAGTAAGTGTCAGTGATGAAGAGTATGACCCTGAGGTCATTACTAACTCAGTCCTGAAGGGAACAGGATGTCACTGAGTTAATGGGAAGACTTGGAGTAGAGCCAAGCAATGCAGAAGGAATTTCAGCGTCAGAACAAGACTGGTGGGCTCAAGACAAAATGAACTTAATAAGACAAGCCTGAAGCTCAGGAATAAGTTCTGACATTCTCACCAACCTGATGACGTGGACCAATCCGAGAAAGACACGCACGTACGAAACCTGACATAAAGACTGAATTCAGACTGCATATTCAACGGGCAAGCATTCAATGTGCATTTAATGCAAATACCAAATCCATGCGAGGACGGCTGCTGCATGAAGATATGTCCGTTTGAAGCCACTCTACATAGATGACTCGAAGGCTATCTCTCCAACGGATAGTTTTTCAAATCACCTATAAATACAGAAGACCTTGAACCCATTCAAGGTTACGGGAAATTTCCAAGCCATAAATTACTCAAACTCTCAAGCATTCAAAGCATTCAACCCTTAAGAGAAGCACTTGAAACCTTCTAAATTTCCCAAGTGTTTCTCAGCATTTGAGAGTTATTCTGTATTCCAAGAGCTAATTAGAATTATTTTAAGCTTAGAGAGATTATCCAATCCTTAGCATAGCTTTGCCTTGTAAGGATAATCTCAACCTAGTTGGAATCCAAACTGAAACCAAAACCCTAAGTTAGGCTTGTTGGGAGTAAGTCAGTTAGAGTGTTAGTAAGTGGAGTTGTATAGATCAGTGAGGTTAGCTGGTCTTGGTGCACCTTGGCACGTTAAAAACAAGAATCCCTTGAGTGGATTTCCTGTTAAGTCAGGTCGTGGACGTAGGAGCTTGAGACTCTGAACCACGTTAAACTCCCTGTGTTCTTACTGCTTTGATATTGTGCATACTTGCCATATTATTTGTTCATTCATTGCATTCAAGTTTATCAGGCCTGAATCAATCAGGCTGATCTTCAAAAGAGCACTGCCCTACTAAACACTTTTCAGGTTTGAGTAAAACAAGTTTTTCAGAAAGCAAACTAAACAAGACTTTAAACTTTCAGGGCTCAAACATTTCCGCACTGAACTTGAACTGATAGTTAGCCAACTGACCCGCACCAAGTGTAGTCAGTAGGTGTGTTATCAGCTCCTAGTTCTTTACCACTCTGAGCAAAGGGGACTCAGTCAGTTTTAAGGTTGAAAAATTGGTATACGTGTATCCCCCCCCCATACACGTATTCCTCAGTCTTGTACCGGGACCAACAATCTCCAACCTCAAACTCGGGAGGTTGTTCAACATATACCTCTTCATTGAGTATACCATTCAGGAAGGCACTCTTGACATCCATTTGATACACCTTAAACTTATTGTATGTTGCATAAGCAAGGAACAATCTGATAGCTTCCAACCTAGCCACTGGAGCAAAAGTCTCATCATAGTCTATTCCTTCAGACTGATAATACCCCTTCGCAACCAGTCTAGCCCTGTTCCTTACTACCATGCCATTCTCATCCTTCTTGTTCTTAAAGACCCACTTGGTACCAATTACACCTTGGTGCCTAGGTCTATCTACTAGTTCCCAAACCTGATTCCTTATGAACTGATTCAACTCCTCTTGCATGGCTATGATCCAGTTCCAGTCAGTGAGAGCTTCTTCAATGTTCTGAGGCTCTTGCTCAGAGAGAAAACAACAGAACAATGCGCTCTCACCATGAAGTCGTCTGGTCCTGACTCCCTCAGTTGGATCACCAATGACTTGATCAATGGGATGATCCTCTAGCCATGTTCTCTTGCCTGGAGTTGTTCCTGAAGTACCTGCAATGTTAGTGTCTACAGGCTCATAAAATTCAGGAAATTGAAGAGAAGGGGATGATCCTGAGTCTATACCAAAGGAATTAACAAGTTCAATGTCAGGGACATTGATTCCCCCTTGATGAGGTGACTCAAGAACCGTCTCAGCTGCGACCGCATCTTCATAGACGGTACTTACCTCAGGTTGAGCCTTTTCCTCAGCCTGAGGCTCAACTGTCCCTCATGTGCTGGGCTTAGGAGTGGTTTTTGAATCATCATCATCCTGATCATCGTCATCATCCCATCTTGGAATAGGCACAGTTTTGACCTTTAGACCAGGTTGGTTCTTTAAGCTCAGACTCGTCACTCTCCTTGTGACCTCCTCAGCGTCAGGATTCAACACTTTTACCCTAGACTCATTAGCAGATTCATCAAACACAACATGTGGTGATTCTTCTACAACAAGGGTCCTACAATTGTAAACCCTGAATGCTTTACTGACTTCAGAACATCCTAAGAATATTCCTTCATCAGATTTGCTATCAAAGGCTTTCAATTGGATCTTCCCATTGTTGAGGATGAAGCACTTACAACCAAATACATGAAAGTAAGAGATACGAGGCTTCCTCTTATTCCATGTCTCATATGGGGTCTGTGCATGTTGTTTATTTAGCATGGATCTGTTCTGAGTGTAGCATGCAGTGTTGATTGCCTCAGCCCAGAATTTCTTGGGCAATCCTAACTCAGCCAGCATGGTCCTGGCAGCTTCCTTCAGTATCATGTTCCTCCTTTCAGCGACATCATTCTGTTGTGGGGTTCTAGCTGCAGAAGTCTCATGAGCTATCCAAGTTCATTACAAAAGTCAGAAATATATGAATTTATAAATTCAGTGCCCTTGTCAGATCTGATCTTAGTAATGGACTGATTCTTCTCATTGCTAAGCCTTCTGAGCAACTCAGGAAGCTTCACCTGTGTTTTCTTCTTATTCAACAAGAAAATAACTCAAGTATATCTAGAATAATCATCAATAACCACAAGGGTATATTTCCTACCATTCATACTCACAGGTGTTATGGGACCAAATAAATCCATGTGCAAGAGCTGAAGAATCCTGTCAGTGGAGAAGATAGATTTTTCCTTGAATGATGCTCTGACCTGCTTCCACTCCTGACAAGCTTTGCACACATGATCTTTGCTAAAAACTTCATTAGGTAGACCTTCAACAAGTGATTGTCTAGAAATTTTGTTAAGAATCTTGAAGTTCAGGTGGCTTAATCGTTTATGCCATAACTAACTGAGCTCTAGAGAGCTTTTAGCAACAAAACAAGTATTAGGAATAGTGCTGCTCCAATCAGCGAGATAAACGTTACCTTTCCTGATACCTGATAGAAGTACTTGTATTGATTTGTCCTTGACTGAACATATATTCGATGAGAACTCAACACTGAAACCCTTGTCACAGAACTGACTTACTGACAATAGGTTATGCTTCAGTCCTTCCACAAAGGACACATTTTCCACTCTGATTGTACCTATAATCAAGACACCAAAACCTTTAGTAACACCTTTTGAGTTATCACCAAAGGTTACCTGTGGACCATCTTTAGCTTGAAATTCTTGGAGAAGACTCTTCATTCCAGTCATATGCCTTGAGCATCCACTGTCTAGGTACCAAACAGCTTTGTTTGAGTCTCCTCTCCTCTTGTTGTGATCCACAACCTCCTGCAAGTAAATGAGGCTTTAGGTACCCATTGAGTGTTGGGTCCTATTGTGTCAGTTGTACCCTTCGGGATCCAGACTTGCTTACCTACCCTGATTGCCTCAGAGTGGTAAATCTATCTCCCTGAAACATCAACATACACAACTTTCTTCTTCTTTGCCTGAGAGGAAGATGGTGTATGCGTGCTAGACTTAGGTTTCATAGGAGCCTGAGTGGGTGCCTTTTGGGCTTGCTTCCTGTTCTTTATAGGTCTGGGTGCAGCATGTCTTGGGCCTTGTTCTTGATAAGGACCCTGTGTTCTATTCCCCCTAGGCAAGTGAGGGAATGGAAAACAGTTAAAGGCCTCAGGATGCCAAAACCATGGGGGTGTCATCATGTTTGACCTTCCCTGTTGGTATTGCCAAGCATGATGGTACCCTCGCTGACCAGTTTGAGGGCTCTTGGCCTGAGTCTTCCTCTGCTTTCGCTGAGTCTTTCTCTGGCCTGAGCTCTCAAGGACCTCATTTAGTTGCTTTGCCCTTCCCTTGGGTTTTGGCTTAGCAACCTTGGGGGCAACCCTGACTGAGTCAATAGTTTCCTTGCCCTTATCAGTTTGACGGGCCTAAAGTACAACCTTAGGTGCACTCTGGCCTGCCTGAACAAATACCCTCTCAGTGTTGCTCCCTGAAGCAACATGAGATTGACCTTGTGAGGATTTCTTTGGAACATAACCAAGTCCCTTTTTCTCGTTCCCAAGCATATGGCTGCTATTTATTTCCTCTCTAGCCACTGAGGATTTATTCATTGCTGCAACCTTTTGCTTGAGTGAGTCCTCACTCTTTTTTCAGGATTTCATATCTGGCAAAGAGGTCATCAAACTTGCTCTTGAGTACTTTCAATTCTTCCTTCCTGACCAACTCTTCATCAGCCAGTTCCTTCAGAATCTTCTCTCTTGGGAGACGCTCAGCATTGATTAGATCAATCTCCTGAGTTAGTCTCACAATCTGAGCAGATTCTTTAAGATCAGACTGAGTGAGCTGATCATCCAGTCTCTAGACCTCAGTACTCAATTTTTTGTTCTCCTCTACCAAGAAGACATTAGTTTCCTGCAATCTGGAGAAATCAACCATCAATTGATCCAGGCAGATCTGAAGGTTCATTTCTCTGACTGACTCTGAGCTAAGCACAGGATTTTAACCAGTGCAGGAACCACATACAGAGTTAGATGTTACCTCAGGTTCCTCCCTTGCCATAAGGCAAACATCATCGTACTCATCGTCAGAAAAGAGTTCAGGCGACCTCTCCTCAGGACCATTCTTCAGTTGCATCCTCAGCGAGCATGACTCTTCGTTCAGCAAGTCTCTGGTCTCTCTTGGCCCTTCTGTCCTCTCTTTCTCTTGCACTCAGCTTCGGACAATCATACTGATAGTGCCCGCTCTTGTTACAGTTGTAACATGTTGCTTGCTTATCTCCTCTTTCTTTCCTGGGTTCAGGGTTCCTCCTTGAGTCAGGTTCCCTCTGTCTTGATGAGCTTCCAGACTTTCCTGAGTGCTTGTCATCATGAGCACATCTCTGTTCATCTCTTCGATCGTGCTTTGGATCTGAATATCTTCTTTCATCGCCACGATCTCTTCTCTGGTTAGTGTTTCTCCTTTCCTCATATCTCCTCGAGCTTTGGTGGGTTCCTTCAGGTTTCCTGTCACGTGAGTCCTGATAGAATTTCTTATAACGACCAAACCTGGAATTAAGCTTCTCAAAGCGTCTGGCCATCAGGCTGTACTCCTCAGCAAGCTCTTTCTTGCTCATCTCCATCAGTGACTTTGATGAAGACTCAACAGAACGCCACACTTTTCTCAGGAGTTTTCTCTTTCTCTTCCTCTTCATGCTGAACTTTCTTCTTTCTCTTGTTGAGATCATATTCCAGTGCTTTGAGCTCTGAAAAAAGTAAAGCAGAAGTTATGTTACTCATATCCTGAGTGTTCTTAAGCATGATTACACTGTTGTCCCATCTCTCAGGATGGGCATTCAGAATCTTTGAAGCAGCATCTCTCTTAGGGACATCTTTGTCCAGCATCACCAACTCATTCATCAACTTGATGAATCTTGACTTCATCTGATCGATAGTCTCATCAGGCAGCATCTCGAACGCTTCGAACTTCTGAATGGCAATATTTCTCTTGTTCTCCTTTATCTTTTCTGACCCCTCGCACATCCTGGTCAGCTCATCCCAAACCTCTTTTGGCGTCTTTAAGTTCATCAGCCTTGCTGACTCCTCGAAAGGTACCTTATGCAAAATGATGTTCCTGGCCACATTGTCTAGTCCCACCATCTTGATTTCGTTATTGGTCATATCTTTCCTTTCCTTAGGAACCTGTACGCCAATCTCAAGATGTTCATACCCCAGTCCTCTGACATTAGGAATAGTGATCTTGATAGGTCCTTCCTTGATGACACGCGGCATCTGGTCATGGATGACATCAAGATGTGCCTCTAGTCTGAACTTCCAATAGACAAAGTTAGATACAGAGAATTCAGGTAACGAGGCTTCAAGTCTCCTCGAAGTCATGATGATGCAAGTTTTATGAAAAGCAAACTCAGATCTGTTCAGTGACCACCAACAGTTTCTCCTCTGAAACTATTAGTATTCAAAGTCAGTGGTCTTTTGAACCACTGCTCTGATACCACTTGTTGGTCTCGGTACAAGACTGATGAATACGTGTATGGGGGGGAATTCACGTATACCAATTTTTCAACTTAAACCTTGCTGAGTCCCCTTTACTCAGAGTAAAAAGAACTGAGAGCTGATAATCTCCCCACTGACTACACTTAGTGCGGGTCAGTTGGCTGACTATCAATTTGAGTTTAGTGCGGAAATGCGTGAGCCCTGATAGTTTAAAGTCTTGTTTAGTTTGCTTTCTGAAAACTGGATTACTCAATTTTAAAGTAGTGATTAGTAGGGCAGTGCTCTTGTTTGATGATCAGGATGATTGATTCAGCTTGATAAAAACCAAATGCTATGAATGAACAATTAATATGACAAGCAAGCACAATATCAAAGTAGTAAGAACACAGGGAGTTTAACGTGGTTCAGAGACTCAAGCTCCTACGTCCACGACCTGATTTAACAGGAAATCCACTCAAGGGATTCTTATTTTTAACGTGCCAAGGTGCACCAAGATCAGCAACTCCTCACTGACCTATACAAACTCCTTACTAACTTACTAACAACTTACTACCAACAAACCTAACTTAGGGTTTTGGTTTCAGTTTGAATTCCAACTAGGTTGTGATTATCCTTACAAGACAAAGCTTTGCTAAGGATTGAATAATCACTCTAAGCTTAAGATATTGCTAGTACGCTCTTTGGAATACAGAATAACTCTCAGAAACTAAGAAACACTTGGGAAATTTAACTGGTTTCGAGTGCTTCTTCTAAAGGCTGAATGCTTTGAATGCTTGAGAGTTTAAGTAATTTTTTGCTTGGAAATTTCCCGTAACCTTGAATGGGTTCAAGGCCTTCTGTATTTATAGGTGATTTGAAAACTATCCGTTGGAGGAGATAGCCTTCTGGTCATCTATGTAGAGTGGCTCAAACAGACATATTTCCCATGCAGCAGCCGTCCTTGTATGAATTTGGTAGCTTGCATTTAATGCACCATTTAATGCTTGCCCATTAAATATGCAGTCTGAAGTCAGTCTTCGTATCAGGTTCCGTACGTGCGTGTCCTTCCCGGATTGGTCCACGTCATCAGGTTGGTGAGAATGTCAGAACTTATTCCTAGGCTTCAGGCTTGTCTTATTAAGTTCTTTTTGTCTCGAGCACAACGGTCTTGTCCTGATGCTGACATTCCTTTTGCATTGCTTGGCTCTACTCCAAGTCTTTCCCATAAACTCAGTATCATCCTGTTCCCTTCAGGACTGAGTTAGTAATGACCTCAGGGTCATACTCTTCATCACTGACACTTACTCAGCCAGCTTAGAAGACTGCCATAAGTTCAGGATGGTGTTCTTCGTCTTCAGGCTCTTAGTCTTGATTGTCATCAGTGAGTTCTCCTCTCACTGAGTACCTGTAAAGTGTAAAATGACCAAGTACAAAATCTAACCAAGACTAGCCTGACAAAGACAAACAAAGGTAACTCGTCTTTTCAGGGGCTTTGGGATCTTAATCAAAACTGACAATGTCCCAACAGATTTCGAATACCTTGGCTCATGTAATGGGCTAGTGTTGGTGTGCAGCAGTGACGACGAGTTATGTCTACTCAATCGTACCACCGGGAAGCGCACCCCCGTGCCTCCTGAGCCTATTGATTTCCCTCCAAAGATCCATTGTGCTAGCACTATTTTTGGCTTGGGATACTCCGAGACTAATGATGATTATTATGTTCTCAAGGTCTCCCTGTTCCATTCAACAATTATTTCTTCGGAGGTCAAGCTATTCTCCAGGAATTCTGGTCATTAGGTCTATCCTGGACCCCACCCTCACGAAAGAATAATGTCTGGATGTGGTGTGTACGCAAAATGATGTCTGCACTGGAGGATTTACAATGAACACTTGTCGGTGTTCAATCTGGATACTTATCATTTCTCACTAATCAATATCCCAGACTTCATTCAACAAACTTCCACATATTATCGGCTATACTCATTGAACAATGATAAGCTGGTTTTAATCCAACCTCTATACACTCCCAACCAGTCTGTTGATATATGGATATTGCAAAATTATCCATTCTCTGAATCATGGTCGAGGTATCAAATAAATCTAGACGTGCCTATTCACAACCCACGCTATATTAGTTTTCAGCCTCTGTTTCTTGTGGAGCCAAGGAGGGACAAACTTTTTTTTAGGTTAAACCTAATTGGAACTTTTGGCTTCTGGGACTTCATGCATAGGAGGTTCGTTTACACATATCTACAACCAGTTGCTAATGTGTCGGCATCCGTTTTCCCATTTGTGGAGAGCATTGAGTAGGGAATCCAACTTGATACCGAATGCATTTTAGTTTTGGGTCCCCACTACCCCATATATGTTGGTTTGGATGGATAGTCCTTGTTTCAGTTTATAAGTATGCCTTTTGTGTTGATCAATATGTAACAACGCTCTATTTTTATCTAAGTATGTCTTTATTTTATGTCTTTAGTTTATGTAACAACAGTCTATTTTGGGATGTTAAACTGTCAATGCTACTTTGGTTATTGATCAAAATGTAACACAACTCTATTTCCATTTTACAAATTTTCCTTTTGGGTATAAAACTTTGTCACATGTTCAATATGTATTTTTGAACTTACGCAAAAAATTCCAATTTGAGTTCGATATATACTTTTTGAACTTATTTAAATCAATCTGCTTTAAGTTCAATCTCTATTTTGAACTTGTTCAAATCATCCTGAACATAAGTACACATTTCACAATTATCCTCCAAGTTCAGATTTAATAGCAAACTTTTTCAGCATGTACTTGAAACACTGCAACATTTTTTAAAAAAGAACATGTTTCAGAAATACTTCAAAAAGAACACTTCAAAGTTTGCAAAAAAAAAAAAAACACATTTTAAAAAGAACATGTTTCATAAACAATTCAACTACTTCATCAAAAGGAGCTTACACATCATTACTTATATATTGTTCCAGAAAATTTCCAAAAGATATTACCCATCATTCATCATTACAACCTTGTCAAAATCACACATTTGCAAACAACATTTAAACAGGATGACAACCCTTCCAAAGAAACACATTCCAGAATTATTCTTGAACCTCAATTGAAACAGGATCTAAAAACCATTGAGCCATCCGTGTCCGATTCTCCGCAGAACTTTCGTGTGAAAACTTGTACAAATCCGGAGTCTGGCTGAGCAATATCTTTTCAATGTTGTAGCACAATATCACATCGCAATCAACCGAATTGTCCAATTGCTCAGGGCAAACACTTTCTTTTGGCTTATCTGTTCGTCTCTTAAGCAGCTGGTGGGAAGGGGCTTTAATTGCAAATACCTCCCTCAGCTTCTTTTCAACATACTCCACCTGTTTTGCAAGAAGAATCAGATCAACTAACCTCAATACGGGATACTAGATGTAATTAAAATTTTCCCAATTCGGTTTGATATACTTACTACATCCAGCGACCGTTCATAATGAACGTCTCTCCCATTATGCCTGCGTGGAGGAAGGGAGTTAAAAAAATCTCCACTCACAACTTTGTAGATCAAGCCGCAGCATTGTCCAATGATCTCCGGAGGATCTTAAATTTTTTCCGACTCCCTTTGATAGTAATGGAAACGCCATTATATCATCCATCCCAATTTTCTCGATAGGTTCATCCAACAACCTCCTAATTGTACCTCGCGAATAGTTGTCACCGTCTTTTATTAAATCCTGCATTCTGTGTCATAATAAATAATAGAATATCCCAGAAAAATTAAATTAATTAAAAAAAAACAGGTGCCAAATTATCCACTATTTTTACCCAACAGCTTGCTGTGAACACAACTACATTCTCAATTCCTTCCTTCTCTTTGTACACATTCTTCAGCAAACGAGTCCAGCTGTCAACCACCTTTTCAAATAAACAAGTCCAGCCGTTAACTATCTACGTGCACTAATATATACTCACAAAACCAAAAAATAAAACAATATAAATGTAAATATACTTACCGGTGAAGATATGCGTTCATGATGCAGAACTGCAAGCACCTCCTTCAACGTTATGTCTGACATATCTTCGCCCCCATCCCAACACACCGATCTACAGCGACAAATCGTATTTAAGATAAAGTTAAACCATAGAGCTAAGTTTTACGAAATTTAGTTACCTTTCTCCTCCCTCCTCCCACAATTGTGTGATTACTTCTTTAATCTGGTAGGTTGTCTTCAGTACGGCCCCTTTAGTTTCATCCCACCTGTGCCCCGGCACTGGTATATTCCTAGTAGCCCTTGACAATCCTTCACCATGGGAACATTCCGGGCTGAACTCAACTAGTTTCATGTCCACCTTCTTCGTCCTACCTTTAACCCGCTTCACCATACTGCTCTGTTCTTGATGACGATTGTTTTTTTTCTTTGTAGTAGTGTTTGTCGTGGCTATCACATAGCTATCAACTGCAGGTGGACCTCTTTCTTCTGTATACGGGATTATAGCCCAATGACCAACGCTCAGCTCAACATACTCTTGTATATCTTTAAAATCATCCTTATTCTTCCTATTTGATTCGTGTTGTTGTTCTATTAGCTCAATCTACCTTATTGTTTCCGGATGTTCACATATCTGTGTTGTCGTCAGTTCCCAGTCTCCATCATCAATGCCCTCATCGCCACCAACTTCGACATTCACTTCATCTCCATCTCCTATCACTCCCTTTCCAAGTTCTCCCACATTGGGAACCCCCGTAAGCAAACTGTTTTCTTCCTTTGAATGTCTAACTCCACCGCTTTCTTCCTCTACATTGACTTTAGCTATATCGCCTATTACTCTGTCTCCAGGTTCTCCCACATGAGTCCCCCCATTAGCGGTTTGTTCTCTTCCTTTGACAATTCAACTTCATGCTTACTCCCTTTAGTTTTGCTTCCAAGCTTTCCCTCAATCTCCACAATCATCTTCTTCAACATTTCAATCTCACCATCTTTGCGTATTATCACCTGCATGCACTCATCAAGTTATCTCATCAATGACATTTTCTCTCTCTTAAGCACCTCATTCTCACTCGCCAATCCGGTGTCCTCATTCGACAAACTTTTTTCTTTTTCACCACAATTTCCAGCTGCTTCCTCCATGGGGGCATCAAATTCAGGCTAAAAGACGGCGCATCTTCTGCTATCATGAAACCACCAAATACTTCCTCGTTCTCCAAAGTATTATCCAATTATCCTTTGGCATTCATTTTATCTTGTGTGTAGGTGACATTTGGCTGACCCCAAGGACCATCGCTATATTCTTCATCATCTCCCAGATTTGCATCTCTATTAATATCCCCTACCAGTTTGTCCAAGTCAATTGTGTCGTCATACAATTATGGAGAAACATCAGTAGTGGGCTGCAATTGGATGGATCCTATCTGTGATGGCTCAACATCTCCATCTGATATACCAGTACCTTGATCATCCTCATTAGAACTTTCATACATCACACTTTTCATCAAACCTTTCTCCAAATCATTAGGTTCCAAACAGCCATTAGTCATCTGCATTTAATGTAATCTTTATTAGACCACTAACTAGTAGTAATTTTGCTGAATAAGTTGTGCAAGGATAAATGTTTGTACTATGTAAATTTTTATTAAAGCAACAAATTTTTCTTTAATTTATGAAATAAAATATCTCATACGTAGCACTCCTTCAGTTTAACAAGATTGAACTTTTCCAGCTTCTTGCTAAAAACAGAGATGTCCCACTTTAAGAACCTTGGGAACGCAACATCATTTTCTGGCTCCACCAATGACGTATGCTCACACATCAAATACTGCATGACACAAACACAAAAAAAAAATATAATACCTAGCTAAGTGCGATTACATAAATATCACCATGAATAACAAAGTACTAATTTCAAGCAACAACTTACCGGTAACAACATTGCACATCCTCCAATAATGAGGTTCGTGCTCCCCTATATTTGCGAAACTAGATAGTCTGCTATGTACTTGCTCCAATTGTAATTGCATCTCTCGATAGATCATCCAGGTACACAGTCAAATGAAACGACATCGATCCATTCTGCCCCGGAGCTAACACTGCTGCTAATAAGTAGTTGTGAGTTAACCTTACCACGATCAGGATGCTAATTTCATCGTTATCTTTCACCACAACTTTCAGCTTGTCAAGAATGAAGTGCTTATACATAAACATCTGGCTCTTCTTCTCCCTCATCTCCCTACCAAAACATCGATCCACCCAAGTTGGGTTTGCATATGATGTACACGTCAACGGTACTCTCACATCCCCACCAACAACTCCAAAGACCATCTGTACATCTCTGCTTTTTATACCTATCTCTTGCCCACCCACAATAAAGCTTTCAGATTTTTTATTGAAAGTCTTTAATATATCTTGGATGTAACTCTCTACCTTATTGCACTTCTTCTTCCAAATTGAATGTTTTGTTTCATGAAGAGCACTGATCAGCAACCAGAAGGGGGTCTTGCGCATTGCATCCAAATGGTGTTGCTGGTAGTCAACTTCCTGAAGCTCTTTCATTGCACTTTTCAAATTGCTTCTATAATATGTTGTGTTGGGCTTAATCCTAACTCCACCTATAGTTTAAATAGTTTACAAAAGTGACTAATATACCTTTTGAACTTTGCAACGTAACTTTAATATACATATTACAATAATATTACAAAAGTGACTAATAGCTTACCAAAAGGATTATCAGGCTTCAGTTTTCCAGATTTCCCATGCCCTTCAGCTTTATCATGTTTGCATCTTCTCCTTTCCATGTAATATGTATCTGCCACCACACATATATGTCATTCATACTTTATTGTACATGTTCAAAACTCATATATCAGAACAGGGGTCCAAAGAACCCATTTTGTGTAATGACATGATATCATTTTTACACTTTAAAATCAGACCTAGTAGCAATATTATAGTAATAGTTTAATACCTTCAGAATCTGATCCTTCTTCGTCATCTTTTCTCTGTTTTCTTTTCTTCCTTTCAGACCTTTTTGCTCGCTTTAATTCACCATCAGACTCTACGCATTTAAGTAAATCACACCATACAAGCAATAACAGTGACAACAATTAAATACACATTTGGTTTTGAACTACTTATTGCACTCTCATTTAAGGCTAAGAATTACTGACCTTCAGACTCTGTTTCAGACACATAATATACGACTCGATATCATTTCCTTCCACCCTTCTTAAATTCTTCCAACACTATGTCTTCACTATCTGATTCTGAAATAAGCAACATAATTTTTTTAATAACAACGCACCCGGTTAACATCGCTCCACAACACAACAGTTCAACCTAATAGTAGAATGCCTAACCTAATCAACTTAATTTTTTTATGCATAATTGGATTGATTAACCTTCACTCGTAGTGTCTGAAAAATAATTCATCCTGTGATGTCTCTTTCGCTCTGTAGCATACTTCCCCCGTAATTCTCTTGCAGCTTTTTCACCAACTGAGGTTAGCAACAACAATACAACTTACAGCATTTGGTTCGAAAACTAAATTAATAACGCACACTCATATTTTTTTAAATCAGTTGCATGAAAGGTATTGCACACTCCATAATTTTTAACATCTATAGTTTTGAAAAATAAAAAACCTTAAGCAGGCAAATAAATTTAGGGTTTATTTAACACATGCAAAAAATCAGTTCGACGAACTGAACTTATTGTAACAACAAAACAAAAAAAAAGTATTCCGGTTTTAGATTTTGGTGTTTAGGGCATTATACATTTTCCAAAAAGTTCAGACCTTTGACGTTCCCCTGCCTCAAACGCTCAACTATTTTTTTTGGCGCTCTTTTTTCCAACAGTTTGTCGTGACGAAGACCTTTCCTTTCCTCGTCCTCTATTTTTTCCACCTCGAACTCTCGTCATCTTCAATAAAAAAATATAAAATACCCAAAAAAATTGTTACAGCACAATAATCAAACACGGCATTTTACAGAAATTGATTTTTTAATAACACACTATCCAACTCTGCATTCTCACCCCTAATTCTTCAACAATGGCGGATGATTTTTTCGAAATGAAGAACTTCGGCTACTGTCTCTCTCTTTCTCCAGCGAAAATTCGAATTTTATGTCCGATTTTTTGCAATGCGATTTATGTTTACAATTGTTGTGTGATAGTTGAACAGTAGCTGATGGGACAAGACATACTCTCTTTTCGGGCGCAGATGGAAGCTGGCAGAAGATAGGGGCAAACTTGAAAATAAATGGATAATTTTGGACCTATTGTACAATATTGCACTGTGCAATTTCCCGCTAATAAATGAAGGTTTTTAAAATTCATGGGTCAACATTGAGATCACGGTCAGCATAATAAAATTTGTGGGTCAAATGTATCTTCCCAAAAAATCGCGCAAAAATAAACAGAAAATTTTGTTCTCAGGTCTGTGTTACTTTAAGGGCAAGTGAGTGTTACGGTAAGAGTACATATGTGTTACTATATCAGAAACAGTGTGGAATCGTGAAAAATAGAGGTTTAAATCATGAAGAAGAAAAACTTGATTAACTCCAAAAAAATCTTAAAATTATTAGATAATTATAACATCATAATTCTTATTCATGTGTTACCATATGAAATTGGAAGAATCTGAACGATAAAAAGATTATTTGATTAAGTAATTAATGCGGTACTACATGAACAAATGAGTGTTACTACAAGAACTAATCAGTGCTACGATATGAGCTAGTAACACACTTTTGCTCATGCAGTAACACTCGTTTGTTCATACAGTAACACAATTTTCAGCAGTATGAAAAATGGGCAATCGTTTGACCCGCCTTTGACCTGCGAATTTTGGAATTTTCTATTTAAAGCAGTAACACACTTTTGCTCATGCAGTAATACTCGTTTGTTCATATAGTAACACAATTTTCAGCAGTATAAAAAATGGGCGACCCGTTTGACCCGTCTTTGACCTGCGAATTTTGATTTAATTTATATAGAAAGCAATCGGGTAGGGTTTAGACAAATTGCACGGGTCAGAGTTGGTGCAATATTGCATATTATACCTTGTGTTATGGATAATAGTTCGCGAATTTCGCGAATTGCAAAAAAAATGTATGTATAAAAAGTGATTTAAATATATTTTTATCTTTTTTAAATATTTTACGAGAAAAATATATATAATACTACTTCCATCTCTTTCTTTCTCTTTTTTTGGCAGAATACTACCTCCATCTCAAATTAGTTTTCACAGTAGATTTTTTGGACTTTAATATGAGAGCTTATTTGTAGTATTTAAATTGATAAAATAGTTTTTGATGATAAAATATTGTTCAATTTAAATGAATGAAACAAAAAAAAAGTATTTTTCGTGTGTAATTATTAATAAAATGATATGTAATTTAGAAGTATTTGCAAGGGACGAGTAGTGCTTTAGTCTCAAGATAAACACAAGTTTCTTTTTCCCTATATTTTAATCTATATTATAATTTATAATCAGAAAACCAAACGATATACATATTACGTCTACTAATAATAGAAAGACAAAAAAATGTGGGGTTTTTGTGATTGGGAGGTCCATGTTATGTGAAAAAACAAGGTTATTGTTTGAACCTAAATTACTTCACATAAAAGAGTAATTTTATTGTTCATTCATAGTAGACCCGCTGCATGTTATTAACCGGACCAGTGCCGTGTCCGGTTTCCGGTTAAACCGGTTGAACCGGCCGGTCCGGTCCGATTTTAAAAACATTGTCAACAACCCTTCCCCAACCCAACCTAAAATAAAACTAGTGATTGTAAATCCCGTGCTTCGCACGGCCGGAATTTTTTATATGTTTAAACTATAATAATTATCATGTTTTAATTATAAAACTAAAAATCCACAAATTTTATTTTAAAAAATATTACTAAAATTTTTCTTGAACTCAAATTAACGATACTTTTCATTAAATTTTTTATATTCTATTTATAATATTAAGTAATCAATACGTTAAAACAGTTTCATGATAAGTTTATTATTAATCATTTTCATATAAAACTTACTCTTGGGATAAGATATAGATTGGACTTATCACACTAACATTTTAACATAAGCGTATTTAAATTTGTATTATCTAGTTTCACGAGACAATCCCACACAATTTTTAAGCTAAATAATCAGCAATATAATAATTTTTTTAAATAATACCTTATCTTTTAAAAAGAAAAAAAAAACAAAATCAAACACATAATTGTAATTTATGACTTATTAAATATTTGTAAAAATTAATTTTATGGGTTAAAACTTAAAAGAGTGAAAGACACTCTACAAATAATTAAAAAAAGGTTAATCAAATAAAACTAATTATAACAACTCTTTTGTAAGGATTACTGTCATTACAATGTATGAACAAATTTATGCCTCAATAAGAACATAACATAAAATATTTGTAACACGACCCTTTATGATCTAGTTATATCAAAATTTAGTGAGACGAAGAATGCGACAATATGTGTTACCATTGAACATGGATTTGTAACTAAACAACTTCGTTTTCTCTTTGAGTATGAGTAAATGAGTGGGATCTTTTCGCACCCTAAACTAAATTCTTTTCACGTACCTCAGGTAATTTTTTTTTCACAACTACTTTGAGTTAGTGAAAGATACGATCTGATTCTTCTACCTCAAACACGATATGAGATTTTCAATGGATATTTCGAGTGAGATCTTTTTTTGGTATTTTTTTGGATGATTTTGAGTGATATTCTGTGAATGTTTTAAATCCTTAAGCGCTAATATTTTAATTCCCTCAAGCGCGCAAGTTGATTTTCAAGATACTAATAGTGGGTGTTGTCATTGTTGGGAAAATTTCGAGCAAAGTAGTCCCTCCCCTGGTTCAAAAATGGCAGGCACGTACTTGCTCTAATAGTATTATTTATGAAATATTGTCAATTTTATATATAGTTTAACACTAATTAAGATTTTCATTAAACTAATAGAAAATTACTGTATGATTTTTGAAGAATATTATGGCATTTAATATGTTAACAAATATGCAGAATTGAGTTTTCTTAAATTGGAGATTTTCTGTGAACACCTAAAATGGAAATTGATTAATATGTTTAAAATTTTCTTACGTGATGATAGTGCCTAAGAAAGTTTGGAAAAATCTTGTATTAGTTGTTTTGGCAAAGTTCATCCGGTGGGAGTCATTATATTTTGCAAAGTAGATAAATTCATAGACTATAAAGTTAGAATTATTTTCACCTCCAGGCACCTTAAGGCATGACTTAAATTTCATCTCCGCACAATTAGGCTATGAATTAGATGAATAATATGAACTATTTGACATTTTACCTCCACCCAGTTTTAGCCGCGACTCAATTTCACCTCCAGCCTGAAATTTCAATTTCACTTCCAAGCACCTCCAGACGTGACTTAGATATTCATTTCCGTGCAATTTCAGGTTACATATAAATGCTCAAGTTTGAATTTCTGTTCGATGGTGATATGTGCAGGTTTGACAGTTCATGGTGTGTGGAGAAATTGCAATGGAGTGATTGAGAAATCACTCTTCCTCCAACATCAATATATATATATATATATATATATATATATATATATATATATATATATATGAAAATCACACTTCCTTCAACATCAATTCTATTATAAATCTTTAAAATAATTTTATCATTTTAATTTACACAATTCAACATTCCCAACAAATTTATACCAACTTTAGTGGGACGAAGCATGTGACGACACATATTACCAACAAAATTGGATTCATAATAAATAAGAAACAAATATTCAATTCTGACATACTTCAATATAAGAAAACTCGATTATTTTACAAAAAGGTTTTCACCCGACAATGTTATGTAACAAAAAAAAAATAATGATATTTACAATTTAAGTAAGAAATAAAAAAAAATAGATATGCATCCAAAAAATATTCACAAACAACGTTTAAATTCAGCATTATTGTATTTCATGGAAGCACAATAATTATTCTTGTCCATGATTTGCACGGAAGTCATTTTCTTAACTATATTTTTAATGTAATCATTTTTTTTTATATTTTATACATTATTATGATGATATAGCATACTATTTTTAATTAAACATACGTAGGTGTAACATGAAAAGTAATCATTTTATAATAAAATATATATTCATAAGGATAAAAAATTATTTTGTAATTCTTACCATCAACTCATCTTAATCGTAAATATAATCTGTATAATTTAAACTTATTTATATTCAACAACTTCATGTCTTTTGTCAACTTCAAAACAGTGCACACATTCCATAACTCAAATAAACTAATGGTGGCAGAGAAGAAAAGTTATACCACTTGATGCTACAACAATACTATCTTACCTTTAGATTCAAAATTCAACCTTGGAACAGAAAAAATGATAACTGCTCTTGCTTCGACATCAATATAATTTTACTTTTTTTTATTGGACAAATAGTGACTCGAACCATGACCTCAAGGTCTAGGTAGTGACGTTTATATGGTAAAAAAACATTACTATATTTTAAATATAATTATTTATATATATATATATATATATATATATATTTTTTATGTATATAAATTTCACATTTTCTTCGCATATTGATTTAGCACAAATAATTTAATACAACATTACTAATTATACATAAGTGTAACATAAAAAAAATATTATTAAATAATTAAGTTTTTCATAATTTTTACCGTCAACTCATCTTAATCGTGGATGTAATCTAAATTTATTCAATTTAAAATTATTTACAATATAATATTGGATAACCACTGAAGGCTTGCACTGTGTCTTCTACAATCAATAATTATAATATCAATAGTATTTTAAGTGAGTATATTTATTCAAAGTTATAAAGTGAGATGGGTGAACTTAGGAAAATAATTGGTGTAGATAATTGTGCCCTAATTTTTTTTTTTTTATAAACAATCTTATATTTAATTTGATTAAAAATTAAGGATTTCAATATTCAATATTGTTAATAATAAAAAAAACTTATTTATTTTTAAAACAACTACATAATAATAATAATAATATTTTTAAATAATATAATGAGAAACATCTTATATAACATTAAAAAAAGAGAGTAGATATTTATAGACATAATCAATTATAATATTATTAAAAAAAATCAAAAGCTATGCAATCAACATATACACATTAAACTCCATAAACATCTCATATTAATTCGGTTTAAATTATAACGTAACAGATAAAAGAGTTAATAAGTGTATATTTCCTGACATTCACAAAATAGTTAATTAAATAAGTACATATATTAATATTCTTTGGCATTCAAGAAAATTAGATTTATAATCATTGTTAATAAACATACATGTCTATATGTACAATAATAATATCATATTTAATCTATTATGACTTATACATGGTAAATTCAATATAATAAATTAAAATACAAATGAAAATTAAAAAGGAGTAGTGATGATAAATGAAATTCCATGATTTATACATTTCTCATAATTAAAAACGTAAATATTAATGGAAAGGGAATGATAATGAAAAAAGTGAATATTAAATTCTACAATTTGTCAATTACACCATAACTAATGTCAGAATAAAGAATTGGTCAATAATGTGCATAATTTAAGCAACTCACTTATTTTTAATAAATGCATGATTTTAGGAATTTAGTTATTAATTAATCGGTGGAATATAAAAAAATCTCCATAACTAAAATATTTAAAATAATTTATTTTAAATTATTAACTTATATATATATATATATATATATATATATATTATCGATCACATCAATTATATATATATAGACTACTTTATATTTCAATTTTATATATTTAGTTCTATCACCAATGTAATATTAAATTATTTTAAATTTATCTATTAAATAAATTATTTTTTAATGTTCCAAAAATTTGAAAATTACTCCCAACTAAACTTATAACCTTCTAATAAACATTGTAACTTGACTATATACCAAAAACAACCCCATAGAATTCGCAATGTACAATTAAAATGAAAAATATATGCATAGATAATTAGGATTCAAAATGCAAATTACATAAAATAATATTTCAAAAAGGAACAAATTAGAGATGAATGTGAAACAAAAAAATATTTCTAAAGAATTTATCCAACTACAAAAATACATAAATTAATCATAAAGAATAACATTATCTCAACTTGTAGACATCTATGTAAATACAATAATACACATAAAAATTAGTAATGATTGATTACCTTCAATAAATCCTAAATCTACAATTAAAGTATTTAAATCTTCAAAGAAGACTTAAAAAATTCTGACCAATAGAAGTATTATAAAATAAATAAAATCCTTGATTTATTTTATTTTGTTTTACTAAAATAACAATGATAAAATTCATATACTCATTAATTCAAAACAGAAAAAAAGTAATGATAAAGAAAATTCTCAATTTACAATTAAGTTGAAGAATATATAAATAGATTGATAGGAATCAAAATACAAATTATATAAAATTACTAACGAAGAAAAAAAATTGGATGAGTATGGAATTTTTTTATTTCTAAAGACTATTCCAAGCGCAAAAATATAAAAGTGAATCATCATACATACATGGTGATTACAATATTCTTTCATAATAATATTGTATACTTTTAAGTACAATATTAAAAATTTCATGCACTTCAAAACCTTATTATGAACATCTTCAATAATATTTAAATCTTCATGAAGAGCTTTATATCTTCTAAAATTTCTTCAAAATTCTAAACGATGAGGAGATCAATATCTTCCAAAATTCCGAACGATTACAAAATTCTTCAAATCTCTGATAAATTATCTTCGAATCTTTGAAGAATACTTCACCAATTACATTTACAGATCTATACTAAATATCATCTACAAAAAATTTGTACACAACAACAATTACAAATTTAAAGACTTTAAAGATTCTAATCTCTACAATTTTTTATTTTTTTTTTACAAAAGAACAATTATAGATTAAATGAGTATAATCTATAAGACCAAATCGATTACATAAGAACGATAAATCTATAGGATCAAATCGATTACAAAACTACAATAAATATACAAAATTCTGTACATAATTAAAACTATGAAAAATGTGGCTACAATGTTGATGATCTAAGGGTATAAATAGGCTAAAAAAATTGTAGCTGCTCCTAAATAATAGCAAATCAATGACAAATCATACTCTTACAACCATATATGAATGTATCACTATGAACGGTGATGATGAAATGATGGAATGTTGATCTACGGTTGAGAAACGTTCCCTCCAAAAATAAAAAAAAGGAAAACTTGCTTGTATTATATATTTATAGAATGATATTAATTTCTCTCTCATCTACCTATACAACCCAATACTTAATTTAACTTTACATTTTTTATATACACATCCACAACCCAGCTCAACCCAACTCAACCTAAAATAATAATAATAATTTTATAATTTATTAATTACATATATTTTATAATCAGTTTTTATTATATTTAAAATGTATAAAAAAACATAAATTAATTTAATATTCTAAATTTATAATTATATCAAATAAAAAATTTAAAACATATTTAAAATAAGATACAATAATGAAATTACAATTACAATAGTTGAAATACGGAATTGAAATGTTGAAACATGATTTGGATCCATGATAGAAATTAAGAGATAAAATGATGAAGAATAAAGGAGAAAATAGAGGACATGAGATTATGTTTTAGAATATATATAAATATTGGTGTCTATTTATAGAGAATTGAAAAATAGAAATTTTGATATAATTTTTCATTTTTTTTAAATAACTTATTATTTACAATATATATTTTATATACATAAAATTAACCACTCAATAAAATCATGCCAAGTGTCCTTTTTTAATTGGCCAACCTACTTTTCTATGGGTTGGAATTGCGCCCCCTGCACTCTCCGGTTGGGATCTGCCATGTCATTTTCCAATTTTTTTTTCATAGTTTTTGTCACATATAAGTCGGGGTAGGCACATTTACTGCGATGTGGGTAGTCTTTAGGGTAGGTTGACTGTGCTATTGATTTTTTAAAAACAAATATCTCAAATAAAAATCAATAATACTTCAAAAAGTAATCAATGATTTCCCAAATAAAAATCAATAATACCCAAATTAAAAAAAAAAAACACAATTCAGTGTGTTTGTATGTGTTTTGAAAAAAATAAAATTGAACTTAAAATTTGAGTGCATGCTAGGCACTTAAATGTATGCTAGAATTTGTGCACATAAAAATTATAATGTGATCTACTAATCCTTTTTATTTATGATTTAATCTCGTGAGCATTAGATGAACCGTGTTAAATGCATTTTTTAAAAAGTTGCATCTATTATTATTGAAACGTCACACTTATTATTACTGAAAACTCATACCTATTATCACTAAAAAGTGTTTAAAAAAAAAGACAAAGTATAGAGTGAAAATGATTTATACATGAATCATTGAAGGATATTAGTTGTTTTCATTAAAGTGTATTAGTTGTTTTCACTGAAGAATATTAATTGTTAATTGAAAATAAACTAAGACTCTTTAGTGAAGACAACTAATATTAATATTCGGTGAAAACAACTAATACTATATAGTGGAAGCAATTAATACCCTTCAACGATTCATGTATACACCAACTCACTTTATACATACTCTTAAAAAAATATTTTTCAATAATAACATGTGCAATTTTTTAAAAATACATTTAAATTGCAAGATACATTTGGTGTACTAGAAAGTAGTCTTTATTTATATATTTATAGGGAATGTACAACATCACAATAAATAAGCAAAGAGAAAAATTGAATATATATCATCTAAAATAAAAATTTGAATGAGTTCATCTCATGGCATGAAACAACACAAGTCATTCTCACTGTCTCATGCCATAAACGATATCATATAAGATCTACTCATCATTTAATTCTCTTTATAAGTGCAAAATATTAATTATATTTAGACAAGATTTTTCCTATATATAAAAAGATATTTAAAGTGGACCGTGATAGTAGAAAAGGAAAATGATAATTTTAGATTATTACAGTCCTTGATCTTTTACCTAGTGAATTGTGAGTAGTAAACATTTTATGTGAATTAGCACTTCAAACGGGTGAGTATAATACTGTCTCATGCTATGAAACGTATTCACGCAAAATTTTGCCTTAATTTATTTGTACTAATTATTTCATCTAAAATTTTAATTGTTACTCCCTTCGTCTATTAAAATTGTGTCCTATTGTTTGGACACATGTTTTAAGAAAGGCAAAGTATAGAGTGAAACTGGTTTATACATGAATCACCGAAGAGTATTAGTTATTTTCATTGAAGAATATTAGTTATATTTACTAAAGAGTATTACTAATTTACACTGAAGAGTTTTAGTTGTTCGGTGAAAATGAACTAAGACTCTTCAGTGTAAATCAGTAATATTCTTCAGTAAAAATAACTAATACTTTTCAGTAAAAACAACTAATACCCTTCAGTGATTAATATATAAACCAATTTCACTCTATACATACTCTTTAAGAAAAAATAGATAAAATAAGGATAAAGTATGAATAAAATAATTGTCTATGAGTGCAAAGTTAAAATGATTGTTTATTAGAGATCACAAATCAAGAAGATATTGAAGATCAAAACCAAGATCGTGAATTGATTATTTTCTATGTATACTTTATTGTAATTTATTATTTCCTTGTAAATAAATTCTAGTCTTGATTTATTTAGATTGTTGTACACTGGAAAAATAAAAGAGTTGTATATATATTATACACTTAATAATCAATAAAATTGAGTAGACACAGTTTCACACGAGGGGCATGTTTCAAGCTATAAATAGCTTTATTGACAAATAAGGAAATAACACACTTTTAGTGGATAAAGAAATAAGGAAAATGAACACATTTTTAATGGACGGAGGAAGTTAAGTAAAACTAGTTTACATGAGACATAAATGAAGCCGATGGTCTAAAATTGCTAAGTAACAAACATTGGTGCATTTCATAAACTTAATTATTAAAATTACATCTCGACAATCCCATACACAAATTAAACCACAATAATCAACATGAAGGATACATTCATCATCAGTTTAGTCTGCGGCAATTCTTCCTGATTTCCCCCTTGGAAGCCCCAACAAGAGGACTAATGTTCCCCATTTTAACCATAGATTTTGCAAACTGGTGAAAGAAGAGGTCCTGGTCCTCTGCATAGGCCCTCACAAGCTGCCCCGTTTTTGGCAGTTTTGCGGTGATCAAAACCTGGTCGGAACTGAGAAGGCCTTTGCCCCACAGCAGCAGCTTGAAGTATGTGTTGTCAAATCTCACAGGGGATGACACATCAAGTGGTGAAATGTTGTTATCTCCCCCTACTTTCGGGCATTCTGTTTTCAGGCCATTGTAGTAGCTTTTTTCAAGACTTTGATCTGGTTGGTTTTTCCCATTTTGATTGTATAGCCTTTGTTTGAACGTGGCACATCTTGCCATTCCTATGGTGTGCCCTCCTGCAAACACAGATAAAGTGTGTAGTTAATGTCAGTTTACATCGTGTAATTTTGGATGTATACAATATAAATCTTTTTTTTTTAATTGATCAGTTCAGTGCGCAATGAGATTTACACGTGGTAGTATTATTCAAGTGTTTGATATAAAAAATTAGCTACAAGCGATGTATCGAGGTAATTATTATCTCATGTTTGGTGGTGTGCATTATTAGACGGGATAAAATAGAAAATGACGATTTTGTTCCAAATTAATAAAAAAAAAAATATGGAAAATAGGGTTATTGTAGTAAATTAGATCAAAAGGTAGAAATTAGGTTGTCACATTTAATTGTTATTGAACATATTATGGGGGTGGTGGCATTGATAATAAATTTTAAAAAGGTACTATGTATGGCATGTTGGACTTTATAATGGATTGATGGCATTATTTATAAGTACCAAACACGAGATTAAAAGGATAATGCAGCAATACACGTCTTATCCCTCATTAAGGTGTTCAATTTTAGACATAGGGTCCAATTTTGGTTCTAGACGTAAAACCATATTTTGGTTGATTATTATTATTATTTTTTTTTTTTTGAAAAAGCAACTAAAATTGTACACTTAGGATTAAAATTGATATTAGTCCAATTTTGTTTCTAGACGTAAAACCATTTTTTGGTTGATTTTTAAATTTTTTTTTTTAAAGGAACTAAAATTGTACACTTAAGATTAAAATTGATATTAGTCCAATTTTAGTTCTAGACGTAAAACAATTTTTTAGTTGATTTTTAATTTTTTTTTTTGGAAAAGCAATTAAAATTGATATTAAACCGAACTATTAATATCCATGTTGTTGAGGAAAATTGAGGGGCCTTTTTTTTTTTACCAGAAAGAGCAACAAGATCTTGCTCATCAAGGCCTTGGTGACTAAATTTAGTGAGGAGTGTTTGGATGGTGGAATTGGGAGCAGGAATGTTGGCGTTGGATTTGCGTAAACTGGCGGTTTTGGAGTCCCTCCGCCCCAACGGCACTTCCCAATGTGGTCCACCACTCTGTAGATGTAACATCATCGCACAAACTTTTAAAAAGAAATCAAGAATCTAATTTCTTTTCGTGATTTGTCTTTGGATTTTAAGGATAAATGGAAGTTGATGACTTACTAGAACAACAGAGTCTCTTGCAGCAAGGGCAAGAATGTCCGAACATGAAACCGTGTGAGGGCACACTTGCTCTACCTTAGCCTTGATTTCGTCAATCACATCAAATCCTCTTAGAGAGTTTTTGTTCGGCCCCGAATTCTTCTCACTCACTATCTTCTCATCGTCGTCTAGCAGCACCGATGCATCACACCCCTATACACGAAAATCGTTACAATTAATGCACACAGAGAGACACTGCAAGAAAACAGACTTTTAGCTACAAAAGTTCTGAATATCAATTTTACCTGGACAAAACAGTCATGAAAGTGGAGCCTAAGAAGAGAAGCAGCCATTCTTGAATCCTCAGCAATGGCATTTTCCAGAACAGACATTATGATCTCATTAGCTTGCGGGCACGAAAACTCGTAAAACCCCGGGGAAAGACCAAAATACCCTCCAGAGCCCGGAAAAGCCTCCATCTGAGAGCAAGAGAGCGAAGCAACGACCATGAAGCTGAAAACCAACCGCAGAGAAGCCATTTCGTTTTTTCTTATTTGGGGGATTTTGATGAAGATTGCAATGCTCAATCACATGAGTTATATAGAGGGATGAATTAGTAATGTAATGTGACATCAACTGCTCCACATGTGTACCAAATCCTTTTGGTGTTACTTGATAGTTGCCACTTAGGGGTAGTGTAGACCATTTCAACTTTTTTGGAAGATTTGAATTATGGGGGATAGTGTTACTGGTTTTAGGTTTCACCTGCTCGTAGACTGCATCAAATAATATGTCACCCATGATAATATGTTTGCATTAATCGGGCTTGGTCCGGACGTGCCTAAGTTTGGCGTTTTCTTGTTTATGACTTCTTGCTATATTGGTCAACTTAATTAACTAATGAAATGG
Organism: Ballota nigra; assembly: GCA_947034835.1. Taxonomy (NCBI): domain Eukaryota; kingdom Viridiplantae; phylum Streptophyta; class Magnoliopsida; order Lamiales; family Lamiaceae; genus Ballota; species Ballota nigra. The sequence continues at coordinate 98,161,471 of OX344721.1, forward strand.
GAAAGATGGACAGGGTAAGGAACCTTTCAACATCACAAATAAAGTTCTTGCAATTGAAACTTTTTTTTTTTTTGGGACAAAGCTAATGTAAAAAAGTTTTATTGTGCAATTGGTTTGCATTCTATGTGTGTTTTTTTTTAAGCAATACCGTATCTATTCCCATTTATTTGGCACAAGATTTAAGAAAAATATAGATAAAGCGGATAAAATAAGGTTATTGTGGGGTTTTGCCGAGTTCATTTATAGATAGTATTTTTTTTTTAGTGTAGAATTAATAACATTTGAGTAATTAAGTGGTGGTGAAAAGGATGAAAATGAAGCGATTGTTTCCATACGAGGTATGTGAATAGATTTGGTGGTCATCCCAATAAGGTAAATAGGAAAAGATATATGGAGTATTAGTTGTCACTCCGTCCAATTTTATTAATCCTACATTCCATATTGGTCTATTCAATAAAATTAGTAATGTTTCCTAAAAAAATATTTTACACTCTCAATTTACAACTCACTCTACTTTTCCATACAATATATGGAATTCCTTAAAATCCATGCAAAGTAAAATAGATCTAATAAAAATTGAAGGGAGAGAATATTTTAGTATGGCATCATAATCACAAACCTATAGCACGATTGACCAGTTTTATATAAGATCATCTTTTGTTGGGGATTTGATTATGCGAACTCAAGTGGACAATACTTGCCAGAAGAGATTTCACAACTGTATTTCATCTTTAAAATACACAGTTAAATGAAGTAGGATTATAGGAGATGAGAATACGAAGGAGCTTGAATAACTTTTACTTTACTGATTTTTATGAAATAGAATAGTCAACAATTTTACTAAAATTCAAGGAAAATAAAATCCCTGAAATGACCCCATAAGATGAAATTATAATCAGAAATGTCTGCAAAATATGAAGCAATCAGCCAACTATATTCACAAGAGATACGAGCAAGGAGTAGAAACTCATGCAAGTCATTGCTATACAAAGACACAAGTTACTCTACAGCACAACCAAGGCAAAGCACTTGCCAAGGAAGAGTTTTCCACCAAACACTTGGGAGCAAGCTCGATCATGTGATGCAAGTTTGTCTCATTGGGGTGAGAAGCCTGGCAAAGCGCAGTGGAACATGAGCTCTGATCCGCGCTCCATCTTCCACATATTCCTATCATAATTATTGAGTTTTTGGGATTAATCTGTGTTTAATAACTAAATTTAAATGGAAAAAGAGTCGAACATTAACAGAGAAAGAGCACAGCGTGCCTTTAAAATTGCATCATCACGATTGCATAAATTAAAAGGAAGATGCAATATGGATAAAGGAAAAGTTACTCTCATGGCTCGTTTGCTATGGGGGATAAGGAAGGTATGATGCCTTATCCTCCTTTTATCATATGTTTGGTACCGTTTCTGAACAATACCATTGACACTTTAAAAAGTCCAACAGGGTATACATAATTCTTTTAAAAGGTATTACCAATATACCACCACCCCAATAGTATTATTTAATACCTCATGCATGGGACATCATAATTTCTACATTTTCAACCCAATTTACTACAATACTCTCCTAACTTTTTTTTTTTTTTTTTTAATTTGAATGAGGGACAAAATGACATTTTCTATTTTCTCACATCTAATAATGCACTACACCAAACACGAGATAACAAATACCTCAAGATATCAGTTGTAGCTAATCTCTTGTAGCAAACAATTGAATAATGCTATTACGTGTTGAATAATCATTTTTTTTACATTATCCCACCTTATCACACATACTGTAGCAAACGAGTCCTATCACTAACACCATCTCTTTTACCATTATGTCAATTGACTTTCCTTAAAAGAGCAGAAACAGGCCCAAAGCTTATTATGTGAGATACATACATATTAGCTCAGGTAGGATTAGATGATCAACAAATTTATTTTTCCTGCTTTGGCTGATCATATTATATACAATCAGCTCTTATTTTTCTTTAATATTTTCAGCTCTTTTTGGAAATACTACGTAAATTAATATAAACTACATAATCCCTAAATTTCTTGTAATTATTTACACTAAAGATGAGTACTGCACTCACCCGCCAAATGATTCAATATCTGATTAAATTAGTACTCAAGATTCTACTTAATCAGTATACATACATTCATTTCACAAGGACTGTCTAAATTATTTTGTGGAGATAGCTTTCTCTCTCTCCAGCTTTCAGGTGCCATTAAGTCACATTGAGGCTACCCTGCTGGGAAATAATGTCTTTTTAAGACCGTAACTATGGGGGATAGCAATTGAAGGACATGTTTTCGATTTGGCAAATGTAGGCCACTAAATTATTTTTTCGTACATTTAGGCCGAATTGGCCCGACAAACGCACACCCACACTTACGGGCCTAAATATGCGAAAATTGCATTTTAACGGGCATATATGTGCAAAATTAAATTTTTACGCGCCTGAATGTGTGGACAATAATAAACTGCCTACATTTGTCAAACTTAAAACATATTTTCCTTTAATTGCTACCTCCCGTAGATATTAGTTGCAGTCCTAGGAAAAAATTATTCCCTTTCCTGCTGTCAATAACCCATTTCCTCAAATTCCAAAAGCTAGTCATCAAGCAGATCCTCTTTGACCAAAGTACTATGTGAAACTCTAGGTTCTGTTCTTCATCACACATTCACAATGTTTAGGTGGGAAGCTGTTCTTTTAAAGAACAAATCAAGGATCCAAACTTCTTCCCAATACCTCCCAAGAGATTTTAATGATATAAACAGCAGGAGGAAAAAACGTCAGGAGTTGAGATACTTGAAAAATAACATCTCAACAAGCTGCACGCGCCGAACATAGGGAGGAAACTGTTGATTGAGTAACAATCCAGAAAAGAAAGCTTACAATTTTTTCAACCATGCCAACATGATGTATGGTGCTTAGAAGCTCCCCCTTGTCAAATGGAATCAGAGCTTCCACCCATACCATCATATCCTGTAAAAGAAAATTACAGGATCTTATAGCACACCGAATTCACACTGAAGTTTTCACAGGAAAAGAGAAGGAAAACGAAGAGAGAGAGAAAAAAAAACAATTAGCAATTTTAAAAGAAAAATATCCAGAAGTACCTTTAGTTTCTCTTGAACTGCATTGCAGAAATCATCCAGGCCTTCACCAGTTAAAGCAGATATGCATACAATATTGGGTTTCTTCTCAGCCTCGGACCTTAATTTTTTAGGGTCTCTTGCATTATCAATCTGTGAAATTATGAATTAATCAATCACAAAGTAATTCATTAACTATATTGGAGTACAATCAGCCAAACTTGGTGTTTTGAACCAGAAAATGTTGAAATCTCTAATATCACCGCCACAATAAAGAACAAAGAATAAGCAATTCAGTTGTTGTCTAACAATTAGATAACCAAATAGTATTATGCTATGTCACTTCCGCAATGCCAAGGAAGAAATCAATTGCTAATAAGGGTTGTGAATCATATGTTCATTTATAAGACAACTATTATTTGGTCAAGTTGATGCTATTAATCTGCATGCCACATCTTGAACTTTAGCTCGACTATATAGTGCAACCTCATGCTCTCACACTGCCACATTGGATTGGCGATTTTGTTGAGAAGTTCTCAGCTAGACAAATTAAAATGTAAAAAAAGACAGTAAGGGTATACTTGTTTACAGCTTCCCACCCCACTATTTTTATTTCAAATTCAGCTTCCCACCCCACTATTTTTATTTCAAATTTAAATCCTCATTTGTTTATCCAGATTTTGGTGTAAGGTTTCAACTTTTTTCTAAAATTCTACCTATAATACTAATAATACACCTATTTTACTTTTTCCAAACACAACTTTCAATACACTATCAATCATCAATCCCCCATATTTTATTATTATAATCTACCCAAACACTTTCTCTCCTCCCTTTTCACTTTAAGCACTCTGTCCGACTTTACATACATTTTCTAATACACAATCAATCATCTATCACATACTCCCTCCGTCCCGGAGGAACTTGCACACCTCCTTGGGCACAATTTTTAAGAAAAAGTCACTTTTTGCATAAAGTAGTGGCATATGGGTAAATATGTGTATATTTTTGTGAGTGTGCATGCAAATCAATGTTTCCTTTTATGGAGTGTGCAAGTTCTTTTGAGACGGACCAAAAAGGAAAGTGTGCAAGTTCCTCGGGGACGGAGGGAGTACTTTTTAAAAGCCTGCCCTATCAAATCCTACAAACTTTACCTCCCAAATATATGCAAAATCCAAATTCACCTTTTACTATTCATCTAATCCACCTACTGGATTACAAATCCAGAAACTAACAACCCCTAAGTGATTCAGGCAAAGTCAACTACGATAGAACAAAGTGGCTAGATAACTCTTAATACCTTGTTCCACACAATTAACTTTGGGATGGAGGAGGTATCAAGTTCTGCAAGAACTTTGTCCACAGCATCAATCTGTTGCTCTGCCATTGGATGGCTGAAAGAAAAGTACAACGCTATCAGAAGCTGCATCAGCTATGATTTACAGCCCACTACTGGTAATCAATCATACCTAACATCCACTACATGTACCAGAAGCGATGACTCAGATATCTCTTCCAAAGTTGCTCTAAAAGCAGCTACCTGAAAGAAGAAAGATTAGCTAAAAGAGAAATAACTTGATTTGGAACATGAATTATAGATTGGCCAAGGTAAAAAGTTAGGATATATGAAAAAATATCTTGACAAAGAATGAGGAACAAACATGATGTACGTATAGAAACATTCATACCAGTGTCGTTGGTAACTTTTGAATGAAGCCAACAGTGTCAGTCAAAAGAAACTCCTTCCCATTCTTCGTCTAGAAAAAAAGAAGATAAAACAATTTCTTACATTAAGGGAATGCAAAAAAAAGATTTAAGCTGCTGAAACAGAACCAATGATTAGTGAAGAGTTATCGTTCACTAGACACTATTTCTTTCTTTCTTTCTTTTTTCTATAATTCTATCCAATGATTTAGTGAAGGAAAGTAAAGAAGCAAAAGGAAAATTGTTTGAGTGCAAAATAACATTATGTTTCACTCTGGCACAAAATGCCATCAACTAGACAGATACTCTGCATGTGTAATCGAGTAATATGAAGATATATATAATAATTGAACAAATAGCCAAGTAGTTGTCAAAACTGTAACTCTTCAACCATTTTCATTGTGCAACCCTTCAAACTTATAAATAAAAAATGTTTCCACAGTTTTAGGCGCTATAAGTCAGGATTCAAGGCCAATTCTATTAAACTATAGAGATGAACATATTATTGGAAAAGATCATCCCTAGACTGTGATGGTGTTAAATTAGAGTCAAGGGTAACAACTTTCTTTAGGGACAGTATACTTGCCTGGACCCTTCTTGTAGTAGGATCAAGTGTTGCAAATAGCTTGTCCTCAGCAAGAACATCAGCTCCAGTCAATCTGTTTAAAAGTGTACTCTTTCCAGCATTTGTGTACCCAACCTGTAAAGGAAGTTTTGACAGTTATACCATTCAGTTAAGCTCCATGACAACATCCTAAGAATAATTTCTCCATCATGCATTTAATTAAGCATGTACTAAATAAAGTCTGTTTAATTTGGAACAGTACATATCCCTGAGGTTCAAAGACTGGGATGCTGGGCAAGTGGGGTGCTTGGAAGTTGGAAGATAATAAATATCGAAGAATTTGTTGTTGGGGCGACAGATGTACTCTAGGTCATGTACTAAGATGTTGATTAAGAATCTACTGCATTATTGCTATATTAAGCTATAGCAAATAATCAGAATCAAACTCTAACGTCTGATATTATCCATTAACCAAAGTGCAATAAAGAGTATTTCCTACCAAAGATACAACTGGGACAGGCACAGCAGTTCGTCGGTTCCTGTACTGCTTCCGATGTTTACGTACAGATTCAATCTCTTTCTTGAGTGCACCAATCTGAAAATTACAATAAAAATGAGTGTTTTGTATATGTGCAAACCTCTTATCAGGAAAGAAACTTAAAGGCAGCAAAGTGCATTAATAGAAATATGCTACCAACAATTCAAAGTGCTTGGATAACCATTGCAATGACAGAGAAGAAAAGAAAAATTATTCAATAAACAAGCAGAATGTTTTGCCAAATCAAGTATACTATTTGTTACTTTACTGATCACTTTTAACATATATCTAATCCAATACTATAACAAGCAGTCTATAACATCATAAAAGATAGAGCGTCTTTTAACAATAGCAACATAAGGCAAGAAGCACACCTGGTCACGTAAGATACGCTTGTCAACTTCAATTTGTTTCTCACCCATACCCTTCACCTGCCCTCCAGCTTGGCGCTCAAGATGGGTCCACATTTTTGTTAATCTGGGTAGTTGATACTCCATCTGAGCAAGAGTAACCTAAGAGAAAAGGCTTCTCTAGTTAGCATCAATAAAAGTGATAGCCTTTAAAAATTAAAAAATAATAATGAAACCTGTAAAGCAGCTTCACGGGTGGCTGCTCGCTGGTTGAAGATATCCAGGATGAGAGCAGTGCGGTCACATACCCTAACATCACCGCCAAAGATCTTCTCTAAGTTCCTTAACTGCCTATCTTCAACCATTTCAAATCAGTAAAAAGAAGAGCAAACCATTTCAGCAAAATTATAATTGCAAATATGAATGAAGAACAAATCGTTATGTCATCTCCACTACCCAGGGGCATAACCACATTGCAGAGTTTAGGTTAAACTCCCACAAAGAGTACCCCTAACGAATTATAGTAGCAGACGGCATGACTAAGGGGACAAAGGTTCACATAATTATGCATTTATGAGTTACGAGGTCATAAGAACCAACCCTGGTGATAATTCATCATCAAAAATCACTGTCTCAACATCAAATGCATTGATTGCACTCTTAATTTCTGCCACCTTTCCTGATCCTATATATGTCCTAGGATTGGGAGCAGCAAGCCTGCAGCAGATAGAAAAATCATCTCAAATTAATGAACTCAAATCTTGAAGTAGTCATATTAATAAAAACTTGCCACAACAAATTGAAAATCAGAAATCATAATCCATTATACTTACTTTTGCGTTGTAGAACCGACAACATGTAATCCAGCAGTGTCAGCTAGTTGCTCCAATTCACTAAGTGACTCTTCTATACTAAATGAACCACCTGTTTCGCCTTTCCTTGCCACACCAACTAGATAAGCTTTCTCTTCAAACACCTATCTTCAAAATAAAAAAATTAGAATCCAACAACAAGCATATATTATGCATCTATACATCTCCAAAACCCAGTGATGTTTGTTTTGGGTTTTCAAAACAAAGATTTAGATTTTGAAATTTAAAACCGGTTCTAATTTGAGATTTTGAAATCCTTTAACCACCTATAAACCTACTGCCACACTTTTTCACACAATCAATTCTCTCTCGGTATACTTTAATATATAAAACCATAATTCACATCATCCAATCACATCCATAGATTTCAAAAATTGGTTCGTTGAAGTCATTTAAAACCCAAAATAACATATATTGCTTGGTCCTGAGTGTCTCGCGTATCATAATTAATAATAGTGCACCATTTTCGAAAATCTTAAAGGATTATTCAAATAATTCACTAAACAATTTTAACACGTTTATTGAAAACCTAATAGCTCGGAGAGATGGGAAATCAAAACATACAGCCACAGAATCTTTTGAAGAAAAAAGAGACAGAATTGAACTAGAAGAAAGATATACCTCTCGTCCATTTCGCGATTTAAAGCGGCTTTCTCTATCACTTTCCTCAACATCTCCTCTCTTCTCTTCCGTTTTTTTTTCCACAATTTGACTGGTGCCTTCTTCCGTTGCCGTATCTGTTTCGTTTCCACTGATCAACCCATGACCCTGGCCCTCTGGTTCGGCATCGAGCGGGGCGCTCCGCTCAGAAACGGCGTCGTCGGGGTACAGAAATCCTACTTCATCAGTACGAACAGCCTTGGAACTAAAATGTTTACCATGAGAATGAAGTTTAACGAATTGAAAGGGTTTGATATTAGGGTTTGGAGATAGTCGTAGAACGAAACCCAGTTCACGATTCAGAAACGAAGGTTTCAAGATCGAGCAAAAAAAGCATAAGCTCATGATAATAATAATAATTCTTTCACTTTTGGTTTCAATTTCTGTTATAATAGTAGTATTGTGTTACTCCAGTTTATAATCATGAACGTATATATTGGAAGTAACCAGTTCCCATGTTTGTGTGGTTATTTGGCCAGTCGCGGTCATATCTCCTTCCTTTTGCTGAAATTATTTCCTAGTGTAAAATTGGTTTTAATACCCTTGTAAAAAAAAAAAAAAAAAAAAATTCGGTATTAATATCATTTTGTAATGGCAAAGTTTTGTGTGTGTGTGTGTTACACTGCACACTGTTAACATTTGGTGTGTAACAATCCGGGTCGGTTTCGGGACGTTAATACGGGTCAATAGACTAGGTTTTGCTTTCCTTTTTTTTCATTTCTCAATTTCAGTTTCTCTCTAGCCGCTCTCCGCCGCCCTCTCTCTTTCTCTGTTTGCGTTTTCCATCGATTTGCGTTCGATTTCCAACCGATTTCCGTCCGGATTTCCACTCCGTTCGTATGTCGCCCGATTCAGTTGATTTGCAAGCTGTTACCATCTCTCTCCATCCGATTTCGCCGCGCTGCTTCGGTCCACGGTTTCCGTCGGTGCTTCGGTCTTCTCTATTTCCGGCGCTGCCTCAGTCTCCACTATTTCCGGCTGACGGTATGCTTTCTAACGTTTTCGTTTATGATTTGTATTATTTTAGGTTAATTTGTGTAAGGAAGCTAAATGTATGGCGTATGCAATAGATTTTAATTTGTACGTGCCCTAAACCACACAGTGAATTGTGAAATCATCCTCCATGAGCTTCATAAATCACTCTAATGGTCTTTTCAATTTAATTCAGAGCGCAATCGTGTAAAGTCGAGTTCATCTCCGATTCGCTCTCTCCAGTTGAAACAACACCGATATCCTGGATTTTATTTGCCGCCGTGGCCTCGCTTTTCCGTAGGCGTTTCTTTGAATTAAATTAGGTATTTCACTACCACCCGATGCTTATATTTTTAGGACGGTCTTCAGATTGTACGAATATAGATTTTCATTGCCAAAATTTATCGTATCTTATTGATTGCTCCATCTTTTTATCATGTATGCTTGTTGCTCTCGTCCAATTCTGTTAGGGACCATTTGGTTTGAGGGATTGTCTTTATAATCCCAGGTAATCTTGTGTTTGGTTTGAGGAATTGACAAGACCATGACCCTGGATTGACTAGAACGACTATCTCGTGTACAATTCGATCCAGAAATTTGGTTCTAGTCCAAATTTTCTGGTTCTAGTCTATTCGTTTTTCAATAGTCGTTTTAATCTAATTCTAGTTAATCCAATCCTATCCCGTAAACCAAACAGCCCCTTAGTATTTTATTAATTGGATTGTGATTAATAGTATGCCGTGCAAAATTGCGGATTGAGTTAATAGATTTATTGATTATGTTTTGTGTTATCTGCATAATTTAGGATGTATATTAAGGCTCCTTCTTGGCATAATTGGCAATTCATATGGCTACTGATTTTGATTCGGATGCATCTGACGAATTCCATTCACTACTGCATTGACCTAATAAACAATTTTTATTTCATAATAAACAACTTAAATAAGGACCATAATATACTACTGCATTGACCTAATAAACAATTTTTATTTCATAATAAACAACTTAAATAAGGACCATAATATACATACATATGAATATATATAACATCTATACATCAAAATGCTTGCCTTGGATGGTTTAAATTTCCTTTGGCTGTAAAGGCCTATGTTTGCAGCATCCACCACTGCTTCGAAAGGTCCATAATAGTCGAGCCATTTCTGCAAGAATATATACATACTTTTCATTCTCATAGACAAGTATGTGACTTTAAACTAGAGGGAATTACTTCTATGGACTACAAGTGCATGTTTAAAAGGTATCAGTTGGTTTCAGTGAACAGTATTAATCATGTGCACACAAGTGTTAATCTTGACTAGATAAAAAGAAGACATGGGCCTCCGAATGCTATGGACTTCTGCTTCAAAAACAACCCCTAAATTAGGGGCCTAAAGTAACATCTATCCCCCATTAATTAGTGGTTGAGCAGGTACAAACTTGAAGTAGACATTAAAAAATTAAAATGACTGCTATATGTTCATGGGGTTGGCTTATTTTTATATATGCTGATAAGCAATATATTCAATGTGGCTTATTTTTATATATAATATATTCAATGTAGGTGATGTGATTTTTACTTGATTTCGCAGGGGCAATATGTTAAAAGGCTATTGTGCAAGGAACGGGAAGATTGATTTCAATTTGTTATGGAAGAGTGCAACTCCAAGAAGGGTGCAAGATTTAGTTTGGAAGATGATTAGACAAAGGATGACAACGACGGACAATATTTCAAGAAGAGGAATCAAACATTCTGATGGGTAAAAGAAGTGCAAATTATGTGGAATTACATTCCAAAATTCTGCTCATCTATTCATTGAGTGTAGCTTCACACGTAATACATGGGTTGGAATATAATATTCTATTTTGTGTGTAGGGCCCCGTAACCCACTTACCAGGGGAAATTGCAATAGTAGCTCCAACACTTACGAAAATTAGAGTGAAACCTACACCTTTTGGTATTAGTGAATGAATGGTATGGTACTAGCTGATAAACATTATAGTATTAGCTTAATGTGTTATGGAATTAGTGGATGAATGCAATGACTTTAATTGATGAATTATATATTGTATCAGTGGATGAACGATATGATATTAGCTGATAAATATTATGGTATCAGTGGATAAATGCAACGATTTTAATTAATGAGTTAGATGCAGTATCGGTGAATGAATGATATGGTATTACCTAATAAACGTTATGGTATTAACTTATATGTGTTATAGTATTAGTGGATAAATGCAAAGATTTTAATTGATGAATTAGATGTGGTTTCAGTGAATGAATGATATGGTATTAACTGATAAACGTTATGGTATTAGCTGACTAACACATAATTTTTTTCATTTTTTTTTATTTATGAATCCTATTTAAATTCATTTTTAGTCCAAAAGACAAACTTATTTAAATGTTGGCTTAAAAGTATGTGGAGTAAAATAAAATTATTGCCTCAAAGTTGGATTAGAATAAAATTAAATAAAGGTATTGGCTCAAAGTTGGATTAAATGCAACGAAAATTAATTGATGAATTAGATGTGGTATCGGTGAATGAATGATATGGTATTAGCTGATAAACGTTATGGTATTAGCTGACTACACATAATTTTTTTTATATTTTTTTATTTATGTATCCTATTTAAATTAATTTTTAATCCAAAAGACAGACCTATTTAAATGTTGGCTTAAAAATATGTGGAGTAAAATAAAATTATTGGCTCAAAGTTGGATTAGAATAAAAATGAATAAAGGTATTGGCTCAAAGTTGGATTAAATGCAACGATTATGTGGTATCGGTGAATGAATGATATGATATAACTGATAAACGTTATGATATTAGCTCTACACATAATTTTTTTCATTTTTTTTATTTATGTATCCTATTTAAATTCATTTTTACTCCAAAAGAAAGATCTATTTAAATGTTGGTTTAAAAGTATGTGGAGTAAAATAAAATTATTGGCTCAAAGTTTGATTAGAATGAATTAGATGTGGTATCGGTAAATGAATGATATGGTATTAGCTGATAAACGTTATGGTATTAGCTGACTACACATAATTTTTTTTTCATTTTTTTACTTATGTATCCTAGTTAAATTCATTTTTAGTCCATAAGACAGACCTATTTACATGTTGGCTTAAAAGTATGTGGAGTAAAGTAAAATAAAATTATTGGCTAAAAGTTGGATTAGAATAAAATTGAATCATAGGAAATATTAGTTTGTAAATATAATGTATCATTAAATGAATTTTATAGCATCAACAAATTAATATGATTGTATAAATTTCATAAACAAATTTCTAAGAGATGATTCATTTTTACTAGAGCTTCTTATTTTATATAATTTTTTGAACAACCCTTGCAATTTTATGTGCTAAATTAGTACCACGATTAACACACTTCACTAGACACAATGAAAGATCTTTCAATACCTTTTTTTACAGCCATCAATAGAATTACACGATTTTGACCCAGTGACAACATTTACAACCACTTTAGCATCCATTTCGATAATTACTATGTTCAGATTTCCCAATTTTTTCCTCAAACAGAGTGGTGATTACGAAAAGATCTAGTTTTTCATTGATGCGGGTGAAATGGAGTTACTTTGCATATCATATACCCATCACCTATTATTATCCATGCCCTGAGTGAAATACACACAATCTCCCCTGCAACCCATTTCCTCAGAATTCACCCAGCAGCAACGTCGATCCAAGAACATCGTCTTCCCTTTCAGCCTTCCCATCTTAATACACTTCAATTCATCAAAACAGAGACGAAAAACCTCCAAACGATCCACAATTTCAATCGACCTCTCATGAATAAACAAAATCAGAAAGACCTCGTCATTCATTCTGAACAATTGCTCTGTAAACAGCCTCCAATTCACAGACGTCTAATTAAGCATTCCGGCATAGTAAGCACAAGGGAATATAGAAGGCACACACAGAGTACTACTTCTTCATGTCTTAGAGGGAGAAACAATATTTCCCAAACTCACCATTTTCATACCCTCAGTCGGATTTTAATCCCTAATTCAATCATCCCTAATTTCGATTCAAATCCCTAATTCAAACAAAACAATTGAAATCAGATCCTAACAATTACAAAAAGCACACCATACCTGTTATCATCAGAGGGAAGTCGGGTTCCATTTTATCTGGCAATTTGATTCAAAAGTTTCAAAGTTTCGAAAGTTTCGAACAGTTTGAACGAAATATCAATCTTAATATGCTTAAAAAATTAGGAAAAAGTCTTCCAGGAATCCAAAATTTCCAATGAAATTGCAAGTTTATGCTTGATTCGATCTAAGTTTCTTCCCAAAAAATCTCTTTTCTTTGTGAACTCACTCGATAGTTTGGCTTTGTATTTTTTTCTGTGTATTCCCCATATTGTGAGTGTATTTCACGTTTTAGTATGTGTTTTTTGGTTTTTATATGTTGGGTCAAATATAAGTGGGTGGGGTCTACATATGATACTCACAGTTTTTTTTGGTGTGTAACACACACTCTTTTGTAATACTATAATTTTAATTATGTGATTTATTATAATTATAAACTAATGTCAATGTTATTTCTGTGTGTAAATATTTTATATTATCTTGATGAACACCCATTGTTCATCAGATTTTTTTTTATCAATATTTGAAGATATTACCGAGTTAATGTTATGTTATTATTTAATTAATGTGATGATATTAATTAGGTAACCAGTTTCGCAAATCTCATATTAAACTTGTTTACAATATAAAAATTTTGTTTTTATATTCATTCAGTGATACCATTGCATTTATAAATTAATATCGACGGTGTAAAATGTTATGAATATTAGTTTATAGAGCAATGATATCACTAAATGAGTGTTATCGTATCAATTTCATATTATTAACAAGTTTCACATGAGAATGACCCATCTAGTTTCACACGTTGAATAGGTTTCATAGGAGAGCTTGTTTCTCCTCGTGCACTTGTTGTAATTTTATTTTTTGTACATACCAAAATATTATTTTTCTACTCTCATCTAGTAATGCAATGCATGTGCATTGTGAACTTGTTGACATTGTTGACTAGGGCGGCATGAACGTGTAGTTCGCGGTGTTGCTAAGCGTGACAAAGACAATATTATACACGGATGCGACCAGGTAACCCATTTATGGCAAGTTCAACCAATTTTACTTTGGAGTAATTTCAGGGTGCAAACAACTCAAGACATTCAACATTTCATCGCATGCATAATTTTTTATGAATATTTTTGTGTAAAGATCTTTATGCACCATCAACTCATCAATAAAGACCACGTCAAACCCTAGCCAATACTCCCTATCTGAAACTCATGATATGAACAATGACATGATAATCGAAGTGGGCATACCAAATAACATTTGTAGTGTGCACGACATGCTCATGAAACACATGTGGTATGGGTTGGATTCACTTAATTGGAGTTAGCGGTGTTGTCTTACATACTACCTGCATAATCAAATAAACATAAAAAAAAAAAAAAACAGTTAACTAATTATATTAACTAGCCAAATTACTAAACAAAGGGTGCTGGAAAATCCAAAGAAGTCAAGCTAATCCATTACTGGAAAATAATACCTAAATAACAAATATGAGAATTCAATAGACTAAACAACTAAATTCCCTCCTAATTTTCTCCCAAAACTACCTTAAAGTTTGGAAGTTTCAACATCAATACATCTAATAGCGAGCACAAAAAGGTTTGGAAATATTTATATGTGTGATGAATTACGATGAGATGGACTCTAGAATGTAAACCAGGTCATATTTGTGTTGTTTCTACAAACAAATCACAAAACATACATCCAACCAATCTCATTGTGCGTAGTGTGCAAGTGCTTGCTCACTAATGGTGAATCCATATAAACAAAGTATTATATTTTTATCAACAATCTTTTTTACTTCACCATTCGATCATCACTTAAGTACCTTACATGTCATTAATTTTACACTCACAAACAACCACTTTCTTCATAAATTGACCAATCAATACCCAAAATACACTTACTTTATCTATTTTATATACATTTTTTAAAATATATCCAAAATATTCGAGCATAGTTTTTATGAACGGAGGTACTAGTTAGTTAGAGAACCATTTCAATTTTTGCCAACCAGAAGTATGATCGTTCAATTTTTGTCAACAATCTTTTTTCGTCCATCGAAAGTATGACCATTCTATTTTTTGTCAACAATTTTTTTTTTCTTCTCCATCCACCCATCACTTAATTATCTCATATGTCATTGGTTTTACACCCACAAACAACTCCTTTTTTCATATATTGATCACACAATACTCCAAGATACACTTACTTTATCTATTTTATCTATATTTTATAAAATATGTCCAAAGTATACGAGCATAGTTTTCGTGGACGGAGGTAGTAGTTAGTTAGAGAGTCATTTCAATTTTTATCAACCAAAAGTATGATCATTTTATTTTTGTCAAGAATCCTTTTTCGTCCACCAAAAGTATGATCATTTTATTTTTGTCAACAATCTTTTTTTTTCTTCACCATTTAATTATCACTTATTTACCTCACATGTAATTAATTTTACACTCACAAACAACCATTTTCTTTATAAGTGGACTACACAATACCCCAAAATACACTTACTTTATCTATTTTATCTACATTTTTTAAAATATGTCCAAAATATACGAGCATAGTTTTTGTGGACGGGTGTAGTAGTTAATTAAAGAATCATTTCAAGGGTAATATTTGTACTTTAAAGTTTCAGAGGATGAATTTTATTTATCATAACAAGGGATTTACACTGTCTAATGGGAGACTTTTTAGGAAACATGGTTCAAGGGGAATATAGGTTTATATTAGATTTGATGCCTACACGAAATTCAAAATTTTAGTTACACACAACCCTAGTATTTGAAAAGTCCACAAAAATGAAAGAGTGAGTACATTTAATCATCGTCCAACGACTGGAAGTCTATATTCGCTATCACATACAGGCTCTAGCACCCCGACAAATTTGAGCTCATTCGGTCTAAAAATGGATATTACAGAATATAATTTGAGACTAAAATACACATCATGATCGCTAAGTGAAAACTCTTAGAAGAGTAAAGACTTTTATAAAGATGATAGAGGAAGAAAGATATTTTGCGGTTCTAAGTTGTTAGTATATATGTCCTAGAGACAATCGTTAAAAGGATATTGTACTTGATCATATTCAGTTATTTATGTATTATTGATTCGATCAATAATATTCGACATTAACACTTATAGAATAATATGTTAGATTGTTTACATTTATTCATATATGTGTTCTCGTGAACAAATATCGTCATTGAGAATGTGAGCCCTAGATGACTATGCCATGACTCTTAAATTAGCCTCAAATAATGATCATCGAGAATAGGATATTGATCATGCAATTGATATTAGTGTATTATGCATCATTGTTGGGAAAATTCGGGTGTCCGGATCTATTCGGGATGAAATTTAAATATGAATTTAAATCTAATTATTACTAGCATGAATTAATCCTAATTAGTTCAAATAATAATTCCAACAACTAATTTTATCATCATGCATGCATAATTAATTCACATAAAAACCTATAGCGGAATAATTAGGAATTTATGTAATCGCGTACCTCTTGTAGATATGGCCTTTGAGAACAACGGGACTAGCTTGATGATGCTATCAACCGAAAGACCTTCTCAAGTATATCCCTTTCACCTTATTCGTTCGCCGGTGGGAAGCGCTCACGAACAATTAAAATAATAAGGAAGAAAGAAAAATAGTTTTGCTCTGATTTTTCCAACACATGGAGTTGTGAAACTGTAAACTGGAGATGAAATAATCATCCTCTATATATAGGGACAGGGTTGGCTGATTTTTACAAGGAATGTGGGGAGAGAATTTTTTTTCTTGGCCTCTAAGAAATCTTGAATATATCTCATATATTCTTTTCTCCATAATAAAATATTTCATAAAAATCTCACCCTCCTAATATATTGGATATTTTCGAAATTCATGGGAGAAATAAACTAGATTTGAATCTTCTTGAATTTATGAGATAATCTTGTATTCCAAGAATAAATATCTTCCATAATATCTTTCCAAGAAAATCAACAAAATCTTTTCTCAACCATATATATAATTTTCGAAATTTTATGGATAAAATCAGCAATAATAATTTTCTTCCATCACACGAGCCGTACTCGCACACGTTTCTCCGTATTAAACCTTAGCAATCATCGTATGATTAATATTATTGCCCAAAACACAAGGTTCAAAGTCACGATGATTCTCACCCAACATGAATCAAAGCAAGTAACTATTAACCACACACAATCTTATTTAAGTGATGGTGATTAAGAAATCAATAACCACTGAGATCTAATTCTTCACATTTCAGAACAGAAGAATTTATCCTCGTTGTAGGTCCTTTTCAACACATATCAAATGTGCTAGTGCAATCTCTTGGTCAAGATAGGTCAATCTGAGAATTACACATCGACCTTTCATGGTGGATTGTTCAATTCCACCTGGGTCGTGAAATTGTACGTTTAGTTACAAGTAACCGTCAACGTAATCTTCCGTGATCGGGTATCACCACATTGAGTACAATGTAACACGTACTACTTATAATGAACTAGTTGCAATAAATATTCAACATTTATTCATATCTAAAGCAAATGCGATAAAAGAATTATTCTCATAAACAAAGTTTTTAATACATGAGTTATACAAAGTAAAAGCATACTTTTACGTATAACTCCAACACATCATACCCTTGGACAATGCAGTGGTTCTCACAACTACGAGATATTAGGTATCTCTTGATGGGCACACAAACACTTTGGAGAGTATTGGCATACCCAATCAGAAATAACTTGGTGTATTCTATTTATGCGTCTATGAGAATATCAGTTTGTGGAGTAGTGTAATAAACTCCTGATTTGAGATCAATATGCATGACATGTGTGGAGTGATGAACTTGATCCAAGAATATGATACATTTCTCAAATAGATGTGGAGAGAATACTTGCCTTCTCATAACTAAATTGAGTCATTGTCCAATGCACGTCGCATTTGAAATGGAGTCCAAATGTTATAATGTGATTAATTAGTAGAATAAGATAACATAATTAAGTTATTTGAATAGACAAATCGTTATGTTTTTTACTCAATCAAAGTATGCATGCATGAACTAATTTTATCACTGTGAGCTTCACATTAGCGGTTGTTATATCCTCGCAACATTCTAACATATTGAGATTGTCTGGTTTAATGTCTAGGATTCAATTAGAACCGTTAGTTTGACTAAGCTGATGTGTGAGGGTCTATGAGTTACACAACAAGTAGTTCTTGTTTATGAATTAAAGTTGGTTAGATTAAATATTTGATTTGATCAAAATATTAAACTATTGAAAAATATATGAAAATATATTAGCTAGAATTATAATTATTTAACTGAATTTGATCTAATTAAATAGGACGACATATTGGATATATCATAATTGTATAATATACTTAGATATCTTATATTGTTATATAGTAAAGATATCTATTTTATATTGGACATTTTGAATGGACCAATAAAATAGATAAATGAGCTTAGAGGCACATACATATAGGTTTGTACTATATATATATATAAATAGATAGATAGATAGATAGGTTTCAAAATATATATATAGATAGGTTTCTACTTTACTATATATAGGGTTAACTAGTACAATCCCCGCGAACTTCGCGAGTTTCGACAAAAAAATGTTAGATTTTATTTTTAAAAACATTATATAAATATATTTTTATTAATTTGGTTATCTAATTATTAATTATTTACTTTTGGCAAATGTATTAACATTTTTTGGCATATTATAATCGAACTTTATTCGACCCAAACAAAAACAAAAAAGAGAGTCTTATTTTTGCAAGTTTGTAACTATATTGTCCTAATTAATTTTGGAAGTTCGAAAAAATATTATCTCAAGCTTGCAAGCTCGTAAAAATAGTATTCTAATTGAACAAACAGTCATAAAAATAGTGTCCTAAATAAACAATTTTTCCGTTATAGCCAATTTAGTTGATGGTAACGAAGAGTATTAATTTTAATTTAAAGAACATTAATTGGTTAAAGTAAAGTGTATCTAAAAATAATTATAAGTTATTCATATATGAAATAATTTAATTCCAAAGCATACACTCAATACTAATATTTTAATGTTAAAACACGTAATACCAAGATGAGGTTAATCATGTTTCTAATCTATAGCTAATAATATCATAACTACGAATTGAATTGTATACAATAAATCATATCTTATAACTTATATCTAAATTAACTCATATAAGAAAGAAATAATTTTTTTTTGCATGTTCGTAAATATATTTTCTCAATTTTGCAAGGCCGCGAAGATAGTGTCCTATTTTTTACAAAAAATCATAAGGTAGTATCCTAAAATAACAAAATTCCCCTTATAATTTTTATTTTGGTCCCATGAGAACAGACAATATGCAACAATAGTCATTCTTAAGATATTTTATGTCCCGTAATGTTTTCAAATTCGGTCTTATAAATAGTTATAGTCAAATACCAGAAGAATGCATAAGTTGCATTATTATCCTAAAGATATTTTAGGAATATTTCAAAAGCATAATGAGAGAAGTTATTATATTATAAAGAATTTAGGACTAAATTCGGAATTTTTAACACAACTTGTTTAAGAATCTTAGTCTTCCGCTTTAAAAACTCGATGCGCATTTTTAGGAATATTCTATAGGACTAATTCTGGACTAATTTAAAAACTTGACGGACATTTTAGGAATATCCTATATTTTATTAATAATCTAGGACTAATTTTGAATTTTTTAACACAATATTTTTAAAGAATTTTAACACAATATCGAAGAGACATTAGCTAAAAAAATAAATAGAAAACAATTGCTAGAAATTCGTAGATGTTATTGTATTAGGACCAAATTAAGAAAATATAAAAGTTAATAGAAGCTATTATATTATTGATCATTTTAGGACTAATTTCGGATAACACAAAAGTTTATGATTTTAGTTATAATTATATGTCACATCATTATAATTAATTATAATTACCTCTCTTTTATGTATCATTATAATATCAATTACAATTGAAAATTATTATAATAATTATTAATTATAATTAAAAGACCAATTTCAAAAAACATAAAAGTTAATAGAAGTTATTATATTATTATAATTACCTCAATACAAAATTAATGTTATCTCCTACATTATACATATCTATATAATGAGAGAATTTATTACATCAAAAATATTTTAGGACTAATTTCAGAATTTTCAACACAATGTTTTTTAAGAATTTTAAGTTGACCAATTACATAGTAAAACACAAAGTATCCAAAGTACAATACGTTGTTAGTACATTAAAAATATTTTAGAACTAATTTAGGAATTTTTGACATAATATTTTTCAAGAATTTTAGTCTTTCGCTTTAAAAACTCGGTGCACGTTTTTTAGAATATCCCATAGGACCAATTTCGGTCCAGTTCCAAAAATTGGCGCACATTTTAGGAATATCAAATATTTTAGGAATAATTTAGGGCTATTTGGAATTTTTAATACAATATTTGTTAACAATTTTAGTCTTCCACACAATATCAAAGAGACCGCTAATTCAATAGAACAATATTCGGCATCAATTTAAAAAACAACAATCTTGGACGAAATTCCAGTATATATTTAAGAGAATTTGTAGTCAATACTGTAGATATTTTAGGAACATTTAAAAAATATAATGATAAAAGTTTATCGGAAAAATTAATGCATGGTACCAAACTTGAAAAGAAAAAAAAAATATGGGACCAAACATCATGAGTTAACACCAAAAATTATGTGAATGAATATTGATATCAAAAGAATAATAATTTTGTAAAAAATATGCGGACTAATTTTAGGACCAATTTTGGAATACACAAAAGTTAATAGAATTTTCTTATAATATGACCATTGGAAAACACAAAAATAGAAGCTATTATATTATTGATCGTTTTAGGACTAATTTCGAATAACAAAAAAAATTATATAATTAATTATAATTATACGTTAAAGAGTCAATGTTACATGTAATATGAATATGAAATTGGACATTGATAGGGTTTAAATTCATACTATATTTTTAATTATATCTATACGTCACATCATTATAATTAATTATAATTACCTCTCTTTAATGTATTATTACAATATTAATTACATTTATAAATTATTATAATTATAATTATAATTAAAAAGTTACATCATCATCATTAATTATAATTACATCACTTTAATTACAATTATAAATTATTATAATGATCATTAACTATAGTTAAAAGGTTACATCATTATCATTAATTATAATCACCTCACATTAATTTTTTATTATAATTATAAGCTACATCAATACAAAATGAATGATATCTCCTCCATTATACATATCTCTATAATGAGAGAAATTATTATTTAAAAATAATTTAGGACTAATTTCAAAATTTTCAATGCACTATTTTATAAGAATTTTAATTTGTCCAATTACATGGTAAAACACAAATTATCCGAAATACAATACGTCGTTAGTACATTAAAAATATTTTAGAGCTAATTTAGGATTTTTTAACACAATATTTTTCAAGAATTTTAGTCTTCCGCTTTAAAAATTTGGCGCATGTTTTTTAAAAGTATTGGTAACCTGATAATCTATCATCATTATATTCATGTTGTCGCCCCCAACAGTCACCCACATTTGTTGAATTTTTAAAAATACATTTCAGATAGAATTTAATATTAAGGACACCATCATCATTACACCTTTGTCATATCATCCATCATCAAGGGGAATATAATATTAAGGGACACTAAATTATCAAGAGACATTAAATTATAATTACACCATTGTCATAGCACTCATCATGCTCTTGCCATCCATGTCATGGACTAAAATTGTTGTCTTCATAATACATGGTTACGTACCTTTTACAAAGTCAATTAAAACTTAATTTATACCATTGGTCCAATATAAATAATTCTATTTAAAAAAATCATTTAAACAACACAATTTAGTCCCATAATTTTCCAAGACTCTTGATCAAAAGAGAATTGAATTTTTTATAAGTCACATTCATGACATGCACTATATTTTTTTAAAATTAATCAATTAATGAATAGAAGTAATTACACAAATTAGTTGATCATAGCCTATTCCAAGTCCATTTTAGATATAGGAACCCATCATGCTCCACACTCATGCAATTTAAGTAATATAAATTTCCATTTTGGATCATATTAACATTTAAAGCATGATTGAGATAGATGAATTATAAATCATTATGTTATTTATTTTTATTATTTGTGTAATTAAGTATGTTTAAATATCCTAATAAAGGTAGTTGAAGAAATCAACGTCCTTGAATCCAATTTATGTAAAATTTAAATCAAATTGAACTTAAGGCCATTGCCGTGAACATGGCCGGCCAAGGCCTTGATGCCGTAATTAAAATAAAAATAAAAATAAATGACCAATTTCGAAATCATGAAAGTAACCACACTCATGCAGTTTAAGTAATATAAATCTCCATTGTCGTGAACATGGTCGGCCAGGGCCGGCTAATACCATGTGCAAGGTGATCACTTGCACAAGGCCCCCAATTTTTTAGGGCCTCATTTTTTAGTGTCTAATTTATATATATATATTCTAATATATATATAATAATTTACACATATATATATATATATATATATATTTATGGAACATAATCAATAGAGAATTTATTTTTTGAGTGATTTTCGTATATTGTGAAACTCTTTACCATAGATATAAATATTTGATTAACGAATTTGCTTCAAAAAATGCTCAGAGGGCGAGAATTTTTAAATTATACTTTTGTAAATTAATTACTTTTGTTAAGATATTGAAAATATGTGTTTAATAAATGCCTTATTTTTTGTTTTGCTCGGGCGCCAAAAAATGTCCGAGACGGCTCTGTGGTCGGCTAAGGCCTTGATGCCATAATTTTTTTAAAAAAAGGACCAATTTCGAAATCGGTCAAGTAACCAAAATCATTCAAAGACATACGTCTATTCCTAGTTTAAACCCCTTGATGCGACATTAATATATGACATTTTAATTTAAGTAATATAAAATTCCATTTTGGGTCGAATTAACCTTTAAAATATGCTTGAGATAGGTGAATTATAAATTATTACGTTATTTATTTTTATTAAATGTGTAATTAAGCATGTTTAAATATCCTAATAAAAGTAGTTGAAGAAATCAATGTCCTTGAATCAAATTTTTGGTCGGCCAAGGCCTTGATGCCATAATTTTTTTTTTTAAAAATATATAAAAAAATAAAGGATCAATTTCGAAATCGGCCAAGTAACCAAAATCATTCAAAGACATAAGTTACAATTAGGATAAGTACGCTACATGGCAAATTTAGTCGGGATAGGATATTTAAACAGTACTAATTACACATTTAATTACATTAAATATCATATTAACTTATAATTAACAAATTCCATGAATGAGAGTACATTCCTAGATTAAGCCCCTTGCTGTGACATTAATATACGACATTTTAATTTAAGTAATATAAATTTCTATTTTGGGTCATATTAACCTTTAAAGCATGATTGAGAGATGAATTATAAATCATTATGTTATTTATTTTTATTAAATATGTAAGTAAGTATGTTTAAATATCCTAATAAAGGTAGTTGAAGAAATCAATGTCCTTGAATCCAATTTATGTAAAATTCAATTCAAATCGAATTTAAGGTCATTGTCGTGAACATGGTCGGCCAAGGCCTTGATGCCATAATTAAAAAAAAAAAGACCAATTTCGAAATCATGAAAGTAACCACACTCATGCAATTTAAGTAATATAAATTTCTATTTTGGATCATATTAACATTTAAAGCATGATTGATATAGATGAATTATAAATCATTATGTTATTTATTTTTATTAATTGTGTAATTAAGTATGTTTAAATATCCTAATAAAGGTAGTTGAAGAAATCAACGTCCTTGAATCTAATTTATGTAAAATTCAAATCAAATCGAATCATTGTCTTCGTTATGAAGACTTCAAACCAACAAACTAATTTCAAGGTTAATATTTCAACCATCTTAATCATAATTTCAAGGTTAATATGACCAAAAAATGGATACTTATATTGTTTATGTAAAATAATGTATATTAAATATACCCTGTATCAGAGTATAATCCGATATTAAATCCATTGCCGTGAAAATTGTCGGCCGAAGCTTTGATGCCATAATTTAAAAAAAATAAAAAAAAATAAAGGACCAGTCTCGAAATCATGAAAGTAACCACACTCATGCAATTTAAGTAATATAAATTTCCATTGCCGTGAACATGGTCGGCCAAGGACTTGATGCCATAATTTAAAAAAAAAAAAAAATAATAAAGGGCCAATTTCGAAATCGGCCAAGTAACCAAAATCATTCAAAGACATACATCTATTCTTAGTTTAAACCCCTTGATGCGACATTAATATATGACATTTTAATTTAAGTAATATAAAATTCCACTTTGGGTCAAATTAACCTTTAAAATATGATTGAGATAGTTGAATTTTTTTTAAATTGTAGTAGGGAACTAGATGGACACAATTTTTGCTGGAAATAGATTTATAAGATTATTATTGTAGCAAGAAAGAAAAATAGTATTAATATACATCATTGATAGCAAATTTAACGGCATCAATAATATTACGTAAATTGCGCTATAATACAGCGAATGCAAGCACAATTAAACACAACAAACAATGCAATTTGAAACTATAATTTTTTTTATTAAATTTTGATCCCTTCAACACAACAAATAATGCAATTTTAATATTTTTATTTTTTTTAAATTATGGCACCAAGGCCTTAGCCGACCAAAAATATGATTCAAGGACATTGTTTTCTTCAACTACCTTTATTATGATATTTAAACATGCTTAATTACACATTTAATAAAAATAAAAAATGTAATAATTTATAATTCACCTATCTCAAGCATATTTTAAAAGTTAATTCGACCCAAATTCGAAATTGGCAAAGTAACCAAATTCATTCGAAGAGATACGTCTATTCTGAGTTTAAGCCCCTTGTCGCGACATTAATATACCGCATTTTAATTTAAGTAATATAAATTTCCATTTTGGGTCACATCATAAATATATAATAGCAAAATAATTTCCTTAAATAATTTAGGCACCAATTGTTTTCAACCATTGATCAAGATTTCAGTTTCGTTTTACAACCATTGGATGTATCTTTATTTGATATGGCAGGTTTTTTTATTGTAGTTCTATTTTGTTCGTTGATATGTCTTGATTCATGGTTGGCCATTGGATTATGTCTAAAATGTAGGGACCGTTACTTATTTTTCCTTATATATATAATCTTCTTTTTGCTGATTTGTGATCCTTGAAATTGTAGTGCTTTTGTGTTTTGTTTTATAGTTTACAGACTTTTTTTTCCTTTTTTCAGAAACGTGAGAAATGATCAATACATTGTTGGTTGATTTCTGCTATGCCTGTTTAGGCTTACCAAAGTGAAGTTATTTGTGTATATTATTTTTGTGCTGCAAAAATTGAACTCGTGTTGTAGATCAAAGAATACGCAGAAAATTTAGACTGAAAGTTTTCCTTTGTGAAAACATATGGCCGCCGTGGCATGGAATCGGCACCGCCGACGAACTCGCATTGGCGAAAATTTCATCCCAATTTTAATCTGTAAATTTCCCTGTTTATGGTTTTAAAATACTCCAATTTAATTTTGCAGATCCACGATTCATTGATGGAGGGGATGATTTAAAAATAGGCAATGAGGATTATAAAAGAGGAGCTTGAGAGAGATGAAAGATGAAATAGAGGAGATGAAAGACTGAAAACACTAACATAAAAGAAACGCGAATGATGATGATGATGAATAATGACGATGGAGACGAATGATGATGATGTTGAATAATGAGAGAGCGAGTTGGGAGATTAAGAAGAGCCGTGTATTTGAAGAGATTTTAGAATTAGATTTCATTTCTTTTTTTTTTCATTCTCCACTATCCCAAATCTTAGAGCACGTTAGTTTTAGTTTGACATGTAGTTTAGGATTTTTTTTTCTTTTATTTAAATTTTAGTTCGATTTATTTGTAAATTTTGGAGATATGGTCAAAGATTTATTATTTCAATTCTATATTTTATTTATTTATTTTAAATGACGATCGATTCGCCGTATTATAGTGAAATGTCAACTGATTGTTTTTCGTTCGTCGTCGTGTAAAAGTGATTTCGCCATGTTTTTTTCGTGGGAACCCTGATTTTAGATTCGATTTTGTCCTCTAAAAAATATATTATTAATATATCATATCGGAATATCTAAATATATCATATCAGAGTATGTACAAAAGAAGTCTACAAATATTTTAGACTCGCGAAGTTGCTATAAAAATAACGTATAGTTTGTGGTTTGCAAAATTTACATTGGTATAATAGCAATTCTACCAAGTTGTTAATTACATAAATTATGGGAAAATGAGGTTTAATATTAGTATTCTATCATACTATCGTATATTTATTATTTTCAATGCAAAAGATAAAGTTAAAAAAGTTCATAAATAATGCATTTGGAAGATTGAGTTATACACCTATTCTAGAATGTTGTGGTTTATTTTTTATTTTCAATGCAAATAAATGATGCATTTGGAAGATTGGGTTATACACCTATTCTAGAGTATTAGTTTCTTTGACCGTATAAGTTTTAAGAGTATTAAAATTATTTGTAAATAGTATTTGTGTAAGGTTTGTTATATATTATATGTTTGACTTTAGTAGTATTAATTGGTTAGATCCCAAAAGTGCTATTAATTGTTAATGGAATATATTATGAATTACATATGTTATGCATCCTCATGCTTTAATTGCTACGATTTTTCCTTTTTACCAATTATGACTTACCTATTTATATTAACCGTGTAATTATATTTTTGCACGATTTTTGCAGTTCAGTTATTCGTGACGTTTCAATGGAGTGAAACTAACATTTCCGTTTATTTTGGTTAATTATTAATTTTTTGAATTACACAAATTATATTATGATTCGTGGTTCCAGTTATTTTGGTTTGTAATTATGGTTAATCTGTGCTATTAATTTTCTATTAATTACTAACATTTCCTTAAATACCGCATTGCTACATTTGGTCTCCCATATATTTAGCCGAAATATGTTACGTTAATTAACAATTTTCTGTTGTGAATTGGTCAAATACACTAATTTCTTTACACTTCCGCAAATTTTAATTATTTTTACTAATATGAGTAGTGTTAATTGATTATCTCAATTGTAATAATTGTTATTATGTGGAATATCGTATATATGGTTATCGACTTATATTAGTATCCTTTTTAATATATTTAATTGGTACATTTAAGTAGTATTAGTAGTAAATATCGATTTGTTCCTAAATTTTTTCTAAATTTCTGATACATTGCTATGTAAAAATATATAATTATTGTTAATAATAATTATTCTAAAAAAAATCCTACCTTGATTGCATGCTGTTTCTAAATATTTAATCGTAAATATGCAATATTTATTGTGTCATTTTTTATTTGATTTAATTTAGTCACTATGTGAATTTACTGAATTAGTACATTGAAGTAATATTAGTAATTAGTCTTGAATTGTCCCTAAACTTTTTCTAAAATAATGATAGGTTGGTATGTAGTAATATGTAGTTACTGGAGTATTAATTATTCTAAAAAAATCCTACCTTGATTGCATGTTGTTTCTAAATATTTAATTGTAAGTATGCAATATTTAGTGTGTCATTTTTATTTAATTTAATTTAGTCACCGTGTAAATTTACTAAATTAGTACATTGAGGTAATATTAATAATTAGTCTTGAATTGTTCCTACATTTTTTCTAAAATAATGATAGGTTGATATTTAGTAATATGTAGTTACTGTTAATATTAATTACCCTAGAAAAAATGAACCATGATTGCATGCTTTTTTTTAAATATTTAGTTGTAAGCACGCAATATTGATTGTGACATTTGTTATATGATTTGTTTATGTCTATAATCATTTTTGTACATTTGGTGTATGGTGCACTCGCTCAAACTGTTTACATTGAAATATGTGGAATGATTACACTAGAAAATGTGGGTAGTGTAACCATTCTCAACTATTGAGTGAATGCATCGTGCACAAGAGACTGACTCAAAACCTAAATATGATCAGTAGACTCGATGGTCATAGATTTACTCGAACCCTACTCCTTTCTTCTTCAACCTCAATGGTACTGTTTTGAAGATTCGTCTACCGGAAGCCACCAGATCGGCTTCTCCAGATCTCTGAGAAAGTCCACGGTACGTATTTTTGGGTATTGTTTTCTCGCATCCATTTTTTCCTCATATTGTTCATGTTTATCTGAAATGAATTGTGTCTCATAGGTCATAACTATACAACTATATTATTTTCTTTCTTTTCGTTTTCTATGCATCTAGATCAAACCTGTGAATTTTTGTTCATAGTCTAAATATATTTTTAAGTTGTGGCATGATATTTTTCCAATCATTTTGGTTTTTGCATGATTGATGATTTCGTCTATTAGTTTTCCAGATTCGTTATCCAATCTGTATTTTTTTTTCTTTTTGTCTCTTCCCATTTATTTAGTGGAAGGCCTTAGAAACATAAAGAAGAAAAAGAAACAATATTGATATGAATTATTCTTCTTGTTTAATAAGTACCAGAAAAAACTGAGGGATTTTGTGTTTCTAATATGAGATTTTTTGAAGCAGAAGCTTCTTGCTCCTGATCCCTTTAAGTGTACATTCATTTATTTTAAATCACCCAGCCCGCATTTGTACCAACTGACCCTAAGCGTAAAAATTTAGAGGACAATTATTTAAGAAAGGCCTAAAACACTATACTTGATTAGTTTTATTTGAAAAACATCTTACTTTATTCTTAATTCTGTTAAAGAGAGGAACCGAGCATTGCCCTTTATTCTGCGTGTTGTCTAGTAATCAACTATTCTATCAAAGGAATTATTTTCTGAGTCATGAAAAATTCAGATAGTTAAAAAAAGATGTAATGAAAATAACCTAACATGTGGTTTATTCTTATTTTCATTGTATCCATTGGATAGTTTTGTGGACGATATGTGTACGTGTTAAAATTAAAACAGATTAATATTTCCTTTTGCAACCATTGCAATAATTTAATCACCCAAGAATTCAAGTAATTTTGAGTGTCATTCTAGTGTTGTACGTACGATCCTATTTGAGAGTTAGGGGCTATAACTCAAAATAAAATAAATGGGCCACATGTATTTAGTTCTCTTAAATTAGTGTAGTTAAACATTAACACTATAAACAATAATAAATATTGATAGCACTCTTCCTCAGAATTTCTAATTAAACCATCTAAGATGCTTGATTATACATTTGACCTTTTGTTATCTATTTACCAATTTATGGATTGTACTTGGTGGAGATGGGCGACTTTTTAATAAATAAGTGTATTCCTTCTTCAGTCTTTACATCTCTTGACAGTATTAACTAATATTTTATTTGGACCGGTAAATCTAGAGTAAACTATTTGAAATTCCTAATAAGAGCTATGAGTGGTTCTACAGGTAATTAAGATGCATGGTTTTCTACATGAAAAAGAGCTACTACATACCTCTTGATGATGAAGGATGCGACTTCAGATTGATTTAGAAAGCTTATCTCATACATCCAAACAAATCAAAGTTTCAAAGCCCATGAGGTCTTCAAGGGATTCAAGTTTTTCATCAAACTCCAGAGGGTGTCATTTGTATATAAAAATTTGATGAGCAAGTTGTTTATAAGAAATGAGTTAGTATTATGTAAATAATAAAGTATTGTAATTGCTTTAACGAAGTTATTTAGAATATGAAAAGACTTTTTGGATTTATTGAATTAAATGCATAACATGGAAGAAGCATAATTGGTAGTGGGGTGTATTCACATCAAGTAGTGGGAAGATGGTTGGTTTGCAAATTTATTATCGTAGTTTGATGTTTTGAAACCGTTTCAGTGAGCATAATACATTTTTGGTAATTAATTTTTTTGGCTTGAGAATGTCTAAGGTCACATTACAGTTTTAGAAATAATTTTTGGCTGGAGAAAAAAGTTTCCAAAAAAGGAATAAGATTTTGTTATTATATAGTTATAGATATGATAGTTGAACCGTGAATACGTTAATGGTTTAGTATAGAGGATGAACATTGTGAATATTAATCATAAATAATTCAGAGTTTTCAAATTATTATAAATTTACCTTATGATACTAAAGTTTAATTAAAATGTTACTTAGGTAGGTAACACAGACGACTACGAAGTATA
Organism: Ballota nigra; assembly: GCA_947034835.1. Lineage (NCBI taxonomy): Eukaryota > Viridiplantae > Streptophyta > Magnoliopsida > Lamiales > Lamiaceae > Ballota > Ballota nigra. Next base: position 98,191,641 of record OX344721.1, read on the forward strand.
TATACACAATAAAATCCTACATATAATTAATCTATAATAATGTTTTTATAACTACTAGGTAACACATTTAAGTGTTACGTAAATAACGTTATACCTGTTGGAGTTATAGTTCGTCTTAGTCACACAAAGAATGTCAAAATATGAATTTTATGCATTAGGAGCACCATTTTATTTTTTTTATACCTTTTAACAATATCACCTGTTATCACTGAACAATTTACAAAAAAATAAAATAAAATTATTGAACATTTACAATCGATAAAAGTTAATTGTTATGTAAAAAACAATTGATATTACATATGAATATATACATTTAAGTTGTGTAATACAGATGATGCATACAAGATTAAAAGATACTAATGTTTTGAAAGATATAGTTATTATCATTGTTTTCACCCACAAAACTTCTCTGGAAACATTGAATAGCCATGCAGATATTCCCTCATTATCTCATGCACGTTTTTTTCTACTAAATGAACATTCCTAATAAGCCCTTGCAGGCTTGCATGCATAATCGAATATATTATATTATTATTTTAAGACAACAAAAACATACTATCACATTTTATTTTCATTTCATTAAAGAAACATAATTTAATTAATAAAAACAAAAAATATATGACGAAGTCAATTTGAACACCAGACAGAGATCAGAAAAAACTACAGCAATAGTCCACTTTGCTACATTAATTATCACACATTTTGCAAGAAAAAGTAACTAAGAGTTATAGATAATTAATCACCTAAATCATTCAAACTGTTTGTCAACAATTGATCAGATTCAGTGGAAGAGTCTTCAAATTCCTCTTTATACATTTCTTCTATCATGGGCTTCCATAGTCGAACACGAGCATTTATAAACCAATTAGAAACCTGAAAAAAAACACACATATTTTTTCAATTTATATATAATCCTACGGATCATCTGCATGTGCGGTTTATACAATTAAAAATACTTTTGGTTCCGTAATTTTCATTTTTCTGCAAATCGACACAAAATAATTAAAAAAATTCATTTTAGTCTCGTAATTTTGTATATGGCTCATTTTACGTCTATTTTTTTTACCAAACAACGTCGTCGTTTTGTATACATGCCGTGACACTATTTGCAAAAAGGTAAACATTACGGGACAAAAAACAAATAAAAAACAACTCCGTTTTGCAAAAAATAACAAAATTATGAAACTAAATTTATTTATCTTTTATTTGCAGAAAATGTGAAAGTTAGGCGACAAAAATATTTTAAACTCGTTGGGTTAAAGAGTTACCTGGTTCTTGGACAGACCTGTTTGTGATGCTAACATTAGCTTCTCCGAATCATTAGGATACCTGCAAATTCGGAATAAAATCAATTAAATTAAATACATAGAAGAATAAAGGATTAATAATTACAAAAAAAATGAATCATATATATATAATTACCAATTTGTTCAAAAATTTATAAATATGTGTCTTTGCAAATTTGTTGAACCAATCGTAATTATATGAACAATTTTTTGAATCAATATATACATAAATACCCCGAGAATAAATGAATTGCTAGAGATTTAAATTAATAAATGAGTTAATACGGATGAAGAAAGTGTTCGAAGAGCCAAGCTCGAAGAATAGTGACGGAAGTCTCGGGTAATCCTCTGAGTGGCCTCCATTGTTGAAGTGAATTATGAATGATCATTCGATTTTGCCTGTTTTCTTGATCAAACAGGCTTAGTTGGGACATTCTTGAGCTGATTTTGGGCACGTCTTTGGTGATCTTCTTCTTGGCGACATGTATTTGAGATAAAATCGCGTTTCTGAGGCGACAAAAGTGTTTCGACATTGCAAGAAGCGCTAGTGAAGTGTACGCTTTTGCAGCCCCGTAACCCGCAATGGCCTCAAATGACGACACCAGCTCCTCCATATGGTGTGTATACTCCTCATATCTTCTCTCAACCTGTATATATGTTCACAAACCAATTAATCAAAACACATTATTATAAGACAATAAAGGATTGATTAGGAAATTTTTCAACCAAAATAATTTTACTATTAAATAGTTAGGATTGTCTAATAATATTAATTTTACCTAGAAAATTTTGTAATTAGCCTACAATATTATGCTCACCAACAAATTTTATAATTTTGTACGCAATTTGTTTAGTGAAAATACCTATTTTCAACTTCAATAAATTTATTTTATCTACGTCAACTTAAAAACAAATTCTATACCCATTTTATGTTATAAAACTTAAATGCCCTTAAAAAAATAGGTATAAACGTCTTGTTAAATTTAAATTGAGTAAAATAAATTTCTTGAAATTGAAAATGAGTATTTCAAATGGTCTCCAATAGACATATGAGTTATTTGAATAGTGAAAAGATCTAAATGACAAAAACAAAAAATAAAAAAAATTAGGGTGGTAGATACTCTCCAATTTTAAAGAATATAATTATTTTGGTTGAGAATTTTGTTGCCATATTAAAAATTTTGTACCTTTCAAAAAATATATATATGTATTGAAAATTCTATTTTCTTGTAACAAGAGAGTGGGCAAAATGTTATGTGCAACATATACTACTAAAATAATTGTTTATAAAAATGAATACCATTGCTAGTAAAACTAATACTATTATTAAACAACAAACCTCTTCAAGCAAGGCAATGAGTTTGAGGAGATTAACATAATCTTCATGCTTTTCAATAACCAATTCCGAATTGGAAATCTCTGCTTTGATCTTGGAAGAGAGAGAAAAAAACCCTTTTCTAACATTTCGACACAATTTGACTGAACAATTCTGATCATTTTTCCCAATCCCTCCAATGCTAAGCATTTCTTCTAGAAGGGACTGAGCTGGGTGTAAGTATTTCGAAACAGCAATCGATTCAGCTCCATATGATGACCAACTCGAATAATTGGCACTCCCATCCGAGGTACAATACTCGAAGCCCATGGTACAACTCGGGTTCAGGAGGGTTGACGGAACAGAGCCCAGAGACAATGAGAGCCCCTGGGATTGGCCACCGAGAAGGTCGATCAGATGCCGATCCGGGTCGGACCCATCGGGTCGGGACCCGGAAAGGGAATGGATACTTGGAGGGAGGGAGTCTGAGTAGGCATCAAAGTGGTGGGTTGAGTAAGATGATGAATCTTCTGAAACCATTTTTGTCTAACTTTGTTTTTTGGAAGATTACGGAGGAAGTTAAATCAAGTTTGAGTGGATAGAAAGGCATGAAATTCAATAAAATAAAGATGGAAAATTCAAGAAGGTTGAAGAAATAGATGAGGGGTAGGCCATTTTGTAAGTGGTAGGACAAACATACCTATAAAACTTGTAATAAATTCATTCAAAATTGAGAGAGGGGAGAGAGATTCTATTTTTATATTTTTTCTGAAGGCTAGAGTACCTTCTGAAAGCTATAAAAGCTATTTGAACAGACTTCTGTGCCCTCTTTCTTAATTAAGCATATATATACATAAATGTATTATTCGCAAAAAAATAACGATGTTTTCAATTTCTACGTATTTGCGTGGTCATGTAATAATCTTCACATATGAAAAAACACATATTAACAAATAAGGAGGATATTGTGAGGGGTAGGTTTTATATGAAAATGATTCATGTAAATTTATCGTAAAAATATTTTAAAGTATTGAATATTTGATTAAAATTATCAAAAATTTCATCAGAAATATTATTAACTTGAGTTCAATTTTTTTTATAATAATTACAATATAATGCCACTTACCCAAATTAATAATACTCCTCATAAGATTTTTTATACTCTTGATCAAATATTTGATACTTTAAAATTTTTCCATATGATAAATTTATTACAAACTATTTTCATACAATACTAAGCCTATTATGAGATGAAATTTGAGGATATTGTGAGAGTAAAATTTATGGAGGGTTTTTCATTTTAAAGGTGTAAAAGTTATTTTAGGACGAATGCAAAAGAAAAGTGTAAAAATAATATTGGGACGGATCGGAGGGAGTTTGATTTTAAAATTTATAATTTGAACAATTTTTCAAATTGTTACAATTCTATCAAGTGACTTTCTCTCCGCAAATCCTGCTGTCAATGTGTAGAAAAAAAAATTAATTGTGATGAATTGAAAGATGTAATTGAAAAAAAAAAATGTAGTGAATTTATTTGTTATTTCTTAAAGGAAAATCTGGCTGCCACGTTGGTATAAGTTTGTAGGAAAATAATCATATGATGTAATTGTACAAATTTTTTAAAGATAGTATATCGAATTGCAAATTGTAAAAGTATGTGTTTTTTTAATCGATAAAACATGTAAAAGTCGCAAATTTTTTGGTAGAAACCCCGCTCTTAACCAATTTTAGTTAAAAAAAAATTGTCAAGAATTTTAATTTTATTTTTTTAATCAAGATAATTTTATTTACAAACTCTTCCCTTCTATTCTTAAATTTAGTAATAGATTTTTTTTTCCTTCTCTTTTGTCAATTCCTCACTCCCAATTTCTCTCTCTATAACATTAGGTTATGTGTCTTCTACCCTTCATATCTCTCCATTTTTTTTAAATTATGATATAAAGTGGTACGTGTTTAAAATATGATAATACAGGTTTAACATGGTTGTATGGGGTTAAACACTAAAATTATAGTATGATTTTTGAAATAATAGTACAAATTTATGATATGGTGGTACATGCATAATAAATTGAAGTACAAACTAAATTAAATATAGTAGGGGTGAATTAATTGTGAAAAATACTAAATATATATATATATATATATATATATATATATATATATATGATGGTATGGGTTGAATAAATTGTTGTATAGACTTAAAAAAATTATGATATGAACTTAATAAAGTGTGATACAATGTGAATTAATTGGTTGATAGTGAGAGCACCAACTGCTTCTTCTTTTTTTTTTTTTTTAAAGAAAATCATTGTTGCTTTCTAAATGAGAGTTAACACGTTTTTTTTTCCTTCTTTTATTCATATTCTTTAGGTTAATTTATTTTATTTATATTTTTAAAGTTAATTCTAATTATTCTCTTAATTAAAAAAGAACCATTTAAAATTTGATGAAAAATGAATATATAATTTTTTTTAACATTAGACTATTAATTCTTTTTCAATTAACCCTCTGTGCAACATTTAACCAAGTGAAAATAATGAAAATGACAAGGGGAAAAATTTGTCACGCCCCATCTTCCCTAACTACAAAACAAGCTTAAAGCATCAAATCTTACAGCCTTATAGCATTTCTTTGGGACACTCAAAAAAGAAATCTCACTTTTTGTGTGTTTTTCTTGAGAAAATACACACACACATAAAAATATCCAATATGAACATCTTATCTCTGTAGCTATTGAATGGGAGCAGAAAATGGACAATATATCATAAATTGGTTTCTCCTGAAATAGGGCATCTGACATCTGGGGTAAAAAAAAGCCAAAGAAAAAGCTTACTGTCTTTTTGCTACAATAAAATATGGGTATAGTGGGAATATGTAGCCTTTTTCATTTATCTTAGCTGTAGTTAGCATCCATTGAGACGTTGAAAGCACACTGCCAAATCACAATTGGGAAAAAAGGGAAAATGGACAAAGTAGATATATAGGGTTCTGATCCATATGAAGTGCTTTATTTAGGTTTTTGTGATTAGATTGATGATAGATTCTGGGTGAGAATAGTGTGGTTGGATCATATTCTGCAATAATCATTTCAAATTTTTTCTGCACTTTGACCGCTCCAATTTGGTCTTGTAGGTTTGCTATCATAAAGAGATCAGGTATAGAGCGAAAACCATTCATATATGAATAATTGAAATGTATTAGTTGTTTTCAGTATTAGTATTTTTTTAAGGGTCTTAGTTTGTTTTCAGAAAACAAATTAAGACTCTCCAGTAAGAATAAATAATACTCTTTAATGTAAGTAAATAATACTCTTAAATAATTTATTTATGAACCAATTTCATTATATTCATACTCCATCTAGAAAGGCCCACTGATATTGATGAAAGTGCATGTCGGCCGGTTGAACTTCTAAGGAAAGCTTTGGCATCATAAGGTTGTTTGAGCGAATTTGGATTTGGTAGATATTTTTTAGGCTTTATAGGTGATAAAACTACCACATTTCTTTATATTGCCATCTGATCTAAATTTTTCAATTTTAATACATAAAATATCATTTTAAAAATATTTGTAATTCGAACTTTTGGGGAGATTGACTTTTATCCGTTTTTAGTTTTCCATTCTACTTGACAACAATTAGAATTCAAATGATATCGTTCATCTTAATTGCTACTAAAAAATGTCGTTCAACCCAAAAACTTTCCAAACAGACAAGAGTCCATTTGCATGAAAGTTCGATTTTTTTTTTTTTAAAAAAAAATTGAGGTTTTGGTTTTATTTGTCAAAATTCAAAAAGTTAAATTAAATTACAATATGTGAAAATATAGTTATGTTAGTTTAATTATGAATTGTTTTTATATTCTCTATATCCTCCTACAATAGACACCAAATGACATTAAAATAACTAATTAAAGTTATATTTCATAGTTCAAGCGGCTTAAACGTGAGGGTAAAAAATGTCTCTCAGCTAAACTGTCAATCCCATGACTGACAATTTAATTTATGTCAAGTATATTGGCACATTGGTTATTCGCAAACGTACATCCCCTCATTACCCAAAGACCATTCTTGATTATAACTTATAAGTACACATACAAGTCATCGGAAAATTAATATGAAGATACTAGGTTAAATATGAATTCCATATAAAGTTGATTTGAGAGTATGCATGAATGCTGACTCTTAGTAGTATATATATGTACTTGCACATTGTTTGCTAGTGTAGATAGGAATATAGGATCACAATTAATCAATTATCAAAGGATATGTATCTAATGTTGTCCATCAATTTCTTGTTTGCAGTGTATCACAAATTCTAGATGAACTTAGGTACATCATATTCACTTGAATTTTAAGCTCAATTGACTTTGATTTATATATTTTTTAAAATATACACTAACACATCAAACTGTGTATTTTTTTTTTTTTTTTTACAATTAGAGTATTATTGATTACTCTTTATGGTATTACTGATTATTTTTTGGGGTATTATTGATTTCTACTTGGAGTATTTTTTTTTTTAAAATTTAAATGCATATCACACATTTAAGTGCACACTAAAACTACTTATAATACATATGTACGTGAAGAAACAAGTATTAGACATCACTATCTCATTTGGTTGGGGATATTGTTCACTCTCGTATAAAGTATAAAAAGACCATTATGCCCTTCCACGAACTCCATCATTTGCATATACATACCCAATTGACTTGAACGCAAAATACTAGCTATACTAGTAGTTACCCCACAAGAGTATGGGATCACAGTAGTATTGGCAAGTATAGGGACCAAGTAGTATCGAACCCAAGGAAAAATATGTACGCGAATAGAGCCCTAAAGATCTACGCGTCGTAGTTAATTTGAGTGTGTGTTCTGATTTGAGAATAAACACTACAAAAAAGACGGAGATTAGCGACGGCAAGTTTGCGACGGCAATAATATCCGTCGCAAATACAGTGAATTTGCGACGGATTTATGTAAGTCGTCGCAAAAAATGTCAATTTGCGACGACTAAGGAAGTCCGTCGCAAATGATAGTAATTTGCGACGGATACGTCGTCGCAAACACTAGGGCCCACCGACTTCGTCTTGAACCGGCTACATTTGCGACGGAAAGGTCGTCGCAAATTTCAACTTTGAATTTGCGACGGTCCATTCCGTCGCAAAATATACCCGTTTAAAGGTGACCGTTCATGAAGCGACCCGTTTGACTGATTTGCGACGGAATTTGCCGTCGCAATTTTTAAATTTGTATTTGCGACGGATCAAAGCCGTCGCAAATCTTACATTTATATCCGCGACCTTTCGGGAAACGGTCCTTTGACTGATTTGCGACGGAATTTCCGTCGCAAATACGAACCGTTTTTACGCGTCTTCTCGGGTAACGGTGCGTTGACTGATTTGCGACGGAAAAGCCGTCGCAAATCAGTAAAAACGACGTCGTTTTATCTTTGACAGGCGAAATTTGCGACGGATAGGCGTCCGTCGCAAATTTTTTTACAATTATAAATACTCTCCTCGCGAAGCAGACGGATCCTGTGAGAAAAAAGAAGAAGAGGAGGAAAACGAAAGGAAAAGGAAGGAGAAGTCGGGAAAAGGAAGACGTCAGTCCCCACCGAGTTCTCGTTTCGACATTTTCTACAAATAAACCGTAAGTTTTCTTCATTTTTACCGTTTAAAATTTAATTTTAAAGCATGTTTAGAGAATCGATTTTAGTTGAATTGTTTGAATTATATTAGTAATGAATTGATTTTAGTTGAATTAGTTTATCGAATTTTAATTTAAATCATTTTTAATTTTTTGTTAATTAAGTTTAGAATTGAATTAGTTGAATTGTTTGAATTATATTAGAAATAAATTGATTTTAGTTGAATTAGTTGATCGAATTTAATTAGTTGATTGAATTTTAATTTAATTTTAAAGCATAATTAATTTTTGTTAAGTTTATAATTGAATTAGTTGAATTGTTTGAATTATATTAGAAATGAATTGATTTTAGTTGAATTAGTTGATCGAATTTAATTAGTTGATTGAATTTTAATTTAATTTTAAAGCATAATTAATTTTTGTTAAGTTTATAATTGAATTAGTTGAATTGTTTGAATTATATTAGAAATGAATTGATTTTAGTTGAATTAGTTGATCGAATTTAATTAGTTGATTGAATTTTAATTTAATTTTAAAGCATAATTAATTTTTGTTAAGTTTATAATTGAATTAGTTGAATTGTTTGAATTATATTAGAAATGAATTGATTTTAGTTGAATTAGTTGATCGAATTTAATTAGTTGATTGAATTTTAATTTAATTTTAAAGCATAATTAATTTTTGTTAAGTTTAGAATTGAATTAGTTGAATTGTTTGAATTATATTAGAAATGAATTGATTTTAGTTGAATTAGTTGATCTAATTTAATTAGTAGATCGAATTTTAATTTAATTTTAAAGCATGTTTAATTTTTGTTAAGTTTATAATTGAATTAGTTGAATTGTTTGAATTATATTAGAAATGAATTGATTTTAGTTGAATTAGTTGATCTAATTTAATTAGTAGATCGAATTTTAATTTAATTTTAAAGCATGTTTAATTTTTGTTAAGTTTATAATTGAATTAGTTGAATTTATCATTATTACAGATGAACCCAGGTCAAGATAATTTTCTCACTGTCATCATAGTCGCAACAAGTAAGTATTTTTTAATGAATTATGTATACTTTTAATTATATATATATTAATATAATTAACTTGATTTTTTAATTTTGTTGTCACAGACTGCTTCCAGCCCATGAGACTAGCTTAATCGTCTCACAAATCATTAGGATGAGACAATTTGAGTATGGTGCCCACTCGTGGAGTCAAGTGTCCGAGCAAAAGAGGATGGAGTACTTTGATGACTTCAAGGTATAAAAAATTTATTTATTATGATTTTAATTTAACTTTTAATTTTTTAATTTATTCGTTAATATTCTATTTTTAATTTATTTGCAGAGGCGGTGCGTTTGGGACCCTGCCAACGATAGTATTATGTACCAATTGTTCTGTACGAAAGCGCAAGAATGGTACAAAGATATTATCTACGGCCTGAAGAAGCGGTGGGAGCGTGGGGATCGGGTGGAGTTGGGTCGAGCACCAGACGGACGATCGATATGGGATGGTTTGGTGGATCACTGGAACAGTGAACCATCATTCTGATGAAGAACAATTTATTTATGTTTTTTGAACTATTTATTTATATTTTTTGAACAATTTATTTATATTTTTTGAACAATTTTTGGTAAAGACATTCCCGGTTACAAGGTTTCCGCCATTATTACAGAGATAATGAGGGATAATTTAGAGTAGAACGCAATGAAGTTCAAACTCGTCTCGTCGCAGCGGAAGCAGTAATACTTGGATGGGTTTTGGGTATATATATGCAAATATTTATAAACAATTAGTTGGTTAAAAATATTTGCATATATATAAAAACAGGTTAGAAACGAAAATGAATTAATTTGGTGAATTTTAGAAAAAAAATGAGTCAATTTGGATACATATACAATTAATTGCGTACAAATGAACGAATTATAAATTTAAGCGGGAGTCGAAATAAATAATTTTACAGAAATAATAAAAATTAAATGGCCCCAATATTTATAAAAACAGGTTAGAAACGAAAATGAATTAATTTGGTGAATTGTAGAAAAAAAATGAGTCAATTTGGATACATATACAATTAATTGCGTACAAATGAACGAATTATAAATTTAAGCGGGAGTCGAAATAAATAATTTTACAGAAATAATAAAAATTAAATGGCCCCAATATTTATAAAAACAAGTTAGAAACGAAAATGAATTAATTTGGTGAATTGTAGAAAAAAAAACGAGTCAATTTGGATATATATACAATTAATTGCGTACAAATGAACGAATTATAAATTTAAGCGGGAGTCGAAATAAATAATTTTACAGAAATAATAAAAATTAAATGGCCCCAATATTTATAAAAACAAGTTAGAAACGAAAATGAATTAATTTGGTGAATTGTAGAAAAAAAAATGAGTCAATTTGGATATATATACAATTAATTGCGTACAAATGAACGAATTATAAATTTAAGCGGGAGTCGAAATAAATAATTTTACAGAAATAATAAAAATTAAATGGCCCCAATATTTATAAAAACAGGTTAGAAACGAAAATGAATTAATTTGGTGAATTGTAGAAAAAAAATGAGTCAATTTGGATACATATACAATTAATTGCGTACAAATGAACGAATTATAAATTTAAGCGGGAGTCGAAATAAATAATTTTACAAAATAAAAAAAATAGTTGGGCAAAATATTTTAATAAACAACTTAGATACGAAAAGAAATTAATTTGGTGAATTATAAAAAAAATGACTTAATTTGAATACATATACAATTAATTGCATAAAAATAAACGAAAGTAGCTTGTGCCCTAGTGGCGCGCGCCCCCTCCTCTTGCACAAGAGGTCCCGTGTTCGATTCCCCTTGGACGCAAAAAATGGATTAATTGTTCAAGGCCTAATAAGACTAATATAGAAGGTGGACCGCATATAAAAAGGGATGGGCCGGTTGGCCCAGTGGTCCGCGCCCGCCCCGGCCGCCTCGGTGCCCGGGCTCGAACCACGCGAGCCACTTTTTTTTTTGTATAGGCTCGGTAATTTGCGACGGCCAAATTCCGTCGCAAATATTGAATTTTGCGACGGAAAACAACCCGTCGCAAATTATAACAGAAAAAAATAAAAAATATATATATAAACATTTGCGACGGAATGTGGCCGTCGCAAATGTTGTTGACCCGAACGGGTCTGACCCGAAAAATTTGCGACGGAATACTGTCCGTCGCAAATTCTGTGTGACCCGGCCGGGTCTGACCCGCCGATTTTACGACGGATTTGTCCGTCGTTAATTTGCGACGGAAGGCGAAATCCGTCGCAAAAATTAGCTACGGCTGTTTTAGGGACGGATACGTGTCCGTCGCAGATACCGTCGCAAAACACTGTTTGCGACGGATTTTCCGTCGCTAATTCCGTCGCAAAACAGTGTTTTTTTTGTAGTGAAAATTTAACTACTCTAAAGTCTGCTTCTATCAATACAAAATTATAAAATCAAATAAATAACTAAGGGTTTAATCAAGTACGAGATGGTGATGCTCATGATAGAAATCCCTACGTATACTAACAAAGCTAGTACGATAATTAAAACAACCGTAATGTGCAAGTATTAACCCTAAGTGTACTAAAACTCACTACTACATTTTTGGACTTGGACAGCTGCACTTGGACAACTCTTTTCGATAACCGCTGTTCAAGTTAAGCCTTGGACAGCGGTTATCCTAAATATATATAAAAAAAAAAGAAAAAATAGCATTAGAGAGCGGTTTTAAATCGCTCTCCAAAAGTACCTTTGGAGAACGGTTTCAAATGCTCTCTAAGTTGTAGGACAATGTTTGGACAGCGGTTAGTAACCGCTCTACAAGAGAGTCTCTTGGAGAGCGGTTATTAACCGCACTCTAAGTGCTCATATATAAATATATATACTCCCAATTATAATTTCCAAAACACAGTATATGCATATACAGCTCAACTGATATACTTTGTCGCCCTAGCTCCTTCACGCCGCCGCTTATTGCTGCCGCTGCCATCCATCACCGATGCCGTTACCGCTACGCTGACGCCGATGCCACCGTCACGCCCCTGCTGCCGTATGTCCGCCTTCGCCTCTCTCGCTCTGTCGCCCTAGCTCCCCACGCCCGATGCCTATCGCCGATGCCGTACGTTCGCCTTCTATCAATCGGTAAGTATGCACATCTATCTTCTCTGTGTTGACAATCGCTTATTCTTATCTTTAATTAGTAGCGACCTGTCGATTTTCTTTTTCATATTTTTGGGTTTTGCAATTGGATTGAGCTTCTGCACTGAGTTCTTTTAGGATCCCTTCCGATTTAGTCCTTTTCTTGGGCCTTGGCTTCATAGATTGTCAAGATATGTATATTTGTGCATATATAGATATACATATGTTGAGTAGAAATTGGAAATTGGGGTTTTTTTGTTTCATATATATCAAAATACAGTATAAGAAGTTCGCAAAATATTGTGTATCTGTTCTTGGATTTGAGGAGATTATTGGGTTAGTATTGAAATTGGTCTTGATTTAATGCCCACAATGTGTTTGATAGTTTGCCTGTATGAGTGGTTCCCGCATATAAGAAGGAAGAACAATCTGCGATGGGAACAGACCTTGTTTTATGTAGGTAAGTATTTGTTTACAGCTTACTGCCTCAACTTATGATGTGATCCATTTATTTTATAGGCCATTTGTCTAGTGGTTATTATGCTGTTAAACTATACTGGTTATAGTCTAATAGTGTATGCGAACTTTGGATTTCTATGCTTCGAGAAAGTTGTTCTCGTGTGGAAGATCATTTATATCATTCTTCAAGTGTTATGTTAACTGTGTTTCTTAGGAGAAGGAGGATTTGGGCGTGTATATAAGGGAAGACTTTCCAATGGTAAGGTAAAAGTTTTTATTCTTATGAAATGCTTCTTAGGCAAGTGATATTTGAGCATGATTATGTGCCTGATCTTTGCCTCTTATCAAGGCCCCCTGGATTCAAGTCAGTCGGTCAAGGTCACTTCTTTTAATGGTGAAGCCAACAATCTTTCTTTTAGCTGTCATCATGGGAGTGTATGTATATCATAACCTTACGTCCTAACCACAACTTTATTCTTATTTCTTGTGAAATGGGCTTGTCTCTCTGTTATGATTTGAATTGCAGCTGCTGTAGATTTTATGAGATTGGAATTTTGTAGTTGAAGTTCCAAAACAGGTTTATTTGTATGACAAATTAAATGCAGAAAATACTTGTTCGTATAATAGAATTAGCAAGTCACACAAAAAGCATATCTTAAAGATCTACACCTTGTAAAATGAGCTATCAAATTGATAGGTGATTGTGTTAGTCTCTGTTCAAAGCCACGATAATAGTTTTAAATGTATAGCTACTGTACTTGGCATAATAAAGGAATGCTACATTATGAACGGAAACCTGTTATACAATTTTAATTCATAATTTTTCATAGGCATTACCTATTGGAAACTAAATGCAGTGAAATATATATAGGATATATATATATACTATATAATTTATCTTGTAAAAATATTGGTTTAGTATGGCTAATGGTTTATTCTTTTTTCTCTGTCTCTGTTATTTGGTCCTGCTGTAGTTGGTTTAGTATGGCTAATGGTCTGCATTAGTGAGATTGTATTGCATAATTTGGATTTTTGGAGTAGCTTTTGGGTGTTAATTTGGTCTGAGAAATGATTGAATTAACGATATGGGATTAGTACTGAGTTTTTTCCTATGGTTATTCATCAAGTTGAGGAGATTAAAGTTGTATTTAAATGCTTTAATTATGAAGTAAGGTGGGAATTTAGTCTTTTGTTTTGTATTTGAGCATAATTGTGTTGACACTCAGATTGCAGCACTATCGGGCCGACTGAGAAGTCGAGGCGGCGGTCGTGGTGGACGACGCGAGGAGGAATCCGGAGGCGCGATGAAGGAGAAATATTTTTACAATCGATTCTTGCATTTTATAACATTATTAACTTTTGGTTGCATGTAACTTATACATTAATTTGTAATGATATATATTTCATGTTTTTGTTGTATTTAATTGATGTGTTTATTTATTTGATGTTGGATTTATAAATATTAGTATAGATTTTGGTAATTTTGTATAAACATGCTTATGAAAATATAAAAAAATAATAAAAAAAATTATATATAAAAAATTATATTAAAAAAACATTAAAAAAAATTATACATAAAAAATTACACAAAAAATCGGGTAAAAAAAATTATATAATAGATAGCGGTTATTAACCGCTGTCTAAGAGGTTACTTTGGACAGCGGTTAAAAACCGCTATCTAAGTGGTTACTTTGGACAGCGGTTAATAATCGCTGTCTAAGTGGTAACTTTAGACAGCGGTTTTGAACCGCTGTCTAAGTGTTTATGAGCTTAGATAGCTGTCACTTAGACAGCCCTTATAACCGCTGTCTAAAAGCGAAAATAACCGCTGTCTAAACCAAATTTGTACTAGTGACTAGGCAATCAACTTCCCTAATCTAGCACCAGATTGAAAGACTAAAAGCTCAAGAATTAACCCTAATACTTAGTCATATCAACCTACTTCACAACCCACTAAACAAGTTAAATGGATTATGCTTAATTAATGAGACCCTTATTTACCCAAGGTGATACGGTCGTCCTCCCTAGATAAACCGATAGATTATAAACCCCTTCTAAAACCCTATCGTTAAGCCTATTCGTTATTAAAGAGTGATAAGATCGTCCTCTCTCTAATAATTTTCGTACTCAATTCCAAGATAATTCTAGGGCTTATTTTAAGAATTCAATTAATTAAGAGAACTAACATTAAACATCACGAATTATCCTAATTATGTACCAACATCCTACTTATACGAGTTCATCCTACCTCAAGCATGCAAGGGTTCTAGCCTAACATGGTAATTGAAAGAACGAAAATAATCAAAAGAAATATAAACATTTGCATAATTGAATAATCGAAAGAATTAGAAAGCATAAACGAAAGAATATCTAAAAAATCTCAATAAATCTGGTAAAGTAGGGTTTTGAAGTCTCAACGGTTCAAGAATGAAAGAATTAAACAAAAAGAATTAAAAGAAGTATCTAAACTACGAATTCGTAAGATCAAAACCTCGTTTACAAGTGTGAAACTCTCCAAAATCTCTCTACCAAACTCTAAGTATGCTAAAATATGAAAAGTGATCAAAAGGTCTCCAAAAACGAGCTTGAGATCAGGTATTTATAAGCAATGGGCCGAAAACGGGTGAAAAAGGCCAAAATCTCGCAAAACAAGGTTTGGTCGAGCACTTGGTCGAGCGGGTGCGCTCGAACACATGTTGGTCGAATGGAACACTTTCCAGAACTCTTAGGCCGCTCGAGCTAGGTCGAATGGGGGCATTCGCTCATGTGGTCGAATGGGGGCATTCGAGCTCTTTTGCTCGAGCATTTTTCGGCTGCTATACACTTGTTCGAAAAACCTTCATATCTTCTCAATCGGGAGTCCGTTTTGGCCGATTCAAAGTCCTACGAACTCCTCTTTTCGCCCTCTATCCAACTATGAACACCAAAGAGATAAATTAATAAGTTTATGAAAATGATGCTCAAAGGACTCTAAACACTCATAAAAAACACTCAAAACACGGGCAAATCGAGCTATAAATCATAACAATTTCACGCTTAATCACATATCCTGCTCAAATCGAATAGCAATAAAAAAACGTAACAATCAATCAATCGTTATTAAAGTCAATTGCCTATTATTCAAATACATAACACAATTGCCTATTATTCAAATACATACTCCCCCTCCCATACTTGTTTGCTACTTTACCGTTTGCACATATTTTTAAAAAATAATTATTTATTAGTATTGAAATTAATAAAGTGATAAAGTACATGCTTTTGGTTAAGAGTGTATGAAGAATATTAAAAAAATATTATTGTTCTTTTGCTAAAAATAGATGTAACGAATAAATATGGAACAAATTTTTTTGACAATGTAACAAACAAGTACGGAACGGAAGAAGTAATTTCGTGTATATAGTTGCCTAAATATTGATCATTGGTAAACATTAACTACAAGTGCGGTCACGCAATTGAACATCTAGTATACGACGATTGGGGAGTTTTTTGCCCTTTTGGTCCCACAGGTCACGCCTCACAGCGATTTTGGTCCCGATGCTAGCACTTTTGGCCCCGTTCGCATTTTTTAGCATTTTTGGTCCCATCATCAATGAAACCCGTTAACTTCAAACGGAGAAAGTCACGTGCAATGCTCGTGACATCCTATTTTAATTAAAAATAAATAAAAAACAAAATATCCCCAATTCCAATAAACAAAGTCGTGCCCTATTCCAAAAAATTAGTAATCAAATCCCTAATTCGAAAACCACCACCACCACCACCACCACCACTCCCATCGGTGGCGCCTCCCCTCCGCACAAAATGCCTCGGCGTCGCCTCTCCTCCCCACAGCGAGCACCGTCGTCATCTCCCCTCCGGAAAGCCAGCGTTGAGGGCGACGGGACAAGAAAGAGGCCTTTGAAGATAAATAAGTATCTTCCTTATGAAGGGCCTACACCAGAATTTGGAGCCATGTTGCGAAGGAAATGACTGGTTCAATTTGGAGCTCCTGATTACGGTAAGTACATTGAATTTGTATGAAATTAAGGCATTGTTCTTGTCTGGAAATTAGGGCTTCTTTTGTATGAATTGTTCTTGGCTGAAATTTGTATGAAATTAGGGGTTATTTTATATGAATTGTTCTTGACTGGAATTTGTATGAAATTGGGGTGTATGAATTGTTCTTGACTGAAGTTGGGCATTGTTCTTGACTTGAATTTGTATGAAATTAGGGGTTCTTTTGTATGAATTGTTCTTGACTAGAATTAGTATGAAATTATGGTGTATGAATTGTTCTTGACTGAAATTGGGCATTGTTCTTGACTGGTATTTGTATGAAATTAAGTTTTTTTTTTTAATCCAATGTAGGTAACTATAGTGGTGTCTATACTATAAAAATGCATCATGGGGGAGAGATGTATGAGAAAGAAGATGGGAACTTAGATTACAGAGGAACAATTAGTGAATTTGACTTTGTTGACACTACAAGGGCAGATATGAAGTATTTTGATAACTTGGCTTGTCAACTAGGATATTTTGGTGATAAGACGTTCTATTCCAAGAATAAAAATGGGAAAATAATGGTTGTTGATGGTGTATTTGATATTGATAGGGTTTTCAATAATCATATAAACAGGGTATGTCATGTGTTTTTTGATGCATTCAGAGATGACATGTTCAGTGAGCATAAGGAAATAGAGGGTGAGGTTGAGTGGTATGATGAGGAGAATGTAGGGAATGAAAGAATTTTGGTGCAAAATAAGGAGGTTGGTGATATTGAGGTAGGGGATGTTGAGAAAGATAGAGAGAGATTACCTGATGAGCAGTATATTGATGATTCTGTGAGACAAGAGGGAGCACCTGATGAGCTGAATATTGATGATTCTGTGAGACAAAAGGGGGTACTTGATGAGCTGAATATTGATGATTCTGTGAGACAAGATGGAGTACCTGATGAGCTGAATATTGATGATTCTGCGAGACAAGAGGGGGTATCTGATGAGCTGAATATTGATGATTCTGTGAGACAGGGGGGAGTACCTGATGAGTTGGATACAAAAGATGAACAAGACATACAAGAGAGAGTACTTGATGAGTAGGACACAGAAGATGAATCAGATGAAGATTTCAAGTGTGGCATGAGTAGTGAAGATGAATTTTTGGATGACAACATGTATGAAGAAAACATAGATAGTGAAGTAGAATGGGCTGGAATTGCGAGAGAAGATAGGTAGAAATCAGTTGATGTGGATGAATCCAGTGATGATGATGTTTTGAGCAATGAATCTGATTTTTATAGTGTTCCATCATCTGAAGATGCTGATGAGGTTGATAGAGACAAAAATCTTACCTTTAGAGCCTCTCAAGTGGAGAATCCAGAGTTCTTCATGGAACAATTTTTTCCTACAAAGCTGCTATTTAGGGAAGCTGTGAACATGCATAGTGTTAAGACTGAGAGAAGTTTGAAAATTTCAAAGAATGATGCAAGAAGGATTTAAGCAAGATGCCAGCAAGAGGGATGTCCTTGGCACATTAAAGAAGTAATCTATTTGTTTATGCTTCTTATGGTATGTGGATTGTGTTGGATTCTGTTTAAGCTATCACGTGGAAGACTTTTGATTATGTATTGTTTGATCTGTTGTTTAGGATTTGTGTATTTTTCTGATATGGATTCTGTTTTGAGGAAGATATGTATTGCATTATGGATTTTGTTTTGATTATGGTATTCTATTATTTTCCTTATGGTTGGTTTTGTTAAATTTTTTGGTTGTGGTTTAGTTAGTTGTGATTAGGATTGGTTATGTAATTGACAAAAATACAACTGAAATGCACCATACCATTAGCTTGAAATTAGGTGCATTGCATTACATTAACTATAAAATAGTAGGTGCAATACATATAAAGATAGTAGCTAATACATAGATGCATTACATTAGCTCGAAGATAGTTGGAGCCCAAGACAAAATTATTACAATAAAAAGAACAACTTGAAGTTGTTTTAGCTTTGATAGTTCTTCACCCATATGCACCATATCATTTTTCAGTAGTTCAGCCATTTCAATTGCATTTTTCTTCCCCCGTGTTGCATCCTTTAGCTTTTGAATTAGATCAAGATTCTCAGAAACTAGAGAATTGATTCTCCTCATCATTCCAGGAAACATGCCTTGAGCTGCAACTTCTTGTTCATCTGCCCAAACAAAGAATTTGCAACCTCCACCAGGGAGTCAACACAGGTATGTAATAGCCTACCTTTGCTTTTTGGCTTTTGAGAAATAAATGTGGCTGCAGGTTTTCCACAATAGCATATAAGTTGATGTGTGCATTTTTGTGATGAATATAAGAGGATGAAGACATTTTTTTGTCTTGCATTTTTGTGTGAATGATGAGATTAGGGGTCTGGGGCTTATTTATAAGGGTAGGGTTCACTTTTCGGGCACAAATTTATCTATATTTCCTCTAATGGCTTTGTTCCCTGCATTTTCCCCTCCAAATTAATGCACAAAAAACTGTGTTTTTGAAAAGTTTGAGACTAAAAGTGCAAAAATTTAACGGTAAAAATGCTAAAAAAATGCAAACAAGACTAAAATTGCTAGCATCGGGATCAAAATCGCGGTGAGGCGTGACCTGTGGGACCAAAAGTGCAAAATTCTCACGATTGGACATCCACATCCTGACACTCTTGAGGGGTTCCAATGCAATTTACAACATCCAAAAGGTATTTTAAGATCCTGCTTATGGATAACACATAATTACGTGACATGGGTTATACCATATATTTGGTATTAGGCTAACCTGGCATTTAATAATTATTATGAATTATACCGGGCACAATTACTACATTGACTATTACATAGGTTAAACAACTGACCTATTAGAAATAGCCTTATAGAGTTCTCTATTAACAAACAACTAATAGTTGTGATATAATCATAATCCTAACTATTCGCGGACTAAACAAGTTATTTATGATACAATATGGTGTAATATAAACATAATATGAAACTAAAAAATACTCCCTCCGTCCAGGGAAATTTGTACCCCTGGAATTTCATGTAGATTAAGAAAAGTGATAAAGTAGTTGTATATAAGTAAATATGTGTATATTTGTGTGCACGCAAATAAGTGTTTTATGCAAATTATTGTGGGACGTCCAAATACGGAAAGTGTGCAAATTCCTCTAGGACGGAGGGAGTACATAACAATATATTTAATGTGTTGTTAATTGTATTATATCATATCAACCAATTTTTTCTTCTATCAAATACTACTGAAAAAATAACACTATTTAATACTCGACATCTCTATTACTTTATATTTTTTATTTGTATTTAAATAAAATATTACTACCTCCGTCTCAAGACACTCTTCACAGTTGACTTTTCAGGGATTTTCATATGAGTGTAGACTTGTAGTATTTATATAGATAACTTTTTTTCTTAATGAAGATTTATTGTTTAATTTAAGTAAATTAAACAAAAAAAAACTTGTTTTAATGTGTAACTATTAGTGGGATAAGGTAGAAATGAATAATGAACTGTGCAAAATGTTTGGAGATGGAGATTATATCTTTTAACTTATCTTATATCTATTATTGAGGAATCAACCCCCACCTTTTCTAAAACTTTTATTTCAAAATACTCAAATTTTATACAATTGACTTATTTATTGTATTAATATTAATTATGTTTTCAGTATTGTTGATAGGCGAGCAGAAACGTCATTAGGGCGAGCAAAATTAACCCAACGTACTCACTCTTAAGACGAAATTAAGCCAACAAAACCAGGCTGAGCTGGAAGTGTCAGGCGAACAACTCTTGATTTGGCGAGCAACATTAGTCAGGCGAGTAACTTTAATCTAAAGACCATGTGGACCCAGATGATGCCCCGGCGAGTACATCTGGCACATCGACGAACATATTTGGCTACAATATCAAGACATTACAATATCAAGAATAAAGACCAACAAAATCAAGCTAAAGTCTCCTCAAGGACAAGTCCAACAGGACGAACAACTCTTGAATACGAGCAAGTCCAGTGTAAAAGGATAGAATTTAGTTTAGATAAGGTCAAATAGTCAATATTCCAAATGTCACACATGCATGCAAGGAAGGTCAAAGGTCTTGTACACCTCCTGCTAGGCAAACATGTATAAATACATAGATTTTTCAGCTAATAAAACAAGCACAAATTGATATACACGTCCAAACTTCGATTATACACCCAAAGCAGCTCGATTCTCTTATATACGAATTAAATACGTAATCAATACACGTGTTAATTCTATCCCAATCCAAATTTTCAGATTCACTAATTACATTAGTGATCAATCACACGTAATTGTTTGGTGATCTAATTAACGATTAAAAAAAGCCACTAATCCTTGTGATTAGAATCGATCATTAACAAATATGAACCATTCATCTTTTACTTTATATTTTGACCCTTCATATGACATATCTCTACTATTCATTTTCTATAAGTAATGTTATTTTATTTAGGTAATTAAACTTTCACATTTCATTTCATAACACAATTTTCACTTATCTCGTTGAATTTTCATCTTCAATATCGCTTTCACCACTGAGCTGATTCTCTTCTTCACAATTTTTTCTTTGAATCATCTTACATGTATGTTGGTGATCGATTATAATCTTGTGGATTAGTGACTGTTTTTAACCAGATTTTGGATCACTGAACAAGATCATGTGATTGATTATTACCGTTTATAGTAAATACGGAAGATCGGGACATAAAATTGTAAATACGAGTCTTGAATACGTATTAATTTCGTATGTGTGTGGTTGAAGGTATTTTTGTGTGTAGGGGAATTTTTTTGTGTATTTGAACTTATTTTATTAATGGAAAACAACTTATTTATACAAGCCACCAAGTAGGTGGTGGACATGACTTTTGGACTTCCAAGCTTGCATGCTTGACATGTGTTCTTTGACTACATTTGACCTTATCTGAGCTGTGACTTAATTATAAAGTCTTGATTTTGGTCTTATCACGTCCTTAAAGTTGCTCGCCATTGATTGCAAGGTGGTTCTTCATTTGCATATCCTTATTACGCCGTTCGCCCGTCAGTTCTTCATAGATTAGTTCTTTTTAATCTTTATTTCTATCTGGAGTTGCTCGCATAGAACCTGTTCATCGGTGATTGGTGGATGGGTATCATACACTCTTTGTTGGGACATTGTCAGTTTTGATTAAGATCCCAAAGCCCCTGAAAAGATGATTTGCCTTGGAATGTCTTAGTCAGGCTAGTCTTGGTTAGGTTTTTATACTTAGTCATTTTACACTTCACAGGTACTCAGTGAGAGGAGCACTCACCGATGATAATCAAGACTAAGAACCTGAAGACGAAGAGCACTATCCTGAACTTACGACAGTCTTTCTAAGCTGGCTGAGTAAGTGTCAGTGATGAAGAGTATGGCCCAGAGGTCATTACTAACTCAGTCCTGAAGAGAACAAGATGACATTGAGTAATGGAAAAGACTTGGAGTAGGGCCAAGCACAAAAGGAATGTCAGCGTCAGGACAAGACTGTTGTGCTCGAGACAAAAAGAACTTAATAAGACAATCCTGAAGCCCAGGAATGAGTTCTGACAGTCTCACCAACCTGATGATGTGGACCAATCCAGGAAGGACACGCACGTATGGACCTGACATGAAGACTGACTTCAGACTGCACTTTCAACAGACAAGCATTAAATGGAGCATTAAATGCAACTACCTAATTCATGAAAGGACGGCTGCTGCATGGGAAATATGTCCGTTGAACAACCGTACGTAGATGAATAGAAGGCTATCTCCTCCAACGGATAGTTTTCAAATCCATCTATAAATACAGAAGGCCTTGAACCCATTCAAGGTTACGGGAAATTTTCAAGCCAGAAATTACTCAAACTCTCAAGTTATCAAGCATTCAGCATTCTAAAAGAAGCACTCGAAACCAGATAAATTTCCCAAGTGTTTGTTAGATTAGTGAGAGTTATTCTGTATTCCACTGAACTTTCAAGCAATATCTTAAGCTTAGAAGTGATTATCCATCCTTAGCATAGCTTAGCCTTGTAAGGATAATCACACCTTAGTTGGAATCCAAACTAAAACCAAAACCCTCTAATCAGGTTGTTGGTTGAAGTTGTTTAGTGAAGTTAGGAAGGAGTTTGTATAGGTCAGTGAGGTTAGCTGATCTTGGTGCACCTTGGCACGTTAAAAATAAGTTAATCCCAAGTAGTGGATTATCCTGTTCAATCAGGACCGTGGACGTAGGAGCTTGAGTCTCTGAACCACGTTAAACTCCTTGTGTTCTTACTGCTTTGATATTGTTCTTAACTGCCTATTCATTAAGTCATTCATAGCATTTGTTTTTATCAGACTTGAATCAATCAGCCTGATCATCAACTTGAACACTGTCCTACTAATCACTATTTCAGAAAAAATTAACCAAGTTTTCAGAAAGCAAACATAACAAGACTATAAACTTTCAGGGCTCACGCATTTCCGCACTGAACTCAAGTTGATAGTTTGCCAACTGACCAACATTCAGTGCAGTCAGTAGGTATGTTATCAACCCTGAGTTCTTTATCACTCTGAGCAAGGGGACTCAGTCTGCTTGAAAGTGAGAAAAATTGGTATACGTGTATTCCCCTCTCCATACACGCATTCCTCAGTCTTGTACCGGGACTTTGAATACTAATAGTTTCAGAGGTGAAACTGTTGGTGGTCACTGAAAAGATCTGAGTTTGCTTTTTATAAAACTTGCATCATCATGACTTCGAGAAGACTTGAAGCTTCGTTACCTGAATTCTTTGTTTCTAACTTTGTTTACTGGAAGTTCAGACTTGAGGCACATCTAGATGCCATCCATGACCAGATGCCGCACGTTATCAGGGAAGGACCTATCAAGATCACCATCCCTAATGTTAGAGGACTGGGGTATGAGCATCTTGACATTGGCGTGCAGGTTCCTAAGGAGAGGAAGAATATGACCAATGACGAGATCAAAATGGTGTGACTGGACAATGTGGCCAGAAACATCATCTTGCATACGATGCCTTTCGAGGAGTCAGCAAGGCTGATGAACTTAATGACGGCTAAGGAGGTCTGGGATGAGCTGACCAGGATGTGCGAAGGGTCAGAAAAGATAAAGGAGAATAAGAGGAATATTTCCATTCAGAAGTTCGAAGCATTCAAGATGCTGCCTGATGAGACGATAGATCAGATGGAGTCAAGATTCATCAAGTTGATGAATGAGTTGGTGATGTTGGATAAGGATGTTCCAAAGAGAGATGTTGCTTCTAAGATCCTGAATACCCTTCCTGAGAGATGGGACAACAGTGTAATTATGCTAAATAACACTCAGGATATGAGTAACATAACTTCTGCTTTACTTTTTTCAGAGCTCAAAGCACTGGAATATGATCTAAACAAAAGAAAGAAGAAAGTTCAGCAAGAAGAAGAAGATAAAGAGAAAGCTCATGAGAAAAGCGTGGCATTCAAAGCCAAGTCAGAACCTGTCGAGTCTTCATCAAAGTCACTGATGGAGATGAGCAAGGAAGAGCTTGCTGAGGAGTACAACCTGATGGCCAGATGCTTTGAGAAGCTTAATTCCAGGTTTGGTCGTTATAAGAAATATTATCAGGATACTCGTGACTAGAAACCTGAAGGAACCCACCAAAGCTCAAGGAGATATGAGGAAAGAAGAAACACTGAACCAAGGAGAGATCGTGGTGAAGAAAGACGATAGTCAGATCCTAAACGCGATCGACGAGATGAACAGAGGAGTACTCATGATGATAGGCACTCAGGGAAGCCAGAAAGCTCATCAAGACCGAGGGAACCTGACTCAAGAAGGAACCCTAAGCCAAGGAAAGAAAGAGGAGATGAGCAAGCTGTGTGTTACAACTGTAACAAGAGTGGGCACTATCAGTACGATTGCCCAGAGCTGAGTGCACGTGAGAGAGATGACAGGAGGGCCAAGAGAGACCAGAGGTACGCTGACTGGAGAGCCTTGCTCACTGGGGAAGCTACAGACTCAGATGGTCCTGAGGAGAGGTTGCCTGAACTCTTCTCTGATGATGAGTACGATGATGTTTGCCTTAGGGCAAGGGAGGAACCTGAGGTAACATCTAACTCTGTTTGTGGTTCATACACTGGTCAAAATCCTGAGCCTAGCTCAGAGTCAGCCAGAGAAATGAACCTTCATATCTGTTTGGATCAATTGATGGTTGATTTCTCTAGGTTGCAGGAAACTAATGTCTTCTTGGTAGTGGAGAACCAGAAATTGAGTACTGAGGTTCAAAATCTAAATGATCAACTCACTCAGTCAGATATGAAAGAGTCAGCTCAAATTGTGAGACTAACTCAGGAAATTGACATGATCAATGCTGAGCATCTCCCAAGAGAGAAGATTCTGAAAGAACTAGCTGATGAAGAGCTGGTCAGAAAAGAGGAGCTGAAGGTACTCAAGAGTAAGTTTGATGACCTCTTTGCCATACATGAAATCCTGAAAATGAGTGAGGACTCTCTCAAGAAAAAGGTTGCAACAATGAATAAATCATCAGTGGCTAGAGAGGAAATAAATAGCAACCAGATGCTTGGGAATGAGAAAAAGAGACTAGGATATGTTCCTAAAAAATCCTCACAGGGTCAATCTCATATTGCTTCAGGGAGCAATACTGAGAGGGTTTTCGTTCAGGCAGGCTAGAATACAAAGAAATTTGTACTTCAGGCCCGCCAGACTGATAAGGGCAAAGAAACTGTTGACACAGTCAGGGTTGCCCCCAAGGTTGCTAAGTCAAAACCCAAGGGAAAGGCCAAGCAACCAAAGGAGGTCCCTGAGAGCTCAGGCCAAAGGAAACCTCAGCGAAAGCAGAGGAAGACTCAGGCCAAGAGTGATCACACTGGTCAACGAGGGTATCATCATGCTTGGCAATACCAACAGGGAAGGCCTAACATGATGACTCCCCCGTGGTTTTGGCATCCTGAGGCCTTTAACTATTTTCCTTTCCCTCACTTGCCTAGGGGGAACAGAAAACAGGGCCCTTATCAAGAACAAGCCCAAAGACCTGCTGCACCCAGGCCTAGGAAGAACAGGAGGCCAGCTTAAAAGGCACCCACTCAGGCTCCTGTAAAGCTTAAGCCTAACACCCATACACCATCTTCCTCTCAGGCTAAGAAGAAGAAAGTAGTGTATGTAGATGTTTCAGGGAGACAGATTTACCACTCTGAGGCAATCAGGGTTGTGAAGCAAGTCTGGATCCCGAAGGGTACAGTTGACACAATAAGACCCAACACCCAATGGGTACCTAAAGCCTGAATTGTTTGCAGGCGGCTGTGGATCACACCAAGAGGAGAGGAGACTCAATCAAGGCTGTTTGGTACCTAGACAGTGGTTACTCAAGGCATATGGCTGGAATGAAGAGTCTTCTCCAAGAATTTCAAGCTAAAGATGGTCCACATGTAACCTTTGGTGATAACTCAAAAGGTTTTACAAAAGGTTTTGGTGTCTTGGTAATAGGTACAGTCAGAGTGGAGAATGTGTCCTTTGTGGAAGGACTAAAGCACAACCTGCTGTCAGTAAGCCAGTTCTGTGACAAAGGTTTCAGTGTTGAGTTCTCATCTAATATATGTTCAGTCAAGGACAAATCAACACAAGTGCTTCTATCAGGTATTAGGAAAGGTAATGTTTATCTCGCTGACTGGAGCAGCACTATTCCTAATACTTGTTTTGCTGCTAAAAGCTCTTTAGAGCTCAGTTGGTTATGGCATAAAAGATTAAGCCATCTAAACTTCAAGATTCTTAACAAAATCTCTAGACAATCACTTGTTGATGGTTTACCTAATGAAGTTTTAAGCAAAGATCATGTGTGCAAAGCTTGTCAGGAGGGGAAGCAGGCCAGAGCATCATTCAAGGAGAAAGCTTCCTTCTCCACTGACAGGATTCTTCAGCTTTTGCACATGGACTTATTTGGTCCCATAGCACCTGTAAGTATGAATGGTAGGAAATATACCCTTGTGGTTATTGATGATTATTCTAGATATACTTGGGTTATTTTCTTGTTAAATAAGAAAGAGACACAGGTGAAACTTCCAGTGTTGCTCAGAAGACTCAGCAATGAGAAGAATCAGTCCATTACCAAGACCAGATCTGACAAGGGGACTGAATTTATAAATTCATATATTTCTGACTTTTGTAATGAACTTGGTATTACTCATGAGACTTCTGCAGCTAGAACTCCACAATAGAACGGTGTAGCTGAGAGAAGGAACATAACACTGAAGGAAGCTGCAAGGATCATGCTGGCTGAGTCAGGATTGCCCAAGAAGTTTTGGGCTAAGGTAATCAACACTGCATGCTACACTCAGAACAGATCCACGCTGAACAAACAACATGCACAGACCCCATATGAGACTTGGAATAAGAGGAAACCTCGTATTTCTTACTTTCATGTATTTGGATGTAAGTGCTTCATCCTCAATAATGGGAAGACCCAATTGAAAGCCTTTGATAGCAGATCTAATGAAGGAATATTCTTAAGATATTCTAAAATCAGTAAAGCTTTCAGGGTTTACAATTGTAGGACCCTTGTTGTGGAAGAATCACCACATGTTGTGTTTGATGATTCTGCTAATGAGTCTAGGTTGAGAGTGTTGAATCCTGACACTGAGGAGGTCACAAGGAGTGTGACAAGGCTGAGTTTGAAGAATCAAACTGATCCTAAGGTCAAAACTGTGCCAATTCCACGATGGGATGATGACGAAGATCAGGATGATGATGATTCAAAAACCACTCCTAAGCCCAGCACATCAGGGATAGTTGAGCCTCAGACTGAGGAACAGACTCAACCTGAGGTAAGTACTGTCTATGAAGATGCGGTCGCAGCTGAGACGGTTCCTGAGTCACCTCATCAAGGGGGAATTGATGTCCCTGACATTGAGTTGGTAAATCCCTTTGGTATAGACTCAGGATCATCGCCTTCTGTCCAAGTCATAGGTGATCCAACTGAGGGAGTCAGGACCAGACGGTTCCATGGTGAGAGCGCACTGTTCTGTTGCTTCCTCTCTGAGCAAGAGCCTCAGAACATTGAAAAAGCTCTCACTGACTCGAACTGGATCATAGCCATGCAAGAGGAGTTGAATCAATTCACAAGGAATCAGGTTTGGGAACTGGTAGATAGACCTAGGCATCAAGGTGTAATTGGTACCAAGTGGGTCTTTAAGAACAAGAAGGATGCAAATGGTGTTGTAGTAAGGAACAAAGCAAGATTGGTTGCAAAGGGGTATTGTCAGTCTGAAGGGATAGACTATGATGAGACCTTTGCTCCAGTGGCTAGGTTGGAAGCTATCAGGTTGTTCCTTGCTTATGCAACGTATAAGAAGTTTAAGGTGTATCAAATGGACGTCAAGAGTGCCTTCCTGAATGGTGTACTCAATGAAGAGGTATATGTTGAACAACCTCCAGGGTTTGAGGTTGGAGATAGAGTATACCATTTGAAGAAAGCACTCTATGGAATTAAGCAAGCTCCTAGAGCTTGGTATGATATCCTCTCTCAATTCCTGACTGACCATGGGTTCAAGAAGGGAACCGTGGATAGGACCTTATTCAGGATCATTGAAGGTGATGACATTCTCTTGGTCCAGATTTATATGGATGACATAATATTTGGATCACCAAGTCATCAGCTCTGTGAGAAATTCTCTAAGTTGATGACTGGTAAATTTGAGATGTCAATGATGGGAGAGATGAACTTCTTTTTAGGATTGCAGGTCAAGCAGACTGATTAAGGGATTTTCATTAATCAGGCCAAATATACAAGAGACTTGATTCAGAAGTTTGGAGTTCAGAATAGCAATCCAGCTAGGATCCCAATGAACACCAATTGGAAGATGGATCCTGACACTGAAGGGACTTCAGTGAATTAGACTGAGTACTGAGGGCTAATAGGATCCTTGTTGTGCCTGACTGCAAGTAGGCCTGACATTACTTTTGCAGTTGGTGTGTGTGCTAGGTATCAGTCTGATCCCAAGAGAAGTCATTTGGAGGCTGCTAAGCGGATACTTAAGTATCTAAAAATGATAGTCAATATGGGACTATGGTATCCTTCAGATGACAACTTAGAGCTGACAGGTTATTCAGATGCAGATTATGGAGGTTGTAGGATTGATAGGAAATCAACCTCAGGGACATGTCAGTTTTTTAGGAGTAAGTTGATCTCATGGTTTAGTGAGAAGCAGAATTCATTGGCGACATCCACAACTGAGGCTGAGTATATGGCTGCAGGTAGTTGTTGTGCTCAGATTTTATGGTTGAGGCAACAATTTAGAGACTACCAAGTATTTGCTAATGAGGTTCCAATCTATTGTGACAACAATAGTGCTATAGCAATCACTCAGAACCCAGTGCTTCACACAAGGTGTAAGCATGTGGATATTAGGCATCACTTCATTCGAGATCATGTGGAGAAGAAGGATATAAGGATGGAGAAAATTCACACTGACAGGCCGATAGCTGACATCTTGACTAAGCCTTTGGCTGAAGCAAGATTTATGGAACTCTCAGTGGAGTTAGGACTCTTAGATTCGGGAGAATAGTCAGTATAGGATCTAGGGGGAACTCAGGCCAGACTCGACTCAGCGAGGTATCAGGGTGCTACAATGTCTCCCTGACAGGTATGAGTTTTATCCTGATATTTGTGAATTTCAAGCGTCTTACTGAGTCCTTCGTCCTGAAAATCTTTATTAAATGCATTCCATTTTCTTATAAAGCGCGCCTTTTGATATTTAAACCCACGCGCAGTGGAGCATTTAATGCGCTCAGTTACTTTATCATATACGTGTCCATTTTATACGGAATATGACTGATGTGGGAAAATGATTGATACGGAGATTAATCCTGGCCTTTCATTTTAAAACTTTTCAAATTCAGGATTAATCCCAACCTCACGTCTGAGTAACTGACTAATTCATATCAATCTAGAATGCCATTTGAGAAATTTACGCAAACACAAACGCACATTGCACACTGAACATTCCCTTGTTCACACTTTCAATCACAAATTTCTCAAAATCCTCAATGGCATTCATGGATACCACCTGGACTACTGATAAACTTGAAGATGTTGTCGATAGCAAGTTGGTTAACATGGAACATATCATCTCCATGGAGGGGGCATGTCAATCGGTGAAGGAGATTCTTCTTGTTTTTGAATGGATCTCCAAGGCGCACATGGAGAAGTACTTCACCCAGAAACCCATATCTGTGCTTCCAAAGGCGGTAGTGGAGGCATATCTAAATCTGTTCCTTCGCAAGGGTGAGCTGTTCACCAGGGTGACCGTGCTTGTTCCGACGGGTGAGAAGGACAAGGATGGGGAGGCACTCTAAATGTCGAAACCCGAGACATTGACCTCAGGAAGGCTATAAAGGAGGTGTACGGACTTCCATGCTCTGGAATTAATCCGATGACCTACAAGGAGAACAAAGAAGGCGAGCTCCTTCAGGAATGGACCAAGACTGGGTCATCGGAGTTCAGGGCAAGACAACACAAGGGGACCCTGAAGCCAGAATATCGCGCGCTGGTCGATATTGTCTCCAAGATAATCATGGGTACTATTGGCTCTCATGAGCAGTTCAGTTTACCCAAGTTAAGGATTATGGGAGCTCTGGTTGATGGTGTTGAAACCAACTGGGAGCAATTCTTCCTAGACCAGATCAGTCAGGCCGCCGCAGACAAGTTGAGAAAGGATAAGGAGAAGAAGCATATCTCAGTGGGAGCTATCCTTCCATTTGGGACAAGGTTATCAATCCTGATCGCCCATGCCTATCAGGGTTGTACCTTCGACTTGGAGGATGACTTGTCTTCCAAGAAGGTTATGTTCACCACTGCTGGTGATACATATGCTGTTCTGGGTCTGACTGACCCCAATGCCCCTCATAAGGGTCAGATGAAGAAGCCTGCAGGGAAAAGCAAGAAAGTAGTGACTAGCCTGCTCGAGAAGGTGGACGAGCTGTTTGAAAAGAACAAAGAGATAGAGGCTGAGGTTGCTGCAGAGAGGGAGGTGGAGAAAGCTGAGGCTGTGAAGGCTCAGGAAGAGAAGAGAGCAAGCCTGAAGGTGGTGCTGCAGTCCAAGGCCACCGCTAAGGGAGTAAAGAAAGGGACTGAGTCAGTTTTCAAGAAGGCAGACTGACGATGAAGTCAGATCAGGGGGAGAGGAGAGAGGAGATAGGCCCTTGAAGAGATTGAGGAAGGGTCCTAAGAGATCCCCAGCCAAGAAGCTGAGGGGATCAGCCCGATCAGGGAGGAGTCAAGCTCTCCAAGAGCCTCTGACTTGGAACAGGTCAGAGATACAATAAACTCTGCAGAGCTGCTGCAACCTGGGTCCAATCCCACCCACAACTCACCCTGAACCCCAAATCACATCCAACCCTGACCCCACACCAACCATCACTGAACCCATTATTCATCCCACTGAAACCATCCTACCTACATCTGAACCTAACCCTCCACAAACTGAGTCAGCGCCCAACACTTCAAATATCACCGAGCTTGACCAGAACCCTGACCCAATCTCTTCCACACCTAACCCTGAAGATTTCCCAACCTACCCCAATCCTAAAGACTGCCCCAAAACCACTATAGAAGGGACTTAGATGATGAGTTTTTGGACATGGCGGAGGAGGAGGAGTTGGATGCCAGGCTGATGGGAGGAATGTTTAAGAACACCCTCAGAGGGAATGCATGTGAATGGGCTGCAAAGTGTTGGACCAGCCTGCACAGATACAGGGAGCTTTGCTCCAATGTGATTGAGTTAAAGGTCTGACTCGACTTCAAACAGTAGAACATGCAAGAGCAGCACATGCTGATCGATGCCAGAGGCTGGGAACACTGGGAGAGAGAGGAGGCCAGACTTTGTTCATACTTCCATATCACCAGTTGGCTGCAGCTGCTGAACTTCGAGAACTTAAAGCAGCTGGTGGATGGAATGAGGGCTGGTATGCAAGAAGACTTTGAGGATGAGCCTAAGGAGGATGAGGACGAGAATGATAACCCTCAGGGCCGTGTGGATGAAAAGGAAGTTGAAGATACTGCGAAGGAGATAGATGCAGTAGACTTTGAGCCTCAGGCCCAGGGGAAAGGTGAAAAAGAAGTTGGTGCCAAGGGTGGACCAACTGCTGAGGATGTTGTGAACATCTCAGCTGCCAATGATACATCAGTCGATGACGGGATTCCCTGCCCTGAGACAAAGGATGATGTTGTAGAGGCAACCAAGGTGACTCCTAATTCTGAGGGACTTGTTCCCAAAGTTCAAGCTGGCTTAGCTGAGCCTGAGCAGACGGCTATGACCACTCCACAACTGCCTTCTGTGCACCCTGAAGAGGGGGCTGATGTAGTAGGGGCTGACAAGGGAAAACAGCCAATCACTGACGAGGCCGAAGAGGATGATGAGGTGATCTTCACTGGGGTCCGGAGGGCTGAGTTCCAAAGCATCGTCGAGGTGAAGAAGGAAAAGACGACTGAGAACCTATTTGAGCTTCAAGAAGAAGTGATGAGGCTCGGGGCTGAAAAAAGATTAAGATACTAAGGCCCTTGCCAAACACATCAAATGGACCAAGTCAGCCTACAACACCCTTGCCAACAGGGAGCTTATTATGCTTAAACGCACAATGGTTGACACGGCAAAGTCAGTGAAGCAGGAGAGGCAGAGGATGAAGAAGGTGTTAAGGCAAACTCTGAATCGACTTGATAAGAAGGAGGAACAACGTGAGCAAAAGTTAGAACAGGCAGTGGAGCATCTAGCAACTCAGGCTGGAGCGCTTTTCACTCAGGCCGTGAATGACTCAGGGAGAATCGCTCAGTACTCTGAGTCAGTTGCCCAAGAGTTGGCCAAGGCTATTCAGGAGTCTGCCAAGGTGATGTCAGAGGCCAACAGGATCAGTGAAGAAACATCAAGAATTGAGGCCAGAATCACCAAGGCTGAACAAAGTCTCCACACCAACATGGAGATCTTTGAGAGGAAGTTGAATGCTGCCATCACCAGTATTTCCTACGCTGGAACTGGGATCGCTTCAGGGGTTGACATGTTGAAAAAAGGGGTGCAACAAGTCCAATCTTTAGCTACCTTCATTGTCAACAGTGGTCAGGAGGCGTTCAGAGAAGTGTTACCACCTCCTCCTGCCAAGGATGATGCCAAAAAGGGGGAAAAGAATAAAAGATCCCGCCCTGAGGTATCGGAGGCAAATCCTGAAAAAAATGCGGTGCTTATGCGATCTCCCAGAAAGTCAGCAAGATTGGCGGCAACAGCGGGTCCGGCTAGTGAACCTTCAGGAGAAGTTCCTCAAATCCCTTTGAATCAAGAGTCTTCAGCTGTTTAGAAATCTCCCCCAGTAAACACAAGGAAAAACCCAATCACCTACTCTGCGAAAACGGTGGCTGAGTTATGTGCAGAGGCATGGGGAGCTGACCCTGAGAAATCTGAAGCTGAGCGCAGAGCTGAAATCGCTCAGAAGGAGAAGATGCGTATTCTTGAAAAGAAGGTTGAAAAGCTCACTGACCTCACTGACTTGCAACAAAGAGAACTTGACGATGCAGTGGTCAGTTTGCTAAGGAGGAAGAAGGCGAAGCCTGAGCCGAGAAAGTACAGGAAGAGGCCTACAGCTAGGAAGTCAACAATTCTACAAGTCAGAAAGCCTGAGGTAATTTAGAGGGAAGCTCTTGTCGATGAGTTCATCTCAGAGACATTGAAAGAGTTTTGGGTTGACGCAAGGGATGAGTTCGTCAGACTCTGGTATGTAGTGAAGAAATGGGGCGACACTGATGATATTAATGCCCACTTTGCTGACTACATGATGAACAATCATCCTGAACTCATTCAGAAGATCTTGGAGGAAGCTGATGCAGCCAATGTCCAAGTGAAGGCTCCTGAGTTCATTGCTCGACCACCACCTCTAGTCCCTGGAACAAGCAAGCATGATACAAAGGCTATTATGACTGAAGTATTGAAGATAGCCAAGGCTGACGGTTATGTGAACCAACCAAGGAGAGTAGATGAGCTGAAGGTTAGAGTCTATACTGGTTATGGACTTGAGCCTGAAATGAGATATGTTTAGGTGTTCACTCTTTTTGATGTAATAGATCAGGTTCATTGTACTCATTCTATATTATCAATGACATCTATTGCATTTGCCCACAGACAAAAACTCATTGTCTTTTTGGCTGTTACTTAAATTTCTGTACTTTATCAAGAATTGCTCTAACACTGACTTATCTTATAGATAGGATTTTAATTCCTCTAAGTGTTTTGAGGATCTTTTCAGTGTTTTGGCATCATCAAAAAGGGGGAAATTGTTGGGACATTGTCAGTTTTGATTAAGATCCCAAAGCCCCTAAAAAGATGATTTTCCTTGGAATGTCTTAGTCAGGCTAGTCTTGGTTAGGTTTTTATACTTAGTCATTTTACACTTCACAGGTACTCAGTGAGAGGAGCACTCACTGATGACAATCAAGACTAAGAGCCTGAAGACGAAGAGCACCATCCTGAACTTACGACAGTCTTTCTAAGCTGGCTGAGTAAGTGTCAGTGATGAAGAGTATGACCCTGATACCATTACTAACTCAGTCCTGAAGGGAACATGATGACATTGAGTAATGAAAAAGACTTGGAGTAGGGCCAAGCAATGCAAAAGGAATGTCAGCGTCAGGATAAGACCATTGTGCTTGAGACAAAAAGAACTTAATAAGACAAGCCTTAAGCCCAGGAATGAGTTCTGACATTCTCACCAACCTGATGACGTGGACCAATCCAGGAAGGACATGCGCGTACGGACCTGACATGAAGACTGACTTCAGACATCACTTTCAATGGGCAAGCATTAAATGGAGCATTAAATGCAACTACCTAAGTCATGCAAGGACGGCTGCTGCATGGGAAATATATCCGTTGAACAACCCTACATAGATGAATAGAAGGCTATCTCCTCCAACGGATAGTTTTCAAATCCATCTATAAATACAGAAGGCCTTGAACCCATTCAAGGTTACGGAAAATTTCCAAGCCAGGAATTACTCAAACTCTCAAGTTATCAAGCATTCAGCATTCTAAAAGAAGCACTTGAAACCAGATAAATTTCCCAAGTGTTTCTTAGATTAGTGAGAGTTATTCTGTATTCCACTGAACTTTCAAGCAATATCTTAAGCTTAGAAGTGATTATCCATCGTTAGCATAGCTTAGCCTTGTAAGGATAATCACACCTTAGTTGGAATCCAAACTAAAACAAAAACCCTCTAGTCAGGTTATTGGTTGCAGTTGTTTAGTGAAGTTAGGAAGGAGATTGTATAGGTCAGTGAGGTTAGCTGATCTTGGTGTACCTTGGCACGTTAAAAACAAGTTAATCCCAAGTAGTGGATTATCCTGTTCAATCAGGACCGTGGACGTAGGAGCTTGAGTCTCTGAACCACATTAAACTCCTTGTGTTCTTACTGCTTTGATATTGTTCTTAACTGCCTATTCATTAAGTCATTCATAGCATTTGTTTATATCAGGCTTGAATCAATCAGCCTGATCATCAACTTGAAAACTGCCCTACTAATCACTATTTCAGAAAAAAGTAACCAAGTTTTCAGAAAGCAAACATAACAAGACTATAAACTTTCAGGGCTCACACATTTCCGCACTGAACTCAAGTTGAAAGTTTGCCAACTGACCAGCATTCAGTGCAGTTAGTAGGTGTGTTATCAACCCTGAGTTTTTTTATCACTCTGAGCAAGGGGGCCCAGTCTGTTTGAAAGTGAGAAAAATTGGTATACGTGTATTCCCCCCATACACGTATTCCTCAGTCTTGTACCGGGACCAATACTCTTCAGTCTATTTAATACACCTCCATTCGATCATATCTGTTCGTCATCAATGTCTTAGTGGAATGACTGGGCCAGGCCAGGGTTACAAATACCTATTCGCCTGAAAGCTGGTCGCCAGGTTTGTTGTTAGTCGTTGGTTTGTGCTGGTTACTCTGGGCCAGGCCAGGGGTACAAACACCTGCACCACTCTTTGGTTACTCTTGCTATTTGATCGTAATTATGGTGGATTTTCCTCCATAATCCTTGCTTAAGCCTTAATACCAGTTCGCCAAATATCAATTGTTGTTCGCCTATCAACAATGTATCTATTTATTCTTAAATTTTAATTTTAATTCTGTAATTTTAGTTCTCTAAATTATGTGATTCTCTAATTTCGTTCATGTTTTCTTGGCGCTACTATGTATAGGAGAATTTTAAAATTAATAATATAATCGTTTATTCCATCCGCATACAATGTGGAGCTACAAACCAATTTCATATAAAATATGTACAAAAAAAATATTATAAAAAATTTATCATAAACTTATATTATGAATTATTAAACGGACTATTGGGCAGACCCTAAATTTATAGGGCTTAGCCCTATAGAATTTCTGGTTAAATGGTTGTTAGGATATAGATTAGATGTTTTGAAGATGTTAAAACAAGAACTTGTAATAGGACTAGCTGAACCTGTTAGTCAGCTACAGATTAGTATAGGTCTAGAATAGGTCTTTGGTTAAGGGGGAAGAAATTTGTGCAGACCAGAGAAGGTACCAGAGAAGGTGACCAGATGAGGTGACCAGAGAAGGTGACCAGATGAGGTGACCAGATGAGGTGTCCAGACTAGAGCAGAGGAGTCTGACCAGAGGAGTCTGCCAGAGGAGTCTGACCAGAGGAGTCTGCCAGAGGAGTCTGACCAGAGGAGTCTAACCAGAGGAGTCTGCCAGAGGAGTCTGACCAGAGGAGTCTGCCAGAGGAGCCTGACCAGAGGAGTCTGACCAGAAGACCTGTCACAGATGAGGTTTAGAGCAGAAGTGTTACCTGACCAGACCAGAAGACCCCAGACCAGACGAGTGCTGACCAGATGAGGGAGACGGATTAGTTCACCCACATGGAGGCTGCATGTAATCTGGAGACAAGCAGATTTTGGAGTTCGATGATAGAGATAAGGCAATCTGGAAGTCAACTGATAGGAGGATCTGTTTGATTGATTGCTTGATTGAAAGTCAACTAATCAATCATATAATCAATCCTTGATTGATTATATTCCTCCAATTATGGTTGTTTGAATTGCTAGCTTCCAACGGCTAGTTAATTCCTACAACTATATATAGGAGTGTTGTGATGAGTTCATTAGAGACAAGAGTCGCGCGAGAGCACACAACAAAGAACACACGAACTCTTCCAAACACTCACCTTGTTCATTAACGTTTATACACTCTTTAGGAGTTTCAGTTGGATCTTATAATTAACCTGTTCATCTTGAAAGATTGTTATAAGTTGTTGTACGAAGGAGCTGATACTTCACAATTCCAGTGGTTCGTGAGTACGTTGGTTGGAGAAAGAGAAAGTCCCCTTTGGTGAAAGGGAGAGTGGACGTAGGATCGTTATATCCGAACCACTATAAATTCCGGTGTTATTTACTTTTCTGCAATTTAGATTTCTGCATTTCAATTTTAGTACTTAATTTATAATTTAGGTTTTCATTAAAAATAAACTCAAAACGCTTTCCGCTGGATATTTTTGGGACCAACAAGTGGTATCAGAGCAGTGTGTCCTAAAGACCACTGTTTTGAAATTATCTCGGTGGTCACCAGGGCAGATCCATTTTTTTGAAAAACCAAATAATTGTTGTGCTAACAATTATTGCAGAAATGGGCTCGAAGAGAAGCAGTAAAAGAAACACTAGGAGTTACTCCAAAAGAAGCTATGCAGATGAGGAAGAAGAGGTTTCTACTTCTGGTTCATCATCCAATTTTGGACCAGACGAAGAGATATGTCTTATGACAGATGAGGTATGTAATCGAACTCCCTCTTCTTCTTCTTATTCTTCTTTTTCTGAACAATCAGAGGAGTCTTATACGCAAAATTTGCTATTAGATCTCCAAAAATCTGTACAACTTTGTCAAAAGTTGGAAGATGAGAACACAAAGTTGAAAGCAGAAAACCAGAAGCTTTCAAAATGTTTAGGCAACCCAACTGATCTACCAGCTGAACAGGTTCAAACACTGGTAGAAGAGTCCACTGACTTGAAAACTAGATGTGATGAACAAACTAAGCTGATAGAAAAGTTGCTTGTTGAAAACATTGAGAAAGATAATGAATATACTCTGCTGAAAGCTAAGTTCGATGAAATCTTCCATCAAAATAAAACTGTAAAAGATAGTGAGGACAAGCTCAAGCTGAGACTGGAGCAACTGACTACAGCAAACAATGCTGTGTCACACATAGCTGCCTCATCTCAAAGAGAGCATGATAAGACAGGCCTTGGCTATTCCAAACCTGAATCCTCACATGTTCAGAAAGAATAACAGCCTAGAAATTTTATTGATAAAGGCAAGAGGTCAGCTGACCAGGCAACTCAGCCTAATGGGCAGATGAGTACTGAAACTCAAAAACCCAAAAGGCAGAGGAGGAATTTTAAGAAGGGTTATACCCAGAATAAAATACCTCAGCCAGGCCAGCAGAGTAGAAGACAGTCTGGATCTTCTCAAAAGAAGCAGAACCAGATGACTCCTACTCACCTGCAGAGGACTTTCAAGTCATCTGCCAGACCAGCTGGAACCTTTGATGGTTCTAGTAAGACTTATCCTTATCAAAAGAATTTCAAGTCTGTTGCTTTAAGACAAGTTATTCCTTCTACTGGACAAGCTAATAAGAGAAGAAGAGCCTCTAGAAGAAATAACCATGTCAAAGCTTCTTATGTTCAGTGTGTTTTTGTGGATATGTATGGAAGAAAGATAAGATCACCTGATTCAAAAAGGGATGATCTATTCTTGTGGCTTCCTAAATATTGTGCTAACCCCCCTGGACCCAGTAGGGTACCAAAAACTTGATTGCATGCAGATACACAAGAAGACCAGCTGATGTTCTGCCCCAATATCAGCTGAGCATACTTTGAGGGGGAAGATCAGTTGACCCAGCCTGCTAGATTCTTTACCATGTTATTTCAAATTTTCTTGTCTTGTTTTATTTAAAGTTCTTTCAGTTTTAACATCATCAAAAAGGGGGAAATTGTTAGGATATAGATTAGATGTTTTGAAGATGTTAAAACAAGAACTTGTAATAGGACTAGCTGAACCTGTTAGTCAGCTACAGATTAGTATAGGTCTAGAATAGGTCTTTGGCTAAGGGGGAAGAAATCTGTGCAGACCAGAGAAGGTACCAGAGAAGGTGACCAGATGAGGTGACCAGAGAAGGTGACCAGATGAGGTGACCAGATGAGGTGTCCAGACCAGAGCAGAGGAGTCTGACCAGAGGAGTCTGCCAGAGGAGTCTGACCAGAGGAGTCTGCCAGAGGAGTCTGACCAGAGGAGTCTGCCAGAGGAGTCTGACCAGAGGAGTCTGCCAGAGGAGTCTGACCAGAGGAGTCTGCCAGAGGAGTCTGACCAAAGGAGTCTGCTAGAGGAGCCTGACCAGAGGAGTCTGACCAGAAGACCTGTCACAGATGAGGTTCAGAGCAGAAGTGTTACCTGACCAGACCAGAAGAGCCCAGACCAGACGAGTACTGACCAGATGAGGGAGACGGATTAGTTCACCCACATGGAGGCTGTATGTAATCTGGAGACAAGTAGATTTTGGAGTTCGATGATAGAGATAAGGCAATCTGGAAGTCAACTGATAGGAGGATCTGTTTGATTGATTGCTTGATTGAAAGTCAACTAATCAATCATATAATCAATCCTTGATTGATTATATTCCTCCAATTATGGTTGTTTGAATTGCTAGCTTCCAACGGCTAGTTAATTCCTACAACTATATATAGGAGTGTTGTGATGAGTTCATTAGAGACAAGAGTCGCACGAGAGCACACAACAAAGAACACACAAACTCTTCCAAACACTCACCTTGTTCATTAACGTTTATACACTCTTTAGGAGTTTCAGTTGGATCTTATAATTAACCTGTTCATCTTGAAAGGTTGTTATAAGTTGTTGTACGAAGAAGCTGGTACTTCGCAATTCCAGTGGTTCGTGAGTACGTTGGTTGGAGAAAGAGAAAGTCCCCTTTGGTGAAAGGGAGAGTGGACGTAGGATCGTTATATCCGAACCACTATAAATTTCGGTGTTATTTACTTTTCTGCAATTTAGATTTCTGCATTTCAATTTTAGTACTTAATTTATAATTTGGGTTTTCATTAAAAATAAACTCAAAACGCTTTCCGCTGGATATTTTTGGGACCAACAAGTGGTATCAGAGCAGTGTGTCCTAAAGACCACTGTTTTGAAATTATCTCGGTGGTCACCAGGGCAGATCCATTTTTTTGAAAAACCAAATATTTGTTGTGCTAACAATTATTGCAGAAATGGGCTCGAAGAGAAGCAGTAAAAGAAACACTAGGAGTTACTCCAAAAGAAGCTATGCAGATGAGGAAGAAAAGGTTTCTACTTCTGGTTCATCATCCAATTTTGGACCAGACGAAGAGATATGTCTTATGACAGATGAGGTATGTAATCGAACTCCCTCTTCTTCTTCTTATTCTTCTTTTTCTGAACAATCAGAGGAGTCTTATACGCAAAATTTGCTATTAGATCTCCAAAAATCTGTACAACTTTGTCAAAAGTTGGAAGATGAGAACACAAAGTTGAAAGTAGAAAACCCGAAGCTTTCACAATGTTTAGGCAACCCAACTGATCTACCAGCTGAACAGGTTCAAACACTGGTAGAAGAGTCCACTGACTTGAAAACTAGATGTGATGAACAAACTAAGCTGATAGAAAAGTTGCTTGTTGAAAACATTGAGAAAGATAATGAATATACTCTGCTGAAAGCTAAGTTCGATGAACTCTTCCATCAAAATAAAACTGTAAAAGATAGTGAGGACAAGCTCAAGCTGAGACTGGAGCAACTGACTACAGCAAACAATGCTGTGTCACACATAGCTGCCTCATCTCAAAGAGAGCATGATAAGACAGGCCTTGGCTATTCCAAACCTGAATCCTCACATGTTCAGAAAGAAGAACAACCTAGAAATTTTATTGATAAAGGCAAGAGGTCAGCTGACCAGGCAACTCAGCCTAATGGGCAGATGAGTACTGAAACTCAAAAACCCAAAAGGCAGAGGAGGAATTTTAAGAAGGGTTATACCCAGAATAAAATACCTCAGCCTGGCCAGCAGAGTAGAAGACAGTCTGGATCTTCTCAAAAGAAGCAGAACCAGATGACTCCTACTCACCTGCAGAGGACTTTCAAGTCATCTGCCAGACCAGCTGGAACCTTTGATGGTTCTAGTAAGACTTATCCTTATCAAAAGAATTTCAAGTCTGTTGCTTTAAGACAAGTTATTCCTTCTACTGGACAAGCTAATAAGAGAAGAAGAGCCTCTAGAAGAAATAACCATGTCAAAGCTTCTTATGTTCAGTGTGTTTTTGTGGATATGTATGGAAGAAAGATAAGATCACCTGATTCAAAAAGGGATGATCTATTCTTGTGGCTTCCTAAATATTGTGCTAACCCCCCTGGACCCAGTAGGGTACCAAAAACTTGATTGCATGCAGATACACAAGAAGACCAGCTGATGTTCTGCCCCAATATCAGCTGAGCATACTTTGAGGGGGAAGATCAGTTGACCCAGCCTGCTAGATTCTTTACCATGTTATTTCAAATTTTCTTGTCTTGTTTTATTTAAAGTTCTTTCAGTTTTAACATCATCAAAAAGGGGGAAATTGTTAGGATATAGATTAGATGTTTTGAAGATGTTAAAACAAGAACTTGTAATAGGACTAGCTGAACCTGTTAGTCAGCTACAGATTAGTATAGGTCTAGAATAGGTCTTTGGTTAAGGGGGAAGAAATCTGTGCAGACCAGAGAAGGTACCAAAGAAGGTGACCAGATGAGGTGACCAGAGAAGGTGACCAGATGAGGTGACCAGATGAGGTGTCCAGACCAGAGCAGAGGAGTCTGACCAGAGGAGTCTGCCAGAGGAGTCTGACCAGAGGAGTCTGCCAGAGGAGTCTGACCAGAGGAGTCTGCCAGA
The DNA here is from genome assembly GCA_947034835.1 of Ballota nigra. NCBI lineage: Eukaryota > Viridiplantae > Streptophyta > Magnoliopsida > Lamiales > Lamiaceae > Ballota > Ballota nigra. The sequence goes on from OX344721.1 coordinate 98,233,520, forward strand.
GGAGCCTGACCAGAGGAGTCTGACCAGAAGACCTCTCACAGATGAGGTTCAGAGCAGAAATGTTACCTGACCAGACCAGAAGACCCTAGACCAGACGAGTGCTGACCAGATGAGGGAGACGGATTAGTTCACCCACATGGAGGCTGCATGTAATCTGGAGACAAGTAGATTTTGGAGTTCGATGATAGAGATAAGGCAATCTGGAAGTCAACTGATAGGAGGATCTGTTTGATTGATTGCTTGATTGAAAGTCAACTAATCAATCATATAATCAATCCTTGATTGATTATATTCCTCCAATTATGGTTGTTTGAATTGCTAGCTTCCAACGGCTAGTTAATTCCTACAACTATATATAGGAGTGTTGTGATGAGTTCATTAGAGACAAGAGTCGCGCGAGAGCACACAACAAAGAACACACGAACTCTTCCAAACACTCACCTTGTTCATTAACGTTTATACACTCTTTAGGAGTTTCAGTTGGATCTTATAATTAACCTGTTCATCTTGAAAGGTTGTTATAAGTTGTTGTACGAAGGAGCTGGTACTTCGCAATTCCAGTGGTTCGTGAGTACGTTGGTTGGAGAAAGAGAAAGTCCCCTTTGGTGAAAGGGAGAGTGGACGTAGGATCGTTATATCCGAACCACTATAAATTCCGGTGTTATTTACTTTTCTGTAATTTAGATTTCTGCATTTCAATTTTAGTACTTAATTTATAATTTGGGTTTTCATTAAAAATAAACTCAAAACACTTTCCCCTGGATATTTTTGGGACCAACAATGGTCCAAGACCAAAACGATGTTTATTTAAACAAATCTAACAAATGCTAGGCCTAAACTTTAGTTTTACCGATTTAAACTCTGGCTCAAATGGGCCATAACATCGCTATTGACCATAGCCAAGATAAATGATGTGCTAAGTGGTATTATATATGGATATATCTGTTGGTCCTGGTACAAGACTGATGAATACGTGTATGGGGGGAATACACTTATACCAATTTTTCAACATAAAACCTTGCTGAGTCCCCTTTACTCAGAGTGATAAAGAACTGAGAGCTGATAATCTCCCCACTGACTACACTTAGTGGGGGTCAGTTGGCTGACTATCAATTCGAGTTCAGTGCGGAAATACGTATCAATTCGTACGTGTGTGTCCTTTCCGGATTGGTCCACGTCATCAGGTTGGTGAGAATGTCAGAACTTATTCCTAGGCTTCAGGCTTGTCTTATTAAGGTCTTTTTGTCTCGAGCACAACGGTCTTGTCCTGACACTGACATTCCTTTTGCATTGCTTGGCTCTACTTCAAGTCTTTCCCATAAACTCAGTATCATCATGTTCCCTTCAGGATTGAGTTAGTAATGACCTCAGGGTCATACTCTTCATCACTGAAGCTTACTCAGCCAGCTTAGAAGACTGCCATAAGTTCAGGATGGTGCTCTTCATCTTCAGGCTCTTATCTTGATTGTCTTCAGTGAGTTCTCCTCTCACTGAGTACTTGTGAAATGTAAAATGACTAAGTACAAAACCTAACCAAGACTAGCCTGACAAAGACAACAAAGGCAACTCATCTTTTCAGGGGCTTTGGGATCTTAATAAAAACTGATAATGTCACAACAATTTCCCCCTTTTTGATGATGCCAAAACCTTGAAAAGATTCTCAAAACACTTAGAGGGAATATAAAATCCTATCTATAAGATAAGTCAGTGTTGGAGCAGTTCTTGATAAAGTACAAAATTTAAATAACAGCCAAAAAGACAATGAGTTTTTGTCTGTGGGCAACATAATATATTTCATTGAATGATATGGAAATGGTTACAATGAATCTAATCTATTACAAGGAAATGATGTGAATCACTAGACTAATCTCATCTCAGGCTCAAGTCCCTAACCAGCGTAGACTCTAACCTTCAATTCGTCAACTCTCTTAACCTGATTCACATAACCTTCAACTTTTGCAATCTTCAACACTTCAGTCATTATGGCCTCCGTATCATGCTTTCCAGTCCCAGGTACAAGAGGGGGTGGTCGTGTAATGAACTTAGGAGCTTTCACTTGAACTTGAGCTGCTTCAGCCTCCTCCAAGATCTTTTGGATCAGCTCAGGATGATTGTCCATCATGTAGTCATGAAGTGGGCATTGATGTCTTTAGAGTCGCCCCACTTCTTCACCACGTACCATAACTTAACAAATTCATCCCTTGCATCAGCCCAGAACTCCTTTAATGCCTCTGAGATGAACTCATCGACATAAGCTTCCATCTGACCTGATTCCGGCCTTCTGACCTGCAGTATTGTTGACTTCCTTGCTATTGGCCTCTTCCTGTACTTCCTAGGCTCAGGCTTCGCCTTCTTTCTCCTAAGTAAACTGATCACTGCATCGTCAAGTTCTCGTTGTTGCATGTCAGTCAGATCAGTCAGCTTCTCCACCTTCCTTTCCAAGATGCGTATCTTCTCCTTTTGAGCAATATCAGCCCTACGCTTAGCCTCGGACTTCTCAGAAGGAGTTCCCCATGCCTCAGCGCACAACTCCACCACCGTCTCCGCAGAGTAAGTGATTGGATTTTTCCTAGTAAATACTTGGGGTGACTTCTGAATTGCCTCAGCCGGTTTGGAAAGTTGGAGTTCTTTAGAAGGTTCATTAGCCTTTGCCCTCTTTGCAGCCTCAGCCCTTAGCTTTGCAGCTTCGGACTCATCTTCAGCCTCAGCCGCTGCCAGCCTTGCTGACTTCCTCACTCTGAGCACATTCCCCGCAGGGTTTGCCTCTGGATCTGCCTCAACCGTTTCACCTAGGTTGACTGCCTCAGATACCTCAGGGCGGGATATCTTCCTCTTCTTTTCCCCCCTTTTGGCATCATCATTGGCCTGGGATAGGAGTGCTTCACCTACACTATTGATGACGAAGGAGGCTAAAGATTGAACTTCCAAAACCCCCTCCTTCAGCATCTCAACTCCCGTGGCAATCCCCGTTCCTGCATAAGAAACTGAGCTGATAGCAGCTTTCAACTTTTTCTCAAAGACCTCCATGTTATGTTGGAGACTTTGTTCAACCTTAGTGATCCTTTCCTCCACCTTCAAGGACTCACCGCTGACCCTTCTAGCTTCAGCCAATATCTTTGCCGACTCTTCAGTGGCCTTGGCCAAAATCTCTGCAACGGACTGAGAGGTTTGATCTATCTTCACTGACTCCAGCTCCAGCTTGGACGCTGAGTCATTCATGGCCTGAGTGAAGAGCGCTCCAGCCTGAACCGCAAGCCTCTCCAGTGCCTGATTAAGCTTTTCTTCTCTGAGAGCATCCCTCTCCTCAAGTTGCTTGAGAGTCTGCCTTAGCATTTTCTTTGTACGCTTCCTCTCACTCCTCACTGACTTGGCCGTGTCAGTCATTGTCCTCTTCAATAAAATCAGATCCTTGTTTGCAAGGGTGTTGTATGCTGACTTCGTCCACCTGATGTGCTTAGTCAGGGCCTTGGCTTCTTCCTCCTTCTCAGCGCGTAGCTTCATCACTTTCTCCTGAAGCTCAGCTAGATTCTCTGTGGTATTTTCTTTCTTCACTTCGACTATGCTAGTGAATTCAGTGCGTCCGACCCCAGTGATAAGCACATCTTCGTCTTCATCAACGACCTTGTTAGTGGAAGGCTGTTTTCCCTTGTCAGCCCCTGCAACGTCAGTCCCCTTTTCAGGGTGCACTGAAGGCAGTTGAGAAGAAGTCATAGCCGCGTGCTCAGGCTCACCTAAGCTATCTTGAACTTTGGGAAAAAGTCCCTCAGAACTAGGAGCCTCCTTTGACGCCTCAACATCCTCCTCCTTTGTCTCAGGGCAGGGAATCCCTTCATCGACAGATGTCTCATCGGCAGCTGAGATGTTCTCAACATCCCCAGCCATTGGTCCACCCTTGACACCAATGTCTTTATCACCTTCCCACTGAGTCTGAGACTCAGGGATCATAAGATCCACCTCTCTTGCTGTCTCCTCCACAACCTTCTCCACTGCCCCATCCTGGGCATCCTCATCATCATCATCATCCTTATCCTCCTCTCCATCAGATCGGATGTCAGCCTCCATTCTAGACATCCTGTTTGCCACCAGCTGCTTCAAATTTTTGAAATTCAAGAGTTGAAGCCAACTGGTGAGCCCAAAGAAGGTATACAACCTTGTTTCCTCAGTCTCCCAGTGCTCCCAACCATGAGCATCCACCAACATATGTTGCTCTTGCATGTTGGACTGTTTAAAGTCCAGCCATACCTTTAGCTCCACAACATTAGCGAGAAGCTCCTTGTATCTGTTCAACTCGGGCCAGCACTTAGCTGCCCACTCCATGGAATTCCCCCTCAGGGTGTTCTCCAACATTCCTCCCACCAAGTGTGCATCCATCTCCTCCTCCTCCTGCATCTCAAGGAAATCATCCTCATCAGTTGGCAAGGTTTTGGGGCAATCTTCGGGGTTGGGGTAATTGGGAAAATCTTCAGGTGTAGGGATAGATGGGTCTGAGGGCTGGTCAGGCTCATGTATGGGTGAGGTTGTTGGCTCTGACTCAGGTGGGTTAGGAAGATTTTCAGGTGGGGGTGTGTGTGGCTGATGGGGTGTGGGGTCAGGGTTGGTTTGTGGGGTTGGTTCAGGGTGTTTGGGTGATTGGGTTGGGTTGATCTCAGGCTGCAAAATCTCAATCGTCTCGATCGTTGTTCTTACTACTTCCAAGTCAGAGGCTCTAGGAGAGCTTGACTCATTCCTCTCAGTCACTACCGGAAGGCCCTTTGCTGGGGACTTTTTGAGTCCCTTCTTTAAACGTTTCAGTGGCCTCGTGCCCTGATCCTTCTCCTTCCTGACATCATCATCAGTTCCCTCAGCCTCAGATTCAGCTCTCTTGGGATCTGACTCAGTCCCTTGCCTGGTGCTCTTCCCTGACAGCACCACCCTTGCCTTCTTCTTCTCAACCTTCTCCACTACAGGCTGAGCCTCAACACGCTCAGAGGTACTCTCCTCTTCTGCCTCCTTGCTCCTTTCAAAGAGCTCATCCACTTTCTCAATGAGGCTGGTTACCACCTTTCTGGCCTTCCCAGCTGGCTTTTTAGCCTGACCCTTTGCCTTAGCATTGGGATCAGTCAGCCCTAGCATCGAGTAAGTGTCACTCAGAGAAGTAAATATTACCTTCTTAGAGGAAAGACTGTCCTCCATGTCGAAGGTGTACCCATGGCAGGCATGAGCAATCAGGATGGACATCCTTGTTCCAAAGGGAAGGATTGCACCGACGGAAATGTGCTTCTTGTCATCATCCCTCTTCAGTTTGTCCAGCGCAGCCTGATTGATTTGATCAAAGAAGAATTGCTCCCAGTCCGCCTCCACGCCATCAACAATGGCTCCCATGATCCTCAGCTTGGGTAGGCTCAGCTGCTCATGTGAGCCTGTAGATCCCATCACCACCTTCGACACTAAGTCCACAAGAGCCTTCAAGGTGCTCTTGTTCTGACGTGCTCTGAATTCAGATGAGCCCGTCTTTGTCCATTTCCCCAAGAGTTCTCCTTCGAAATTCTCTTTGTAAACCCTGGGGTTGATGCCTGAGGATGGCAACTTATAGACCTCGCTAACCGCCCTCCTTAATTCAATATCGACTTCCTCCATACTGTAAAAGGGCTCGCCGTCGTCATCTTTTTCTCCTATCGGCTTCAGAACCGTTACCCTGGTAAAGAGTTCCCCCTTTCACAGAAACAGGTTGAAGTAGGCTTCCACGACTGCTTTCGGAAACACAGAGATAGGGCGCATGGTGAAATATGTTTCCAACCCAGCTTTGGAGATCCAGTTGAAAACTGGTTTGATCTCCTCAACGTTAAGACAAATACCTTCCATGGAGATGACATGCTCCATGTGTACCAGTTTGTTATCGATAACATCCTCAAGCTTATCTTTTGTCCAGTTGGAGTCAAGGCATGCCATTGATTTTGAAAGAGATTTTTCGAAAAACTGTGTGTTTGAGTAGAGAATACTCAGTATGAAGAAGTGCTTTGTGTTTGCGTAAAAACCTCAAATGGCATCCTTGATTGATTAGAACAAGTCAGTTACTCAGACGTGGGGTTGAGATTAATTCCTGAATTTGAAAGGTTTCAAAATGAAAGGCCAGGATTAATCTCAGCATCAATCAATTACCCATGTTATTCATATTCCGTATAAAACGGACACGTATATGAAAAAGTAACTGAAGCATTAAATGCTCCGTTGCATGTGGGTTTAAATATGAAAAGGCGCGCTTTTAATGAAAACGGAATGCATTTAATAAAGATTTTCAGGACGAAGGACTCAGAGAGACGCTTGAAATTCACTTAGGTCAGGATAGAACTCATACCTGTCAAGGAGACATTGTAGCACCCTGATACCTCGTTGAGTCGAGTCTGGCCTGAGTTCCCCCTAAACCCTATGCTGACTGCTCTCCCGGATCTAAGAGTCCTAACTCCACTGACAGTTCCATAAACCTTGCTTCAGCCAAAGGCTTAATCAAGATGTCAGCTCTCTGCCTGTCAGTGTGAATTTTCTCCATCCTAATATCCTTTTTCTCCACATGATCTCGAATGAAGCGATGCCTAATATCCACATGCTTGCACCTTGTGTGAAGCACTGTGTTCTGAGTAATTGCTATAGCACTATTGTTGTCACAATAGATTGGAAACTCATTAGCAAACACTTGGTAGTCTCTCAATTGTTGCCTCAACCATAAAATCTGAGCACAACAACTACCTGCAGCCATATACTCAGCCTCAGTTGTGGATGTTGCCACTGAATTCTACTTCTTGCTGAACCACGAGATCAACTTACTTCTAAAAAACTGACATGTCACTGGGGTTGATTTCCTATCAATCCTACAACCTCCATAATCTGCATCTGAATAACCTGTCAGTTCTAAGTTGTCATCTGAAGGATACCATAGTCTCATATTGACTGTCCTCTTCAAATACTTAAGTATTCTCTTAGCAGCCTCCAAATGACTCTTTTTGGGATCAGATTGATACCTAGCACACACACCAACTGCAAACGTAATGTCAGGCCTACTTGCAGTCAGGTACAACAAAGAACCTATCAGCCCTCGATATTCAATCTGATTCACTGAAGTCCCTTCAGTGTCAGGATCCATCTTCCAATTTATGTTCATTGGGATCCTAGCTGGATTGCTGTTCTGAACACCAAACTTATGGATCAAGTCTCTTGTATACTTGGCCTGATTAATAAAAATCCCTTGATCAGTCTACTTGACCTGCAATCCTAGAAAGAAGTTCATCTCCCCATCATTGACATCTCAAATTTACCAGTCATCAACTTAGAGAATTTCTCATTGAGCTGATGGTTTGGTGATCCAAATATTATGTCATCCACATAAATTTGGACCAAGAGAATGTCATCACCTTCAGTGATCCTGAACAATGTCCTATCCACAGTTCCCTTCTTGAACCCATGGTCTATCAGGAATTGAGAGAGGGTATCATACCAAGCTCTTGGTGCTTGCTTAAGTCCATAGAGTGATTTCTTCAAATGGTATACTCTATCTCCAACCTCAAACCCGGGAGGTTGTTCAACATATACCTCTTCATTGAGTACACCATTCAGGAAGGCACTCTTGACGTCCATTTGATACACCTTAAACTTCTTATATGTTGCATAAGCAAGGAACAACCTGATAGTTTCCAACCTAGCCACTGGAGCAAAAGTCTCATCATAGTCTATTCCTTCAGACTGACAATACCCTTTTGCAACCAGTCTAGCCTTGTTCCTTACTACAACACCATTCTCATCCTTCTTGTTCTTAAAGACCCACTTGGTACCAATAACACCTTGGTGCCTAGGTCTATCTATCAGTTCCAAAACCTGATTCCTTGAGAACTGATTCAACTCCTCTTGCATGGCTATGATCCAGTTCGAGTCAGTGAGAGCTTCTTCAATGTTCTGAGGCTCTTGCTCAGAGAGAAAGCAACAGAATAGTGCACTCTCACCATGGAACCGTCTGGTCCTGACTCCCTCAGTTGGATCACCAATGACTTGATCAATGGGATGATCCTCTAGCCATGTTCTCTTGCCTGGAGTTGTTCCTGAAGTACCTGCAATGTTAGTGTCTACTGTTGGTCCCAAAAATATTATTTGCGGAAAGCGTTTTATTCTTAATTTTAAGAAAAATCCATTTTAAAGTGCTAAAATTAATTATGCAGAAATTAAAATAAATAAAGCAAATAAAAGAGACACGAGGATTTTATAGTGGTTCGGATATAACGATCCTACGTCCACTCTCCCTTTCACCAAAGGGGTCTCACTTACCAACAAACTTACTTACTACTGGAATTGGGAAGTACCAGCTCCTTCATACAACTTACAACAACCTTTCAATGTGGTGAATAGGTTGAGTAATATTCCAACTAGAACTCCTACAAGAGTATATATAATACGTGTATGAACAAGGTGAGTGTATGGTGTGTGTGTTTCTCTATCTTTTGTGCTCTCTTGCCCGTCTTTCTTGTTGAACTCATCACCATGCACTCCTATTTATAGGTGTCAAATAACTAGCCGTTGGAAGCTAGAAATTCAAACATCTACAAATAAAGGAATATAATCAATCATCTTGATTGATTATATGATTGATTGGTTGACTCTTTCTTTGATTGATTTTTCTTTGATGTACAACCAATCTTCCTTGATATCAGTTGACTTCCCTTTCTTGATTCTTCTTATCTTTGGATCAAAAGATCTTGTTGGTAGAGTAGTCTGGTAGAGCTCATCTGGTAGAGTAGTCTGGTACACCTCTTCTGGTCCTCTACCTCATCTGGTCCTCTACCTCATCATGTCATCTACCTCATCTGGTCCTCTACCTCATCTGGTCATCTACCTCATCTGGTCCTCTACCTCCTCTGGTCCCGACCTCATCTTGTCCTGACCTCCTCTTGTCCTGATCTATTCTTGTCCAAGCCTCCTCTTGTCCAAGACTCCTCTTGTCCAAGTCTGATCTTGTCCAAGACTCCTCTTGTCCAAGACTCCTCTTGTCCAAGTCTCATCTTGTCCAAGACTCCTCTTGTCCAAGACTCATCTTGTCCAAGACTCCTCTTGTCCAAGTCTCATCTTGTCCAAGACTCCTCTTGTGCAAGACTCCTCTTGTCCAAGTCTCATCTTGTCCAAGACTCCTCTTGTGCAACACTCCTCTTGTCCAAAACTCCTCTTGTCCAAGACTTCTCTTGTCCAAGACTCCTCTTATCCAAGATTTCTCTTGTCCAAGACTCATCTTGTCTGGGACTCCTTTTGTCCAAGACTTCTCTTGTCCAAGACTCATCTTGTCTGGGACTCCTTTTGTCTGGGACTCCTCTTGTCTGGAATTCCTCTTGTCCGGGAATCCTCTTGTCCGGGACTCCTCATGTCCGGGACTCCTCTTGTCTGAGACTCCTCTTGTCTGGAACTCCTCTTATCCGGGACTCCTCTTGTCTGGAACTCCTCTTGTCCGGGACTCCTCTTGTCTGGAACTCCACTTGTTTGGGACTCCTCTTGTCTAGAACTCCTCTTGTCCGAGACTACTCTTGTCTGGGACTTCTCTTGTCTGGAACTCCTCTTGTTTTGTCTAATTCCCTTCCCCCTTAGCCTATGACCTATTCTAGTCCTAGACTCGTTACAAGTTCTTATTTTAACATCTTCAAAACATCTAATCTATATCCCAACAATTTCCCCCTTTTTGATGATGTTAAAATGAAAGAACTGAATTTAAACAAGACAAGTGAAGATTGAAATCTTAAGATAAGAAGTCTAATCAAGCAGGGTCAAATGATCTTCCCCCTCAAAATATGCTCAGTTGATATTTGGGGCATAATATCAGCTGGTCTTCTTGTGTATCTGCAGACAATCAAGTTTTTGGTACCCTTTTGGGCCCAGGGGGGTTAGCACAACATTTAGGAAGCCACAAGAATAAATCATCCCTTTTTGAATCAGGTGATCTTATTTTTCTTCCATACATATCCACCAAAACACACTGAACATAAGAAGCTTCGACATGGTTATTTCTTCTAGAGGCTCTTCTTCTTTTATGAGCTTGTCCAATAGAAGGAGTAACTTGTCTTAATGCAACAGTTTTGAAATTTTGTTGATAAGGATAAGTCTTACTAGAACCATCAAAAGTTCCAGCTGGTCTGGCAGATGACTTAAGAGTCTTCTGCAGCTGAGTAGGAGTCAGCTGGGACTGCTTCTTTTGAGAAGGTCCAGGCTGTTTTCTACTCTGCTGACCTTGCTGAGGTCTTTTAAAATTCCTCCACTTCCTTTTAGGTTTTTGAGATTTAGAACTCATCTGCCCGTTAGGTTGAGTTGCCTGGTCAGCTGACCTCTTACCCTTTTCAATAAAATTACTAGACTTTTCTTCTTTCTGAACATGTGAGGATTCAGGTTTGGAATAGTAAGACCTGTCTTATCATGCTCTCTTTGAGATGAGGCAGCTATGTGTGACACAACATTATTTGCGGTAGTCAGCTGCTCCAGTCTCAGCTTGAGCTTGTCCTCACTATCTTTTACAATTTTGTTTTGATGGAAGAGTTCATCGAACTTAGCTTTCAGCAGAGTATATTCATTATCTTTCTCAATGTTTTCAACAAGCAACTTTTCTATCAGCTTAGTTTGTTCATCACATCTAGTTTTCAAGTCAGTGGACTCTTCTACCAGTGTTTGAACCTGTTCAGCTGGTAGATCAGTTGGGTTGCCTAAACATTGTGAAAGCTTCTGATTTTCTGCTTTCAGCTTTGTGTTATCATCTTCCAACTTTTGACAAAGTTGTACAGATTTTTGGAGATCTAATAGCAAATTTTGCGTATAAGACTCCTCTGATTGTTCAGAAGAAGAAGAAGAAGAAGAAGAAGAAGAAGAAGAAGAAGAAGAAGAAGAAGAAGAAGAAGAAGAAGAAGAAGAAGAAGAAGAAGAAGAAGAAGAAGAAGAAGAAGAAGAAGAAGAAGAAGAAGAAGAAGAAGAAGAAGGAGTTTGATTACATACCTCATCTGTCACAAGACATATCTCTTCACTTGGTCCAAAATTTGATGATGAACCAGAAGTGGATACTTCTTCTTCCTCGGTTGTGAATCTTCTTTTGGAGTGACTCCTAGTGTATCTTTTACTACTTTTCTTCGAACCCATTTCTGCAAGAAATTGTTAGCACAAAAAAAATATTTGGGTTTTTCAAAAAATTGGACCTGCTCTGGTGACCACCAAAACCTTTTCAAAGCAGTGGTCTAGGACACACTGCTCTGATACCACTTGTTGGTCCCAAAAATATTATTTGCGGAAAGCGTTTTATTCTTAATTTTAAGAAAAATCCTTTTTAAAGTGCTAAAATTAATTATGCAGAAATTGAAATAAATAAAGCAAATAAAAGAGACACGAGGATTTTATAGTGGTTCGGATATAACGATCCTACGTCCACTCTCCCTTTCACCAAAGGGGTCTCACTCACCAACAAACTTACTTACTACTGGAATTGGGAAGTACCAGCTCCTTCATACAACTTACAACAACCTTTCAATGTGGTGAATAGGTTGAGTAATATTCCAACTAGAACTCCTACAAGAGTATATATAATACGTGTATGAACAAGGTGAGTGTATGGTGTGTGTGTTTCTCTATCTTTTGTGCTCTCTTGCCCGTCTTTCTTGTTGAACTCATCACCATGCACTCCTATTTATAGGTGTCAAATAACTAGCCGTTGGAAGCTAGAAATTCAAACATCTACAAATAAAGGAATATAATCAATCATCTTGATTGATTATATGATTGATTGGTTGACTCTTTCTTTGATTGATTTTTCTTTGATGTACAACCAATCTTCCTTGATATCAGTTGACTTCCCTTTCTTGATTCTTCTTATCTTTTGATCAAAAGATCTTCTTGGTAGAGTAGTCTGATAGAGCTCATCTGGTAGAGTAGTCTGGTACACCTCTTCTTGTCTACCTCATCTGGTCCTCTACCTCATCTTGTCATCTACCTCATCTGGTCCTCTACCTCATCTGGTCATCTACCTCATCTGGTCCTCTACCTCCTCTGGTCCCGACCTCATCTTGTCCTGACCTCCTCTTGTCCTGATCTCCTCTTGTCCAAGCCTCCTCTTGTCCACGACTCCTCTTGTCCAAAACCCATCTTGTCCAAGACTACTCTTGTCCAAGACTCCTCTTGTCCAAGACTCCTCTTGTCCAAGTCTGATCTTGTCCAAGACTCCTCTTGTCCCTCATCTTGTCCAAGACTCCTCTTGTCCAAGTCTCATCTTGTCCAAGACTCCTCTTGTGCAAGACTCCTCTTGTCCAAGTCTCATCTTGTCCAAGACTCCTCTTGTGCAAGACTCCTCTTGTCCAAGACTCCTTTTGTCCAAGTCTCATCTTGTCCAAGACTCCTCTTGTCCAAGTCTCATCTTCTCCAAGACTTCTCTTGTCCAAGACTCATCTTGTCCAAGACTCCTCTTGTCCAAGACTTCTCTTGTCCAAGACTCATCTTGTCTGAGACTCCTCTTGTCTGGTACTCCTCTTGTCTGTAATTCCTCTTGTCAGGGAATCCTTTTGTCCGGGACTCCTCATGTCCGAGACTCCTCTTGTCTGGAACTCCTCTTATCCGGGACTCCTCTTGTCTGGAACTCCTCTTGTCCGGGACTCCTCTTGTCTGGAACTCACATTGTCTGGGACTCCTCTTGTCTGGAACTCCTCTTGTCCGGTACTACTCTTGTCTGGGACTTCTCTTGTGTGGGACTTCTCTTGTCTGGAACTCCTCTTGTTTTGTCTAATTCCCTTCCCCCTTAGCCTATGACCTATTCTAGTCCTAGACTCATACAAGTTCTTATTTTAACATCTTCAAAACATCTAATCTATATTCCAACATCTACAAACTCATAAAATTCAGGAGCCGTCTCAGCTGCGACCGCATCTTCATAGACGGTACTTACCTTAGGTTGAGCCTGTCCCTCAGTTTGAGGCTCAACTATCCCTGATGTGCTGGGCTTAGGAGTGTCACTTGGTTCATCATCCTGATCATCGTCATCATCCCATCTTGGAATTGGCACAGTTTTGACCTTTGGATCAGGTTGATTCTTTAAGCTCAGCCTTGTCACTCTCCTAGTGACCTCCTCAGTGTCAGGATTCAACACTCTTACCCTAGACTCATTAGCAGATTCATCAAACACAACATGTGGTGATTCTCCCACAACAAGGGTCCTACAATTGTAAACCCTGAATGCTTTACTGACTTCAGAATATCCTAAGAATATTCCTTCATCAGATTTGCTATCAAAAGCTTTCAATTGGGTCTTTCCATTGTTGAGGATGAAGCACTTACAACCAAATATATGAAAGTAAGAGATACAGGGCTTCCTCTTATTCCATGTCTCATATGGGGTCTGAGCATGTTGTTTGTTCAGCATGGATCTGTTCTGAGTGTAGCATGCAGTGTTGATTGCCTCAGCCCAGAATTTCTTGGGCAATCCTAACTCAGCCAGCATGGTCCTTGCAGCTTCCTTTAGTGTCCTATTTCTCCTTTCAGCGACACCATTCTGTTGTGGGGTTCTAGCTGCATAAGTCTCATGAGCTATACCAAGTTCATTACAAAAGTCAGAAATATATGAATTTATAAATCCAGTGCCCTTATCAGATCTGATCTTAGTAATGGACTGATTCTTCTCATTGCTGAGCCTTCTGAGCAACTCAGGAAGCTTCACCTGTGTTTCCTCCTTATTCAACAAGAAAATAACTCAAGTATATCTAGAATAATCATCAATAACCACAAGGGTATATTTCCTACCATTCATACTCACAGGTGTTATGGGACCAAATAAATCCATGTGCAAGACCTGAAGAATCATGTCAGTGGAGAAGGTTGCTTTTTCCTTGAATGATGCTTTGACCTGCTTCCCCTCCTGACAAGCTTTGCACACATTATCTTTTCTAAAAACTTCATTAGGTAGACCTTCAACAAGTGATTGTCTAGAAATTTTGTTAAGAATCTTGAAGTTCATGTGGCTTAATCGTTTATGCCATAACCAACTGAGCTCTATAGAGCTTTTAGCAACAAAACAAGTATTAGGACTAGTGCTGCTCCAATCAGCGAGATAAACATTACCTTTCCTGATACCTGATAGAAGCACATGTGTTGATTTGTCCTTGATTGAACATATATTCGATGAGAACTCAACACTGAAACCCTTGTCACAGAACTGACTTACCGACAATAGGTTATGCTTCAGTCCTTCCACAAAGGACACATTTTCCACTCTGATTGTACCTATTATCAATACACCAAAACCTTTAGTAACACCTTTTGAGTTATCTCCAAAGGTTACCTGTGGACCATCTCTAGCTTGAAATTCTTGGAGAAGACTCTTCATTCCAGTCATATGCCTTGAGCATCCGCTATCTAGGTACCAAACAACTTTGTTTGAGTCTCCTCTCCTCTTGTTGTGATCCACAGCTGCCTGCAAACAAATCAGGCTTTAGTTACCCATTGGGTGTTGGGTCCTATTGTGTCAGCTGTACCCTTCGGGATCTAGACTTGCTTAACTACCCTGATTGCCTCAGAGTGGTAAATCTGTCTCCCTGAAACATCAACATACACAACTTTCTTCTTCTTTGCCTGAGATGAAGATGGTGTATGAGTGATAGACTTAGGTTTCACAGGGGCCTGAGTGGGTGCCTTTTGGGCTGGCTTTCTGTTCTTCCTAGGTCTGGGTGCAGCAGGTCTTGGGCCTTGTTCTTGATAAGGACCCTGTGTTCTATTCCCCCTAGGCAAGTGAGGGAATGAAAAACAATTAAGGGATTCAGGATGCCAAAACCATGGGGGTGTCATCATGTTTTGCATTCCCTGTTGGTATTGCCAAGCATGATGGTACCCTCGCTGACCAGTCTGAGGGCTCTTGACCTAAGTCTTCCTCTGCTTTCGCTGAGGCTTTCTCTGGCCTGAGCTCCCAGGGGCCTCCTTTGGTTGCTTTACCTTTCCCTTGGGTTTTTGCTTAGCAACCTTGGGGGAAACCCTGACTGAGTCAACAGTTTCCTTACCCTTATCAGTTTGACGGGCCTGAAGTACAACCTTTGGGGCACTTTGGCCTGCCTGAACAAATACCCTCTCAGTGTTGCTCCCTGAAGCAACATGAGACTGACCTTGTGAGGATTTCTTAGGAACATATCCAAGTCCCTTTTTCTCGTTCCCAAGCATCTGACTGCTATTTATTTCCTCTCTAGCCACTGAGGATTTATTCATTGCTGCAACCTTTTGCTTGAGTGAGTCCTCACTCTTTTTCAGGATTTCATGTCTGGCAAAGAGGTCATCAAACGTACTCTTAAGTACTTTCAGTTCTTCCTTTTTGACCAACTCTTCATCAGCCAGTTCCTTCAGAATCTTCTCTCTTGGGAGACGCTCAACATTGATTAGATCAATCTCATGAGTTAGTCTCACAATCTGAGTTGATTCTTTAAGATTAGACTGAGTAAGCTGATCATTCAGGCTCTGGACCTCAGTACTCAATTTCTTGTTCTCCTCTACCAAGAAGACATTAGTTTCCTGCAATATGGAGAAATCAACCATCAATTGATCCAGGCAGATCTGAAGGTTCATTTCTCTGATAGACTCTGAGCTAAGCTCAGGATTTTGACCAGTGTAGGAACCACATACAGAGTTAGATGTTATATCTGGTTCCTCCCTTGCCATAAGGCAAACATCATCATACTCATCATCAGAAAAGAGTTCAGACGACCTCTCCTCAGGACCATCCGAGTCAGTTGCATCCTCAGCGAGCATGGCTCTTCGGTCAGCAAGTCTCTGGTCTCTCTTGGCCCTCCTGTCCTTTCTTTCCCTTGCACTCAGCTTCGGACAGTCATACTGATAGTGTCCGCTCTTGTTACAGTTGTAACATGTTGCTTGCTCATCTCCTATTTCTTTCCTAGGTTCAGGGTTCCTCCTTGAGTCAGGTTCCCTCTGTCTTGATTAGCTTTCAGCCTTCCCTGAGTGCTTGTCATCATGAATACGTCTCTGTTCATCTCTACGATCGAGCTTTGGATCTGAATGTCTTCTTTCATTTCCACGATCTCTTCTCTGGTCAGTGTTTCTTTTTTCCTCATATCTCCTCGAGCTTTGGTGGGTTCCTTCAGGTTTCCTGTCACGTGAGTCCTGATAAAACTTTTTATAACGACCAAACCTGGAATTTAGCTTCTCAAAGCGTCTGGCCATCAGGCTGTACTCCTCAGCAAGTTCTTCCTTGCTCATCTCCATCAGTGACCTTGATGAAGATTCAATAGGTTCAGACCTGGCTTTGAACACCACACTTTTCTCAGGAGTTTTCTCCTTCTCTTCCTCTTCTGGCTGAACTTTCTTCTTTCTCTTGTTAAAATCAAATTCCAGTGCATTGAGCTCTGAAAAAAGTAAAGCAGAAGTTATGTTACTCATATCCTGAGTGTTCTTAAGCATAAGTACACTGTTATCCCATCTCTCAGGAAGGGCATTCAGGATCTTTGAAGCAACATCTCTCTTTGGGACATCCTTGTCCAGCATCACCAACTCATTCATCAACTTGATGAATCTTGACTCCATCTGATCTATACTCTCGTCAGGCAGCATCTCGAATGCTTCGAACTTCTGAATGGCAATGTTTCTCTTGTTCTCCTTTATCTTTTCTAACCCCCCGCACATCCTGGTCAGCTCATCCCAAACCTCCTTTGCCGTCTTTAAGTTCATCATCCTTGCTGACTCCTCGAAAGACACCGTATGTAAGATAATGTTCCTGACCACGTTGTCCAGTCCAACCATCTTGATCTCGTCATTGGTCATGTCTTTCCTTTCTTTAGGGACCTATACACTGATCTTAAGATGTTCATATCCCAGTCCTCTGACATTAGGGATAGTGATCTTAATCGGTACTTCTCTGAGAACACGCGGCATTTGGTCATGGATGGCATCAAGATGCGCTTCTAGTCTTAACTTCCAATAGACAAAGTGAGACACAGAGAATTCAGGTAACGAAGCTTCAAGTCTCCTTGAAGTCATGATTATGCAAGTTTTATGAAAAGCAAACTCAAATCTATTCCGTGACCACCAATAGTTTCTCCTTTGAAACTATTAGTATTCAAAGTCAGTGGTCTTTTGAACCACTGCTCTGATACCACTTGTTGGTCCCGGTACAAGACAGACGAATACGTGTATGGGGGGGAATACATGTATACCAATTTTTCAACTTAAAACCTTGCTGAGTCCCCTTTACTTAGAGTGATAAAGAACTGAGAGTTGATAATCTCCCCACTGACTACACTTAGTGCAGGTCAGTTGACTGACTATCAATTCGAGTTCAGTGCGGAAATGCGTGAGCCCTGATAGTTTAAAGTCTTGTTTAGTTTTCTTTCTGAAAACTTGATTACTCAGTTTTGAAATAGTGATTAGTAGGGCAGTGCTCTAGTTTGAGGATCAGGCTGATTGATTCAGCTTGATAAAACCAAATGCTATGAATGAATAAGTAAAATAATAAGTAAGCACAATATCAAAGCAGTAAGAACACATGGAGTTTAACGTGGTTCAGAGACTCAAGCTCCTACATCCACGACCTGATTTAATAGGAAATCCACTCAAGGGATTCTTGTTTTTAACGTGCCAAGGTGCACCAAGATAAGCTACCCCACTGACCTATACAAACTCCTCCAACTAACTCACTAACTTAACTTACTAAACAAACCTAACTTAGGGTTTTGGTTTCAGTTTGGATTCCAAGTAGGTTGTGATTATCCTTACAAGACAAAGTTATGCTAAGGATTGGATAATCACTCTAAGCTTAAGATATTGCTAATACGCTCTCGGAATATAGAATAACTCTCAGTAACTAAGAAACACTTGGGAAATTTAACTGGTTTCAAGTGCTTCTTCTAAAGACTGAATGCTTTGAATGCTTGAGAGTTTGAGTAATTTCTGGCTTGGAAATTTCCCGTAACCTTGAATGGGTTCAAGGTCTTCTGTATTTATAGGTGATTTGAAAACTATCCATTGGAAGAGATAGCCAGCTGGTCATCTATGTAGAGTGGCTCAAACGGACATATTTCCCATGCATCAATCGTCTTTGCATGGATTAGGTAACTTGCATTTAATGCACCATTTAATGCTTGCCCATTGAATGTGCAGTCTGAAGTCAGTCTTCATGTCAGATTTCGTACGTGTGTGTCCTTTCCGGATTGGTCCACGTCATCAGGTTGGTGAGAATGTCAGAACTTATTCCTAGGCTTCAGGCTTGTCTTATTAAGGTTTTTTTGTCTCGAGCACAATGGTCTTGTCCTGACACTGACATTCCTTTTGCATTGCTTGGCTCTACTTCAAGTCTTTCCCATAAACT
Source organism: Ballota nigra (assembly GCA_947034835.1). NCBI lineage: Eukaryota > Viridiplantae > Streptophyta > Magnoliopsida > Lamiales > Lamiaceae > Ballota > Ballota nigra. The sequence goes on from OX344721.1 coordinate 98,251,842, forward strand.
CAGTATCATCTTGTTCCCTTCAGGATTGAGTTAGTAATGACCTCAGGGTCATACTCTTCATCACTGAAGCTTACTCAGCCAGCTTAGAAGACTGCCATAAGTTCAGGATGGTGCTCTTCATCTTCAGGCTCTTATCTTGATTGTCTTCAGTGAGTTCTCCTCTCACTGAGTACTTGTGAAATGTAAAATGACTAAGTACAAAACCTAACCAAGACTAGCCTGGCAAAGACAACAAAGGCAACTCATCTTTTCAGGGGCTTTGAGATCTTAATAAAAGCTGATAATGTCCCAACAATATCCACTACTAAAGAATGTCTTAAGGTATGAGATCAGTTTGTATGATTTAGTTCCTGATCCACTACTATTTTAGAGAAGTGCCCTTTCAGGATTTTTTTAAGAATTGAAATGTCCGTATATATTCTAAACCACACTATACTTAAATGTGCATTCTATAATGAGTTGACTTGAGTGTCCAGGGATATACTCTCTGTCCTGGACTTTAACTATCAACTTCATTTTGACACGAGTTTTAATATGATAATTGTTTATTGGGATAATTATATTGGGTACAAAATTGGAGTCTTAATTGCAATGAGAATAACACCTTTTTTTTATTATTACACACCAATACATATCTGATGGTCCCGTTTTCAAATACCAAAATGGAAATTCAGGAGCAATTTTTTTTTTAAAACTATCGCATCGCACCCTGAATGAGTTCAGTGAAGGAATACTCAAGTCACTGCGTTGCTAAGAGTTAGAGCACTCAAGTCAGTGCAACTGACTTGTGAGCTCAAGCTCTTAACAAGGCAGTGACTCGAGAGACTGAACTCTCGAGTGCTTGCTTAAGCATGTCAGTGAGATTGATTCTCCCTGACTGAAATACTTAGCTAATTTCTTTTTCAACCTTTCCAAGTACACTCAGTGAGCATACACTACAAGTAATTAGTAAGTGCTTAAACAATAAACAACGCTTAGTTTAACGTGGTTCAGAGACTCAAGATCTTACATCCACGGCCTGATTTAATAGGAAATCCACTACTTGGGATTCTTATTTTTAACGTGCCAAGGTGCACTTACAACTGGACTCACGCCACTCCTTGGGCTGCCTCTCCTTTCTCACTGACAACTTACTCCCAACAAACCTAACTAGAGGGTTTTGGTTTCGGTTTGGTTTCTCCAACTATGTGAGGTTTTCCTTTACAATGAGTTAGCCTCAGGCTAGGATTAGGAAAACCTCTCTAAGCTAAGAGTTACAAGCTGAAAACTTATTTGTGTATATCTATGAACTCTAAAATTCAGTGTATAAGATGTGAATCGTGCCTCCTTATAACTCCCAATATCATGCACTAAACACTCACACCTTCACAGCTCGTAGGTGTTGATTTTCTTTCTTCACACTCACCACAACACACTTGAATACACAGTTATGAGCTTGTATTTATAGTGTGGATTCAAATGTTACCGTTGGAGAGAATCACATTTGAATCCAGACTATCAGTAGGGTACACCTACTTTTCTTGGAATGCGGCCTTGTCAGTGTCAGAGTTGCTGCCTTGTGCTGATTGGTCCACGTGGGCCGGATCCAACGGATCTTTGACTCAGTGGGTTTGACTAAGACCCACTGACTTTAGGTAGCTTCCTCCTTCACTGACTGATGATCTTCAGTGGACTGAACGTCTTCAATGTAGTTGTCCTTCAGAGACTGTTTGAAGATCACTCCAAGAAGTTTGTCATAAGGCTGAATGACAAACTTCCCTGACCAGAGTAGCCTGACTCCTTCAGGGCCTACTTGATGCAGCACTGATCCTCCTGATCATGCTCTTCACTGAGTGGTCCACCTGATTAGCTTAGATCAACCAGGTTTACACTCAGTGGGACATCCTTCAGGCTTCTCTTCTGGTTCAGGTCTCTGACTTGGCTTCAGTCTTCTCTTGATGTCAACTTGATTTCCTCAGGCTGTGTTGCTGAGTTCCCCCTCGCTGAGTTCCCCCTCAACTGAGTACTTCTCAACTGACAGCCTGTTCTACTGAAAGCTAACCTAGCCTGACCTGAAACAAAAGATACTATCCTGACTGCTTTCAAACCTATTACATGTTGTTTTGGAAAATCATCAAAACTAAAACCATATCCCAACAATTTCCCCCTTTTTGATGATTCCAAAACTTCTAACCAAATGATTTTCTATTACAAGGATAATGTCAGAACACAGGTAATAGTTTGAAATATGCAGGAATTCCCATAGTTTAAAACATTTAAGATCTATTCGGTTGACCATTTTTCTTAACAAAACTGGATCAGTGGTCATGTGAACAACCCGCTCTGATACCAATTGATGGTCCCGTTTTCAAATACCAAAATGGGAATTCAGGAGCAAATTTTTTTTTAAAAACTATCGCATCGCACCCTGAATGAGTTCAGTGAAGGAATACTCAAGTCACTGCGTTGCTAAGAGTCAGAGCACTCAAGTCAGTGCAACTGACTTTTGAGCTCAGGCTCTTAACAAGGCAGTGACTCGAGAGACTGAACTCTCGAGTGCTTTCTTAAGCATGTCAGTGAGATTGATTCTCCCTGACTGAAATACTTAGCTAATTTCTTTTTCAACCTTTCCAAGTACACTCAGTGAGCATACACTACAAGTAATTAGTAAGTGCTTAAACAATAAACAACACTCAGTTTAACGTGGTTCAGAGACTCAAGCTCTTACATCCACATCCTGATTTAATAGGAAATCCACTACTTGGGATTCTTATTTTTAACGTGCCAAGGTGCACTTACAAGTGGACTCACGCCACTCCTTGGGCTGCCTCTCCTTTCTCACTGACAACTTACTCCCAACAAACCAAACTAGATGGTTTTGGTTTCGGTTTGGTTTCTCCAACTATGTGAGGTTTTCCTTTACAATGAGTTAGCCTCAGGCTAGGATTAGGAAAACCTCTCTAAGCTAAGAGTTACAAGCTGAAAACTCATTTGTGTATATCTATGAACTCTAAAATTCAGTGTATAAGATGTGAATCGTGCCTCCTTATAACTCCCAATATCATGCACTAAACACTCACACCTTCACAGCTCGTAGGTGTTGATTTTCTTTCTTCACACTCACCACAACACACTTGAATACGCAGTTATGAGCTTGTATTTATAGTGTGGATTCAAATGTTACCGTTGGAGAGAATCACATTTGAATCCAGACTATCAGTAGGGTACACCTACTTTTCTTGGAATGCGGCCTTGTCAGTGTCAGAGTTGCTGCCTTGTGCTGATTGGTCCACGTGGGCCGGCTCCAACGGATCTTTGACTCAGTGGGTTTGACTAAGACCCACTGACTTTAGGTAGCTTCCTCCTTCACTGACTGATGATCTTCAGTGGACTGAACGTCTTCAATGTAGTTGTCCTTCAGAGACTGTTTGAAGATCACTCCAAGAAGTTTGTCATAAGGCTGAATGACAAACTTCCCTGACCAGAGTAGCCTGACTCCTTCAGGGCCTACTTGGTGCAGCACTGATCCTCCTGATCATGCTCTTCACTGAGTGGTCCACCTGATTAGCTTAGATCAACCAGGTTTACACTCAGTGGGACATCCTTCAGGCTTCTCTTCTGGTTCAGGTCTCTGACTTGGCTTCAGTCTTCTCTTGATGTCAACTTGATTTCCGCAGGCTGTGTTGCTGAGTTCCCCCTCGCTGAGTTCCCCCTCAACTGAGTGTTCCCTCAACTGAGTACTTCTCAACTGACAGCCTATTCTACTGAAAGCTAACCTAGCCTGACCTGAAACAAAAGATACTATCCTGACTGCTTTCAAACCTATTACATGTTGTTTTGGAAAATCATCAAAACTAAAACCATATCCCAACAATTTCCCCCTTTTTTATGATTCCAAAACTTCTAACCAAATGATTTTCTATTACAAGGATAATGTCAGAACACAGGTAATAGTTTGAAATATGCAGGAATTCCCATAGTTTAAAACATTTAAGATCTATTCGGTTGACCATTTTTCTTAACAAAACTGGATCAGTGGTCATGTGAACAACCCGCTCTGATACCAATTGATGGTCCCATTTTCAAATACCAAAATGGGAATTCAGGAGCAATTTTTTTTTAAAAAACTATCGCATCGCACCCTGAATGAGTTCAGTGAAGGAATACTCAAGTCACTGCGTTGCTAAGAGTCAGAGCACTCAAGTCAGTGCAACTGACTTGTGAGCTCAGGCTCTTAACAAGGCAGTGACTCGAGAGACTGAACTCTCGAGTGCCTTCTTAAGTATGTCAGTGAGATTGATTCTCCCTGACTGAAATACTTAGCTAATTTCTTTTTCAACCTTTCCAAGTACACTCAGTGAGCATACACTACAAGTAATTAGTAAGTGCTTAAAAAATAAACAACGCTCAGTTTAACGTGGTTCAGAGACTCAAACTCTTACATCCACGATCTGATTTAACAGGAAATCCACTACTTGGGATTCTTGTTTTTAACGTGCCAAGGTGCACTTACAACTGAACTCACGCCACTCCTTGGGCTGCCTCTCCTTTCTCACTGACAACTTACTCCCAACAAACCTAACTAGAGGGTTTTGATTTCGGTTTGGTTTCTCCAACTATGTGAGGTTTTCCTTTACAATGAGTTAGCCTCAGGCTAGGATTAGGAAAACCTCTCTAAGCTAAGAGTTACAAGCTGAAAACTCATTTGTGTATATCTACGAACTCTAAAATTCAGTGTATAAGATGTGAATCGTGCCTCCTTATAACTCCCAATATCATGCACTAAACACTCACACTTCACAGCTCGTAGGTGTTGATTTTCTTTCTTCACACTCACCACAACACACTTGAATACGCAGTTATGAGCTTGTATTTATAGTGTGGATTCAAATGTTACCGTTGGAGAGAATCACATTTGAATCCAGACTATCAGTAGGGTACACCTACTTTTCTTGGAATGCGGCCTTGTCAGTGTCAGAGTTGCTGCCTTGTGCTGATTGGTCCACGTGGGCCGGATCCAACGGATCTTTGACTCAGTGGGTTTGACTAAGACCCACTGACTTTAGGTAGCTTCCTCCTTCACTGACTGATGATCTTCAGTGGACTGAACGTCTTCAATGTAGTTGTCCTTCAGAGACTGTTTGAAGATCACTCCAAGAAATTTGTCATAAGGCTGAATAACAAACTTCCCTGACCAGAGTAGCCTGACTCCTTCAGGGCCTACTTGGTGCAGCACTGATCCTCCTGATCATGCTCTTCACTGAGTGGTCCACCTGACTTAGCTTAGATCAACCAGGTTTACACTCAGTGGGACATCCTTCAGGCTTCTCTTCTGGTTCAGGTCTCTGACTTGGCTTCAGTCTTCTCTTGATGTCAACTTGATTTCCTCAGGCTGTGTTGCTGAGTTCCCCCTCGCTAAGTTCCCCCTCAACTGAGTGTTCCCTCAACTGAGTACTTCTCAACTGACAGCCTGTTCTACTGAAAGCTAACCTAGCCTGACCTGAAACAAAAGATACTATCCTGATTGCTTTCAAACCTATTACATGTTGTTTTGGAAAATCATCAAAACTAAAACCATATCCCAACAATTTCCCCCTTTTTGATGATTCCAAAACTTCTAACCAAATGATTTTCTATTACAAGGATAATGTCAGAACACAGGTAATAGTTTGAAATATGCAGGAATTCCCATAGTTTAAAACATTTAAGATCTATTCGGTTGACCATTTTTCTTAACAAAACTGGATCAGTGGTCATGTGAACAACCCGCTCTGATACCAATTGATGGTCCCATTTTCAAATACCAAAATGGGAATTCAGGAGCAAATTTTTTTTTTAAAACTATCGCATCGCACCCTGAATGAGTTCAGTGAAGGAATACTCAAGTCACTGCGTTGCTAAGAGTCAGAGCACTCAAGTCAGTGCAACTGACTTGTGAGCTCAGGCTCTTAACAAGGCAGTGACTCGAGAGACTGAACTCTCGAGTGCCTTCTTAAGCATATCAGTGAGATTGATTCTCCCTGACTGAAATACTTAGCTAATTTCTTTTTCAACCTTTCCAAGTACACTCAGTGAGCATACACTACAAGTAATTAGTAAGTGCTTAAAAAATAAACAACGCTCAGTTTAACGTGGTTCAGAGACTCAAACTCTTACATCCACGACCTGATTTAACAGGAAATCCACTACTTGGTATTCTTGTTTTTAACGTGCCAAGGTGCACTTACAACTGGACTCACGCCACTCCTTGGGCTGCCTCTCCTTTCTCACTGACAACTTACTCCCAACAAACCTAACTAGAGGGTTTTGGTTTCAGTTTGGTTTCTCCAACTATGTGAGGGTTTCCTTTACAATGAGTTAGCCTCAGGCTAGGATTAGGAAAACCTCTCTAAGCTAAGAGTTACAAGTTGAACACTCATTTGTGTATATCTATGAACTCTAAAGTTTAGTGTATAAGATGTGAATCGTGCCTCCTTATAACTCCCAATATCATGCACTAAACACTCACACCTTCACAGCTCGTAGGTGTTGATTTTCTTTCTTCACACTCACCACAACACACTTGAATACACAGCTATGAGCTAGTATTTATAGTGTGGATTCAAATGTTACCGTTGGAGAGAATCACATTTTAATCGAGACTATCAGTAGGGTACACCTACTTTTCTTGGAATGCGGCCTTTGTCAGTGTCAGAGTTGCTGCCTCGTGCTGATTGGTTCACGTGGGCTGGATCCAACAGATCTTTGACTCAGTGGGTTTGACTAAGACCCACTGACTTTAGGTAGCTTCCTCCTTCACTGACTGATGATCTTCAGTGGACTGAACGTCTTCAGTGTAGTTGTCCTTCAGAGACTGTTTGAAGATCACTCCAAGAAGTTTGTCATAAGGCTGAATGATAAACTTCCCTGACCACAGTAGCCTGACTCCTTCAGGGTCTACTTGGTGCAGCACTGATCCTCCTGATCATGCTCTTCACTGAGTGGTCCACCTGACTTAGCTTAGATCAGCCAAGTTTACACTCAGTGGGACATCCTTCAGGCTTCTCTTCTGGTTCAGGTCTCTGACTTGGCTTCAGTCTTCTCTTGATGTCAACTTGATTTCCTCAGGCTGTGTTGCTGAGTTCCCCCTCGCTGAGTTCCCCCTCAACTGAGTGTTCCCTCAACTGAGTATTTCTCAACTGACAGCCTATTCTACTGAAAGCTAACCTAGCCTGACCTGAAACAAAAGATACTATCCTGACTGCTTTCAAACCTATTACATGTTTTTTTGAAAAATCATCAAAACTAAAACCATATCCCAACAATATCAAATCAATTTACTTTTTATGCACAAAAATGACTTCTATTTTATTCACTTGTAGATATTACTACATTGGACTTTGGCTAACCCATTTAGGTCTTTGTGTTTTCAGGTTTGGTTATGATTAATGGCACCTCGCAAAAAGCTCAAAGGAACTGGTGAAGGTGCTGATAAAAAATCACCCACGAAATATGAAGAGGCTCCTCAAGTGATGAGAGTGAGAGAGAGCATGATAAAGTAGTAATAGTAAGGGGGGGTGGAAGAGAAAGACCAAGAGTGGTATGACTGTTAAGCGAAGAGGGTCAAAGAAAACACCCACTAAACATGAAGAGGCCCCCACCATTGATGAGAGTGAGAAAGAGCATGAGGAAGTAGTAGTAAAGAGGGGAAAGAAAAATGCCAAAGGTGGTAGGCCTATTAAGCGAAGAGGTGCTGAGATATTAAAAATACCCACTAAACATGAAGAGTCCCCCACCATTGATGAGAGTGAGAGAGAGCATGAGGAAGTAGTAGTAAAGAAGGGAAACAAAGAGACCAAAGGTGGTAGACCTATTAAGGGAAGAGGTGCTGAGATATTAAAAACACCCACTAAACATGAAGAGTCCCCCACCACTGATGAGAGTGAGAGAGAGCATGAGAAAGTAGTAGTAAAGAAGGGAAACAAAGAGACCAAAGGTGAGCGAACTGTTGTTCCACGAGGGCCAACAACTATGAGTAAACTTGAAAGGCTTAGAAGGAAAGGTCTGAGAAAAGTTGTCAAATTTAATTTATTGGGACAACCTGTAGGTGACTCGAAATCCGAATATGCTAGCTACCTCGGGGTTTTAGTTCGGGATAAGGTGGATATTAACTATGATCATTGGAAGGAAGTCCCAATAGAAGTGAAAGATCAAATATGGGATTCAGTAAAAGTAAGCTGTTATTATTTTTTTTTTTTACTCTTTTGAAATATATTAAAAAATTAATATTATTTTGCATGGTTTTTTAGCTAGCATTTACTGTTAAAGAATGCAATAGAAAAGCTTGAATGATGTCATGTGAAACTAAATGGAGACAATTCAAGTCATTCCTTGGTGAACGCTTCGTGTACAAAAGACAACATGATCCCATTTTGATGAATACACCGCTAGAGCCTTATCTGAATATTAAAGCAGCTGCTTGGAGTCAGTTTGTGATCAGTCGGTTGTCACCAGAATTCTTGGTAAGCTATTAGTATTATGTCATTTACTAATGTTGAACTATTATGTATTCATTTATATTTTTTTCTTTATTATACAGCAAAAGAGAAATAAACAGAAGAACATACGAGCCCAAAATAGATTTCCACACCGTCTATCTCGTAAAGGTTACGTGGGTTTTGCTGAGGAAAATATAAGTTAATGTTTAGGTAATTAATTTCTTGAAGTTTGAAATTTGTACTAAGTGTTTTAATTTATTGATTGTCTATGTAGCCATCGCTATTATCTGGAGATCGTGATGTTGATAGATCTTTGTTGTGAGTAGAAGGACAGAAAAACAAACAAGGACTTATTGAGGGAGAAGAATTGAAAGAAAAAGTTGCACTAATTGTAAGCAATACTTTTGTTTAAAAGCTGAGTTTTTAACTGTTGATATGACGAAACCTGCTCTACTGTTTCCCTGCACTTGAAAATCTGCACTTGGAAATGGCAGTCCAAATTTTGTGGCTTTCTGTTTCACTGTTTGCATATCTGCACTTGAAAATCTGGAATCTGTTTCTCAAGGAAATCTGCACTTGAAAATCTACTCTCCTACTGTTGTTTTATATATCTGCACTTGAAAATCAGGAATCTGTTTCATTTGGAAATCTGCACTTGAAAATCTACTCTCCTGCTTTTGTGTTTCACTTGAAAATCTGTTATTTTCATGTTAACTACCCATGTTGGGAAGGTGGAGACCCCCCAAATACCCATGTTAACTATGTTAAACAAAGTGTGTGTATCATTGCCCTGCCCTTACAGTATGCATAATTTATGGTATATCTGGGTTTGTGTTATATCTGGCCCCTATTTGACTGCAATCTGGTACATTGTAGGCTCAGTATGTTGATGAGAGTAAAACTAACTCCTCACATGTATCAGACGCCAAACAGACATCCTTACACGAGTACTTAATTCAAAAGAACATGGTGGACGCGTGAGGGGAGTGGGAGGCTGCATCAGCCAATTGGTATATTATTACCACGGTTTACACAGTGTGACAAATAGAGAAGAGATTCTCCAAAAAGAGCTGGAGCTTCAAAGGAAAAAAAATGTTGCACTAGATGAACGCATAGCAAGACTTGAGGCTGTAATTTTTGAAACACGGGGGAGCACCATTAAGTCTGAAGAGAGGGGAAGTTGTTCGGTGAAGGGAAAATATAATGAGGAAGATGTAGAAGAGAATCCTGATGAAGTTTTCCCTTCTCATGAAGAAGCAGCAGATGAAGAAGAGAATCGTAATGGAAATAACCCTTCTCATGAAGAAGCAGCAGCAACAAAAGAGAATTCTGCAGATAGAGATAACCCTTCTCATGAAGCAGCAACGGAGATGATGATCTTTGACCGTGATCCTTTCTTACATGTAAGTATAACTTAAAGCATGTGTATGATAAGTTGTATTCATGGAGTTTTGTAATTATTAATTTATCATAATTATCATACAGGGTAAACTTGTGGAGTTGAGGTTGGTGCCCAAATCAGATATTGTAGCACTTGGAATTGTGGTAAAAGCTAATGGAAATGAAGTTATTCATGACAAGAAATTGCCTAGAAATTGCATGCTTGTAACCATTGATCTAGCTGTGGTTGGGGTTGCTCATTTACCGTTTCCGAACGATGAAACTCTGACTGTAAGTGATGCTATTGGCTCACTTGTGGCTTGGCCTATGCACTTAGTAAATTTACAAAAAAAGGTTAGTTTTTTTTAATTATAATCAATTTAAAACATAGCTAGCAAAGAACAATATCTTACCTACTTTTATTTTTAGACGGTTGAGAAAAAGAAGGCCAAGAAAGTTAAGAAGCAAACATTGGATCCATCTACTGTCCCCACAGCTCTTAACGGCCTTTATTGTTACGTGAAGCTTCTAAGTGCCACTAAGAATAACATGAGCTTTACAGTAGATAAAGAAATCTTTGGCCATGACGTAGTTGTCCATCTTGACTTGGATGATGTAGACACTTTTTGTCGACTAAAGCCAATATCATGCTCGAGCATTGTGGTTTACATATGGTAATCAATATATACTGATTTTTGTATAACCCACTACATATTTATTGCTTTCTTTTATAACTTGTTAATTAATAAATGGTAGGTACCAATTTGATAAGTGGTCTACTTGTGAGGACAAAGTTGGTAGGTTCAAATTTGCAGATCCAAACGAATTAGGACCTTACCCTGGACACATATTTCAAACTAACGATATTGATCGAAGAGCACACAATCTTTCATCAAGGCTGATTGAAATATCTTCTGATGAACTACTTTTGGTGCCATGTAATATAGAGTAAGTATTAATCAAATACCCAATTTCTTGTTACATAATCAGGTCTTTTTTTTTTGTTACTGGTAGTTAAGTATAATACTTATTCTATATTTAATGTGTGTGTTCATCAGTGAGCATTGGATTTTGACTGTGATTGACCCACACAAGTTAGAGGTTTGTTATCTGGATCCTCTCTGTAGTCGCAACGTAGATCAAGTGTGGAAGAAAGTAGTTGATTTGTAAGTTGATCTTTTTATATTATCCGACCACTTTATATATGAAAATTATAAGTAGTTGATTTGCTGATCACATATTTTTCAAAACGTGAAGGGCTTTAAGATTGAATGATGTGGGGTTGCATAAGAATTGTAAGAAATCCACCATCTGGGAAGACACTGAAGGTACATAAAGAACTAGTAGTCAGTCTGTTGATTGTTTATACTATACATTAATTGCATATTTTGTGTTTTCCATATCTAGGTTCCTAGACAGCCTGATTGTTACCAATGCGGCTTCAACGTTCTTTGCTTTCTGAAACAAAATTTTGAATTTAATGATCAAGTGAAAATATCTTCACTGCAGTCATTGGTAATGCCTATATTATTTTCCAGTATTGCATGTGTTATAAGTGTTTAATTAATATATATTTGATATAATTCATTTTTTTATAGTTTTCAAAAACTACAACTTACTCTTTAAAGGAAATAGATAAAATGCGGGCTGAATGGGCTGAATTCATTCAAAGAAATATGTCTGAATAGATCGAGGTTTGTTTAGCTACTTCTTAGTTTTTTTCTTGGAATTAATACTTGTAGCTGCAATGGCTTAATTTGTTTCAATATGAAGATTAATTTGTTTTGTGTGTTTGCTAAAATGTTATTCATTTTTCAATGTAGTGAGGAGATCTGCAAAAAGGGTGCATGAATGTTGCTGGGAACAGAAGAAAAATGCACAAGTTGGTTGAAATTTTTGTAATTGAATGTTAAGGCATTCATTTAATTAGTACTTTAAACTTTTGTAAACTTTATGGTATTTTGCCGATATATGGTGTGGAACACTTTTATGAACTTCTATTATACAATGATTGTGTAGTATTTGGAATGAATGTTGATGGTATTATGGTTATTTTTGCTTAAATTGTCTTGAAAATATATTACAGGTTTTATTATATATTTACGTAATTGAAATATGAAAAATACAATATAGCTCATATTTAGGAAAGACAAAGGTTCAAAACTGATGTAGTAAATATAAATAGACAATTGATTATTGTTGTCTATCCAAAAAAATTATGAAATATCTATATGTATTTTAATGGATAGACAACGGTTCAAATACGATGTAGTTAACATGAACAGACAACGGTTAATAAACATTGTCTTTCCTTGAAATTTAAGAAAAATATATGGTACAACTTCTTTTTTAAAGAAAGACAACGGTTATAAGACGTTGTATGTATTAAAGAACAACAACGGTTGACCACTGTTTTCTATCCCAATATTTATGAAATTATTATGCTACAACAACATCTTTGAATAGTTATACACAACTGTTCTTGACCGTTGTAGTAATTGAGGAAATACGACGGTTAGTTAACCGTCGTCTATTTATACCCACCTACTACAACGTGGTCTTCTACATCGGCTATTTTTTTTTTTAGAGACAATGGTTTTGAACCGTTGTAAAACCTCTTTTTTCTTGTAGTGCTTAAATATTTTCTCAAATGGATAAAACTTTTCATAAACTATAAAAGTCTATGATGTCTCATGGTGAAACGTTTCACTATTACAAAGTAGCGAATACAAAATTTGTGAAAGGATGGTTCATAGATAGAGTCTCTCTCAACTTAAACACGATCCAATACGAACCTATTGAATTTAAACCGCTATGTGTACGAATACATCGTCAAAGTTGATCTATCTAAAAATATCAAAGAAACCCTATCTACTAACACCCTAATTAAATCTATTATTACCCGAAGTGATAAAACACTTGAAGTAACGTGCAAGTGAAAATAATGGCTCTATTAGTCTGGATGTACTAAACACTCAACCACTAATACTTGATTATTCCTTGCCTTATTGATGTCGACGTAGTCATCTATTTATAGGATTTTGTAGACTCACATGCAGTGGACGAGGGACTAAGTCCCAAATGTCATTGAAATGCAATGCATCAATTTACTCACGCATTGCAGCGAGCTAAAGAGGTTGCTTAAGAGTTGATTTGAATCCCCTTGGTTTACGAGAAACAAACAAAGAAGACAATAAAAGCACTAGTAACAATATCCACGATGTAATTTTTTACAATACCGAATTTTGACCGAGTTTGCGTTGGATGAGCATTTTGTGGATTTTCAGCAAGTGGAGGGTGTGGGGCATTTTCGGTAGGTGATAAGTTTTGGGCGTTTTCAGCCGGTGGCGGGTTCGACAGTTGTGGTATGATGGCGGGCTGGTGTATGAAACTCGTTGACGATGATGGTCGTGTGATTCAATAAATTTTGAAAAAAAATTAGTTATTTGTATTTGAATTATCACAATCATTCCGTCAAAAGGAAAGCTAGATCCATCAAATTGTGCATGATGCATAATATATATTGGAAACATGCGGATCGTAGCATCGAAAACCCTTATGCACACTCCTATAACAAATAAAAGTACAAGGTTAACTACGAGGTGCTAACTTTGGGTGCATAATCACGAAGATATGGGAAGATACGACAACCGAAAACTTTAAATTCACATAATTAGGGACTGCACCAAATAGAATGGTGATTTGTTTTCCAGGGTACTAAAAGATAAGCGATTGATTGTATAAATGATTGTAGAAAACACGTCAAACCAATATTAAACAGGTGCATGAACATGAAATAACATAGACAACCCAATTTCAAGAATATGTCCATGCTTACGTTCCGCACGACCATTTTGTTGCGGTGTAAAAGGACAATAAAAGTGATGCATCACACCAAATAAATCAAAGAAATTCCAAACCTTATAATTAGTAAATTTTGTACCACCATGATCACTTTGAAAAACTGTAATTGATTCCAAACAAGAGTATTAAAATGTGTAAGAACATCAAAGAATTCAGACTTTACATGCATTAGATACAACCTGGTAAAACAAGAAAAATCATTGATAAAAAGAGCATAATATTGATGACCATCTAAAGAAACAATAGGAGTCAATCCCTACATATCGCAATGAACCAAATGTAACACATTAGTTACACATTTATCATTTAAAGAAAAAGACAAATGTTTGCTCTTTGCTAATCAACGAGCTAGATGAATAAACTGTAGGTTTTAATTTTATTTTTCACTTCATAAAATAACCAGCTTTCAATTTTTTTAATTTTTTTTTCTAAATTTCATTTAAAAAATACATACTTAATTACTAATTATATTTAATTCCATAATAAATTCAATATAATTTTTTTATTTATTTTTTTAATACAATTTTCAAAGTTTTGATATAAGTTTCAAGGTTATCTTAAAAAAATTCCCATCCTATGTTTTTTGTCTTTGTCTTTTTAGCGTCTTTCAATAAGTTTCTCAAACATATTATTTTGGAAGCTCATTTATCCTACTTTTACTCTTCTTTATCCTACACACTTCATTTTTTTTTCCTCTTTCAAATGCATCACTTGTGCTACACCTCCATTTTGTATTAATACTCATTTATATCCATGCAATTTTTTATGGGACTTATTGAAGGATGGAGGTTGTATTAGATTTTATTAAAAGATATGAGATAAAAATTAACCGTAAAAAAGAAAATTAAAATTAAACATACCGGCCATCGGTAGTTCAATTTTAAGGTATTTCTGGGGATTTTCTCGATGTAAATTTTTATCTGGGATAAAACTAATTTGGAAATTACTGCAGGTGGTACTAGTCCCGCTAGAAAAATAAAACATTTGGGACTAAGGATGATAGTGTGTGGAACCAAAATGCAATTTTCTCCCATAAATTCAGAGTCTTGCACAACATAAAAGAGAACTATTATAAAATAGTGTATCGACTTGCTAGCATTAATTTAATTTAATTCAATAAAATAGTAATCACACGTACAAATCCGCAACCTCTAAGTAAAGCACACACATGCATGCTTAATCATATGCAAGCACACAGTTTATTCATTCATAATAATTTTAAACGGCTACGGCTTCACTTAATTAGTTTTGTGGCTGGCCTTGAAAAGTAGTTTCCGACTTCTCGCCAGCGTAGCTGCAGCACCGACACCCGTAGCGTCCACAGCACCGCCCGTAGCGGCAGTATCCACCGCCACCCCGTCCACTGCCACCCCCTCCACCTCCACGTCCTCCGCCACCATTGCCTCCACGTCCACCGCCACCTCCATTCTGGTCGGCTGAAGTGGAAACCATGCACAGTAAGATTTAATTTATCAGCTCCTTACGGAATTCAAAACATTTAAATCATTTTTCTTTTCGGATTTTTATATAATATCGTTAGTTCATAAATGATATTTTTTTTTTTCGGTCATGACATAAATTATAAGGCAAGTTACATATTAATCCCCCGATGTACAATAGTTCGTACATGTTTTAGTTCAGTGAGCAATTATAAATGAAAATTTTAAAATACACCAAATATATATATATATATATATATATATATATGTATATATGTATAACTCATAATTTCTGATATTTTAACCATGCCTGTTCATGATTAAGTAAAATAGTGGTATAAGCGGTAAGTGAATAGTTAAGTTTAAAATCTGCAAAACATCAAATAATTTATAAGAAATTGTAGATCTAAAGTAATTAATGTAAAACGAAAGAATAATGAAAAAAATTACGTACGGTTAGTTGATGCATCAACGGCGTTGGAAGTGTCAGCCAGATCTTTTGCTGATACTGTGGAGATGAGAATCACCATTGCCAACAAAAGGCCAATCCACACTATCACTTTGGAACCCATTTTCTCAAGTTTTTTATATGGATTTTTTTTTTTATGAGAATCTTGTTGAATTTGCTACTCTATTTATAGAAAATTCTCGATGTTACATAAACTTAATGGGGTTATGAGCGGGTCCATATTTAGTTAGGTGTTGCATAAATTCATTTTAGTCAAACTAAAACTCTGCATAAATTTAGTTTAGTACAAAAAAAAAAAAAAAAAAAAAAATTAATATCAGGATATGTTGCGTAAGTAGGTAACACATACGGTAAAATGTTTTTTTAGGAGCACAACTTTAAGGGGTGACAAAATAAAGATTCTAATCTTTCGGACTTGCAAAATAGGGAGCGTAACTTTTCAGGCTGACAAACAAGGACCTCAACTTTAAAAATAGCAAAACAAAGACTGTAAATTATATAAATAGCAATTTGAAGTCAAAATAAGCCCGAATTACCTTTTTCAGGGCTTATTTTCCACATGAAAGTCACGAGAACCTGCATTTGGGCTCAATTTAAACCTGGGTTGGCGTTCAACTGACAACCAGGTGTGTGATATGAACCCAAAAATGGGCTAGTAATCCAGGCCAATTTGGTCTCTAATTGCTACTTTAAAAAAGTTGCAGTTATTGTTTCGCTACCTTTCAAAGTTATGGTCCTTGGTTTGCTAACTTTAAAAGTTACACTCCTTATTTTGCTATTTTTAAAAGTTGCGGTCCATATTTTATCAGCCTGAAAAGTTACGGTCTTTGTTTTGCCACCAACCTAAAGTTACGGTCCTAAAATAAAAAAATTCACCATGAACGTATGCAACCAACTTAATAAGCCAAATATCATTGAGTTCAAACTCAAATTATTAATTGGAATTTGTATGGGATCAGCACTATAGGAATAAACACAATGTCATTTGAATGAGTGTTTTTAATCATATATGAATATCTAAATATTGCAAATGTCTTGGAACCTTTTCAATTATTGGGTTTTATTTTTCTATTTTTCGACTTAATTTGCATGAGACTTTAGTTGTTATTTTTATTTTCTTGCTACTGATATTTATAGTGGGTAATTAAGAAGTAACTTGAGTTTACAAAACACCTTAATTAAGTGATCTTTGTTGAAAAAGCAAGATCTCATAACACTTTTTATGCTAATACTTCTTTTTGAGATCGATTCGTACTCACCACTCTAGGAGAGACAATATATACTTACATGATGGGAAAATACGGAACAAGTTATCTAACACATTATCATATCTCGAGCATCACCTAACTTGGTTAGGGTATAGGTCAATTGTTTGCGATTAGATTGGGAGTACGGATCATTACCCGACTTACAGTTAACGCGGCTTGCAAATAACATACTTTATACAATAGTCATGAGCTAGCATATTCATGACATTCATCTTTCACATGGTAATCATAATTGTGAATGATAACTAAGTGAAGAGTTGAGATTTTCCCCTCCTTAAAATTTAGAATTGCAACAATGATGCTATATATACCTCTTTAGTGATCCTTAACTTTCGGTATAATATCACTAAGTATGAATCACATCCTTCAATAAAGAATATCATAAGATCAGAGCTCTAGAAATTTAGGGCCAATTGATTGAATTTAGAGATTTAAAAGCAATTTAGCCATTTTTTAAAGCACTACAAAAAAAAACACTGTTTTGCGACGGAAAATCCGTCGCAAACAGTGTTTTGCGACGGTATCTGCGACGGACACGTATCCGTCCCTAAAACAGCCGTAGCTAATTTTTGCGACGGATTTCGCCTTCCGTCGCAAATTAACGACGGACATATCCGTCGCAAAATCGGCGGGTCAGACCCGGCCGGGTCACACAGAATTTGCGACGGACAGTATTCCGTCGCAAATATTTCGGGTCAGACCCGTTCGGGTCAACAACATTTGCGACGGCCACATTCCGTCGCAAATGTTTATATATTTTTTTTTTATTTTTTTCTGTTATAAATTGCGACGGGTTGTTTTCCGTCGCAAAATTCAATATTTGCGACGGAATTTGGCCGTCGCAAATTACCGAGCCTATACAAAAAAAAAAAGTGGCTCGCGTGGTTCGAGCCCGGGCACCCGAGGCGGCCGGGGCGGGCGCGGACCACTGGGCCAACCGGCCCATCTCTTTTTATATGCGGCCCACCTTCTATATTAGTCTTATTAGGCCTTGAACAATTAATCCATTTTTTGCGTCCAAGTGGAATCGAACACGGGACCTCTTGTGCAAGAGGAGGGGGCGCGCGCCACTAGGGCACACGCTACTTTCGTTTATTTTTATGCAATTAATTGTATATGTATTCAAATTAAGTCATTTTTTCTTATAATTCACCAAATTAATTTCTTTTCGTATCTAAGTTGTTTATTAAAATATTTTGCCCAACTATTTTTTTTATTTTGTAAAATTATTTATTTCGACTCCCGCTTAAATTTATAATTCGTTCATTTGTACGCAATTAATTGTATATGTATCCAAATTGACTCATTTTTTTTTCTACAATTCACCAAATTAATCCATTTTCGTTTCTAACTTGTTTTTATAAATATTAGGGCCATTTAATTTTTATAATTTCTGTAAAATTATTTATTTCGACTCCCGCTTAAATTTATAATTCGTTCATTTGTACGCAATTAATTGTATATGTATCCAAATTGACTCTTTTTTTTTCTATAATTCACCAAATTAATTCATTTTCGTTTCTAATTTGTTTTTATAAATATTGGGGCCATTTAATTTTTATTATTTCTGTAAAATTATTTATTTCGACTCCCGCTTAAATTTATAATTCGTTCATTTGTACGCAATTAATTGTATATGTATCCAAATTGACTCATTTTTTTTCTATAATTCACCAAATTAATTCATTTTCGTTTCTAACTTGTTTTTATAAATATTGGGGCCATTTAATTTTTATTATTTCTATAAAATTATTTATTTCGACTCCCGCTTAAATTTATAATTCGTTCATTTGTACGCAATTAATTGTGTATGTATCCAAATTGATTCGTTTTTTTTTCATAATTCACCAAATTAATTCATTTTCGTTTTTCACTTGTTTTTATAAATGTTGTGTCCATTAAATAAAAGTAAATTCAAACTAATAAATTCACAAAATTATAAATTAAAGTAACAATTCAAAAATTAAATTAAAGTAACAATTCAAACTAAAAAAAAAAATTGTACTTCATAGTTATTAAAAATCAAAATTTTTTAACAATCGGAATTAAATCCGTCTTCCTCTTCATCCTCGCCCATGTTAACAATCGGCGACATCGATGGCTGGGTCGGCGGGATCGGCGGCATCGATGGCTGGGTCGGCGGGAGCGGCGGCATCGGTGGCGCAGGCATTTGCGCTCGTGGCATTGAATCAGAGGCGAATATCTGCCACCACGCCTGCATGGCGGCTGTATACGCCTGCACCTCGACCCGATACCGCTCCACCTCAGCTGTATACCGGTCGTGCGCCTCTCGCTGTTGTCTCTCATACTCTTCCTTATCTCGCTGCTGTCTCTGCATGTTCTTCATCTGCTCCACCACCGTGGCAAGCTGCCTCTCGACCTCACTGGGATGAGAGTCGATGGAAGACTGAGAGGAGGATGAGCCTGAGCCACGAGGTCGGAAAAAGTTCTTTCTGAAGCTGCCCAATCCAGCGAACCGCCCCTTTTTAGCCTTGACGTTCTTGAAGTACAATTCATTTTGAACGTCAACAGAAGGCTGTGGGGGGGCATCGACCCCGACCCCTCTGCCGTTTCCTCAGGCTGAGGCTGGGAGGCAAGGTCCTCGAGCATCTTTCTCTGCAAATTAATTATACAAAAAATTAAATAAATTTAACACAAAATATAAAATAATACTTTTAATTTTAAAAATTAAAATAATACTATTAATATTGAAATAATACTTACGTGGATCTCGGTAGTACGGCCGTAGGTAGACTTCCCAGTCTCCTCGACGAGTGGGTGGGCGAGCTGCAATCTCTCAAAATGAGAGGGCTCGCGTCCTTGCTCCGCCGCCTAATTATAAAAAAAGATAGTAAAAATTAATACCACTCATAAAAAATTAGGAAAAAAATAATATAAATTCAAAAACTACAAAATTAAAGACGAAACTTACAAATCTCAACCCGTGCTCATAAATGGACCGAGAACCGGCCCGATGTCTCGCCATCCCTTCTCCATCAGGGTCACTACGCCGATTCGCCTTGTTTTTCGCCGAATTCTCTTGGAATTCAGGGGAATCCCAGTAGCGGAGGAACTGGTCCCAAATCGGCCGGTTTTCACTGTCAGTCCCCAGGTCGGTCGCCTCTCCCTTCTTGTACCACTTCTCCCTCATTCTAAAAAGGAGGTCTTTGTACCTTTCCGCCGCATATTTTTCGAAATTCTTCCACATCTGGTCATCGTGCTCCGGTGCCCAGACACATTCTTTCTGCAATTACAATTTAAATGTAAATATATGTTTATATATTTGATATTAATAAACGGTGAATTAATAAATTAAATTAATACCTTAAATTCCTCGAAGTATGTCATTTTCTTTGCATCAGACACTAGCCTCCAGGTGTAAGCGGTGGGCTCGAATCCACATCCAAGGATGGACCGGGAAACCTGATTAGTAGCCTCATGACCAGGAATCCAACTGTAAAATTAAAACTTCAAAGTTAGTAAAATAATTAGGTTTTAATTAATAAAAAATTTAGTATAAAATATTAAAACTTACGTTGAACCATGTGGCTGAACAGTCATCCGTGGTTCAACAACCGGATGCTGTCTGGAGGAGGATGAGCCCTCAGCAGTCTGCTGTGAGGAGGAGGAGCCCGCACCAGGCTGTGTAGAGGTCTCTGATTGAGACCTCGGTCTGAAAATAGGTGGAACCACGGGTCTCAGTGAGGCCCGTCGTCTCCTCCCTTCTCGCTCTCCTCGACGAGCCTCCTCATCCCTCGGAGGCTCCTGACTGCCACTACCACTGCCTTGTCCGCTCATCTATAACAAAATTCGAAAAAAAATCAATTCGGCTCTACAATTCAACTATTTCTAAACATGCTTTTAAATTAAATTAAAATTTGATCAACTAATCTAATTCAACTAAAATCAATTCTAAACTTAACAAATTCAACTATTTCTAAACACGCTTTAAAATTAACTATTATAATTCAAACAATTCAAGTAAAATCAATTCTAAACTTAACAAATTCAACTATTTCTAAACATGCTTTAAAATTAACCGTTATAATTCAACTAATTAATTCAACTAAAATCAATTCATTTCTAATATAATTCAAACAATTCAACTAATTCAATTCTAAACTTAACAAAAATTAATTATGCTTTAAAATTAAATTAAAATTCAATCAACTAATTAAATTCGATCAACTAATTCAACTAAAATCAATTCATTTATATATAATATAATTCAAACAATTCAACTAATTCAATTATAAACTTAACAAAAATTAAACATGCTTTAAAATTAAATTAAAATTCGATCTACTAATTAAATTATAATTCAACTAATTCAACTAAAATCAATTCATTTCTAATATAATTCAAACAATTCAACTAATTCAATTCTAAACTTAACAAAAATTAAACATGCTTTAAATTAAAATTCGATCAACTTAAATTATAATTCAACTAATTCAACTAAAATCAATTCATTTCTAATATAATTCAAACAATTCAACTAATTCAATTCTAAACTTAACAAAAATTAAACATGCTTTAAATTAAAATTCGATCAACTAATTAAATTATAATTCAACTAATTCAACTAAAATCAATTCATTTCTAATATAATTCAAACAATTCAACTAATTCAATTCTAAACTTAACAAAAATTAAACATGCTTTAAATTAAAATTCGATCAACTAATTAAATTATAATTCAACTAATTCAACTAAAATCAATTTATTTTTAATATAATTCAAACAATTCAACTAATTCAATTTAATACCACTTAAAAAAAATTAAACATGCTTTAAATTAAAATTCGATCAACTAAATCAACTAAAATCAATTCATTACTAATATAATTCAAATAATTCAACTAAAATCAATTCTCTAAACATGCTTTAAAATTAAATTTTAAACGGTAAAAATGAAGAAAACTTACGGTTTATTTGTAGAAGATGACGAAACGAGAACTCGGTGGGGACCGACGGCACCCGACTTCTCCTTCCTTTTCCTCTCTTTTTCCTCTTCTTTTCTCTCTTTCTCCGCCTGTAAAGCGGCGGTTCTGTATAATTAAGTGGAAAAAAATTTGCGACGGACGCCTGTCCGTCGCAAATTTTGCCCGTCAAACGCAAAACGACGCCGTTTTTCACTGATTTGCGACGGTTTTTCCGTCGCAAATCAGTCAACGCAACGTTTCCCAATAAGACGCGTAAAACGGTTCGGATTTGCGACGGAAATTCCGTCGCAAATCAGTCAATGGGCCGTTTCCCGAAAGGTCGCGAATACAAATGTAAGCTTTGCGACGGCTTTTGTCCGTCGCAAATACAAAGTTTAAGATTGCGACGGCTTGTTCCGTCGCAAATCAGTCAAACGGGTCGCTTCCCGAACGGTCACCTTTAAACGGGTATGTTTTGCGACGGAATTGCCCGTCGCAAACTCAAAATTGAAATTTGCGACGACCTTTCCGTCGCAAATGTAGCCGGTTCAAGACCAAGTCGGTGGGCCCTAGATTTTGCGACGGCTTATCCGTCGCAAATTACTATCATTTGCGACGGACTTCCTAAGTCGTCGCAAATTGTCGTTTTTTGCGACGGCTTACAAAAATCCGTCGCAAATTCACTGAATTTGCGACGGAAATTCTGACCGTCGCAAAAAACCCGTCGCTAATCTCCTTCTTTTTTGTAGTGAAGGCTACATATATAGTTCAATTAATGCATTTGATAACTAAATGATACTCCCTCCGTTCATGAGTAAACTTCCCACTTTCCTTTTCGGGCCGTCCACAAGTAAGTTTCTCATTCCATAAATGGAAAAAGCAACACTCTACTATTTATAAACTTTAACCCTCAAACTCACACAATATTACAAAAAATGTCACTCATTCAATTTATTTTTCAACACTATTCATTACTTTATCCCAAAAGTCAGCATGTGGCCCACCATATATTAATAAACAAATACACTTTCTTAAATCATTCAACAAAAAGAAGTGGGAAACTTACTCGTGGACGGAGGGAGTATATTATATGGTTTCTTGATATATAATAAGGGACCTATCTACTGTAAGTAGGAATTCGATAGGATAAATCCACTTGAAGCAAAAAAATTCAAATTCAAAACGAGAGTTTATGGCTTGTAGTCCAAGTGTATAATATTAATTTTATAGGTTGTCCATCACCCTATTTTGCGATTAGAATAAAATAAAGTTCTTTGAATTTAGGACAACTTAACGTTTGTTAGATAAAATCACATGAAAAACGAAGGCTCAACAAGCATTAAAAATGAGAAGCGAAAGTGTAATAAACAAGACATTGATTATTGACCGATTAACTGGTGAACATGGACAAGCGATTTACAAAATTTGCAAAAAGCCCCTTGATTAATTAAGACTGTTTCTATTTTGCCTCTCCTAAACTTCTAAGCTCTTGAACAAAAAGCCCCTTAATTAATTAAGACAACCTTTCCACATAAGACCCGCGGCTCAAACGTGACCACAGGTAGGCATAAAAAACGACCTGAAACTCCACGTCATCTTTTGGTCCAAAAACTAGGCCTATATCTACAACACGCAAAAACAACAAAAATTACAAGAATCTATCCAAAACTTAGTTTAACTCTTCACGACAGAAGTTGTTTTGACGTGATCAATTTCAAATTCATCGTCCCCATGATTTACACATCGGGTTAAAGATATTAGGGTATGGTTCTACTCTATTCATATCGGGTTTCATAATGGTATAAGGTTTGCTGTCTGTTAGGAAATAATTAAATTAATTAATTTTACACTTCTCTATAAGTATGAGACGGGATTCTTTCATGGTATTATCCACTCATTGGGCCTCCCCAAATAATATTATTGACCCACTTATATTTTCGTAAGTTAATTCCTAAAAATATAATAATAAACTATAAGATGCCAACCTTGGTCTTAATCCGATATTGTCTTAACTTAAAAAATTTATTCAAATTTCTTTCCGTCTCAAAAATACTTTCATGGTAGGAGTTGAAATATTTTTTTAAGAAAATGAGCGATTGTAGAGTTGAATATTTGTAATAAAGTAAAGTTACTTTATTAATTTTTGTAAGAGCGTATTTATTTCTTTTTAGGTGAGTGAAAATAATTATGGGACACACGAATAAAAAAAGTGTGAATGTAATTGTGTACGTGACGGAGGACTTAATGTTTATTAATTTTACAAAGCACAATATAATTTTAAAAAATTTACTTTAAGAATTTTAAATTTATTTTCAATTTTTAACTTTTGCGTAATGAATTTTCAGATTTTCCATATTAAGTTTTCATTTTTTTATTTCATTAAAATATATAATTAATTGATTATTAAGTTCTAAATTCACTATAATTTAGATTTTGAAATTATTTATCTTTTCAATACAATTTTCTAAGTTCCAAATTTTTTTAAGGTTTCTTTTTAAATAATTAGATAATTAGATATAACATACACTACAAAAGAACTATAAAATACCAATGGAAATTACCGACGGACATATTTCCGATGGTATTTCTGATGAACTACCGACGAAATTGAGTTTTAAAAAATTACCTGCAAAATTACCTACAAATTAATTTCCGTCATTATTACCGACAAACATATTTACCAACCACCTACTGACAGAATGTTGGTCATAAACTGTCCCATTTTCATCTATATGGGATTTACCGATGAATAAGAGATTGACCGGAAATTACCGACGAAAAATCCGTCGGTAATCTAATTTTTTCTTTTAATTTGAATAAAAATAATTCATTTAAAATCGAAATTAATAATTGAGGATTATTTGGATTATCATATATCTAAAATATATCATTTCAATCTAAATATAATCTATGTATTATAATTGAGACTAAAAAAATAACTAACTATTTGACTTCATGCTTAATTCAATCAATGCACTAATTATATTCGGCCAAAATCGAGGAATTTTATGGGCTCAAGCCAAATTATGAAAATTAAATTTATAAATCTTTTGCAATTTATTATGTATTTTTTAAATGGGAAATTCACAAAAGAGCTATAGCCAGTTTCTTAAGATTTGTGTGTTGAATTTTGTTTCGAATTGAGTAGTATATATAGATGGATTATAATTAATTCATATTATATCATATTCAATATATTTGGCAAAGTTGTTGAAAATTTGCCTCGACCATTCAGAAATTAAAGGGCTATTCATTTTAGTAATTACTACTATCATATATTAATACAATAAGCTATAGGAATTACCATATATGTTCTATATTCTGTGAGGTATACTTTATACCTCTGTGGTAATAAAATTACATTTTTATCGATCCAAAAAAAAAAAAAAAAAATTGATGAGAATTAACTCTTTTATTATAGAAAATTTAAAGTCTTAATTTCACATCTGCTAAGTTTATTGTGTATCTAATTATCATTAGTAGTATTATTTATTGTTGCTCCTAGGAATATTTAATTTTTTATTATATATATAAAGAAAGCATTGTTAATTGCTTGACAAGATTTTATAATATTTCTTGTGTTTTAATATTATATATATATATATATATATATATATATATATATATATATATATGTTACATGTATGTGTAATTAATAATAAAGCATTACACATCCAATTAATAAATAAAGTAAAAAATATTAGTATTGCACTTAAAGAAATAGATAATCTACTTAGTTTGTGCACTCACAAATGTATTATGTGTTTAATTGAATAATTGATAATAATAATAATGAGCAAATCTAGGAAGAATAATAGATTTTTTAAATGGATGATTCACAAAGAAAAGAAAGAAGTAAGAAATACGTTAAGAAGAAGTAATAGATATAATTTAAACTTTGAATTAAATTTATATATATATTCTTGTGCAATTTGGCTTAAAATTTACTGTTGTTCTTGTGGTTGAGTGAAATCTCTTTTGCTGACAAACCTGAGTTCTATCCCCATCTCCAGCTCTCCTTTAACAATCAACTTGGTATTTAATACTCCCCCGTTCCACAAGTGTTTGCACCATAGTTTGAGCACAACTTTTAAGAGAAAAGTGCACCATAGTTTGGGCACAACTTTTAAGAGAAAAGTGTAATGAGTAGTGTTTTGTGGGGTATAAAGTGAAGAAAGTTGTTGAATTGAGTGTATTGTGGGCCCAAAAGGTAAAAAATAATGTCAATTTCTGTAAATATGTGAATATTATGAGGGTGGAGTTTATAAAAATGTTTCTTTTTATGAGTGTGCAAACAATTGTGGGACGGCCGAATAAGGAAAGTGTGCAAACAATTATGGAACAAGAGAGTATATAGTTATATTTTTGGTTAAAATGTGTTGTAAATCCTGTAAATTTAATATATCAAATCCGAAAGTTTTGATATGGACATTACTTAAAATTAGATCCTTGTACTAAGTATTATATATACACAAAAATATTAGTGAAAACTCCTGGCTTGGTACGCCCACAGATGTAGTCTTTATCGGCGAACTGGGTAAACAAACCGGCGTCTCTATTTTGTGTTTATATTTTACAACACGTTATCAGCACGAGTCTCTACCGGCAGTTAATCGGTACGAATCTGAATTTGTTTATCAAATAGCATGATAATTAATTATCTGTTTAATTGTTGTCTCAATTTCTAGATCCTTTTGTGTCATGAATTCATATATCTATGTGCACTCAATTTATACATTGCATCTATATTATTGAATCTGCAATTGTTAATAAATTGGATCGAAAAAGAAAAAATTTATATACCCTGCCGGGCGAACCACGGCCGCCCGCCGCGCGCCATACCCGGCCACGCACCAACAGCGCCGCCGCACCTTCGTTGTGTGAGCACCGCGCAACAGCGCCGCCGCCGTGCCTTCAGCGTGCGAGCGCTGCACATCAGCACTGCCGCACCTTTGCCATGCGAGCACCGCCGTGCCTTCGCCGTGCGAGCACCGCAACGTCTCCATCGTACGAAGTGTCGCGCTCTAGCGCCGCCACGCCTTTGCCGTGCGAGCGCCGCACACCACGTGCTGCCAGCGCTCTCGCTGTGCACCGCCGCGTGCCTCCAGTTGCTTCGCCGCCTTGCAGCGTAGAGCGACGGCCGCAAGCTGTGTGCTGCGCACCGCCGCACAGCGGCCGAACGCGGGCCTCATCGCGCCGCCGCCCGAGATCGCCTCCTCGCGCTGACCTCCATATTTACTCCCGAGCCGTGCCCTCTATCTTTATTGGGCTTGTAATCCAAATCCTTGGGCCTATTATAAATGGATTTTCTACTGTTTTTTTAAATATTAGGCCAATTAATTAATTTTCGTTGGAATTTTGATTTAATTCAACATGGGCCCCTTTTAATTGGTTCTCAAAATATTAAATAAACTGTCTCTTGGAATTTACTAATCCATTTCGTGTTGAACATTCTTTTGGACTCGATACCTGTATGATTGCTCCACCCACTTGAGACGTGTCCAAGGCTGCCCGATGCTAGCCGAATCCATCAACATATGTTTAAGGAACCCTTATCGTATGGTTCCGCCCTGGTAAAAGGCTTAATTCTTTCTTTTATATTTCTAGCAATTAACACTGTTTGCGTTCTTTATTTTGCCGCAACATATGCTTGTAAATTATTTTCTGTAGAAATTAGAATTTATATGAAAATCCTTGTGTGCCTATCTTTGCTGCTGATTTAATTCACTCAAACAATACCCAAAATTTGCGTATACAAGTTTGCCTGAAGCAAACATGAGCATTGACTAAAATTTGAACTTGAACTGTTGCTCCTACTTGTATAGTTGTTTATGTGAATTAAATTTACTTTATTGGTTATAGTCTGCATATATTGTCTAGGTAGGCGGCACCCAGTATTTGTCGGACCGTAAAATCATGTTTGGATAGACGACACCCAATATTTGCTCCTTTGTGATTGAGCATGTAAATTAAATCATCTTTCTCCTTTGTTAATAAAAATTTAAATCGTATGTTTCGCCATGTCCATTTAAAACGTAGTGAAAATGCTTGGTATTACTAAGAGAGAATTTTCTTAGCTTACTCTCGATAGTAATAACTACGTGACATGGTCCATAGTTGTTGAGATTCATCTAACCTCATCCTAATTAAGCAGGATCATTATCCATGGTCTCAAATCCACTGATGCCCAGAAGGCAAAAACGTTGATTTATCTCTGGTACCACTTAAATCAGGACTTGAAATATAAGTACCTTACTGATATGAACCCTAGCATTTTATGGACATCTCGGAAGAATTTTTTTTTATCAACAAAATGATATAATCCCACGGGCACAATACGATTGGATGAATCTCCATTTTCAAGATTGAAATCTATAAACGGAGAGCAATTCTATCTTACATCGTATTGTATCTCAGTTAAAATTATGCCAGCAGCAAATTACTGAGGCCGAATTGATACACAAAATCTTATCAACATTCCATGCTAGTAACCTTGTACTCCAGCAGCAATACACCTCTCTCTCTCTCAGAGCTAATTTCTACACTTTTAGTGACAGAAAATCACAACCAACACCTGATGAGAAATCACAATACTAGACTGATTGACCCACAAGCAGTGCCTGAAGCACATGTTGTAGTTCAAGGGAGCCTGAGTGTATATTGTATTAGGACATTTATTTAATAGTGTGTTAAGAGGGTCAAATGTAGTGTAGTTTTAGGATATGTGAATTATATGTATCATTAGAGCTGTTTTCACTACATTCTTTTTATAGTGCATTAAAATTAATGTACTATTAGGCCTTTATTCTTGTAGTGTGCAAATCCAAGCACTTGATTGAGGCTTATCGAAAGATACAAAAGGACAACAAATGAATGGCCCCTTAGGGTGAATCTCACCATGTCAGTCTGTCTGAAGCAAATTTTGACATAGACAACGATGATCTTTTGAGCTTAGAGCTCGAAGATTATGGTGACAAAGAGTGGTTTACATAAATGGACATTATTAGTATCCTGACTTAGGCTTTGGGATTCGTCTTGCTTCATTTGGGACAAATAATGAAATTTTGACCTCATCTTTGCCCAGAAGGTAGATGCACTGATTAAATTCTCCGATACCATCTCAATAAGATATCAATTGCTTATGGAAAATTCCTGAAGGATTATATTTATTGTAGTTTATAAAAATCCCTGAAGGATTATATTCATCGTAGTTTATAAAAATTCTTGAAGGATTATATTCATTACCGCTTATAAAAATCCTTGAAGGATTATATTCGTCGATAAAATTTGAATAAAACCAATAGCAGAAAATATCGATAGATGAAAATCATGGCGAGATCGAGTATTCCCCAAGTGAATCTTAGCATACCAGTTTACTTGAAGCAAACATGAACATTGTCAGTGACATGACATTAAAGACTATAAGTTGTCACGATATATAGTGTCATTATTTTATGATTTTTATGCATGTTATGACTATATGATTTGTCATGATTAATATTTGCGAAAAATTACAACTCAATTACCGGATGTCTTTAACAACTCCAATAGAGTTACTGAATCTCATATCTATATAGAAAATCCCCGGTTAAAATTGATGTTCCTGAAGAACAAACACTACAAAAATAACCTTCTTAGACGAGGGCTTTTAAGGAGGGAAATCAAGCCCTCGACTTTGAAGAGGGTTTTAACGAGCAAGTTTTCTAGACGAGGGTTTTTACTAGGGTTCAATTTCCCTTGTCTGTCCTGAGGGAATTGACGAGCGAACAGGGGGCCCACCTACCTTAGACGAGGGAATTTCACTCTGCAACTTCACGAGGGTTGTTTCCCTCGACAACCACTGACATGGCAGGTACCACGAGGGATTTGTATTCCCTCGGCTTCTTCACGAGGGAAAAACCCTCTTCTCCACCTTGGATTCCATTCACGAGGGAATCACATCCCTCTTCAACTTTTGCAGGTTTTCAGGTTTGAATTCAAACATGCAGGTTGTAGGTGGGGCCGCGGGAACCTATTGGACGAGGGTTATTCCCTCTTCAAAACCCTCGTCCAAGATGTCATGAATTCCACATATCTACCAGCCGTGAGTTACCATACTCAGTACACAGAAGAGAGGAGAAGAAGAAAGGAGAGGAGAGGAGCTTCGGCCGCCGTTTTCCACCACCACCGACGTAAAAAACTTGTCTACACTTGCTATACATTCGCAAAAACGTTTATACGGTAAGTTTTTTTATATTTTAAATCGGTTAAATTAAATGATATAATTATTGCATTTTTATATTTCTCATCATGATATATATATGTATATATATGTGTGTGTGTGCATATACTCAAGTATGTATGTAGGTAATTAGTTATATATTTAATTTATTTAGTATTAGTTGTTAATTATGCATGCATAAATATAGGTATAATATTTAATTTGTTGGTAATTATAAATTACTATATTTTTGCAATTAATATAAAGAATTAATTAGTAGACACTACAAAAAAGATGGAGTTTAGCGACGGGAATTTTGCGACGGCAAGATTATCCGTCGCAAATTACTATCATTTGCGACGGATTTTTGTAAGTCGTCGCAAAAAATGAAAATTTGCGACGACTTAGGAAGTCCGTCGCAAATGATAGTAATTTGCGACGGATAAGCCGTCGCAAAATCTAGGGCCCACCGACTTGGTCTTGAACCGGCTACATTTGCGACGGAAAGGTCGTCGCAAATTTCAATTTTGAGTTTGCGACGGTCAATTCCGTCGCAAAACATACCCGTTTAAAGGTGACCGTTCGGGAAGCGACCCGTTTGACTGATTTGCGACGGAAGAAGCCGTCGCAATTTTAAACTTTGTAATTGCGACGGACGAAAGTCGTCGCAATGCTTACATTTATATTCCCGACCTCTCGGGAAACGGCCCATTGACTGATTTGTGACGGAATGTCTGTCGCAAATTCGAGCCGTTTTACGCGTCTTATCGGGAAACGGTGCGTTGACTGATTTGCGACGGCTTTTCCATCGCAAATCAGTAAGAAACGGCGTCGTTTTGCGTTTGACGGGCAATATTTGCAACGGACAGGCGTCCGTCGCAAATTTTTTTCCACTTATTTATACAGGCCCGCCGCGTTGCAGACGGAGAAAGAGAGAAAAGAAGAAGAAGAAGAGGAAAAAGAGAGGAAAAGGAAGGAGAAGTCGGGTGCCGTCGCTGTAGAGCCAATCCGTCCCCACCGAGTTCTCGTTTCGTCATCTTCTACAAATAAACCGTAAGTTTTCTTCATTTTTACCGTTTAAAATTTAATTTTAAAGCATGTTTAGAGAATTGATTTTAGTTGAATTATTTGAATTATATTAGTAATGAATTGATTTTAGTTGATCGAATTTTAATTTAAAGCATGTTTAATTTTTTTTAAGTTTAGAATTGAATTAGTTGAATTGTTTGAATTATATTAAAAATAAATTGATTTTAGTTGAATTAGTTGAATTATAATTTAATTAGTTGATCGAATTTTAATTTAAAGTATGTTTAATTTTTGTTAAGTTTAGAATTTAATTAGTTGAATTGTTTGAATTATATTAGAAATGAATTGATTTTAGTTGAATTAGTTGAATTAGTTGAATTATAATTTAATTAGTTGATCGAATTTTAATTTAATTTTAAAGCATGTTTAGAAATAGTTGAATTTGTTAGGTTTAGAATTGATTTTAGCTGAGTTGTTTGATTTTAGTTGAATTGTTTTAGTAATTTGTTAATTTTTAATTGTTAAGCATGTTTAAATAATATTACAAAATAATTTTAGTTGCTTGATTTAAGTTTAATAATTTTACAAAATAATATTAGTTGATGATTGATTTTAATTTAGTTGAATGAATTTAGTTGAGTAGGTTGTTAATTGATTTTAAATAATATTAGTTGTTTGATTTTAAATAATATTAGTTGTTTGATTTTAGTTTAATATATAATTTATAAAATAATATTATTAGTTGATTGATTTTAATTTAGTTGAATGAATAATTCGTGAAATTTGTTATAGATGAGCGGACAAGGCAGTGGCAACGACAGTCAGCAGCCTCCGAGGGATGAGGAGGCGAGTCGAGGAGGACGAGGAGGGAGGAGACGACGGCCCTCACTAAGACCCGTGGTTCCACCTATTTTCAGGCCGAGGTCTCTATCAGAGACCTCTTCACAGCCTGGTGCGGGCTCCTCCTCCTCCTCACAGCAGACTGCTGAGGGCTCATCCTCCTCCCGCCAGCATCCGGTTGTTGAAGGACGGATGCCTGTTAAGCCATGTGGTCATATGTAAGTTTTAATATTTTATACTCAATTTTTTTATTAATTAAAACCTAATTATTTTACTAACTTTGAAATTTTAATTTTACAGTTGGATTCCGGGTCATGAGGCTGCTAATCAGGTTTCCGACTCCATCTTTCGCGGTGGATTCGAGCCCATCGCTTACAGTTGGAGGTTAGTGTCCGATGCAAGAAAAAAGACATACTTCGAGGAGTTTAAGGTATTAATTTAATTTATTAATTCACCATTTATTAATATCAAATATATAAACATATATTTACATTTAAATTGTAATTGCAGAAAGAATGTGTTTGGGCACCGGAGCACGATGACCAGATGTGGAGGAATTTCGATAAATATGGAAAGGAAAGGTGCAGAGACCTCCTTTACAGAATGAGGGAGAAGTGGTACAAGAAGGGAGAGGCCACCGACTTGGGGCTTGACAGTGAAAGACGGTCGATTTGGGACCAATTCCTCCGCTACTGGGATTCCCCTGCATTCCAAGAGAAGTCGGCGAAAAACAAGGCGAATCGGCGTAGTGACCCTGATGGAGAAAGGATGGCAAGACATCGGGCCGGTTCTCGGTCCATTTATGAGCACGGGTTGAGATTTGTAAGTTTCGTCTTCAATTTTGTAGTTTTTGAATTTATATTATTTTTTTCCTAATTTTTATGAGTGTTGTTAATTTTAACTATCTTTTTTTCTAATTATGCGGCGGAGCAAGGACGCGAGCCCTCTCATTTTGAGAGATTGCAGCTCGCCCACCCATTCGTCGAGGAGACTGGGAAGTCTACCTACGGCCGTACCACCGAGATCCACGTAAGTATTATTTCAATATTAATAGTATTATTTAAATTTTTAATATTAAAATTATTTTTTATATTTTGTGTTCAATTTATTTAATTTTTTGTATAATTAATTTGCAGAGAAAGATGCTCGAGGATCTTGCCTCTCAGCCTCAGCCTGAGGAAACGACAGAGGGGTCGGGGTCGATGCCCCCCACACAGCCTTCTGTTGACGTTCAAAATGAATTGTACTTCAAGAACGTCAAGGCTAAAAAGGGGCGGTTCGCTGGATTGGGCAGCTTCGGAAAGAACTTTTTCTGACCTCGTGGCTCAGGCTCATCCTCCTCTCAGTCTTCCATCGACTCTCATCCCAGTGAGGTCGAGAGGCAGCTTGCCACGGTGGTGGAGCAGATGAAGAACATGCAGAGGCAGCAGCGAGAGAAGGAAGAGTATGAGAGGCAGCAGCGAGAGGCGCACGACCGGTATAAAGCTGAGGTGGAGAGGTATCGGGCCGAGCTGCAGGAGTATACAGCCGCCATGCAGGCGTGGTGGCAGATATTCGCCTCTGATTCAATGCCACGAGCGCAAATGCCTGCGCCACCGATGCCGCCGATCCCGCCGACCCAGCCATCGATGCCGCCGATCCCACCGACCCAGCCATCGATGTCGCCGATTGTTAACCTGGGCGAGGATGAAGAGGAAGACGGATTTAATTCCGATTGTTAAAAAAATTTGATTTTTAATAACTATGAAGTACAAATTTTTTTTTAGTTTGAATTGTTACTTTAATTTAATTTTTGAATTGTTACTTTAATTTATAATTTTGTGAATTTATTAGTTTGAATTTACTTTTATTTAATGGACACAACATTTATAAAAACAAGTGAAAAACGAAAATGAATTAATTTGGTGAATTATGAAAAAAAATTTTAAGCAAATGAACGAATTATAAATTTAAGCGGGAGTCGAAATAAATAATTTTACAGAAATAATAAAAATTAAATGGCCCCAATATTTATAAAAACAAGGTAGAAACGAAAATAAATTAATTTGGTGAATTGTACAAAAAAAAAATGAGTCAATTTGGATACATATACAATTAATTGCGTAAAAATGAACGAATTATAAATTTAAGCGGGAGTCGAAATAAATAATTTTACAGAAATAATAAAAATTAAATGGCCCCAATATTTATAAAAACAAGTTAGAAACGAAAATGAATTAATTTGGTGAATTGTAGAAAAAAAAATGAGTCAATTTGGATACATATACAATTAATTGCGTACAAATGAGCGAATTATAAATTTAAGCGGGAGTCGAAATAAATAATTTTACAGAAATAATAAAAATTAAATGGCCCCAATATTTATAAAAACAAGTTAGAAACGAAAATGAATTAATTTGGTGAATTGTAGAAAAAAAATGAGTCAATTTGGATACATATACAATTAATTGCGTACAAATGAACGAATTATAAATTTAAGCGGGAGTCGAAATAAATAGTTTTACAGAAATAATAAAAATTAAATGGCCCCAATATTTATAAAAACAAGTTAGAAACGAAAATGAATTAATTTGGTGAATTGTAGAAAAAAATGAGTCAATTTGGATACATATACAATTAATTGCGTACAAATGAACGAATTATAAATTTAAGCGGGAGTCGAAATAAATAGTTTTACAGAAATAATAAAAATTAAATGGCCCCAATATTTATAAAAACAAGTTAGAAACGAAAATGAATTAATTTGGTGAATTGTAGAAAAAAATGAGTCAATTTGGATACATATACAATTAATTGCGTACAAATGAACGAATTATAAATTTAAGCGGGAGTCGAAATAAATAGTTTTACAGAAATAATAAAAATTAAATGGCCCCAATATTTATAAAAACAAGTTAGAAACGAAAATGAATTAATTTGGTGAATTGTAGAAAAAAAATGAGTCAATTTGGATACATATACAATTAATTGCGTACAAATGAACGAATTTTAAATTTAAGCGGGAGTCGAAATAAATAGTTTTACAGAAATAATAAAAATTAAATGGCCCCAATATTTATAAAAATAAGTTAGAAACGAAAATGAATTAATTTGGTGAATTGTAGAAAAAAAAATGAGTCAATTTGGATACATATACAATTAATTGCGTACAAATGAACGAATTATAAATTTAATGGGGAGTCGAAATAAATAGTTTTACAGAAATAATAAAAATTAAATGGCCCCAATATTTATAAAAACAAGTTAGAAACGAAAATGAATTAATTTGGTGAATTGTAGAAAAAAAATGAGTCAATTTGGATACATATACAATTAATTGCGTACAAATGAACGAATTATAAATTTAAGCGGGAGTCGAAATAAATAGTTTTACAGAAATAATAAAAATTAAATGGCCCCAATATTTATAAAAACAAGTTAGAAACAAAAATGAATTAATTTGGTGAATTGTAGAAAAAAAATGAGTCAATTTGGATACATATACAATTAATTGCGTACAAATGAACGAATTATAAATTTAAGCGGGAGTCGAAATAAATAATTTTACAAAATAAAAAAAATAGTTGGGCAAAATATTTTAATAAACAACTTAGATACGAAAAGAAATTAATTTGGTGAATTATAAAAAAAAATGACTTAATTTGAATACATATACAATTAATTGCAAAAAAATAAACGAAAGTAGCTTGTGCCCTAGTGGCGCGCGCCCTCTCCTCTTGCACAAAAGGTCCCGTGCTCGATTCCCCTTGGACGCAAAAAATGGATTAATTGTTCCAGGCCTAATAAGACTAATATAGAAGGTGGGTTGCATATAACAAGGAATGGGCCGGTTGGCCCAGTGGTCCGCGCCCGCCCCGGCCGCCTCGGGTGCCCGGGCTCGAACCACGCGAGCCACTTTTTTTTTGTATAGGCTCGGTAATTTGCGACGGCCATATTCCGTCGCAAGTATTTAATTTTGCGACGGAAAACAGCCCGTCGCAAATTATAACACAAAAAAGTATAAAAAATATATAAAAACATTTGCGACGGAATATAGCCGTCGCAAATGTTGTTGACCCGATCGGGTCTGACCCGAAAAGTTTGCGACGGACTACTGTCCGTCGCAAATTCTGTGTGACCCGGCCGGATCTGACCCGCCGATTTTGCGACGGATTTGTCCGTCGTTAATTTGCGACGGATGGCTGAATCCGTCGCAAAAATTTGCTACGGCTATTTTAGGTACGGATACGTGTCCGTCGCAGATCCCGTCGCAAAACACTGTTTGCGACGGATTTTCCGTCGCTAATTCCGTCGCAAAACAGTGTTTTTTTTGTAGTGAGAATTTAATTTGATATGTATATATATATTTAATTGTTAATTTAGTTGCTAATTAATTTCTTAATGTGCGTATATATTTGTGTATGTAATATTATTCATGATGTATTCATGGATGAAGTTGAAGGAGGGGTTATTGATATTGTTTGTTGTAGAATATGTGCGCTCCGACTTGATTAATTATAATTAAGTCGGAAATGGATGCACGTTGGAATTTTGATTAACTGGGGAATACAAAAACACTAAACGAAACTCTGCCGAAATTTTTAGAAAATATTAATTAATTAATTAATTAATTATAATGTAATAATAAATTAATAGTAGAATACAAATTATTAATTGTAGGGTTTAATTCATTAATATGAAACAGATTGATATGGATTACTCAAGTCGTTTACGTTGGATGTATGGTCCAAGATCGATTAATGGCATGTTAGCTCCTGAATTTATTAGTGGACTCGATTCATTCATAGACTTCGCCACTAGTAACCCAAATTGGATGAATCGAGGAAAGATTAGGTGTCCCTGTAATAAATTTAGATGCAGGAACAAAACGTTTCAGTACCCCGATGATGTGAAAGCTCATTTGTATAGAAATGGTTTTATGCCAAATTATTACAATTGGGTTTTTCATGGTGAGGAAAATTGGGGTCAAATTCCGCATCAATACAATAATCAGGCGTCGTCTTCTTACGGACCGGTTGATGAGACCGCAGGATCTAGCTCGTACCACGATATGATCACGGACTTAACTTCCGGGCCCCACTTTGGAAATGTGGATAACGAGTCGACTGTTGAGGAACCCCCTAATCAGTATGCTGCACAGTTTTATGAAATGCTTCGTGCAGCGGATCGAGATTTGTATCCTGGGTGCGAATCACACTCGCAACTGTCATTCAATGCCCGTATGCTGAACATTAAAACTGAAAACAGACTATCTGAAAGGGGTTATAATCAAATTGTTGACTTGGTTCGTGAGATATGTCCTCCGGATAATTTGGTGCCCAGAAAGTTTTCCGATAGCAAACAGTTGATGGGTGAGATGGGGCTTCCTGTGGAGAGGATCGACTGTTGTGCAGGGAATTGTATGTTATATTGGGGTGCAGACAGCGATCTTGAATATTGTAAGTTTTACGGTCGGCCACGGTTCAAACCCGCTAGACGCGATGTGAATGGTCGACTGAAAAAGAAGAGCCCTTTCAAGGAGATGTTCTACTTTCCCATCATCCCTAGACTGCAAAGATTGTATCAGTCCAATGCAACTGCGAAGGATATGATATGGCATACAAGTTGCTCTAATAATGATCAGTCCGGTGTTATGCGTCACCCTGCAGACTCGCAGGCTTGGAAACACTTGGACCAGTCGTATCCTGAATTTGCATCAGAAATTCGGAACGTGAGGTTGGGCTTGAGCACCGACGGTTTTCAGCCGTTTGGGCAGTCGAGGAAACAATACTCCTCATGGCCGGTGATACTGACGCCGTACAATCTACCACCATGGATGTGCATGAAGGATCAATTCATGTTTCTTACGGTTCTGGTGCCTGGTCCTAAAAATCCAAAGGATAAATTGGATGTATTTTTACAACCATTGATCCGTGATTTGATGATTTTATGGGAATATGGAGTGGTAACGTACGATATTGCTACAAAGCAGAATTTTTTGATGCGGGCTGCACTAATCTGGACAATAAGTGACTTTCCAGCCTATTCGATGTTGTCTGGATGGAGCACATCTGGAAGACTTGCTTGTCCATATTGTGCAGAAAACACGGATGCTTTCACTTTGAAGCTCAGTCGAAAGCAGTCGTGGTTTGACAACCATCGTAAGTTCTTACCCAGATATCATCCGTATCGAAGGAACAAGACTGCATTCAGAAAGAACAAAACAGTTGATGATGATCCACCGCCCATCCGTACAGGTGTTTCAATCCTTGAGGAAATTAATTGGATTGGATTTATGAAAGTTACGGAAGAGGGTGCTGATGCTCACAACAAAGTTCTAGATGGGGGTTGGAAGAAGAAGAGCATTTTCTGGGATTTGCCGTACTGGAGTACCCTGTTGATCCGACACAATTTGGATGTGATGCACATCGAAAAAAATGTGTTTGACAATCTCTTCTACACGGTGATGAATGTGGAAGGGAAAACGAAGGACACAAATAAATCTAGGGATGAGCTCAATACATACGGGAAAGTACCCCAAAGCTGCTTATTCAATTGATAAGAGACAGAGAGATATTGTTTGCAAGTGGGTAGATGAGTTGAAATTCCCTGATGATTATGTGTCCAACATGTCTCGTTGTGTAGACTGGAGCAAATTGAAGATGTTTGGGATGAAGAGTCATGATTGTCACGTGTTTATGCAGAGACTGCTTCCAATTGCTTTCCGTGAATTACTGCCGGCCAACATTTGGAAAGCTATCACTGAAATTAGTTTGTTTTTCAAGGAGTTAACATCTAGGACTATTACAGTGGAAAACATGACTCGCTTGGACCATGATATCCCAAACATCTTGTGCAAGTTGGAACGAATATTTCCACCCAACTTCTTTAATTCAATGGAGCATCTACCTGTCCATCTTGCATATGAGGCAAAGATCGCTGGTCCAGTACAATACAGATGGATGTACCCATTTGAGAGGTAATCTATTAATTTACCTGTTTATTTTTAATATATAATCTCGTTTGGGAATTATAGTAGCTCATCCGTGGACCTTGAATTAGGTATCTTCACAATTTAAAGTTAAGTGTGGGTAACAAGGCACATGTGGAAGCTTCAATTGCAAATGCTTATTTAACAAAAGAAGCATCAATGTTTTGTTCCCATTATTTTGAGGATCATGTACTGACGAGGCGACACAATATACCTTGCAATTTTACTGGTCGTGGAGTACCCGAAGCAGTGGAAGGTAATCTTTCGATATTTGTGCCTCCTGGTACGCATCTTGGAAAAAAGGGTAAAAGATGGATTGTAGACTTGCAGAAGCAAGTTGCTCACACGTACGTGTTACTAAATTGCAATGAGGTCCTACCGTATATTGAGTAAGTTAACCTACCTCTTAGTGGAAACTTAACATTTTTGTGATCTTCTAATTTGTGCCAATTGTACGTAGTGTATTTTTCGAGCAACTACTACTTGTTCAACCGAATCTATCAGGTGCTGAGAAAGACAATGTGCTTCAAATGGAATTTGCATCGTGGTTTGAACAACTTGTGAGTGATATGTATTTAGGATTTTTTATTACTAATTTTTATATATAAAGTATGAACTTAATGAAATATATCATAACTTATGTACATATAGGTGAGGAGAAATCGTATTCAGGATCAGTTTTTACGTGCTCTCGCTGGCGGTCCTAGCAGTAGTGCCACCACATACCCTGGGTATTACGTTAATGGTTTCAAATTTCACACACGAGA
This sequence comes from Ballota nigra, assembly GCA_947034835.1. Classification (NCBI taxonomy): domain Eukaryota; kingdom Viridiplantae; phylum Streptophyta; class Magnoliopsida; order Lamiales; family Lamiaceae; genus Ballota; species Ballota nigra. The sequence continues at coordinate 98,291,449 of OX344721.1, forward strand.
TTATGGTGCCTCTAAAGCAACCATGAATAGTGGAGTTTGCATTAGAGGAACAAACTATGATTCCAATGAAAATAATTTCTATGGGATACTCGAGGAAGTAGTGGTTTTGGAATACCCTGGACTTACTGAAAAAGAAGTTGTCCTGTTCAAATGCCAGTGATTTGATCCTACTGTACCGGGTGGAACAAGAATACATCCTGATTATAAACTCGTGGATATTAATCCAAGAGGTCGATATGGTCGTTATGATCCATTTGTACTAGCAAGTCAAGCTACACAAGTTTACTATTGCAAGTACCCCGGTGCATCTGTCCAACCGGGTCGAGAGTGGTGGGCAGTTTGCACAACCAAGGCATGATCCTTAGTGGAAATGGATAGAAAGAGTGAACCAGAGCTTCCTCCATTTCAAGAGGATGATATAGTGTCCCAGATGAATGTGCGAATGGATGATGATCCTGTCGTTTTGGCTGATTTGGACGCTGCACTAATTGAGGTACAAAATGAAGAAGAGGAAGAAGATCAAGAAGATCAAGAAGACGACAATGATGATGAGGATGATGATGACGAGGATGAAGATGATGATCAAGAAGATGAACATGATGATTATGATGACGATGATTGATATTGTTAATTGATTGGACCATTATTTGTTATGTATACATGTTACAATTTTATATTAATTATTGATGTGTTCATTATTTGTTATGTATACATGTTACAATTTTATATTAACTATTGATGTGTTCATTATTTGTTATGTATACATGTTATAATTTTATATTAATTATTAATGTGTTTATTAAATGCTATGTATACAGATGGCTGGAGGTAGAAGTATTCGTAACCTTTTCGGTGGCCGGCGATCGTCCTTCCGTACACCAGAGTCAGACCGTGAACCGGTACAACTCTTTTTAGTTGTTATATATAATATCTTATACACATGTTATAACTGTAATTATTAAATACAGATGGAAACGTCTGAAGAAAATACGGGTCGACGTAGGGATTGAAGATCGTCCTCTCAAACCGGAACAGTACCGGTTCCTGATTTGCAGAATCAGGAAGATGATCTAACTCAACACGGTGGAACATCTCCAGAAACGCTTGAGGACGACCCTGAGATTCCAGAAACTGCAGAAGAACTCACCAACCATGAACCTCGTCCTAATGTGCTACGCATCTACACGTATCACAATGTGTATGTTAAATATCACTTAGTCTTTTTTATTTGATTTTATTTGATTTTTTTACATATACGCTTGAAAAATATACAGATTGATGCCCTCGAATGCTGTTTCGAGGTTGATTCGAAATATAATGTCCCGTCGAATGGAGATGGGCGGGTTCACATATAAGTTGGTGTCAAAAGAAAGGAAAAATGAATGGTGGGAAACATTCCAGGTATACATTCATTTTGTTAATATTGTGTCGAATTATATGTATGTATATATTTTTACTTAATTAAAATCAATATGATTGTATATATTTTCTTCAGAGGGAGACGTACTGGGATCCTCGGACGGAAAATACTGTGTTCATCAAAGAGTTGTTTATCCGGAGGTCTAGAGAACGATTTTCTGATCTGCTCAGTCTTTGGAAGAGGATCAATAGAAGGGAAGGGAAAATACCTCCGTGGGACATGAGATTCTGGACTGCATTACTTCAGTACTGGCAATTGCCCGAGGTCATTAAAAAAAGCAACCAGTGCAGAGCAAACCGCTTGTCTGCGGCCGGAGGAAGAGGCCACTCAAAACACAAAGGAGGGGCAAAGGGAGCCGCACAATGGACTCAGGAATACGTAAGTAATTCCTACACTACAACATAGGGAGATTTTAATTACTTGATTACACATATCTTTATTTTTTGGAATACAGGAGAAGAAATATAACCGTCTCCCAACTGAATGGGAAATTGTGCAACATTTCCACAACTGTGGGGAAGGGGAGTACACGTATGGAGGAATTGCTGACATAATTGTAAGTGTTTTACATTAACATTATAAATTGAATAGTAAGGTAACACGTTTGTATATTTGAGATGATGTCAAAAAATTTGTATGTCTAGGACTCTGTGGAGGAACGAGTCTCGCAATTACCGCCTCCAGTAGACGATACTGAGCGCTTGAACCGACTGAGTCAAGTGTATGCTGAGACAGTGAGGCCAGGCCACGGAAAAGTTAGGGGCCTCGGTCAAATGAAGACGATGCGTATACAATCTGGCCCAGGCGGGACATCAGCTGGCACACACATTGGCGGTTATGATCAAAGAGATGTTGATCGTTTGCTGGCTGAGGAGCGCGCGAGATACGAAAGATTGCTGGCCGAGCAACAAAGACAGCAAAACGAATTTGTGCGCCAGGAAGTACACAATCAGATGATGGCATGGTTTCAAGGCCAACAGGGAAACCTACCTAGTGGGTTTTCCCAACCAGCTAGTGCATATCCTCCTTACCCAGCTTATCCTTCATATCCTCCCGCCCCTTCCGCATCTGGTTACGCCCCTTATCCTCCCCCCGCCCCTTATCCCTCGGCCGATCCTTCTACTGGTATTCCTCCTACTGGTTTTCCCACCGCCCCTAATCCTCAGGCCTCTCCTGCTCGTCCTCCCGCTTCCGGTCCTTCATCGTCTCGTCGCAATTCCATCTCTCCAACTGGGTTTATAGACCTACTTGAAAGAGGTACATATTCTAGTTACCCCCCGAGGGGTAATTATTCCGGAAATGAAAGAGGTGATGATGATGATGATGATGATGATGATGATGATGATGAGAGTTAGGATGTCATAAATATTTGAACATGTTTTGGAACTATATTTGTTGGTTTGATATTTTACTGTTTATTTGGATTTATATGTCTGGATATTTGAGCATGTGAGTTTGTTATTATCATTATTATTGATTATTAGTTATGAATATTGTTGAATATTAAAATTTTATTGATTTTTAAAAAATATATTCATCAATATAAGTGTATATGTGTATATGTGTACACATATTAGTAATTAGTGAAGAGAATTTAAAAAGTATGTATTTTAAATTTTATTGATTTAAAAAAAAAAACGATCAATATATGTGTATATATGGACACATATTAGTAAGTAGTGAAAAATAATTTAAAAAGTATGTATTTTATAATTTTATTGATTTAAAAAAAACAATCAATATATATATATATATATATATATATATATATATACACACACATTAGTAATTAGTGAAAAAGAATTTAAAAAGCTAAATATAAATGTACACAAATATATAAGTAGTGAAAAATAATTTATTGATGTATTCATTAAAAATATTTTAATATTATAAATAATAAAAATAATATATATAAGTGATAGTTTAATTTTATATGTAATAATAATTTACATATAAAGTATAACAAACAATTAATATTAATTAGTATGATATTTAAAATATATAACACAAAAATATATGATATATATATATATATATATTACACCCTAAAACATAACAACTAAATTGCCTTGTCCAAGCGGCACGGCAAAACACGCAATACCTCTCCATACATAGAGGTCGCGTGTTCGAAACCTGAGGGGGGCGAATTTCGCCCAATTAAAGCTGAGAGTGAGGTTGGAGGGTGGTAGCCTAGCGGATCCGCGGGGGAGGGGTTGTGTTAGAGGTCGTGGGTTCGAAACCCACGAAATTGCATTTTTTTCGGAGGGAAGTAAACGAGGGAATTTCCCTCGCCACGTCAGCCGAGGGAAAATTCCCTCGCCAACTGCCGCCTGTCACGTCAGGCTTGAAGAGGGTTTTAATTCCCTCGCCCACGTTTCCCGAGGGCTTTAAAGAGGGAAAATTCCCTCGTGCCCCATTCCCGAGGGTTTAATTCCCTCGCCTTTCACGAGGGTTTAGCCGAGGGAAACTTTGTCGAGGGATTTTTTTCCCTCTTCTCTTCCCACGCGAATTCCCTCGTTAAAACCCTCTCCATTTTTCGAGGGATTCGTTTTTCCCTCGTGTACAGATTGGCGACGAGCATTTTGGAGAGGGAATAAATCCCTCTTCAATACCCTCTCTATCTTCAATTCCCTCTCCAAAACCCTCTTTAAATCATCTTATTTTTGTAGTGAAAATATCACATGCCAATGAATGTAAAGCACGCCGGAAGCATGAAAGACCTTATTAACAAAATTTAACCTCCTGAAGAGTTGTAGATCTGATCTTAAAATCCAATTTAGATTCATACATATTATAACATGAGCGATTAGTTTATCTAAAATAATAATGTGACAAGTCGGATTTTGTCTAAGTTCATTGGCTATGACACGTCAACCCCTTTCGTAAATAAATTTATGGCATGTACAAAGGGTGAACTTAGAGTACGGCTGAATCGTACTAAAGTCTAAGTTCGAATTAAATCTCCCATTTTTAGAATGGTTTTTTTGAGATATTTGTGGACTGATTATCCTAGTATGAGGACCATTTTGATAGTTAATGGCCATTATTAATGCTTTCACACGGTGGACTTATGTATGCTTGCTATCCACATGCAACCACACTTTTGTCAAGCCTATTGCAACACTATTGAACTTAGTTCTCATTTTTCAAATTATCAAATTAAATCCATTTGAATGGATAATGCCGGTGAGCTCACATTGACTACATTCCATATTTAGTATATGGCATTGAGAAATTAAAGTGAAGCATTAAGTCCCCTTATGTCCACACCATAATGGTCCAGTTGAGTTACTAATATGATGCATCAAACTATTCGCTAGACTGTTATTGCAAGAAATACCAACTTAGCTACATGTTAGGGGCATGAAATTTACATGTACCTACTCGAATTTAAATCCGACCCACTGCATATCATTAGTACTCTCCTTAACAACTAGTGTGCAGAAAATGATACATCATTTCCCACCTACGAACATTCTATAGTGCAGTACGCGTAACGCCACAACACGTCAACAACCCTATTAGATGACTGCATAACTGATGAAAAGTCCATTCTTGGCATTAGAGGGAGATTAGAATTCAAAAATTAAATGAATGCCGAGAAATTTTCTTCAAGGAAACGAATCGAGATATTTTCTGTCAAGGAAAAAGACCAAGAGACTTCCCTGAAAGAAAAATATCCTCGATATTTAGACTCATGCACTAGTTAGAACTGAACTTGAAGTTCAAAAGATAAGTAACTTGCAATGTATAGCAAGTAATCTGCCAGATGAGTTTACTGACCACAAAGGTGTAGAGGTCCAAATAAAAAAATAAGTAAACATGCCCCCACACGCCGGAAGCGTGAAGGACCTATAAAAGAAACCTAAACACCTCAAACGAAAGCTAGCAAAACTGGTCAGCTAAACTTGAAATCTCCAGAAGAGATACATTTAGAAGACTTGAAATCTCCATAAGAGATTCATCATGAAGACGAAGAATTCTAGTAACAAAGCACGTGCACAAAATGATCTAATACTAGGATTGCGGAACGACCAGATCAGATACATAAGGAAAATGATGTGATCTGGTTAATATGAGATCAATAAATAAATACAGGAGAAACAATATAAATTCATTGTCGACAATATATCTTTGTCCACTATTGCTCTTTCCAAAATCTGGATCAAGTACCCAAGTTGAGTGCCCGAAACACTTTGATTTGAGTGCGATAAGAAAGAAGCAAAAAATGTGGCAGAGTTACACTCGCTAAAAATAAAGTTTGTTCTTTCGTACGTACACTCGAAAAGTTATCCCTGTAGGATAATGAGTGTTTACACGAAAACCAAAAGAAGGGTGGTAAGCGAGATTAATAGCTTTAAGATTTTTGCAGAAACCCATAGTTTTCACAGAGACCCATGATTGTTTGTGATCAAATATATTCTCCTGGTATGAACAAAAAAAGTCCCGCTAATCACTGACAGCTAAAATAGAATGCAGTTAATGGACCTTGTAAACCGCATATTTTATATGGTTATTACATACCAATATTTATATCCCTAATGGATTTAAGATTCCCCAGAAGAGGAATGATGAAAACCGCAGTATGTATAGTACAAAACTGCAAAGGTCATTACATGATCTAGAAATAGTCGGATCAAATATGGTACGATCGACTTAGTGAATTCCTCCCGAAGAAGGAATATTCCAACAATAAAGCTTTCCCTTGCGCATTTATAAAGAAATCACAAAGTGGTTTTTGCATCATCTCCATCTATGTTGATGACCTAAACATTATCGGAATATGCATAGAGATTGAAGAAGTCAGTTCAATCTTGAAAGCTGAATTCGAAATGAAAATCTTGGATAAAACCAAGTATTGTCTCGACTGCTGATTTGAGAGTTTCTCTGAAGGAAAAATGAATTCAAGTACTTTCCTGCAGGAAAATTAAATTTAAGTATTTCCCGGAAGGAAACTTAATTTGAGCATTTCCCTGAAGGAAAAATGAATATGATATCTCTCTGAAGGACGAATGAATTTTATACACCAGTCTACCTACTTGAAAAGGTTATTTGAGAGATTCTGGATTAATCTCATCCACTTAGTACACCTATGGTAGTTCGATCCCTTGAAGTGGATAAGAACCCATTTAGATCCAAAGAAGATATAGTGGATATCCTAGGACCAGAAGTTCCTTATCTAAGCGCTACTTGGTGCATACCATATCTCACAAACTGCACAAGTCCGGACATCGCATTTGCGATAAATTTGCTTGCGAGATATAGCGCTTCTCCCAGAAGGAGACATTGAATGATGTTAAACACATTCTATGATAACTCAGACTGGTTATATTTTTCTTTGTGATGATATTGTGATCTCATGGAGATCCATTAAACAATACATTCCCCACTGTAATCGATGAAGACAACGCAATTTGTGTTACACAAAATGAACAACGGGCACGTTAAGAGGAACTTAACGAAACATATTTTCCCAAAATTCTTCTTCCCATACGAACTCCAGAAGAGAGACGTAATTACCAAACAACATGTGCGACCTAGTGACAATCACGATCTAGCAGACCTATTCACTAAGTTCCTACCTACCTCTACTTTTGAAAAGTATGTTTATGGTATTTGGATGTGAAGACTTAGAAAGTTGTTGTCTTCAGGGGGAGTAACAACATCGAAAGAATCTTGAAGATTGGATCCGAAAGATCAATAATTGCACTCCTCCCTAGCTAAAGATTTTTATCGCTAACTAGCATGTGGAGTTTTTCTAACGAGACATATATGTTGTGCCGTAATGTTCAAGGGAGAGTGTTTTAAATCCTGTAGATTTAATATACCAAACCCGAAAGATTTGATGTGGACATTACTTATGGATCTAATAACCTAAACATGCTTTAGTGATTAGATTAGGGTTTCTCTATTATAAATAGATCCCTATACTCAGTATTGTATACACACATAAATATTAGTGAAAAGTCCTGACTTGTTACGCCCCCAGACGTAATCGTTATCGATAAATTGAGTAAACAAAGCAATGTCTCTATTTTGCGTTTATATTTTACAACAAAATGAAAGTTAAATATAACTTTGTCCGGCAAGGTTAAATTCTAAATTCCTTAAGACATGGGATCGAATCTTAGAGCTATTTAAAGGAAATACTTATACAAATTTACTGACAATATTTTCGGTTTTTATTTTCCAACAGATCATATATATATTATCCGCGATTGCTGACGGATTTATCAACGAAATTATCATTATATTGATAAATTAATGCAATAGATTATCGACCATATTTTATTGGGTAATTACCCGACAGCATTCTTTTTCTGTCGGTAAATTTTGTGACGAGCAATATACCAATGAAAACTCGACCGTCGATAATCCGTTGGTGATCACATTTACCTACGAAATTTCAGTCGGCAAATGTCAATTTTTTTTGTTGTGATATGAAACCTGAATATTGGGGGGGAAAAAGTTAGTGTGGATGACTGTTGTTTTGATGGATATACATTTGGGATTAATTTTCCATGAATTTTTTTTTTTTTTTGAGAGCAAGTCAAAGTGTTGAACCAATCATGAGGGGTCTAACAAAAGTGTGATTTTTTTCCAAAGGTCTTGCATAACATAAAAGAGTACTAATATGAAAGTAGTGTATCTACTTGCTAGCATTCATTTAATTTAATTCAACAAAAGCAAAGTAGTAAATACACAACTCCGCAACCTCAAACACATGCATGCTTACTCATATGCAACTGCAAGCAAGCACACAATTTATTCATACATATTTATTTATTCATTCATACACTACTCCTGCTCCTGTTTAAATAATTTTAAAGAGGGCAGGGCAGGGCAGGGCTGCTTCATTTAGTTTTTTGGTTCGCCTTGAAAAGTAGCATCCGACTTCTCACCAGCGTAACTGCAGCACCGGCAGTTGTAGCGTCCACAGCACCGCCCGTAGCGGCAGTATCCGCCACCGTATCCACCACGTCCTCCGCCTCCACGTCCGCCGCCACCATAGCTTCCACGTCCGCCTCCACCGTAGCCGCCACCAGGGTAACCTCCATATTGGTCAGCTGAAATGGAAAATCATAGTCGGATTCAACTTATCAGTTTCTTACGTACGCAATGCAAAAACATTTAAATCATTTTTTTTTCGGTTTTTTATTTTTATTTTTTTATAATATCGTTTACTTCAGAATTTTTTTATTTTTTTTTTGTTATTAACATAAAAAATAATAAGGTAACGAAGTGGTATAACTCAAGTAGTTAGGGTTCCACTATCTATTGAAAAAATATCTCAAATAAAAATCAACAATACTCCAAGAAGACATCAGTAATATCTCAAAAAAGTAATTAGTAATACCCCAATTGCAAAAAAAAAAAAAAAACATACAATTCAGTGTATTTGTGTGTGTTTTGAAAAAATCAAAATTGAAATTAAAATTGAGCTTAAAATGCAAGTGTATATTATGCACTTGAGTATATATTAGAATTTGCAATTTTTTAATCGTGCCGTTCATGATTAAGTGAAATAGTGGTATAAGGGGTAAATAATTAGTTAAGTTTCAAATCTGCAAAACATCAAATAATATAAGAGTAAAACATCAAGTAATGTAAAACGAATGAATGTTCAAAATGAAACGTTATATATAAAATGAATAAAGGATAATGGAGATTGGAGAGAAATGAAAAAATTACGGTTAGTTGATTCATCAACTGCATTTGAAGTGTCAGCCAGATCTCTTGCCGATACTTGTGAGGAGATGAGAATGACCATTGCCAACAAAAGGCCAACCGAAACTATCACTTTGGAACCCATTTTTCTCAAGTTCAATTTTATATCGATTAGTTTTTTGGATGAAAATATTGTTAGATTTGCTACTCTATTTATAGAGGATTGTCGATCACAAAATATGGCTTTCACTTAAATTTGGTGGGGTTATGAGCGGGTCCATATATAGTTGGGTGTTGCAACTTGGAAGACGACTTTAATGAGTTCAAACTATAAACCTCTGCATAAATTCATTTTAGTCAAACATGTACATATATTTTAATGTCAAACATATGGCCCATTGCATTATTCGTGCATATCCATCTCTGAGTAAGTAGTTAACACATGGAGGTATGCAATCGTACTTAATCCACCCGAATATAATTAGGTTCAAATTCAAAGTATTGAACTTGAATTTTGAGTTTAGTTTCAAATCAATTTTAAATTTTCAAAACTCAATTTACTTAAATTGAGCTTTTAAAAGTTAAGGGACATTTATAAAATGATACACTACCAAATCACTATTTACAAGATAGTATAACGTTAAAAAATATGTTCTTATATTCTGCTTTTTTTTGTGCATCTGTTCAATTATTTTGTATCAATTTATAAAAAATTGTCTGATATTGTATTATCCTGCACTTATTTTAAAAGTTAAAATTGATTTGAAATTGGCAATAGAGCCCATCAATTTCCTTTTTTTTTTTTTTCAAGTGTAGGCTATTTTTCTCACACTAATGACCCCCTAATGCTAATTAGATCTTTGTTTAATGAAAAAAACCTAGCCATACAACTACAAACAGTCTACAAAACGGCCCAAATTTTGTGGGAATTTTTTTTACAGGCCTAAAGTTCTAAACTTTTTTTTATGGACCTACATTTGCCCAAAAAATGTTACTGACTCTTATTTGCTTTTAGAATGGCCAAGGTTAAATACAGTCCCATGTTTGGTGAATACAACCCCACCCCAAAAAAATGTTCGGAAATTTTTTCCGAAAAATGTAACAATTTTCGGAAATTTTTTCCGAAAAATCATAAGTTCAGAAAATATTTCCGAAAATTGTCAAAATTTTCGGATTTTTTTTCCTAACATTTTTTGTGGGGTTGTATTAACAAAAGGTAGGACTGTATATAACCTTGGCCTTTAGAATACAAAGTTTGTATTTTATCAACCCTCAACATAGTTCCGGACCTAAAAGAAATATTATTCCAAATTTATATATATAAACTCTGAGTATGTAGCCAAAGCGTTGGCTTGGCTTAGACTTAAAATATTGGTAAGCAAGTAACTCAAGTTCAACTAAATAAAAAGATATTCCGAGTTAACGAACTCGAGCAATTGGTGAGACCTGTACTTGTAAAGGTGAATAAGTATGTAATAATCAATTGCATAGGTCTCTTATCACGAAATGGTGAGATGTTATATAAATTGGACATAACACTTAACACTTTGATAGAGATGCGTATTAATTTCTTTTATGATCTCATACCATGAGATGATTCATAAATTAGCAAAAATTAATATTCATTCCTTCCAAAGTGTTTCTTTTTAATCGTTAAAAAATAATATTAATTATTATTAGTTTTTAATGCGTCATACCCAATTTATACACATATCTCATCGTGAGACAGTCTCATGTAAGATCTACTTTAATTAATTTGAGCTCCATAGCCAAATTCATTAAGGGGACGCTTGGTTAACAACTCTTCAATGGTAATGAGAATGAAATTGAAAAATAGTGTAATTAGTATGGTTCATGAGAATAAAATCACTACATCTCCTCCTAAATAAGGTAATCACTACTCCATTTTGATTGTCCTATTCTCTTGCTACAATCATCCTCCTCAATCACTCACCTATTCATCCACCAACAACCATTTGTTGTCCACTTCTATTCCAAAATTGGGGCATGACACTAACAATGGAGTCCTCATTGGAACACTTCTTACCCTAACATATCATATTTATTATGAGGGCATAAATGAAAATAAATTTTCATTCTCATTACCATTGAAGAATTGCTAACCAATCGCCCCTAAAAAAAAAAAGCAAAGATGTTAGCTCGTGAAACGAAGTTGTTCACCCATGAAAGAATGTTCGCTACTTCATAATAAACTATCATGTTTGTCGGATTTCATTATATATTATTAACTAGATAAGACCTCGCGAATTTCGCGAGTTGAAAAAAAAAATTATATGTATAAAAAATAATGATTTAAATATATTTTTGTGTTTTTTTTAAATATTTTACAAAAAAATGTATATAGTACATGAAAAAATTAAAATATTATTTAATACTGCGTTACAATTTAGATTATTCCAAACTATGAAAAAATAGTTTTACTCTCTTAAACTAATCATTTCCAAGCATTCCTTATTTATCCTCCACTGCACTAATTTTTTCAATATATCATTTAACAAATTTTGAACTAATCTCCCTTCAATAAAGTAAAACTAACTAATATATCTTCAACGTTTGATATTGGTCCCTCGACATCTTTTATAGCAATTCCAAAAGCTACAAGACAAAACTATAACATGCATAATATTTTTTATGAAATATCTTTAAATTGCATCACACCACACTACAAGAAAAAAAACTTATTACCACACATATTTTATCACATCATAAAATCAATGACATGATAAGTATTCTACCCCCACATTAAAATTTTGAAATGTGGTATCACGTATTAAGGTACACAGCACTCAACACTATTATTACATTTTTATATTATTGTGTTAATACGAATTCATTTACCACACTTTTGAGCGAGATAATAAATAATAACAATAAATTTGAATGCTTACTACTATCCCAATAGTAGTTACCTATGTGATAATATGTTGGGTCTTAGAAGTGTCGGAAAGGAAGTGTGATATTATGATTTATGTATACTAATATTATATAATTTTTTAATTTAAAAATAATAAATTAATATATTAATAATAATGTAATTACCCATGGGCACGAACTCTGCAAATATACCCCAACTTATTATCAACGGAAGATCTAGAAATCAGCTCGTCGAATCTCCGGTTCTCTCCAACAAAATTATCCTAAAATCAGTACCATAGGATGTCATCACCAATCGGGTTAATTCGGAATCAATAGCACGCCGATGAAACTTTGAATCGCCGTTCTTCAATAGAAAAGCTGAAAATCAATACCCAGGTCATGAAATCTTCACCAATTTGTTGACAATCAACCCGAAAATAGGATACCCAGGTCAGGAAGTCTTTAGATTCTCCAATTCGCATTGTCTTTTCCAGCTATCTATTTTAATCACCGCTTAATTAATCCAGACCTTTGCCTCTGGTCCATTCACAAATTTTCTCATTCAATTCTCTTCCTTCATGGAGTGGCTTCAACTACTGGTTAGCCTCTAAATCTTATATCTAAATTCTTGTTCCTCATGGTATTTCTATAGTTTGTTGAGTAATTATATGAAGGAGATGACGGGGCATTTGGGGATTTTTTTATTTTAGTTGTATTTTGCACTGTAGATTTAATATGCAGCCTAGATAATAATGGTTTAATCTTTATGTTTTGGAGATTTTCTCTTTTGAATATGAATGGTAACTTAATGTGGTGGTTGTAATTCTATGAATAAAAATCATATACACTACTCCCTCCGTCCTAGGATGTTGTTCACACTCGGGTTTGACACATTTTTATAAGAAAAATAGGAGTATGTGAGTGTGGAGTTAAAAAAAATGATAATTTTATGTTTTATGGACTTTTGTGAGAGAGAGTTATTTCCTTTTTTGGGGTGTGAACAAAATCTTGGGACGTCCATTTAAGACAAGTTTGAACAAATTTTTGGGACGGGGGGAGTATTAATTTATATTTCATGGAGAAGTCGTTTTGCTGTCCAAATGTGTCATATCATCCATGTGTATTATTAGAGGCATAAAAAACATTGTGTTTTTCTGTTAAACATGGTATGAAGCCCAACTACTTTACTTGGTGCAAAATCTTTAGTATAGACTCATACTTTTATTATAACTATTCCAAAAAACACATAGGCAAATTTCTATGCCAAGGGAAACAATGTACAATGTAGAGTTTCTTGTGCAACAGGCCTTTTAGAGGCATCATATCCTGACTGTAGGTATCTCTAGTTCAAGCTAAAATGGGGAGAGTATTGGATGTTTTTTACACATAACTTTCCATTAACTTCACGAATTTTTCTGTATTGATTTAGATCTAATTAAGAGGCATGAAATATATCACTGGAAAGCTCTAGAATTCTATTTTCCAACAAAAAAAACAGTGGTAAAAAATGTTAAGTCTACAAGAAGTTATGATTTTTTTACTAAAGCCTGGCAAAAGCATATCATACTCGGGAATTGAGGGGTTCTTCCAACTTTTTATATTTGTTATGATTCTCTTCATCTAACCTCTTTAGTCAATGATATTCATTAATTTTTCATCTTTCCTAAGTCATTATTTTTCAGTTTTCAAGTCACCAAATTATTAATTTCTCTTGACTCATCTTGGAGGGATGTCCCAAGTTTTTCATTAAGGATGATCCATGTTAATGTTCTATAGCAGAATATATCCAAGTTATAAATCATACCTCGATCTTTTCAGCTTGTTAAGAAAATTTCATCTTCTTGTATCTTTCTCTAATCTCCTAGGTGGATTTCCAAAGAGTGAAGAGTTCCTTCAATCTCTTTGGTGGATTCGTTAAAGTGATAAGCCTTTTTTATTGTTCCTCGTGTTATCTCTTGCTTCTCTAATTTTGGTCTGTCAGTTTTTATACTTATTTTATAAGCTTCTAATTGTTGGTGAACTATGTAATTTAAGTTTCAAGCATATTTTAAGGAAGATGTCATTTTACTAAGAACTATTTTTTTGTCCGTTGTAATTTACTTTCTATCAGTCATTATAGTTATTGTTATGCGTATAATGATCTTCTTTGGATTTATATGACAGCGATTTTGAGGAAAATAATATTTGTGGAGAACTTGGGAAGCATTTTGAAGTGTGACTGAACATTTTCCTTCCTCGAGATATGGATAAAAGCTGGATGAAATTGCCGAGGTAGAGTAAACAATATTGGGATGGAGTTGAAATGTTTCTAGACTTTGCATTTTCTAATCCAGCAAAAAATGGTATGATATTATGTCCATGCATAGAATGTAAACTTGGTAAATGTGTGAAAAGAGATGATGCACGTGAACACTTGATAGTTAAGGGATTTATTAAAGGGTATGATAATTGGATAGCTCATGGAGAATTTTTGTTCACTCATGCATCCAATGCTTCATCTCCTATTGATACTGGAACTTCAAAAGGTAGTGATGACATGCACGGTTTAGTTTATGATACTTTTGGAGTTCCACAAAATGATGCACATTTTGATAGTCCTATGGGATCCTTTGAAGACACGAATAATGGTGTTGGGGTTGCTGAAAAATTTTACAAGTTAATTGATGATTCTCAAGAGAGGTTGTATAAGGATTGCGAGAATTTTTCTAAACTTTCATTCATCATACGTCTGTTGCACATTAAGTGTCTGGGTAAATGGAGTAACAAACATTTTGAAATGCCACTAGAGTTATTGAGAGAGGCATTTCCAGAGGCAATGACTGGCTTGCCTAAGTCATACTATGAATCTGAAAAGCTGATGAAGGACATAGGGCTTGGTTATGAGAAGATAGATGCTTGTCGTAATGATTGTACATTGTATTGGGGAGTGAATGCTGAAAGAACGTCATGTGAGACGTGTAATGAATTGAGGTGGTGTGCATCGGAAAATGATGTAACTGGTGAGAAAAGAAAGATTGCACATAAGGTTTTGTGGTATTTTCCAATAAAACCTAGATTGCAGCGACTATTTATGTCATCAAAGACAACTTCCCATATGCGATGGCATGCTGAAGGTCGTACAAATGATGGGAAGATGAGACATCCGGCTGATTCCCCAAGTTGGCAAACATTTGATGATAAGTATCCTGAATTTGCTAGTGATGCACGCAATGTAAGATTTGGGTTAGCTTCAGATGGATTTAACCCATTTGGTAATATGAGTGTGTCGCACAGTACGTGGCATGTTATTCTCGTACCATACAATCTTCCTCCATGGATGTGTATGAAACAACCATACACCTTGTTGTCATTATTAATTCCTGGTCCATCAGCTCCTGGAAACAACATTGACATTTATTTGCAACCGCTTATTGCCGACTTGAAAGATTTGTAGGAAGTGGGAATTGAAACATATGATGCATCAAGTAAACAAAGATTTCAATTGCGTGCTAGTTTGTTGTGGACAATTAGTGATTTTCCAGGTTATGCAAATCTTTTTGGATGGAGTACTAAAGGTGAATTTGCATGTCCAGTATGTCATAAATTCACTTGTTCTTGTTGATTAAAACATGGTGGAAAATATTGTTATATGGCTCACCATAGATTTTTGGACAAGGATCATGAGTTTCGGAAGAATGCTCATACTTTTGATGGGTCAAAAGAGGATGAAAGACCTCCACCCCGTCTACCAGGGAATAATGTGTTAGCAGAATTGGAAAATATAAACTTCAAATTTGGAAAGAATGTTGATTCTAATCCGGAATTGCCTTACAATTGGAAGAAGAGAAGCATTTTCTTTGAATTACCATATTGGAAAGATAATGTGGTGCGCCATAATCTTGACTTTATGCATATTGAGAAAAATGTGTGTGAGAGTATTTGTTCTACATTACTTGGCATGGATGGAAAAACAAAAGACAATCTTAAATCACGGCTGGACTTGAGAGAAATTGGGATTAGACCAGAGCTTCATCCTAAATCAAAAGCGACCGGTAAGGTGTACTTGCCTCCAGCACCCTTTACAATGAATAAGCAGGAAAAGAGCATGTTTTGCAACGTGTTGAAAAATGTTAAAGTGCCTGATGGCTATGCTTCGAACATATCACATTGTGTTCAATTAAAACCCCCTAAGCTTGTTGGACTAAAAAGTCACGATTATCATATTTTGATGCAACAGCTATTACCTATAGCATTGAGAAAGACTTTGCCAAAATCAGTGCGTAGTCCTTTGATTCAATTGAGTCGATACTTTAGAGAACTATGCTCTACGGTACTTAATCCAGCTAATGTGGTTCGCTTGGAACGAGAAATTGCTGTTGTACTTTGTCAATTAGAAAGGGTGTTTCCACCATCTTTTTTTGACATAATGGTTCATCTAGTTGTTCATTTGGCAACCGAAGTAAAGCTTGCTGGGCCGGTTCACTATCGTTGGATGTACCCAGTTGAAAGGTATGGACTAAGTTATCAATAATGCTTAAATTTATTATTAATTTCAAGTTATATTTATCTTTGATTGTTTAATATGATGTGAAGGTATTTAGGCACTTTAAAATCTTACGTTCGAAATAGAAGTAGACCAGAAGGTTCAATCGCTCAAGGGTATGTAGCAGAAGAATGCTTGACATTCTGCTCTTTGTACCTAGCTGATTATGTGGAGTCAAAATTCAACAAACCAGCCAGAAATGAGGATGTGACTGAACGTGCTACACCAGGATTGGATGTATTTACAATGGAAGGTCATGCTCTTGGAAAGGGAACATCAAAGAATTTTGAAGTTGAAATACTAAAAAAGGCTCATCAATATGTATTGTTTAATTGCAAGACAACCGAACTTTACATTCAGTAAGTATCTTATTTTATTAAAGGCTAATTCTAGTTAATTTGTTTTTCAATTCTTCAAATTTCAAACTATGAAAAATTTGTAGGCAGCATCTTAGAATGGTGGAAGAAAATCATCCACGTGCTTCACGCCATCAAATTGAACGTATTCATAGTGAAAATTTTGCTAAGTGGTTTTCCAACCATGTAAGCTTATCTCTCATGTAGAGTATCTATGTTCATTTATGTTATTCTTATTGAAATCATCTAAATATTTCTTTTGTAGGTGAAAAGTCTGGCATTACCCGAACAAGATCCGATATGTCAAGATCTGAAATTGCTTGCTAGGGGCCCAGACACAACAGGAGTAACTTATAAAAAATATGTTGTAAATAGCTTTAGGTTTCACACAAGAGGAGTAGAGAGTAAGAGAAAAACACAAAATAGTGGAGTAACGGTTAGAGCTACAACATCAAGTTTTTCTAGTATAGGGGATGACAATCCAATCTTAAGTGAGCTAGACTATTATGGAGTTTTATTAGATATCATTCAGCTGCATTATGTGACGCGCAAAGTTGTTTTATTTCGATGTGATTGGGTTTCAAAAGGCCAACGATTAAAACAAGATAGTGATGGGTTTACTCTCGCTAACTTCTTGAATGTTAATCCTCACAGTGAGCCTTTCATTCTATCATCTCAAGCTTCTCAAGTGTTCTATGTAGCAGATCCAGTTGATACCAAGTGGAATGTTATCATCACCACAACTCCTAGAGGTGTTTATAATATGCAACCCCTAGCTGATGTTGAAACCTATTTGCAGAGCAATATATGCAATCATGTAGATGAGAATGAAAGTGAAGAAGAACAAAGGGTTCGCGAAGATGCAGAAGGAGTTGAAGTTGATATTTCTGCATGAGATTCTCTCTTACTCCACGTAAGATCATATTTGTTCTCCTTTATATAATTTATTATTTAGTCCATTTTATTACTAATACTTTATGTTATTGTAAAAACCATTCATCTCATAAGATATATTGGATTTTTATTATTAAGAGCATGCTTCAAATTTTCGAGTTTCTCATTTCCTTTTATAGTTTTCAGGGATTGAAGAAGGCAGAGGGTGGAAAATTTGGTGGTCAATATTTGGAGAACAGTATGGCTCGGTTGCTGGTGTCTGAGGAACATTTACACAGTTTACTCATTTATATGCTGAGAATTGACCTTGAACTCATCAGTTGTATTCCACACATTTATGGTTTTGTTCCTCGAACTTTCTGTGAAAGTCTGCATTGCTCTTGAACTCTTTTTAGTATCTTTTGTATTGGTGTCTAAGATTAACTACTTGGAGTGTTTATAGTTCTTTACTTGTAACAATGTTTGTGGACTTCAAAGTAACTATGGTAGGGAACTGCTTTTGCTTAAACAATTTTGTGGGTATCTATATTTGTGTGATGGTGTCGAAGGTTGAATGCGATTAGTGGTGATAGCTCATCAGTTGGCGGTGAGGGGAATGGGGGTTTAACCGTTTGCAGATGGAAGTTGCTGTTGCAGGAGACTCTGCCCCAAATTTACAAGAAGTTTTTGGTTTATAGATATTTTCTAAACTTCTGATTTAATTAATCATCTGTGATGATAGTTGTAGTTATGTATAGTCTTTTTGTGGTTTTGGAAATCAATCTGCATGTTGTAGTTCATGATTAGTACTTTAGAATCATTTGTTAAACCTATTGCTTTCTATATAGGTAATTAATTAAATTATTGTCTTTCAATTTAGGTATGTAAATCATTATTATTACTGTTATTGTTTTTTTAGCTTGGTGAATCATAAACTGATCAGTAATTCTCATCGAATTGTTAATTAAATAATGAAGATTGTGTGTTTTCCTTTTTGTCCTGTACTCTTTGTGTGGTTATTCCTTTAAATCTATTACCTATCTTTGCATAATTGAATAATTTGGAAGTATCATACCTGTGTTGAGGCAATAAAGAGCATCTTTTCAATTAATGAGTACTCGTATTGCATATGCAAATTGGGCGAGCTCGTAACTTTATGTTATTAGTATTTGGGTTAACCGCTAATTATTTAGTGTGATTATTAGTACTTCCTTCGTTCCAAACTCATTTTCCTGGTTACTATATGCGCGAGTTTTAAGAAAAGAGTTGTCTATAATATTTAAAGAGATAAAGTGATAAAATAGATGCATTTGGTTATTAGTATATCGAGAATATAATATTAAAAAATATTGTTACTTTTTTGCCAAAAATAGATGTAGCAAACGAGTATGGGACAGACCTTTTTGGCAATGTAGCAAACGAGTTTGGGACGGGTGGAGTATTTAAGTTAACTAGTACTCGTTATGAATGTAATGTGATATAATATTCTTTGACATTTAAGATTTTTCTATTTATATCTAAAATTGACTTGCTTGATACTTATTTTAGCCCATGGTTGCACATCTTCTTGCAAGATCCAATCTGCTGATAACCAGGGGTTTAGAATGGGCTTATTTGGTTCTTGATTTTGAGCAGGTAAGTTTTTAAGGTTTACTACTTTCTCCAAATTTAACATTAAGTAAAAAAAAAAGAGTTTCACTCTCTCTCTATAGTAGAACTATTTCATGACCTATCTTGGGGATAGAATTCTTACTGATTTTATGGTTCTGTTTTTGTGATGGATCAAATAGTAACTGTATTGGCAGTCAAGATGTGCACAAGGACTTCGTTTCAGAGCTAGCAACATTTGCTTATGGAAAGTTCTCAAACTTTGGACTTAAATTAATATAGGTATCAGATGTGTAATGGAAATATATTTGATACTAAAAGTTTTTTATATGAAATAATTTATCTTTGGTATTAATAAAATTCCAATGCTAAAAGTTTTGTTTCTAGTATATAGTGATAGTATAATTACATTTCTATTTTTTATTTATTTAATTTATGGAGCTTAATCTGGAGCCAACTTCATATTTTACTAAACATAAAAAAATATGCCAAATGAATGTCAACACAATTATGAATAATTTTAATAAATTTTTTACTAATGTTATTGGTCACAATTACAGCAGTATATATATATTATTCAATAAACTACACTTTTAAGAGCATGTGTATTGTGAAATTTATAAATGATGAATTTAGTTTGCAACTAATACTATCAAGAAGAACAATTAATATTATCCACTGAAACAACTAATACTCTTTAGTGAAAACAACTAATATATGTCAATAATACTATTTAGTGAAAACAATTGATACATTTTAATAAAACAAATAATACCCTTCAAACAAATTTTATGGTAAAATTTATTCACACAATTATCCCTTCCCAACTTTCAAAATAGGTGATCATTGATGTCATAGAAAATTATAGAAAGACGTGAATTTAACTAGTTTAATTCACACATTTTAATTTAGGCAAAGTATAGATTGAAATATGTTCAGATTTGAATCACTTTGAAAAATATGAGTTATTTCATTAAATAATATTAGTTGTTTTTACTAAATAGTACTCCCTCCGTCCCAGGAATTTGTTCACAGTTACTGTTTTCTCGTGTTTTAGCGAACGAGTTTTTCATTAGTATTTAAAATGATAAAGTAATTTTTAAGTCACTTTATAATAGAGTAGATATAGATCTATCAAACCCTACCTTAAAAGTTACTTTATCATTTCAAATACTAAAAATAACTCGCCCGCTAAAACGCGAGAATAAAGGTAGTGTGAACAAATTCTTGGGACAGAGGGAGTATTAGTTTTGGAGTGTACAAGTTATTTGGACTAGAGAGTACGAGTTAGGGTATAAATTGTTCTATTAAAACGTATTGCGAAATGATTTATGTATGAACAAGTTACACACTATACATATATATTAATTTAACCAAACAATTTTGGTTCATCAAAATACATAGAGTAGGTCTTCTGCGAAAATTGATCATAGTATGAACTTGATATCATTACATACATTAACTGATATTATTTTATAAATTCACTGATATTATAATATTTTATATTGCGATTTCTATTTATAAATCAAATGATATCAATAAATTTATATACATACTGATATTAGTGAATACATATAATTATGTAAACATTGCATACTATAAAAATTGTGCCTAAGTGGGGTTTTTTTTTAAAGAATATATAATTCATGATAGATGTAATAGTAATTGAATACCATAATATATATCGTGCCACTAAATAAAAATATTAACAAATTCAAATCGACTAACTTGTATAGGTGAATAAAAAGAACATGTACTAATACCGACCCACCAAGAATAATTAGATTTAAAAAAATTAAATACACAATAAATAGGTATAATTTTGTGTGAGACCATCTCATTGCATAAGACCTCACAAAGTAATACTCACCTCTATTCCTTTCAAAAAAAAAAAAAAATACTCACCTCTATTAAAGTGTTAATACAACATACTTAATTATATTTCATCTCACCGTCTCATAACTCACACAAGACTTACTCAAATAAATATCATTATATTCTCAAACGTATATAGGATGTCACTATTAACACCACATAAAATTTAATATACACCAAAAATAAAATTTAGTATTAAATTAGAAATGTGTAAAATTATAGTTTTATTCTCATATAAATTGCAATAAAATTATATTTGTCTTTTACATTTTTTTACATTTTTTTAATTCTGAAGGAGTTGACTAAGTTATCCTCATTTCAGGGCTTTTAAATATGTGTATCTTTCCCAAAAAAAAAAAGGAGGAAAACCCCTCTTTCAAACCTCACGACAATTCATCCCACGCATCTCACCAAACTAGGAAAAAATGGATGTAAATGATCGGTGGTAATTGATCGAGCACGATTTTTTATTTTTTCAAATTTTCAGCAGGGTACAAAAATTTCAAATTGCCGGGAGAAAGTTAGCGGGAGGAGTCGTCCATAGATTTCAGCGGTTATCAAATGCTTCCCACGTCTGCTACGCATATGCTCTTAGAAAATTAGTAAGCTTTAAATTAAGTGTTCTCCATTCTTACCGTAGAAATAGATTTTCACTCTGCCTTCATCTCGCTCCTCTTACCAGAGGAGTAGTTATTGTCTGTGCCTTCATCTCTGTTGCGATTCCTTAAATGGGCAAACGAAAGACTATCCGAATTGAAGACTATCGATCGAGTTGTTAGTCTCTGTATCCCTCTTTTAACGTATTTTTTGTGTATTAATCTCCATTTCTAGTATCTTTGTTATGAAAGTCACCAACAATTCATTAACATGATTGTATTTTCAAAAACAGTTTTGGTTGTGCCATGTTTTTTTTAGTAAATTTAGATTTGGTGTCCTTTATATCTTATAATTGAAGGAGGTTTTGACAAGTTTCTTTATACTCGATGAATTTTTGCGTGAATTCTTGAATTTTTGTTTCGAATTTCGGATGTTAGATAGGTTAATTTCAAATCCTTTTCGAGAGAGTAGTTGTTACGTATTATTGACATTTTTCTTGTGTTTGTTATATCAGTGGACTAATTGTTGTATTAGGTGAAGAACAACAATTCTTCTCTTTATTAACTCCATATTTGTTACAACTTTGTTGATGGCTCTATCCATTGCCTTGAATAATATTTCAGCAACCTTAACAGTATTTATACTCTGTTCTATGTCATTCAATTGATTGGAAAGTGGGGGTTTTTGTGATGGCTTCCCCCCCCCCCCCCCCCTTTCTAATATCAAGAAATTCAATGCTTTTGTTTTTTCTAAAATATGCAGGCATGGCTTCTAAAGCTCGTAAGCGCAATCAAAGTAACTCACTCCTTTTAGATGAGTCTATCCAGCAGCCTTCGAGTATAACATACATTATACATTACTATATATCATCTTATTTTCACACATAATTATTCTTATCTTGATTCTTTGTAGACATGTTCACCGAAACTCGAACGGGTGGACGAGTATATGGTGGGGTTCTACCTAATCAACACACCAATTCACAACTTGATGAGTTAACACAACAAAACAACACTAGCATTACAAATGAAACCAACGAGATACAAAACACCCGAAGTAATGAATCAAGTCGACAACCTCCATGTAAGATTATATATTGAAACAACACATTTTTATATTATGTTGCACTCATATTTAATTATTTTTTATGGATTATCTTGCAGCTAAACCAACTAGACTTCGTGATAGACAAGTATCCAATGGAGTTATGGGAAACCAGCAAATCTCGGATCAAATGGAACATGTGAACGACTTACAACTTAATGAAAACACAAGTAGGTGTTCATATTCATATACTACAAAAAAACTTGAAAACAATAATAGCTTTCACTAGCAGTAATATGAAAAAGCCTGGGGGAGAAGTATGAGGTCATAATATTACTAAGATGCTTGAAAAGAAAATAATTAACCATAAAAAGATAAGATCAAATGCTGTTGAATCTTTCCAATTGCCGTAGTAAACAGCATTCTATCACACATTAGTAAAATTGGCATAACATGATGTCCACATATTGATTTTGAGCTCCATTTGTTGCATTGGAAAGTAAACTCGTAGATCTTTCTAGTGATTCTCGGTGTGCTCTATAATTAGTTCCCAATTAATGTATTTTTTTCTGTGAAATTACCTCAAAATCATGACTGTTACCAGAAATTGCTACTATGTCACACTTACATAAAATTCTAATGAAATTCTGCAGGATAAATTTTTTTAACCCTGTCTGTTTGCATTTTAAACTAGACTCATAGATCTTTCCATAGACTTTTGGTGTGCTATGAAATCATCTTAAAATCTTTATTTTTACCAGAAAATGCTGTTTTGTAACACTTTAGTAAAATTTTAACAACATGTTGTAGTGATATTATTTTGAGCTCAATTTGTTGCATTGGAAACTAGAATAGTGGATCTTTCTAATAGTATTTATTGTGCGCTATAATTATCCCAATTAAAGCAGTTTTCCTGCAATTTTTATTCAATATTTATGTGATGACATTTCATTGCATAGTTTTGAGGCATGCCCACATGGTGGGCAACCAAGCTCGCAAATTCACAGCATGAAGAGTCAAGACAACAAAACACATATGAATTTACAAATGGGAGCATTGAGGTAGAAAATGCAGAAAGTGGTGGTGGAGAAATCGGTAATGCTTCTTTGGATTTAGTTTTATTAAATTCCAACTTGTAGCGTTTGTCTCAAATATTGCAAACTAGTAATGTTAATGTAGAATTGCAGAGCAAAAGGTTAGAGGTCCTACACATATGTTGAAAATTTGGGGTCGACCATCATATTTACCACTCATTATGGTTGATTTTGATCGTTATGGAAGACCCATCGGAGCAAATAAAAGCACCTTTATTGAATTCCTAGGCACTATTGGAAGGAATGGGGTGTATTGTCCAATTGACGTGGAAAGTTGGCACAAAATGTCAAAAGAGAAGAAAAAGGACATGTTAAGTGCAGTCAAGGTAATTTGAGGTTTAATATCTTGCATATATGTCTCATGTACTTTTGTGTGATTAAGAAATTATGCAGGCAAAATTTGACATCACTAGTGCTGATGAAAAATGGATTCTGCATTCTATTAATGAAAAATGGAGAAGTTGGAAGTCTTTTGTGAAAGCACGGTGTTTTATACCTAATAAGACAGTGGAATTTCTGATGGATGAAAGAGAAGAAAGGGTGATGGAGGATCAATGGGTCAATATGGTCAAATACTGGAATAGGGAGGACGTACAAGTATATCATGCATTTTGTTTATTATTAATTTACCTTATATTTTTATTAATTTCATTAGCTATCATTTTTCTGATTCTCTTTCATTATATTAGGCACAAAGTGTAAAAAATAAAGATGCTAGATCGAAAAAAAAATGGACCACCGAACTGGAAAAAAATCATTTGCTCAAGTCAATGAAAAAATGGTGAGTTTAGCTACTCTTTGTTATTTTCTTTTAGCAATGAATGTGAGGTAGTAGTTCTGGTCAATACTATACATACTCCCGTATGTAATACTAATTGCCTATGCTTACTCATCTGTTTATTCCTGACATAATTGATTATTTAAGTTTATAACTGGAACAATAAAAGATATGTATATATTTGGTAGTCCCATAAAAATGTATAAATTGAGTCCATTTTGTTTGTCAAATATAATTTAAGACGGTCTTAATCTAGTAATGCAATTTGACAGACATTTTGTCATTTTGCTGAAACAACAAATTCTGAGTATACATCCTTGCATAATATAATTTTGCAGAGTATTTAGTAATATAAGTTATACAAGAGTAGTGTGCAACATTTTGTACTTTATTACTTAAGTATGAATTCTCTCATTGCTTTGGTTTTGTCTATTTATTGCTCAATCATAAGGTCCTAAATTGTCTTTTTGAGTGATTATTGCAACATGCCCATTGACTTTTTGCATTTTAAGTTTGATATTTTCATCAAGGTTATGATTTTATTTTTTCTTTGTAATGTAAATAATTAGTTGTGCAATTTAATGATCGACAATGTAATCTTCTAATGTTAATAAATTGTTTATCTCTTCCTTGACTTATCCATCATAACCATATTAGAGTTAAGTAATTTTGTTGAATTTCCAATTTAAAGTTACAAGAAATTATGCTTACATTAAGCTGGTTTATCTCTCCAATTATGTAGAAGGTGATTTTGTTGATCAAGAAAAATAATTTTCTTTGTTCTTTTGATTATTTTTAGAAGGAAAAAAAATTCAAGTTTAATTTTGTTCTGGTCCTACATAATTTATGCTCAGAGAAAGGAAAAAGGTCGTGCCCCATTTCGTTCGGAAATGTTTGAAGTGTGCTATACTCCTGCTAATGGATCTCCTTCGATTGATGTTACCAAGTATTTGGTAAGTTTGGATCAAAATGGCTTGTGTATTTTAAAGATCTTAATTGTGCATGCACACACAGATAGTATATATATGTATGTTTATTAGGTACTTAATCCGAAATGTCTTTTAAAAATTTCTAAAACTTCGTATTGCTTAACTCCCAATAGGATTCGATGAAAGAATTAAGGAATCAACTTCCCGAAGGCTCTCATGATTTTGTTGGCCCGGATGATATATTTGCTCAAGTTACCGGCCAAGATAAACCGGGTTATGTTCGAATGTTTGGCGGTGTTCCTGCATCAGATGTATGGGGTGAGGTTCCGACTCGAAACACATACAGACGCAAAATGTTGGAGCAAGAATCACAAATTTCTGAAATGAAAAATCAAATGGCTGAATTACAATCACAAATTTTGTCTCAACAAAGACTCATTTTGCAGCAGCCTCATGTCTCAGCATCATTGCCCGAAAGACTCCCTGGGCTAGTTATAACAAAGCAATCTCTTCGGGTAAATTTTTTTTTTCTTAAAATCTCAACTCTTGTTTGAATTATCCTTTGACTTTTATACATGTCACATACATAAATCTAGATGATGTTCAACATAAGTAGTTTTGTTCTTGCTTTTATTATAATTTTATTTAGCATGTCCACTTTGATGAAACTTATACAATGTGTTATTTAATATGCCTGCAATGTAAGAGTACTTCTTTGGGTGTTGTGATAACTCTACAGACCCCAACATTATGAACCATAGATGTTGCATTATTCTTTTGTATTATGTGCATTATATTTTGACCGTTTGGTTTAGGATTTTATTTGTGGTGATTGGCTAACAATATGATTGTACATATTATTTTTTATGTTCTTAGGTGTAAAGCATATATGTTGTCTATAAAATGGTAATTATTATTTATCAATTTTATATATACAAAGTAACTCGACAATTCATTCTTGTCCAACAATATTGCCAAATGAAGAAATACCATGGAAATGTTGCGAATAAAATCTGCACCAATTTCCCTGAAATATATTGTTTTAGATATATATTAATTTAATAATTTTTTTGCTTTGATTTATTGTAAGTTGGGCATGGGTTATTTCACTCTCGATGTTGATTGGAACTTATTCAACAATGTTTTCAGGTTGGAGGATCCGTTATTTTGAAAAGTGTATTTGATTCAACTAAAACAGTGGCAAAAGGTTGTCTTCATAGCACTGATCCAAATGCACAAGTGGGGGGACAAGCTTTAGGAGAGAATTGGTGTCAAGTGCATGTCCAAGCAGTACTTCAACCTGAAGAACAACTAATTCGACCTTATGATTATTATCACACACTTGAAGATGCACATGGTGGAATGGTTGCTTGGCCATGCTCTTTGGTACGTTCTAATTTTATCCCTAATGTATGTATTAATAATCGAACTCTAATATATACTTTCTATATCCAGGTGGCACCTACGGAATCATGTTCAAAAGTCTAGAGCTTGCGTTGAAGTTGATAGAGCATCTTAATTATTATTGATTTAAAGCCATTAGAACTTCTTGATATTTTTTTTTACAATTCCCTTGTATTGTTAGCTTCATTTAAGAAATGTTAGTTGGATTAATGTTTTTTTAATATTGAATTTTTCCATGTTTCCAAGTGTTTGAATCTACTGGAGTATATATTATCAGATATATAATTATGTTTCTTAATTCTATTTTCACTTCCGAAGTGAGATAAGTTCAAGAACATCTAATGTTCAAAATATTAAGTTGGATTGAAATTATTTAAAAATGCACAAAAAATTGTAATTAAAAAATATATATAAAATGCCATTTAATGGTGTAAAAAAAAATTATTTAATGTTCTAATTTCTAATCTATTAATACGTTTTAATGTGTGGGGAAATTATTTTCCTCATACTAGATACAAATCTATTTTCACATTTTTAAATATGTTAATATCCAACTTTTATTTATATTTCAGTGCGTTAATACCCAAAATATTCTAACACGTGTTAGTGTGTTAATATCCTACCCATCTTAACACTTTTATGTTCTCAGTACCAACCCTATCCCAACACTTTTGATTGTGTCATTATCTTATCAATCATAACACTTTGAGGTGTGTTATAATCCAAATAATATTAACACTTTTAGGTGCGATAATATCTAGTCACCATATCCTCACACGAAAACATGCCACACTAAAAATAAATGTGAGAATAGATGAATTGTTGTAATAGGCGCTCAATATTAACATTTTAAAATGTGTTAAAAACTCTTTTTTTTTTGTAGTGCCATGAGCATATAATTAACTGGAAGTTATTGAATATGTTTGATATTGGTCCCTCGATATTTTTTTTCTAGCAATTCGAAAAGTTACAGGACAAAACTATAACATGCATAATATTTTCAATGGATATCGTTAAATTGCATCACACCATAAACATATAATTAATTGCACTATACATAGATCCAATTAGAAATGCACAGACAATAGTATTTTTTTTCTGCATATGCATATATATTTCTTTTTTCTTTGTCAATTTAAGGTCCATAGGATAAATTAGATACAATCAACAAAGAACCGTAAAGATACAAATATATCAATGAGATTAAGAAAGACATAAAATATTGACTAAGAAAACACACATTTTAAAATAGTATATATCTAATTCAGCACCAACTGGAAGTTCATGGTCAATATGTTTGATACTGGTCCTTCAACATTTTTATTAGCAATTCTAAAAGTTACGTGACCAAACCACAACATGCATAATATTTTCAACGTAGACAAATTTCAAGTAGACACACCAAATGGTAAATAAAAAATATAGAAAATAAATGTCAGGTTCCATATTCAACATGATAAATATTGGTCCTTCAAGTTTTTTTTTTTTTTTTTTTTGTAATTGTATAAGTTATTGGACCAAATTATAGCATGTATAATTCTTCTAACGTGGGGGAACCTGACAAAATTTTTAAAAAAAATTAATTGTAAAAAATATTATTAAACAAATATTAAATTATAAAAGTAATTCATTAAAGTTTCATTACCTATTTTTATAAGAGTGGGTTATGTGGTAATACACAGGAAAATAGAATCAGTATGTAACAAATATTTAAAAAAAAAATCTCCTGACCCGCCCCCATTCTGCTGCCTGCGAAAAAACAAAAAAAATTCAAAATATTTTTATACATGGTTTTGGAATGGTGTGTATATTATACAAATAATACTTTGTCTTTTCATAAAATCATATGTTTTATTAGGATTATTTTTTTCCTTTTAAAATGTTTTTATAATACAAGGAATCGCATATTGCAAAAGTTGCTAATTTGTAGTTATTATGGAATCTTCCAAATTATAGTGCTCATAAAATTATTATTGAGTATGAATTGGCATGCAATCAGGCCATATAAACTACTTTTCATTTATGCACTACTTACAATAGATGACTTACTATAACTTGTAAAACATTATTTATAATTATACGTTAAAATTAAATGGACACAAATTTCAATATAATAAAATTGAAGGTGAAGTAAAAATTTCATATTTGAATTAAGAAAATATATGATATCTAACACTTGCAAAACCCTAGAAATTTAAATCCTGTGAATCAATTAGACAATATCAAGTAAATCATATTAACATAACTTACATATTGTCTCATGCCATGAGACGGTGTGACAGGGTATAAATTATGCATGATACACGAACACTTTAGCAGAAGGGGGTATTAATTTGTGTTGTCTCATGCCTTGAATTAATTTTAAAGTAGAATATCTTTTCTGAATTAAAACAATAAATAATAATACATTACACCTTTTGAACTAATTAAAGGTGTATAGTGAGAGTAAAAAAATCATCCTAGCTTGGTTGTAGGTATAAAAATAAATTATTTTATATGTTTATATTCCAAATGTGTTTTTTACGTACTAGAATCCAAGAAGCCGGAACACGCATTTTTTAGTTTTTTTTCTCAAACGAAATTATACGTGGAATTGTTTTACTCTTTTAGTGGGATTATAGGTATTGAAGCTATAACCACTTGAATTATTCCACTTCGTCAATTATACGGGAATTTGACAAATATATTTTAGTATCATAAGAAAATGAGGCTTAATTTACAAATACATATATTGCTAAAGGCAAAAGTTTGTGTGAGATAGATTAGGAGGGTGAACATTTAATTTGGTAGGGAAATGTAAAATTTGGAAATAAAATGTGCATACAAATTATAAGCTGGAATTATGGAACTAATTAATTAAATATATATACATAAATTATGTCATTATTGCATAAATTATGCCAACACTCTATGCACATGTAAAAGGAATTGTCCAGTTAATATGAATTAATATGTTTTCAGTAATTTAAGCCGTTAACAAATATTTAAAAATTAATGGATTGAGTAGCAACTTTTAATACCAACAAAATAGATGTTTATAAAGTCAAATATGCTCTTATCATGGATATTAATTCCAAACGTGTAAAATAATTAAATTTTAATACAATACTTACCAAATTTGACGTTACAATTAGTATAAGGAATTAAATGATAATATGTTCAGTCAATCACATATTAAAATAAAATGAAATCATTGATATATTATGTAATTACTACGTATACTTTACTTCCCCCAATAATTTTTAATTTGACTAAAAGCGAAGTAAAATTATAAATTAAAATAATTTCAATTATGATCCATAAATAACACAAATACAGTTAATAGTGAATTAAATGATTTTGTATACCACATACAATTAAACAACTTAATAAAATTATATCCTTCAGTTTTGTCCAATAATTTCGAATCTTTCTAAGAGAAAAATTAGATTAGAATAAAAAGAATTAACCGGAGTTCAAAGGAGTGAAAATAATCGCATAGGATCAACAGCTTAATTATTCAAAATATATGAAAAAGTTAGAAAAGAAATAAAAATCTTAATCTATGAAAAAGACGATGATCAATACATAAATAAATTTAAATAATAAGAGATTAATTGTTTAAGTATCAACCATTTAGGAATCATTATAAAAAAAAATCAAATATAGTAATGTAAATATTGTTTAGGTATCAATAATTTAGGAATCATTATCACACAAAATACAATAAAGATTACCTAAAATTACGCTTTAGAGGAATTAGTCAACCATAATCGAACACAAATTTGGCCATGAACTTGGATATAGAATTTATTCATCGAATTTAAACTTTATAAAGAAATTCAAAATTCTACAAAAATTAATTCATTGAACACCACACGATGATTTATTCAAATAATAATAAGCTACATAAAATTGTACAGGGTGATTCAATTGAATCAATAACTAAATCAAAGATATACAAAATATTCATTGAAATCACCGGTCGGAGATCATAAAAACTGACGATCACAGACTTACAAAAACCCTACATGTCCCATTTAGAAAATAATTGTTGATGATCACTCTAATTAAAAAATGGAGACGATCATTTACACCAAAATATATATAATCTTCTAAATAGAACAATAAATCTTCGATAGACGACAACCCAATACGTCCCAAATGAAAGTACCTGAAAGAAAAAACTCCTGCAAAAACATAAAATAAAAAATAAATAAGAAAATCAATATAATTAGTAAATTTATCATCACAAACCAAATGAAAGAAACTCAGGTAAAAAAAAAAAAGAACAAAGAATAAGAATAAGAATATTAGTATGATCATTACAACAAAGAATAAATCATGCGGATAAAAAATTAAAGATGAACGATATATGAAATCCTAAAATCGAAGATGTTCGAATGAAAGACAAATGGATGTGATGAGAGAATTGCCACATTTATAGAAGATTTATAACAAAATCAACGACCAAGATGAATAGTTTATAAAAGAATGGTCAAGATCAAAAAACTACATTTGACTCAATGAGAGACAAAAGATTACAAAAGAAAGGACAAACACATATGCCACATAGGCAAAAAATGTTTTGTCTATATATAAGTATTGATAAGACGTTTGCTTAGCAACTCTTTGATAGTAATGAAAATTAAAATTATTATTAAAATAAAATTATCTACGAATTTAGAAGTGTCTACGAAAGTTTCGTACAATTTTTTTTTTTTTTTTTTTTTTTTTGCAGTGGGATTGCCTACGACTTGCGTACAAAATTTTATAATCATGTAAGCACATCCATTCTTCAACCTACAAGCAAATTGCCTACAAAATCAATTTGTCTATAGAATAAAATTCCTAGGCATTATTTTACCTACAAGCAATTTGCCTACAAAAATTTACCCACAAACAATTTGCCTACGAAAATTCCGTAGGTAAATTTTTTTGTAGGTAGAGAATGAAAATGTCTATAAAATCAGAAACTTTTGTAGGCAATTTCGTAGACAATCTCCACTACGAATTTTTTTTTTTGAAAAATTTGTAGTCATACTGACAATTTTCGTAGGCAAATTCTTGTTTTCTTGTATTGTATTTTCCATCTATTCCTCCATGATAAAAATGATATGTTAGAAGAAGAATTGTTACAATTGTGACTTCATTGCTAGTGAAATGCCCAATTTTAGAATAGAAGTGGGCAACAAATGGTTGTTGGTAAAGGAATGAGAAAGTGATTGAGGAGGATGAATGTAGGAATAAGAGAATATGGTAATCAAAATGGAGTAGTGATTATCTTACTTAATTAGGAGAGGAAGTAGCTAGTGATTTTGTACTCATGTACCATCATAATTATACTAATTTTCAATCTTATTTCCATTACCATTGAAGAGTTGCTAACCAAACGCTCCCTAAATTCGAGCTTGAGCTAACAAATATTTTTCTAATTCAATTATCATATTGCTCACCAACAATAATATAAATACGTCACCCAATTGAAGTCAGAAAAAAGATCGGTATATATAACATATATAGGGCAAACTCTCATATGCACCAAGTGCATGGTGCACTCACTTAACAGTTGACCATAATTATACTGAAATGTTTGTTTCAATTACACTGAAAAGTGTGGTTGGATTATACAGAAAAGTTTACACTTAATTAAAATCAGTTTTTAGTGTAAACTTTTCAGTGTAATCTAACCATATTTTCAGTGTAATTGGAACAAACTTTTCAGGTAAACAAGGTCAACTGTTGAGTGAGTGCACCATACACCAAATGCACAAGAGAGTTACTCAACATATAAGGAAAATAAATAAGTGAATTAATTGTGTACTTTTTTTATAAGTTTGGACTTTTAGATGAAATTCTTTCATTGTATCAGAGTCAAAAAGCTTACGCCTAATAAAGATTAAGTGTAAGGAAAATAATTAAATGAATTAATTTCACACACTCTCTATAAATTCAGACTTTTAAACGGTATGAAATTTTTTCACTTGAAAGTTTCGAACTCGAAATCTAGAGATAGTATACCCTTGATGCACACCACCAGACTCACCTCTGGAGATTATATGAACATATATGCTTAGATGTACTGTAAAAATAAACTGCAGTTAGAAAGTTATTCGATTCACAACTCACATATATAAAATGATCAATTAATTAACATTTTACATATAGGGACTAAATGGTAAACCCTTACTTGCTACGTGAATCAATCATTTATAAAGTACCCAAGAAAAAGGTCGAATTGGACCTCAACTATTTTGAGTTTCATTTCCGACATTTTCTAAAATGGAGCAACAAATTAATTATCAATTTTTTTTTTTTTTTTTGAAAAAATAGAACGATGAATTTGCAAATTTATTACTTGCAACTTGCAAGGATATCAAATAAAAAGTATAGAAGACAATAAAGAAAATCAAGAAATTCCGTAGGCAAATCATTATTTTCTTATAGTGAGAGAAAAATATTTCTTAATAATACATCATTTCATTTACACATCAATAAAGGATGATGAAAAAAAGTACTTGCTCTATAAAATAAAAGTAAAGAGTTAAATCTTCTATAAATCTTATCATATAATATGAACATGTCCTAAATCTAAATCAATTCTTCAAACTTATGATGCATAAATACATCATATCCAATAATATTTCTGAAATTTACATACATAGTGAAAAATATACCAGTAATCATATACAACAGGTTCAGAGAATCATCATAAATTTTATTTTAAAATCTTCAAATACAATGCTATTTCAAAATCCATAAGTATCGCACAAAAAATAGAAAAGTGAGATGATGAAAGAACAATTAAATAATGTTTTATAAATAGCCTAGAAAAAAAATCCTAAATATAAGCAATATATCAATTGTTTTTTTTTCATCAATAAAATAGATGGTCGATATGAAGTAACATAAAACGATAAATGTAATGATAATTAATTATCAAATTTAGTGTACATAGTATTCCAAATTAATTTATGAGAAAACAAAGAATTACAAAAAGAGAGATAGAAAAACGAATTAAATTGAATGTATGTTTGACACATAAGCTGATTCATACTTTCTCTATAATAATAGTATAGATAAAGATTTTTAGATAATTTTTTCATTTTCACTTTTACCCTTATTACAACCCTTTGCTTTCGATACATGTTTTAATATGGTAGTTGTTTATTACATCATCGGTCCCCTATTAATTTCATATGTAGTGGCACAATTTTTTAAGAAAATTTGCTTTATTGATTTTTTTTTATAGCAATAAACAAATATTATTTTGAAATAAAGTGTGTAATATGGGAGTGTTTTATTTCCATTTTGAGGTGTTAAAGTTATTGTGGTATATTTTAAAAAGAAAAGTGTGAATTTTATTAGGGGACTGAGGGAGTAATATTTATAGATTAAAATTATTTTTTAGTGACATTTTAGTAAAAAAAAAAAAGACATATATTTATAAAAGGGGCAATCGAGATTGGGACGGACCTTTAAGATAAGGGGGCAACCAAAATAGGGATGGAGGGAGTAGATTGCGGGTGGACACCAAATAGACATAAGTCCACCTAGTGGAGACATCAATTAAGACCATGAAATACTGAAATGGTCCTGATGCTGGTTGAATCGGTACATAAATATCTCCATGAATACACTACTAGAAATATGATTTTTAGTATCGGAAAATTTGTATCGGAAAAATATTCTGATACTATATGTATATATTAGTATCAGTTTATGAATATCCGACACCAATCACATTTGGGCAAAAGTTTTTGTGTCGAAAAAGGAATATTCAAATACTAATTAGTTTTAGTATCGATTTTAATTCTGATACAAAATATTTTAGTGTCAAAAAAATTATTGATTGATACTATTTATTTTTATTATTAACTTTTTGTTCTGATACTAATTGTATAGTCCACTTGAAGGCTCGCCCAAAATTGTGACTTAAAAAAAAAAAACCTTAGTAATTCAGTATCAATATTTTTTTCCGATACTATTACCATTCTAAGCCTTATATATTAATTTAACTAGTAAAACTAAATACTAAGCATCAAATTAGGAAATAGAATACGCACTTAGAGAGATGGCTACGGGAGAGGGAAAGAAAGCATATTTTTTCATGCTCTGGATCGGTGGCGCGAAGGTGCCGCTACGAATATGGTTTCCGGCGGACCATACCCTAAATTCCGGCTGATTTCGACCATAAAGGTATGAGTTCGAAATGTTTTTTAGGCTTCTTCAAATTTTATAATCGGTGCGAGCAATTTCGGTGATTTTGAGAGTTTCTGTGATTTCGAGAACTATGTCGATGAATATTGCTAATTTGATTCCATCTCATAGGGTTTGCACCATATCTGATTAGAAATCATGAATTCTTCATTCTTCGAATTTCTCTGTTCGCTTCTCTCTCTTTGGTTTGATAAAAACTTTTCCTCTTTCAGTTTGTTGTTTAATTTTTGCAATGTAAAACAGATAATTTATTGATACGTTTGTTTTCTGCCAAATCCTCTCGGTTACTTGTCTTGGAGATCAATTTATTGGTTTTTCTCAGTTTTCATACCTAATTAGGGTTTAGTCTTGAATTCAATTAAATTAGGGATTTTTCAATTCATTCAATTAAATTAGCGTTTGATCATTGGTTAAAGAGATGTGCTTAGCTTAATGCATTTAGGTAGATAATGTAATTTGATGCAAGATGTGGCTCTGGGAGGAGAATCCTCTGAATTCAGAAAATACTCGCAATAAGATGTCTAGACCTAGTTTATGATGGAGAGATTGAATATATATGGCATGTATTCATTGGCATGTGTATGTTTATTGATGATAAAAATTACTCACTCCGTCCAATATAAGTGAGCAAAGAATATTGAATTCCAACTAATATTTCTTCCCTATGCTCCCACTTCCCAGTGGCCTGTACTTTTCGATCTCCACTTGGCTGATTTTGTAGAAATTTATGCAGTTTTTGTCCTTGCAAATTAGTTTTTCTCCATGTCTCTCATTTATGTTATGTTGTGTATGTTAACTGTGGTAATTAATTCCTCCTTTGCTGTAGGCATTCAATGGTGTTTGATGTTTTCAGTTTAATCTTGCCGATGTTTATCTTTATCTAAGAAGTGAATTCTTCTCCTATTATGGGAATCTCTATATGAGATATCCAATGTGTGTTTTCTTTTTCATGCTGCAATTTAAGCATTTTCATACCCTGAGTTTGAACTTCTTATTTCTGTTGTTAATATATTTGAGATAAAAGGAGTGGGAGAAATTAAGCACTTGAATATTTATTCAGATGCGTTTAAAGGTCTTATCAACAGAAAATACTGGCAATGTTCTCTCCTGTGGATTCACTCTTATTGCTTCATACGAGCAGCTGAGACAGAGGATTTAATATAATCGGTAACTCCATTCCCCTTCATTTTTTTTCTTTTTCTTGAGCATTCCCTCTAAAATTTGAGTGTCTTGTTGTTTTGCAGGGGGTACCCAAAATCAACCCAGAGGCATACAAAGCTCTTATGTATGGTCTGAATGACCTTGAAATTCTGGTACATTCTTTTTTTTTTTGTAATTAATGTAGATGTTTTTCTTATTTCATTCAATGAATAGTGATGCAAGAACAAAACTTGGGATCGCGTTTATTGCGAAATTCATATATTGATCAAGATATTCTTATTTGATAATTATGATTTCAGTAATTAATCTCACAAAATTTAGCCATAATCAGTATCTGATGCCCGCAAATTAAGCTCCTTGATGCTTTATCTTGCATCATGAGCCTCTTTGAAGACTTGTAAAAATTCTTTTTGTTAGATATTGTCATTTCTTACCATGATTAGCATATAAACTGAAGATTTGGCCATACATGCTACTTTGAATTTCTTATAAATGAACATCATATTGCCATCATTGTCAATCTTTCTTGTTTACATGTAATTGTTTTATGTGCAACACAGAAACTGTGAATTTACGAAATAGTGAAGGTCAAGCTAAGATAGGCGGCACTCTTGTTTGTGTTTCGGGGGCCATCCTAATGGCTATGTTCCGCAGTCCAATTGTATTCGGACGTTGGAATTAGATTTTTCTGCTCACAGTGAAATAAGTGCCAAGGGTAGCCAAAGCCAGCTGGTTGGCTATTGTATAGTCTTCTTGATTTAAGATTTGATAATTGGCACCTTGGGGTGTTATGCTTGATTGGAAACTGCATGTGCATGGCTACTTATCTAGCCATTCAGGTAATAGACATCAGCCTTGACGCTTGTATTTTAAATATAGTCCAAAAATATTATGGCTTTTATCTAGTTAAGTTAAATTTGTCTAATCTCGGTGTTTTAGAATTTTGTTGGGACTACAACACATTGATGATTAATGGTGAACATGATGTTTCTTTATTGATAATAATTTTTCTTACGAAACTTACAAGTATGTAAAGTCCTTCTAGATGGGTTGAGTGGAGATTCTAATCATTCCGATATTTTGTTCTTTAAGATGTCCTTAGCTTCTGTGTGTTCTTGTCTAGTTCACCATTTGGAAATTGAAAAGCCTTGGCACTGATATTAGTTTTAAGAACCTGTTGAAGTATCAATCATCTTGACAATATCCTTATCATTTTTTTTTCTTTCAGAGAGCTGTTTTTAGTTGTTTGGTGATCCTAAACTGAATTAAAACAGTCATTAATCTACGTGTGATTGATTATCACCGTAAATGATAAATCAAAGGTTCGGGTTGTAGAATCGTAAATACGAGAGTTGAATACGTATTTATTTCGTATGTGTGTACGTTTAGGTGTGTTTGTGTGTATTTTGGGAGTATTTGTATATTTGAACTTTGCCTTTTTATAGAATAAGGGTTTAGCCTTAGGTTATGTTCATCTTAAAAAACGAACAACCTTTAAGTGGCCTTGGTCCTTAAAAATGGACTTATACCTTGAGCTTTGGACTTTTCTTTCAACGAACAACTATATTTACATTGAAAATTACAAGTGTTGTAATACTGTTCATCACTAATATATACAAACTGACGAACAACTTTGAACACCAACTAAAATATGCTCGCTTATAATATTTTTTCCGAGCAACTCTATCTAAAAAAAAAAGGAAACAGCACGACTATACAATATGCCGAACAACCTTTCATTCTACACTTAACAAAATTTTCAAAAAAATTAGGCAAGTTTTTTGGTTCATTTGGCTCACTTGCCCCCCCAAGAGATTTGTTCGCCCAACAATTGAACTTGTTCGACTTATTGATAGTACTTCTTTAGATGTACAGCATTCCAGGAGTGTTGGGCCGACTTGCCTTCCATATCTTTGATATCGTATACACCATTAAGGAATTTGTCTGTTATAGGATACGGGCCCTCCCAAGTTGGTCCCAATACACCTGGAGGTTGGGCAAGCAACTTTCTTAGAACCAAATCTCCAACTCTGAATTCCCTAATTTTAACATGAGAATTATAGTAGCGTTCTGCTCGCTGTTTATACGTAGCATTTTTTAGCTCGAAATTTAATTTTTTTTCTTCGAGCAAATCCATTTCAGTAGCTAGAGCAGAGTTGTTCGCTTGTTCATCAAAGTTGGTCGTCCTGATTGTGTTGGACTTTAATTCAATTGGTATCACGCTTTTGTTCCGAAAGCCATTGTAAAAGGTGTTTCTCCGGTGCTTGACCTGGAAGAAACTTTAGTGGTTTATTTTCATCATTAAAAATAACCCCAGATCAAATGTTTATAATGATTTTTACTTATATTTCTGTGCAGCCTCCAGTTTTAGCCAAGTATCCTGCAAGTATATCGATGACAGCCTATTCCTACTTTTTTGGCGTTGTGTTTATGGTAGTGACTGCATTTTTTGTGACAAACGAATCAACAGACTGGAAGCTATCTCAGTCTGAGGCTTTTTATGTATGCTATGTTGTAAGTCTTTCTCTTCTATTATTATCTCATATTTTCTTGTTTAGACAAAGAAACTATAGAAAGCTGTTAAAAATTCTTGAGATCTAAAAAAGCAGCCTCTCTTATGTTCAATCGGATATTACTTCTGTAAATGCACTATAATTTTATAAGTTGTTTCATCCATAAACCATTTGAGACTTACTTTAATTTTTTATTCAATTTTCAGGTATAATTTTGACGATGAAAAGGTCACAAAAGAGGATGTTAAGAGAGCACTAGAGGAGCAATACGGTGGTGAGGAAGAGGTGATATTTCCTTTAGTTTTGTTTTTAATATCTCTTGCCTCCTTTTGGTTATGTTTTTGTTTATAGTTTATAACAAAAATGAAGTTTTTTGTTACAAGTGGTGTGACTATGGTTGCATTTCCATCATCAACTTTCACAATTTTGATCAATTTACTTTTTGAATAAGATGTTACTATTTTGAATATTTTTCTATAAAGATGATGTAGTTTTTATATAACATTAATGTTGTTTTTGCATTCATATAAGTTGTCGAACAATTTTTCTTGTTATTGCTTAAAGGATTGATATTAGAGATTTGTTGTTTTTGATAACAGTGGTTATTAGTATCGGAAAAATATATCTGATACCTAATATGTGATGTAGTGTCGGAAACATTAGATACTAGTTGTCGATACCAAAGATTTTTAGTAATGGAAAGTGTCTTTCGATACGATAATTATATAGTATCGACAAAAAATTTATGATACTAAATATATCATATGGTGTTGGAAACTTCTGACACTAGTTACCGACACTATATTTTTTTCCGATACTAAAGACTTACCTTTTAGTATCGGAATAATTTTTCCGATATAAACTCTATAGCGATGGCTACATAAGTATCAGAAGGGTATCAGTCAAATTTTCCGATACTAAAGACCTTTGGTATCAGAAAATCTACTTTTAGTATCGGAAATTAAGTTATTTTTCTAGTAGTGATACGTTCAAGGAAAACTAGAGATTCAAGTCCCACCTTAGTGTGAGACGGTCGCACTATTATCTTACATTAGAACATGCTTCACAAATATATTCATCAACATGAGGGATTCCATTATTCGATATATT
Organism: Ballota nigra; assembly: GCA_947034835.1. NCBI lineage: Eukaryota > Viridiplantae > Streptophyta > Magnoliopsida > Lamiales > Lamiaceae > Ballota > Ballota nigra. Next base: position 98,331,477 of record OX344721.1, read on the forward strand.
ATGACCAGTGGAATAAGATAGAATCCTACGTATCATTGTTTGTCCTGGATGACCTTACCGCTGGTGCCATAATTTAAATGAATTTAAGTCATGAAATTTCATGGCTGTATGGAGATTAGAGGGCCGGATGTAAGTATAGTACAATCTGGAAGAGAATGAGGGAAGTTTTTCAATAACTTGTTTACGGTTACCTCGAGAGCCAGTTATCAAAAGGTATTCGTTATTATTCTCAATTTCAGTTTCAATGTGATAACCATTAGATCTTATATCTTTAAAACTAAGAAGGGTACGCTTTGATTGTGGATACAATAAAGCATTGTCAATTATGAGTTCAGTACCCATAGGGAGGGTGACAGAGGCTCTTCCGGAGCCCACTATCAAGATATTGTCATTGATTATCGTAGTTACACTCCCTTTTCTTTCTATCAAGTTATCAAAATACTTCATATCTCCTAAGATTGTGTGTGTGGTGGCGCTATCTTCCAGACATAAATCACAATTTGTATCCATTATACCAGAGAAAAATGCTCAAACCTAATAGCTTATATGTTTACGATCCATGAATCAGAATAGTAATATCCACAAATATAACGGATAACATATATAAAGTAAACACATCAAAGCTAAACCACAAATGTTGATAGACGAACATCAATTATGATTTGGCGGCAAGAATTAAAGCCTAAACGAAGATTAAGGAGCAAAATACCCAGACCAGAAATGATTAACAAAAAAAATAGAAAGGAGTGCATAAACTAAATCGGGAGGTGTATTCTCTGACGAACAACACTCCCGACGAACAGCTATCAGGCAAACAGGTCCTAAGACCCAACTCCGGATATGAATCACCAAGTCCTAAATGACAAACAAAAGAAAAAGACCCCGAAGCCTGCCTACAAGGAATATAAATGCGAACAACTTATGAACCAAAACCTCAAGAGGCGAACAACTTTTACCAAAATGACGTATTGGACCAACTAAGCCCACCATGACGAACAACAATGAATCCGAGATAAGACCAAGTACAAGACTTTGTAACTAAGTTTTAGCTTAGATAAGGTCAAACAAGGTCAAACAAGGTCAAAGGACACATGTCAAGCATGCAATCTTGGAAGTCCAAAGGTCATGTACACCTCCTACTTGGTGGACGCTATAAATAGTTGTTCTCCAGCAATAAAAAAATAAGTTCAAATTCACAAACACTCCAAATACACATACTCATACACCTAAATGTACACACAAACAAAATAAATACGAATTCAATTCTCGTATTTATGATTTTATAACCCGAACTATCGAATTTACCATTTACGGTGGTAATCAATCACACGTTCTTGTTTGATGATTCTAAATTCGGTTTAAAATAGACACTAATCCACGCGATTAGAACCGATCACGAACAAATTGGCGCTAGAAGAAGGGTGCGAACCTTCGGTTAAGTGTGATTAATCAAGAACTTCAAGTTTAAAAACTTGAAGATTTGAAGAAATCCTCAGGAAATTCTTGAAGATTCAAACAAAAGTGTTCTTGGTGTTCTTCAATATTAAATTTGAAGACTCAAAGATTGAGAAGATAATTCAAATCAGGATGCCTCAATCCAAGGAAACTAGGATTTCACATCCGTCGATGGAGGTTTCCCTAACCCGGGTCTCATCCACTGATCGTCAGGACCGTGATCCACGGCATGCGAACAAGGTTCAACCTTCAGCCGCAGCCCGTGTAATGCCTCCAGACTTAGAGGCATTGGCTAAAGACCCCCAGGAATTGGCCTAAACCATAGCTGCTCTCCAGGTAATTCAGAAGCAACAACAACATAGGCCTTCACAAGCAAGGTCTAAATCCCGTAACCTGGAAGTAGTAAGAGCAAGGTCTACTCGCGGCGAGCAACATGAAGTTAATAGTGCCCAGAATCGAGGGGACAAGGGCAAAGCCAAAATGGTCGACCAAACAGAAGGTCAGGCTGAGTCTACACATGGGCAGACAACAATGTCCAGTCACAGAACAACTCGTTCTAGTGTACAGAATAGACTTGGCCAACCTCGACCCCAGAAAGAAGTTGCTCGCCAGGGAGCAGGAGATGGGCGAGCAACTCTTGAGCATGCTCGCCCATCAGTTCATGAAAGACTATCTCAATCAGCCTTTAGGCGCATAGCTTTAACTGAGATACTATACGATGCAAGATATAATTGTACTCCGTCAAAGACTTAAAGTCTTGAAAATGGAGCTTTAGCCAATTGTATTGTGCTTGAGGGAGGATTATATTGTTTTGTTGTTGGAAACGGTCCTTCAGGGACGTCCACAACACTCTGGGTTCTTTCTCAGTGAGGTATTAATTTTTCAGGCAGTGATTCAGGTGGTGCCTGAGAAAAATCAACGCTTTTGCCTTTTGGGCATTAGTGGATTTAGAACCTTTGACAATGGTTCCTCTCAACTCAGTTGAGTCTAGATGAATCTCAACATCTAGAGCACATGTCAGGTAATTATTACCATATAGAGCAAGCTCAGTAAATTCTCTCTTGATAATAACAGACATTCTCACTACAACATTTAAAGTGACATGATCTGTCTTGTGACATTTTATTGACAATGGAGAAATAAGGATATATTTGATCATGTTCAAACACATAGGGGCAAGTATTGAGCGCCGTCTACCCAAACATGATTTACGGTCCAACAAGTACTGGGCATCGTCTACCCAGACAATATATACGGACTATAATATAAGAACTATGTACAAAAATAATAATTTATGTAAGAGTGATTATTATATATTGCATGCACATATAGTTATTAAGCACATAATACGATTATTGTTAGATTTAAAAAATATTATAGTAAATCAAATAGTCGTTCGAACGAGAAGGAACCTTACATATTTGATTTCCTATGCTCTATCACCTCTAATTGTTATTTTAAAATTGGCAAGTAGAACTTCTATGATTTTTCTTTGACTTCCCACAAAAGTTGTTCACGGCCTTAATTGATTAGAAAATACGCTACTTAGAAAATTTTCTACATACATAATGCATAAGGTATGCAACATATATTAGCATATCCCATGAATATATACGGTGGAAATTGCACATATATAACTCCAACTTAGTCATTCAAAGAATGTAATGAAGCAACATCATGAATACATACAAATTTATAAAACATGCATATAGCACTATATTAATCAATAGTCCGGGGAATAATTCAAAAATCGATAGAAACTGATCCATAAGTCAAAATAATCCGCATATTGAAAAATAATTCAAATACTGAACTGCGAAAACTTACCGTGATTCGATCCGAACAAAAGTATTTAAAAACCAATGGGGATAGAGAACTCGTGCGATGTGACGGAAGATCAATTCGAATGAATTGTAGCAATTGGTAGAACACTTGTGCTAAAAACGTATTGTAAAATAAGCGTAATTGAAAAAAACACTAGATTTATTTTCCCAATTCGTTAATAATGACTACGTCTGGGGGCGTACCACGCTAGGATGATTTACTAGTTCTTTTGTTTTGGAGGATTTACTAGTTCTTTTGTTTTCTTATCTATCTCAACAACTAATACAATAACCTAGTTATAATCATGCATAAACGTTAAATATGTTAACCAAATAATGAATCATTAGTAAATGGCTAATCTTACGAGCAAATTAGGGGTGAACATAAATGAGATATCATAATGGGCATTCATTATTGATTTATAACAAAAGAAATGACATCTTTATTAACACATCATATTATGTTCATTGACCGGTCAATCAAATTGCGTACTTGATTATGAACATATAGATCTGATAAAGGTTGAATATGCTCTAATAAATTCAAGAGATTGAAAGAGATATGCCAACTTGTATTAGTTAAAAGAGTTTTGGGGTATAACAAGTTTTGAATTTTTCATATAAAATTGGTTTAGTTGCTATAGATCTTTAATTAGTGTATAGAATAGAAAACTCATATTCTCAAGGGTCACACGATATATTTGCCTATATGAAAAGGTATTATGTGATGGTATAAAGATGTGAAGTAAATGAGTCCATGACTCAAACTTTAAGTGTGAGTGGAAGATGAAAACAAATAAATTATTAATTTATTATTTATTTTATCTACACTTGAAGTGGGTAATATAAATGAAACTTCCCCATTTTGAATGAGATGGATGAATATACATACACATATGATCATATGCATGAAATAATCCCGATGACTATCTCTCATAATATATACGTAGAACATTAGGCACTTAAATTGTGAATTTTAGAATCAAGTTGTGAATCGATTCATGTGATTGAGTTCTGACAATGAAAATCACAATCTGTACGTAGAATTCAACATATTATTCGATTTTCTTCCGCTCCAATTACGGGTTGATAATTATCAGTCTTGCATATATCATCTTTTGTTTGCACATAATCATTTTTCCAACGAAACTCACTTAATTTTTTTTATTTTTTAAACCACTTAAGTTTAATATTTGTTGATGATCACGTTAAAGAATTTTTTTTTTTTTACTTTTTTTTTCTAGTCTATATATATATACTATCTTTAGTTCAATTTTTCTTTCTTTCACATTTGTTCTTAAAAAATGAACATTTTTAATATATGAAGCTATTTTAATACTAATTACTTATATATTGAATTATTCATAATTTTTTTGTATACTTGGTATTTAGCTCAAGAACCGACTAATTCGAGAAACATTTTTACTAGGATTTGAAGTAATATTTATTGGATCTAAATTTACATTTTTTCTTTATTTAATCGGCCCCCTAGAAAAATTTCCTAGCTCCGTTACTATACACATGCAAATATAATATACTATATATGTATAAATTGTATGCAATTAGTTTTTATATTATATACTTAATTTCCATTCGAGGTCCTTTTTTTTTCTCAATTCAAGGACTACTTATTTCCAATGACAATTAGACTTAGACGTATTTCTTAACAAGAGTTGCGTATTATGCAAAATGAATATTTGCAATTTTGAAGGGTATTAATTATTTTCACTAAAGATAATTGAAGTGATATTAGTTATTTTTACTAAATATGTAAATTGTTGTTCACGGTAATAGTGAGCATGAGTATCATTTACATAATACTTTATCATAAGACCAATAATAAACTCATATGTTTTTAACTAGAAAAGTAAAAAAAAAAAAATTTGGCAAATACACCCATAAATTTAAGGTCCATTTGGCTAAGTTTACTAATTTTATAAATTCCAACATCCTAATTTTTCAGGAGCTTATAATTTGTTAAAATAAGATCTCAGTTCGATTGAATACTAATCCTCCTTTTTCTCACTTGTAATTCAGAAAAGAAAAAAGAGTGACAAACTCTGGATTTCATTACGCAAAAGACAATTACACAATTTTCAAATTTAACAAGAGCAGTACTACTATATAATAGCACCTTAAAAAACATATGCATGCTTAATAATATGAAGCACACAGTTTATTGATACATTAATTAATTCATATGCTTCAATTCATTTCTCCTTTAAAATTGGCATCCGACTTCTCACCAGCGTAGCTGCAGCAGCGACACTTGTAGCGTCCACAACACCGCCCGTAGCGGCAGTATCCTCCGCCACGTTTGCCGCCTCCACGTCCACCGTAACCACCACCATATTGCTCAGCTGCGGATTGAATTTATTATATGTACCATGTATACTAAAACATTAAAATCACTTTTGTATAAAATTTCATTTAATTCATAATTTATAATAAATTTTCAAACATTGTAATTACTTAAATTAGAAGGCGAATTAAATAAATAAAATCCCCCGTTTTAAAATACACACTATAAGAGAATTGATTTTTATTGACACCAAACCTTTCATTATAACTTTTCTAGCTAAATATCTTTAATGAATGGAAACAATCTTTATTGACATGATCATATCACTAAAATTTATTTCCTTAGTTTAAACCTTCAGCTAAAGAAACAATAATGACCAAATATGGTTGCAAAATGGTTGTAACTAAAGATCAATTTTCTTGTAGAAATATGTGGTGTTTTAGTTTAATACATACTTATTAAAGATAATTTTGAAATTCCTAATACACCTTTTGTTAAAATATACTACAACTCATAAATTTAATGTCTTGATTTATTTTTCCAAATGGTGTCCCTCCATGACTAAATGAAGTAATGGTAAATTTGAAATGAGGGTAAATTTGAAAATAAAAAATAAAAAATCACTAGTTTACCTTGAAATGTACTAACATCAAATAACATACAACAAGTTGCAGAACTAAAACATGGTGTATTGTATGATTAAAAAAAAGGTGAAATGTGGAATTGGAGGAATATTTAAAATGTAATGTCACAAGTAATAGCTACTAATTATTGTATGATAACGGAGAATAGCAAAATATAAATGAAAAAAATTACGGTTAGTTGATGTGTCAACGGTGTTGGAAGTCTCAGCCAGATCTCTTGCTGATACTTCTGTGGAGATAAGAATTACCATTGCCAACAAAAGGCAACTCAAAACTATCACTTTGGAACCCATTTTCCCAAGTTTTATTTGATTTTTTTTTTTGGATGAGAAAATACTTGGATATGCTACTTAATTTATAGAGAATTCCCAAACGCAAAATATGGATACAATATAAATTTAGTGGGGTTATGAGTGGGTCCATATTTAACATGGTGTTTAATGTGTTCATACTAAAAATCTGCATAAATTCAATTTATAAGTCAAGCATGCATGTGCGTAATATTTTAGTGTCTGGAGATCTAACTCCATGGCCCATTGCATTATTGGTGTTTATCTATCTTTGTATGCGTAGGTATAGGGTATGGGTTTTTTTTACTTTTTTATTTTTATTTTTTTTATTAAGGTCGTAATTTGAGAGATATAGTTTAAGGGCAATATATACTATAACAATTATATCAATTTACAATCCATAAATTTTTTTATCTATGCAAATTTGATCGATTACAATTTAAACAATTTATTTTTTCAGACAATATGTGCAAGACACACTTCTTCAATTTAATCACAAAAATCCTAATTTCTAATTTTACATATGATAGAAAAAACAAAAGTGATGATGAGGAATACTGGTGACGAGAGAATATCATATTTAGGAATGAGGGGTTTGCCCATATGGACGATGTATGTTGGTCTTTAATCTTCTTAGATCCCGCGATGAGCACCAAAAACTAAGTGTTGTATATATATACGAGTAATGAAGTTTAATGATTGGTTAGACACACAAAATAACGATGTTATATTTAAAGGTATTAATTTCTTCAACATCGGTGTAAATGGTTCTCACAAGAATTGACCTTTCAGGATATAAAACCTATCTCATAGAAATTCGATAGTTACACTCTAACGAATTTCAGAAGCAGAAATCACAAGCGTATCAAAAAACTCTACTTCTCAATCTCAACTTGATTCCGTGATTTCAAATGTCCACACATCTCAAGTATTTATAGATGTCTAAGGGTTGTATCGAAAGGTTGCAACTCTACTCAAGAATGGCAGTAAACCTAAGGGTTGCAACTCTTACCACTAAATGGTGTCACTCTACCGAAATAGTCACGTTGAACCGATTGATTACAACTTTTCACGGAAAAAAATTCGTTTTACGAAAGATGAGTAAAAACCGAAACCTCTCAAAATGGTGTAATTTATACTGATTTTCCCTCGTCATTTTGAGAGGACCAAGAGGTTTTATGCAGTACTACTTTTTTTTTTCCTGTGTGTGTGAATTTATTAAAGGGTGCAACTATTCAACTTTACTTTGATCACCCACTCTATTTTTAATTACAAAAATATATTTAATTGAAAATATTAATATACTCTTCGTAATTAAAAGAACAATAAATTTGCTAAACGCACTCATATCCAAGTCTTATGACCGCACCAAAAAAAAATTATTTCCCCACTTTTTTATTGATCAACAAATCCTAAACCTTAAATGGTAAACAACGACTGAACTATATAAATAAATGTAGTAGTGAAAGAAACCATATTAGCGGTTGAATCATTTTTAATAAATAATATTCCCTCTGATTCATTTTTTACTATCCGTTTTACCATAAAGAAGATTTTTTGTTTTTGTTTTCCTCTTACCCAAAATAGTAAAAAGCGAACACTACCCTTTTTAACTTACTCCTTAAAAACAATATTTATTTACACTCATGTCACTACTTTATTAACTTTATACCCACAAATAATAATAAACAATTCTTATCCCTTTTTAAAAATCTACCATATATATATATAACAAATAATAATAAACAACTCTTACCCCTTTTTAAAAATCTACTTTATACCCACAAATACTAATAAACAACTCTTTTATTAAAGCCCGTGTCCTTTTCCAATGGACAATAAAAAATGAATCGAAGGGAGTAATATGTAATATCAAAGTAGCAAACTAATCTGTTCTTGGTCCTCTCAAAATGAAGAGGGAAAATCTGTATTTGTGGGGGACACTATAATATAAAAGCGGCAATGTGTATATAAAATATTAAGTTGAAATTTTAGATGCCCAATATAGTTTTGATGATTGAAAATACCTTCATTCACATCCATAAAACCTCCACAATAACTATAACTATGGCACTCAAAGATTCCATGAACTCAATAATGAGTTTTTATTGCAATATGATTGTCCTTGCTTTTGAGATGAAACAACTCCGTTCTTTTTTCAAGGGTGTGTTGGTTGTGATGTGTTAGGATATAGATTAGATGTTTTGAAGATGTTAAAACAAGAACTTGTAATAGGACTAGCTGAGCCTGTTAGTCAGCTACAGATTAGTCTAGGTATAGAATAGATCTTTGGTTAAGGGGGAATAAATCTGTGCAGACCAGATGAGGTGACCAGGTGAGGTGTCCAGACCAGAGCAGATGAGACATCAGAGCAGACGAGTCACCAGAGGAGTCTGCCAGAGGAGTCTGACCAGAGGAGTCTGCCAGAGGAGTCTGACTAGAGGAGTCTGCTAGAGGAGTCTGACCAGAGGAGTTTGCCAGAGGAGTTTGACCAGAGGAGTCTGCCAGAAGACCTCTCCAAGATGAGGTTCAGTGCAGAAATATCACCAGATCAGACCAGACCAGACCAGACCAGAAGACCCCAGACCAGACGAGTCCTGACCAGATGAGTGTGACAGATTAGTTCACCCACATGGAGACTGCGTGTAATCTAGAGACAAGGAGATCTTGGAATTTCAATGATTGAGAAGAAGTAATCTGGAGAGTCAACTGATGGAGGATATGATTGATTGCTTGATTGAAAGTCAACTAATCAATCATATAATCAATCTTTGATTGATTATATCCCTCCAATTATGGTTGTTTGAATTGCTAGCTCTCCAACGACTAGTTAATTCTCACAACTATAAATAGGAGTGTTTTGGTTGAGTTTATTAGAGACAAGAGTCAGGCAAGGGCACAAAGACACACGAACTCTCCCATCACTCAACTTTGTTCATTCACGTATATACACTCTTTAGGAGTTTTTAGTTGGAGATTTACTCAACCTATTCACCACTTAGAAAGGTTGTTGTAAGTTGTTGTACGAAATATCTGGTACTTCCCAATTCCAGACAGTCAGTAAGTTGGTTAGAGAGAAAGTCCCCTTTGAAGAAAGGGAGAGTGGACGTAGGACAAGTTGGTCCAAACCACTATAAATTCCGGTGTCATTTACTTTACTGCACTTTAAATTTTCTGCATTTCTTTTGGCACTTTATTTAAAAGGGTTTTCTTAGCTGGATAACCAATTTGGGACCAACATGTGGCATCAGAGTAGTGTGTCCTATAGACCACTGTTTTGAAATTATTTTGGTGGTCACCAGGGCATATCCAATTTTTTTGAAAACCCAAATATTTGTTATGCTAATAATTTCTTGCAGAAGTGGGTTCGAAGAAAAGCAGTAGAAGATACACTAGGAGTTACTTCAAAAGAAGCTTAGCAGATAATGAAGAAGAGGTATCCACTTCTGGTTCATCATCTAATTTTGGACCAGACGAAGAGATATGTCTAGTGACAGACGAGGTATGTAATCGAACTTCCTATTCTTTTTCATCTTCTTCTTTTTCTGGACAATCAGATGAGTCTGATATGCAGAAGATGCTATTAGATCTCCAAACTTCTATACATCTTTCGTCAAAAGTTGGAAGATGAGAACTCAAAGCTGAAAGTAGAAAATCAGAAGCTTTCACAATGTCTAGGCAACTCAACTAATCTACCAGCTGAACAAAATCATACACAGGTCGAAGAGTCTTCTGACTTGACAACCAGGTGTACTGAACAAGTTAAGCTGATAGAAGGTTGGTTGTTGAAAATGTTGAGAAAGACAATGAATATAATCTGCTCAAAGCTAAGTTTGATGAACTCTTCCAACAAAACAAAATTGTAAGAGAAAGTGAGGACAAGCTCAAGATGAGATTGAAGCAGCTGACTACAACAAACAATGTTGTGTCACACATAGCTGTCTCATCTCAAAGAGAGCATGATAAAACAGGCCTTGGTTATTCCAAACTTGAATCCTCACATGTTCAGAAAGAAGAACATCCTAGAAATTTTATAGATAAGGGCAAGAGGTCAGCTGACCAGGCAACTCAGCCTAATGGGCAGATGAGTTCTAAAACTCAAAAACCCAAAAGGCAGATGAGGAATTTTAAAAGACCTCAGCCAGGCCAGCATAGTAGAAGACAGTCTAGATCTTCTCAAAAGAGGCAGAACCAGCCGACTCCTACTCAGCTGCAGAAGACCTTCAAGTCATCTGCCAGACCAGCTGGAACCTTTGATGGTTCTAGTAAGAACTATCCTTATCAAAAGAATTTCAAGTCTGTTGCTATAAGACAAGTTAATTCTTTTACTGGTCAAACTCATAAGAGAAGAAGACCTTGTAGAAGAAATAGCCATGTCAAAGGTTCTTTTGTTGAGTGTGTTTTGTGGACTTATATGGAAGAAAGATAAGATCACCTGATTCAAAAGGATGATTTATTCTTGTGGTTTTCTAAATATTGTGCTAACCCCCTGGACCCAGTAGGGTACCAAAAACTTAATTGCCTGCAGATACACAAGAAGACAAGCTGATATTTTACCCCAAATATCAGCTGAGCATACTTTGAGGGGAAAGATGAGTTGACCCAGCCTGCTAGATTCTTTATCTTGTTATTTCAAATTTTCTTGTCTTATTTTATTTAAGTTTTTTCAGTTTTAACATCATAAAAAAGGGAGAATTTTTTAGGATATAGATTAGATGTTTTGAAGATGTTAAAATAAGAACTTGTAATAGGACCAGCTGAGCCTGTTAGTCAGTTAAAGATTAGTCTAGGTCTAGAATAAGTTTTTGGTTAAGGGGGAAGAAATCTGTGCAGACCAGATGAGGTGACCACATGAGGTGTCCAGACCAGAGCAGATGAGTCATCAGAGCAGACGAGTCACCAGAGGAGTCTGACCAAAGGAGTCTGGCAGAGGAGTCTGACCAGAGGAGTCTGCTAGAGAGTATGCCAGAGGAGTCTGACCAGAGGAGTCTGCCAGAAGACCTCTCCCAGATGAGGTTCAGTGCAGAAATGTCACCAGACCAGAAGACCCCAGACCAGACGAGTCCTGACCAGATGGGTGTGACAGATTAGTTCACCCACATGGAGGCTGCGTGTAATCTGGAGACAAGGAGATCTTGGAGTTTCAATGATTGAGAAGAAGTAATCTGGAGAGTCAACTGATGGAGGATATGATTGATTGCTTGATTGAAAGTCAACAAATCAATTATATAATCAATCTTTGATTGATTATATCCCTCCAATTATGGTTGTTTGAATTGCTAGCTCTCCAACGGTTAGTTAATTCTCATAACTATAAATATGAGTGTTTTGGTTGAGTTCATTAGAGACAAGAGTCGGGCAAGAGCAAAAAGACACACGAACTCTCCCATCACTCAACTTTGTTCATTCACGTATATACACTCTTTAGGAGTTTTTAGTTGGAGATTTACTCAACCTATTCACCACTTAGAAAGGTTGTTGTAAGTTGTTGTACGAAGGATCTGATACTTCCCAATTCCAGACAGTCAGTAAGTTGGTTGAAGAGAAAGTCCCATTTGGAGAAAGGGAGAGTGCACGTAGCACAAGTTGATTCAAACCACTATAAATTCTGGTGTCATTTACTTTACTGCACTTTAAGTTTTCTGCATTTCTTTTGACACTTTATTTAAAAGGATTTTCTTAAAAAAAAAAAAAACTCAAAACGCTTTCCACTGGATAACCTTTTTGGGACCAACATGATGTATAGAATGAGTGGTGATTTGGTGGGTGTGTATTTTTAGAGGTGTGAATATATATATATATATTATATTGGATATAATTGTAATTGTATAACTGGTGCACCTATTAAAAAATATAAAATATACAAAAACATAAGGGATGAACTTAAAAATGGGGGAATATAGTTAAATGGTGGGGGTAAATAGTCGCCCCTTTATTAAATTTTAACTACATGAGTGTCCGAGTATTACGCGAGAATTTTGTAAAAATAAATTATATATATGTTATATATATTAAAATACATTTGTTCGCCATAAAATAATATAATTATATTATATAATAAATATATTCAAATAATATGTATTTATAAAATTATGGAAAAACTTTTTAATTCACGATTTTTAGACTCAATCTCAATTTAAATACGATTTTTAATATTCTTATAAAAAATCACGTAATATTTTGTTTTAATTTAGTATACATTTTAAAATTATGACATAATTTCCTCAATTATTGCCTCCCTAAAACGAATTCCTCAATGTAGGGAGATTTTCAATTCAAGCACTAATACACTGTCATGCATCTATTATTTTCTTCTTCTAAAAGTGCAATTCAAATATCAAACTAAAAGGTGTAGTGAATTTTCATAAAATTATTGAAAGTTATAGTTAAATTGAGATCACGATTTATATTTAACCCTAACGTTATTAATATTTTTTTATTTTATATTTAAAGTTTTCTTTTCAAAATATTTTGAATCTATAAGTTATTTAAATAATATATTATACAATATAAATATGCAGTTCATTGCATGTATAAAATATGTTGTTAATATATATGTCATTTAAATTATATAATAAATAAATTCAAGCATTTTCAAAATAAAAAATAAAAAAAATAAAAAATTATTAGTAGGTTTTAATACAACTTTTGATTTAAAAAAATAAAAATTATGTTAAATAAAATTGATATTCAAAATATAAATATTTATAGATGTGTGCAGGGTTTAAATTCATGTGATTGCATTTCAACACAAACATAGTGTCACATATTAAACAAAATTAAGTTAAAAACAAAATGATATATCAAGTTTGATTTAAAATTAAAAATGATCAATAAATATAATTTTTGTTTACTGTGTTTTCTAGATAATACGAGTTTATCAATTAAATGTTATATTTAAGATAATTAGATTTTTTTAATAATTAATATTTAATCGAAATCAAAATAATTTAATATACTTAATTATATCTTTTATTTTTTCACAAATCAAGATTTTCTAAAAATGAAATCCTCAAATATAGTGAAACAATAAAAATAACTCAATTAAACAATAAAATTCACATAATTAGAATTTTTTAAATTTATTTAATCAATTCAGTACGTAATAGTATGTAGAATTAAATATACTTAAGTTACCTAGTTGAATTACTAATACATTAATATTTTTTAAATATAGAATATCCTAAATATAGTTAAAAAAATGTAAATTAGTATAGTTATAATAAAATTTATGATATACTTTTGTAAACTCAACTTATATATAATAATATTTTAAGTTTAAACATGTTCATTACATGGTTTAATTGGTAAATATCATGAATATTGCTTATGGGGTACAAGGTTCAAATCCTTTGTGAGTACAATATTTTTTGTTAGACTCCTTATCTCAAGAAGTAATTAGTGGTACTCCAAGAAGTAATCAATGTGTATTTTGAAAAAAAAAATCAAAATTGAACTTAAAATCGAAATGTATGCTATGCACTTGAGTGCATGCTAGAATTTATGTGTATATATATAAAATATTCTCTTAACATTCTCCCTCACTTGTGTGCTGAATTTTCTACCTCAACCTCTTAAGCACGAGACTAATCGAGTGAATAAGTAATTAATATGAGTGAAGTTTTTTTTCCCTTTTATTTAGGTTTCCCAGATCTTACTCTGACACCCCGAAATAATTTCATCACATCTAAAAGCACGAACTTAAAAAGAGATATATAATTAATTCATTTATATGAGTTCCCTTAGTGGTCGTTTGGTTCACTGGATTGGGTGGGACTAAAACACGGGTGAGACTAAAGTTTTGGTCCCACTCAATCCTATGTAATATTGTGTTTGGTTTGAAGGTTTATGGCTCAGGATAAAATAAGGGTCCGGGTCATAAACTTATGTAATCCATCAAATGAGGGACTAAATAATCCCTTAGAGCCCGTTTGTTTGGGAATATGGGATAATAAATCATGTGATATATTTTACCTCATATGTGGGATAAGGAGGGGTATTGCAAATAGCACCTCTCAAGTGACATTTATAATCAATTGAAATTGGGTAATAAAAGTGCGGACTTGTCAATTTTACAGGGCCTTTGGTAAATAAAATATATCTTAACAAACAGTGGAATTTGTGGGATAACAATCAATATCCCTTCTTTTCCAGGCAAACAAACGGGTTCTTAGGGATGGTGGGTGGGACTCTATAATCCCGTACTTTCAAATTACTATTTGTCCTCACAATATTTGTGAAAGAAAAGAAATATTTAGGAGGCTGAATTAGTTGGGGGTAAAAATGATATATTACATTTTAAACCCACTTAATCATTCAATCCAAAAAAAAAAAAAACAATCCTACAATCCAAACACGCATTCCTCCTCAAATAATCATATTTAATCCAATTCCATATAATCCAATCTCATCTAGTCCAATCCCACATAATCAATCCGATCCTTCAAACCAAACTACCCTAATGAAAATAAGGAACGGCTCGAATTGGTTACATCCTAAATGCATGAATGTACATTATATTTGGTATTCGCTGTACTCTATGGATAAACTGGTCCCTATTCATATAGATAAGATAATCAATTATCATTTCACAAATTAATAGCGTATGGGTTTTTTGCTATGCAGTAGGGACCGAATGGTTCAATACTCCTACTTGCGATATGGACTAGTCATAGATAATATCATAAAACTCCATCAGACTTTAATGTAAACCGTGTTGTGTACGAAAATTGCAAAATAGAAAACCATTGTTCTATATAAAATGGTGGATTTCTATTATATAAATCTAGTACACACATTATGGTTTGTACACGTTGATATTTATTGGAAACTTAGCTAATAAATATATATCATATATGTATATGTGTATATATATATATACATGATTGATACCCTATCTATTATTACATTATTATTAAATACCAATCGTATATGTATATATGATTTCAGTTTTACACATGGGATGTCATAGAAGTTTAGAGTAATAGATAAATTAAATGTCATTTGATAAGACTTGAGCAGCCCGTGAAGCCGATGCTACATGACATAGACTCTAGGACTTAAATATTATGTGAATTTTGTGCACCGTCAACAAAATTAAAGTATATACAAAAAGTAACATAAATCAGTATAGATGAGGTTTTGATCCATTTTTAATTATAATATTTAAAGTATTATGATTGGACCAATATAAATAATAGTCTAACAGACGTCAAGTTAAATTTTGAAAATTTTACGTCTTTTAATAGGTAGTTGAACATTGTAGTTGTTCATTTATTCTATCGTTGTGGAGTGTCAAATGTGAAGTATCTTGTCTGCTGAGCTTGATTCAATAGTAAGCTATATTGTAAATGTGTTAGCCGTAGAAGTTAGTCAAATTTGGGGTCCCAGAGGAGGTGGACCAGGTGAGGTTGACCAGAGGAGTCTGACCAGAGTAGTCTGGCAGATGAGCTACCAGAGGAGGTCCATCAGATGAGGTATACCAGAGGAGTCCTATCAGAGGAGGTCTGGACCAGAAGTCATCTGATGTGAGTAATCAGAATCAGAAGAGGTCAAGTCATCTGATCCTAAGCTCGTTATACGCGAACTACACCAAATTGAAGCTAGCTCGATGGCGGTTCTAACTGAATCAACTGGACCGGTTATTGAATTCGTTAGCCAGCTGGATAACTACCTTACATTGAGTTTGTTACAACTGAATCAATTCTAGGGTTCATCTCAATCTCTGTTACTATAAAAAGGGGGCTTCTCAGCTGAGAGAAGTAGAGAAAATAACAATCACAGGTGAGATCATTATTGAGAGCAAACACAGAGAGTTTGTGAGATTGAGTGAATTGTAACTTCTTCCATTTCTACTTAGTGAAAAGCTATCCTCTCCGATCCCGTGGACGTAGGAGTATTAATCTCCGAACCACGTAATTCTGGTGTTCTTGTGTGATTTCAATTTCGTTCTTATTGTTACCATAATTCCGATTCCCCGATTACAAGTTTTCTTGTGAATCCAAAACCAATTAACAAGTGGCGCCGTCTGTGGGAAGCAATCATGGCTGCAACTAAGTTCGACATTGAGAAGTTCACGGGGAAGAACGATTTCAGCTTATGGAAGATTAGGATGAAGGCTCTCCTGGTACATAATGGTTTGTACGAAGCCTTGTTGCCACCGAATCAGGTGGCTTCTGGAACTAATCCGGCGAAGGTAGAGGAGAACAAGAGGAAAGCACACAGTGCGTTTATCTTGTGTCTTGGGGATAAACCATTGAGGGAAGTATCGAAGGAGAAAACCGCACTTGAAGTCTGGAATAAGCTGGAGCAGTTATACCAGACCAAGTCTGTTACGAACAAGTTATACATGAAACAAAAGCTTCAAGTCTTCAAGATGAGTGAAGACAAGAATCTTGGTGATCAGTTGGACGAGTTTAACAGATTGGTGGATGATCTGGAGAGTTTGGATGTTACAATTGATGATGAAGACAAGTCATTGATGCTGTTGAATTCTCTACCTAAGTCTCTGGAAAATTTCAAAGATGTCTTGCTATTTGGAATACAAGATCAGGTGATGTTTGATGATATTCAAACTGTCCTGAAAACCAAGTTTCTACAGATCCAAACTGAAGGGAAGAAGCCTGTTGAAGGATTGAATGTTCAATCCAAGAAGAAGAAGGGGTTTCAGTCCAAGAAGAAGGATGGTGGAAAAGGGAATAAGGGTGGGAAGAAATCTGATTTTGTTGAGAAGAGAAAGTGTTTCACTTGCCATAAGGAAGGTCATCTGAGAAAGAATTGCCTTGAAAGGAGGAAGAAAGATAATCAAAATGATCAAGATGGAAATGAAGCAGTGGTGGAGGTTGAAGGATATGATAGTGCAGAAGTCTTGATGGTTAGTCATGAGAGACTAAGTCAAGAATGAGTCACGGACTCTGGGTGTACTTTTCATATGTGTCCACATGAAGACTGGTTCCTGAATCTTGAGAAGATTGATGGAGGTCTTGTTCTTTTGGGTAATAATGAGAGCTGTAGAGTGCAAGGATCTGGTTCCATCAAGATCAAGATGTTTGATGGAGTTGACAGGATCTTATCTGATGTCAGGTTTGTTCCTGATTTGAAGAGAAATCTTGTTTCTCTTGGTACATTGAATTCTAAGGGTTTTGAATTCAAGACAGAAAAGGAAGTTCTGTCAATAACCAAATCTGAAAGAATTGTTATGAGGGGTATGATTAAGAATGGTTTGTATACTTTGATTGGAAGAACTGTAACAGGATCAGCTGATGTTGCTATGGAGTCTTCTGATGTCAACTTGTGGCACAAGAGATTGACACACATTGGTGAGAAGGGCCTGGTAGAGTTATCCAAGAAGGGAGCAATCCCTGGAAAGAGGATATGTAAGCTGGAGTTCTGTGAAAGGTATGTTCTGGGGAAATCAAAGAAGCAAGCATACCAGAAAGGGAAGCATACCACCAAAGAGGTTATGGATTACATACATTCTGATGTATGGGGACCAGCAAGGGTATCCACTCATGGTGGAGGCAGGTATTTCCTTACCCTTATTGATGATTATTCCAGAAAGGTTTGAGTTTACATTCTTAAACAGAAAACTGATGCCTTCTCTAAGTTCAAAGAATGGTTGATTGAACTTGAGAATAAGAGAGGCAGAACTATCAAGCACTTAAGGACTGATAATGGGCTTGAATTTCTATCAGAAGAGTTTCAACAATTTTGTAGGGAGAAAGATATTACTAGGCATAAAACTGTTCCTTCAAACCCCCAGCAGAATGGTCTAGCTGAGAGAATGAATAGAACTATTCCGGAAAGGGTTAGGTGTATGTTATCTGATGTTCATCTACCTAAGAGTTTTTGGGGTGAAGCTGTTAACACAGCTGTGTATCTCATTAATAAAGTGTCATCATCTGCTATTGAGTTTAAAACCCCAGATGAGATCTGGTATGGAAAGATATTAGATTACTCAAAGTTGAAAGTGTTTGGATGTCTAGCTTATGTTCATGTGAAGCAAGACAAACTTGAACCTAGAGCTTTAAAATGTGTTTTCATTGGGTATCCAAAGGGTGTCAAAGGGTACAAGTTGTGGTGTCTAGAGCCTGGGAACCAGAAGTGTATTACCAGTAGAGATGTTGTGTTTAATGAATCACAGATGGGTTACAAGTCTGGTGGAGGTGATAGAAAGCCATCAGCTGAAGAGATGGATGGTGTTATTTCTGAGCCAATTACTCAAGTTGAGGTGGAACCTAATCATGATAGTGCATCTGGTTCTGAACCAGAGCAAGAACCAGGAGAGAATGAGTCATCAGATGAGGATAGTGCACCAGTAGAGGAGGGAGAAGGAGTGCCAGAAGCAAACTTGAGAAATTATAGTTTGACAAGAGACGGGACTAGAAGACAAATACATCCTCCAGCAAGGTTTGGTCGTGTTGATCTGGTCTCATATGCACTTGTTACAGTAGAAGCCATAGAGTACCAAGAACCTAAGAACTACAAGGAAGCTCTTGAGTGTGATGATAGGGAGTCATGGATTACAGCCATGAGAAGAGATGGAGTCTCTTAAGAAGAATCAAACTTGGATTCTTGTTGATAAGCCACCTAGGCAGAAGCTAATCAGTTGTAAATGGTTGTTTAAAAGGAAGCTTGAATCTGGTGTTAAGGATCAAGTAAGGTTTAAAGCCAGATTAGTAGCCAGAGGATTTACTCTGAGAGAAGGGATTGATTACAATGAGGTATTCTCACCTATGGTTAAGCATTGTTCAATCAGATTACTTCTCAGTAGAGTTGTTCAAGAAGATCTGGAGCTGCAACAACTTGATGTTAAGATAACTTTTCTGCATGGGGATCTTATTGAGAGTTTATACATGCACCAGCCAGAAGGTTTTGTTGAACCAGGGGGAGAAGGAAAGGTGTGTCTACTCAAGAAATCATTGTATGGCCTCAAGCAAAGTCCAAGACAATGGCACAAGAAGTTCAATGAAGTTATGCTATCCATTGGGTTTGTAAGGAGCAAGTATGATACTTGTGTATATCTGGAAAGGCAAGGTAGTGATGTGATAGCCTATCTTCTGATTTATGTAGATGATATGCTTATTGCTAGTAAGAGTCTTTTGAAGATCCAGAGTATCAAACGGAAACTCAGTACCAGATTTGACATGAAGGACTTGGGAAATGCTAAAAGGATTCTTGGAATGAATATTCTTAGGGACAGAGCAGCTGGAAGACTATTCTTATCCCAGAAGAGTTACATTGAGAAGGTCATGAAGAAGTTCAACATGCATGAGAGTAGGTCTGTATCAACTCCTCTGGGGCAACAATTCAAATTATCTAAGGAAATGGAACCTAAGTCTGAAGAAGAAAATAAGACTATGATGAAAGTACCTTATGCAAATGGGGTTGGAAGCTTGATGTATGCTCTGGTCTGCAGCAGACCAGACTTAGCTTATTCATTGAGTATGGTAAGCAGATACATGTCTAACCCAGGGAAGGTACATTGGGAAGCTTATAAATGGATATTCAGATACCTTAAAGGGTCATCTGATCTGGGTTTGATGTTTGAAAAGATGACTGACCAGAATAGTCCACTAGAAGGATTTGTAAATTCTGATTTTGCTGCTAATCTGGATACCAGAAGATCCTTAACAGGGTATATCTTTACTCTTCACAATACTGCTGTAAGCTGGAGATCTGTTCTGCAGAGTGGAGTTGCTTTATCTACTACAGAAGCAGAGTTTGTTGCAGTGTCTGAGGCTGTTAAGGAGGCTTTGTGGTTGAAAGGCATTATCAAGGATTTTGGTATAAACCAAAGGGCTGTGGTCATTCATTGTGATAATCAGAGTGCAGTTCATCTGGTTAAACATCAAGTGTTCCATGAGAGATCAAAGCACATTAATGTAAGGTTGCATTTTGTAAGGGAAATCATTGACAAAGGTGTGGTTCTGATCCAGAAGATATCTACAGAAGACAATGTTGCAGATATATGTACTAAGTCTTTACCAGGTACTAAATTCAAGTTCTGTTGAATTGGTAAAGATGAGTGTATGGGATGTTCCTTAGTCCAAGTTGGAGTGTGGAGGAGAGGAAGAGAGGATTGATACTTCTCATCTGAGGTGGAGAATTGTGGAGTGTCAAATGTGAAGTATCTTGTCTGCTGAGCTTGATTCAATAGTAAGTTATGTTGTAAATGTGTTAGCCGTAGAAGTTAGTCAAATTTGGGGTACCAGAGGAGGTGGACCAGATGAGGTTGACAAGAGTAGTCTGGCAGATGAGCTACCAGAGGAGGTCCATCAGATGAGGTATACCAGAGGAGTCCTATCAGAGGAGGTCTGGACCAGAAGTCATCTGATGTGAGTAACTAGAATCAGAAGAGGTCAAGTCATCTGATCCTAAGCTCGTTATACGCGAACTACACCAAATTGAAGCTAGCTCGATGACGGTTCTAACTGAATCAACTAGACCGGTTATTGAATTCGTTAGCCAGCTGGATAACTACCTTACATTGAGTTTGTTACAACTGAATCAATTCTAGGGTTCATCTCAATCTCTGTAACTATAAAAAGGGGGCTTCTCAGCTGAGAGAAGTAGTGAAAATAGCAATCAAAAGTGAGATCATTATTGAGAGTAAACACAGAGAGTTTGTGAGATTGAGTGAATTGTAACTTCTTCTATTTCTACTTAGTGAAAAGCTGTCCTCTCCGATCCCGTGGACGTATGAGTATTAATCTCCGAACCACGTAATTCTGGTGTTCTTGTGTGATTTCAATTTCGTTCTTATTGTTACCATAATTCCGATTCCCCGATTACAAGTTTTCTTGTGAATCCAAAACCAATTAACAATCGTAATACTTATAAATCAAAAGTTGGAGGTAAATTATTAAGCCAAAAGTATCGACGACAATGATGAAGCTGATGACAATGCCAAAATAGTTGACAACATATATATATATATATATATATATATATAACGCCTGTATTGGAAACATGACACCAAGATAGAGATGATGGAGGTGACGATGATTATTAGACTTGACGACATGACGATAGTGTGGCATCATGACTCCATAAATCTTTTCGTCATTATAAAATCAAGTTTGTTCATATATTTTTAGGTACACTCTATATATAACTTATCAAATAAGATTGAATCACATTCAAAATTGAGTATTGACCAAGAAACATCCATTAAAATTAGTCGAAGAAATATTCATATGGTATTTGTCACCATGGCTCTAGTGGAGAAGAACCACCCATAAATTCGAGAGGCAATGCAGAAAACAAAGAGTGTGCCGATAAAGGTAAACAAACCCAAATATATGGAGGATCGCGGTGATGAAAAGAAAAAGCGGTGGCAACCCAGCTTCGAAGAAGACAACGATTTTTCTCTCTCTTTTGGATATGTTATGCTACCGTTATTTGCTCTTTCACGGTGTGAGTAATTGTTAGAACAAAAATATGAAAACTTATCTTATTAGAACAAAAAATATGAAAACTTCACTATAAATTTTACAAGCAATCTCTTTCAATTACATTAAATTTTGTATGTACGTATTATTATAATAACTTTTGTGTATTAACATAAGATTTGTATGTATTACATATATAATCAGATTTGACGTAATTAACATAACATTTGTATGTAATTAATAAAAGTAATAAATCACAAAAAAAGATAACAATTTTACAAAGAATTAAAAATCTTGCAATACACATATATAAAGCATAACAATAAATTAAAAAATTATATAAAAACTAATTAACGTTCAAATATACAGTTAAATGATCTTTGCCACTTTATTTTCTATCTCCTTTTGTTTTTTTGTTTTTTTTTTTTTTACATTTTACTTAAATATATATAATTTCCTTCATAAGCTGAATTATGTTTATTTTAAATCAAAAAATTTATCAATATAGATGAGCATATCACTACAAGAAATTTTAATATTGCTTAAGGAAATTGTCAATATAGCTACGGAATTACCAACAAAAAAATTCGCAGGGGGGATTGCCTACGAATTGTCTACAAAATTCTCTAATTGTATCGGCATTTTCCTTCCCCACCTACACAATAATTTGCCTACGGAAATTCCGTAGGCAAATTGTGTTGTAGTTAAATTTTTGTAGGCAAATGGCTTGTAGGTGATTATACCTAGGGATTTTATTCAGTAGGCAAATCAATTCCGTAGACAAATTGTTTTAGGTTGAGAAATGTAGATGCTTTCATAATTTGAAAATTCTGTGGGCAAATTATAGGCAATTTTCTACAAATTTTTTTGTTGGTAAATTTTTGTAGGCAATTTAATTCCATAGGCAAATCATTATTTTCTTGTAGTGTAACTTTGCGCATCAAGAAGTTGTACAACATTGAGAAAGCTTAATGATTATGTTAAGGTGTTATACTTATATTTGAAAATGTGGTAGGATGTACAACGTGGTGTAAATATAATTAAATAATGTAGAAGAAGATGTTATAACGTTACGTAAGAGGAGATCTGATTTGTATTTCTTAGCTTCTACATCAATAAATTAACATCCGTTTATACACCTACAAATTTAGATAATTGGCCGTCGTACCTCTCGACTAGAATATAATCTCAATGCAATTGAATACGTTCACTTCATCAGTTATAACAGGAAAAAAAATATGAAAAAATTGTTTGAGAGCAATAAATTCGAGAATATCTTATTTTTGGTCCAATTAACCATAAACCCTCAAAATTTTGGTCCCAATATTTTTAACTTTAATTCAAAATTATATTTTTCTTGCATAAATAGTCTCACAGTTGGTCTATCATTAAACATTGTTTTCACCCTCGATTCCACACCTTTTCAAATTTTTTATATTTATTACAAATCGGTATAATATATAAATATTAATCTTTTAGAATCGCATTTAAAAAAATGGTATAATTATATAAAAATATATAGATATAAAATTAATAGGTCAACATTAAAATTAAAGAATAAATATTAAAATATTTTTCTCTATTAATCTTTTAATTAAATAATTATTAACAAATACTCCTCCATCTGTCTCATTTTATATTGCCTCCTTGCCCAAAAAGTACAATTTTGTTCTCTCTTTTATATCTTTTATTTATCATAATGTCACTAAATTATAATTTTATGACTACAAACACTAATAAAACAACTCACTCATTACATAAAGGAGCAATAGAGAATGAGACGGAGGGAGAACAAAAATGAATTTATCAAACCAGCTCTAAATTCTTTCTGATTTTAATATATTTTGGCTGTGTTTTTTTCTTCTTGTTCTAGTTTAAAAAAATATTCAAATTTTATATTTATTAATTTTACAAAATAATATCAATATGTATAAACATTTTAATTTTAAAATTTTTTACTTTAAGAGTTTTAAATTTATTTTCAGTTCATAAAATAACAAGCTTTCGATTTTTTTTTTATAAATTTCCATTTTCATTAAAATACATACTTAATTATTGATTGTATTTAATTCCATAATAAATTCAGTATTATAAAGATTTTGAAATTATTTTTCTATTTAATACAACTTTCAAAGTTCTAAAATAAGTTTCAAGGTTTTCTTAAACAATTACTCCCCTATCCTAAGTTTTCTATCTTTCTTTTTTCTTCGGATCTTTCAATAAACTTCTAATACATACTATTTTAGAAATCTTATTTACCACCCTTTTACTCTTTTTTATTCTACATACTCCGTTTATTATCTCTTCAATCATATTACATATGTACTACACTTTATTTTATACTAATCTTCCTTAATATTCATTCAATTTTTTATGAGATTTAGAGGAAGATGGAGGGAGTATTAAATTTAATTAGAAGATATGAGATAAAAATCAGAAAAATTAATTTAAAATTGAACATACCGGCAAAATAAAAAAATTGGGACTAAGGATGATATGTGGAACCAAAATCATGAGAAACCATGATTAACGGGACCAAAATGCAATTTTCTCCAATAAATTCGCAAAGTTTTGCATAACATTAAAGAGCAGTATTATAAAGTAGTATATCTACTTGCTAGCATTCATTTAATCTAAAATTCAACAAAAGCAAAATATAGAAGTCACACAACTCCGCAACCTCTGATCTAAGTAAAGAACACACATGCATGCTTACTCATATGCAAGCACACAATTATTCATACATATTTAGGCAGGGCTACGCTTAGTTTTGTGGGTCGCCTTGAAAAGTAGTTTCCGACTTCTCACCAGCGTAGCTGCAGCAGCGACACTCGTAGCGTCCACAGCACCGCCCATAGCGGCAGTATCCACCGCCACGTCCTCCTCCACCGTAGCTCCCACGCCCCCCACCACCATAGCCTCCACGTCCGCCGCCTCCACGTCCACCGCCCCCGTAGCTTCCACGTCCGCCTCCACCATAGCCGCCACCGGGGTAACCTCCATACTGCTCAGCTGAAATGGAAACCAAGCACAGTCGGATTTTACTTATCCGAATTCAAAAACATTTAAATAATATTTTTTCTGGATTTTTTATAATATCGTTTAGTTCATAATATATATATATATATATATATATATATATATATATATATATATATATATATATATTCTGTCATGACATAAATTGTAAGGCAAGTTACATAATAATCCCCCGATGTAAAATAGTTCGTACGTGTTTGAATTACTTCTATGATTAATTATAAATTAAAATTTTAAATTACACCTAATATATATATACACACACATGGGAAAAGGGCAAATTTGGTCCTATGAGATTTTTTCAATAACAATTTTGGTTTTACGCTCTTTTTTTTTTTTTTTTTTTGCTAGTTAATTTTGTCAATTCCGTTAATTTTTGGGATTAAAACTGCAATTTTTTAGGATCAAATTATAATTTATACATCTTTTTGGGATCAAAACTGCAATTATTCTGGGACAAAAAGTAAAGAAAAAAATTACGATACCAAAAATGTAAAAAAATGACTATTTTTACAAACTTCCTATTCTACATTGGATTAAAAGTGCAATTTGCCCTCAAATTAAACTGTATGCAATACTATACACAACTCATAATTTCTGATTTATTTAAACGTGTCCGTTCATGATCAAGTGAAATAGTGGTATAAGCGGTAAGTCACTAGTTAAGTTTAAAATCTCCAAAACATCAAATAATTTATATGAAATCGTAGATCTAAAGTGATTAATGTAAAACGAATGAATATTTAAATTAATGTAACGTTATATATAATATGAATGATAATGGGGATTAGTGAAAAACGAAAAAATTACGATTAGTTGATGCATCAACGGCGTTGGAAGTGTCAGCCAGATCTTTTGCTGATACTTCTGAGGAGATGAGAATCACCATTGCCAACAAAAGGCCAATCCAAACTATCACTTTGGAACCCATTTTTCTCAAGTTTTTTTTATCGATTTGTTTTGATGAGAATCTTGTTGGATTTGCTACTCTATTTATAGACAATTCTGATGTTACATAAATTTAGTGGGGTTTATGAGCGGGTCCATATTTAGTTGGGTGTTGCAACATGCAAGAAGACTTTAATGAGTTCAAACTAAAACTCTGCATAAATTCATTTTAGTCAAACATATTTTAATGTCAGGATATGGCCCATTGCATTATTCGTGTTTATCCATCTTTGTGTAAGTAGGTAACAAATGGAGGTAGGGTAAAATGTTTTCTTTGGACGGTAAGTTTGAGAGGGTGACATAATAAAAACGGTAAATTTTTGGGCTGATAGAACAATGGCTTCAACTTTTTTAAAGTAGCAAAACAAAGGTTGTATATTATATACGTAGTTTGAGGTCAAAATAAGCCCGACTTACCCTCTTTAGGGATTATTTCAACATAAAAGTCACGTGGGCCCATTTTTTGGCTCAATTTATACCTGAGTTGCGTTCAACTGACATCAAATTGTGCGAATATGGAGAAGTGTCCGACTATATATGCCTCCATATTTATTAGATACCCATACCCCCACTTTATTTTTGAATTATTATAATATATTTTTCAAATGACTTTTATATCCTTATCATTCAAAAAATAAAAATCTATATACTTGATACACCCATCAAAATATCAAAAGACACAAGAAGAGAAGTTACAGTGAGCATGAATATATGAGAAGAGAAGAGCAAATCCACCTTGTCCAGCATTTTATCATCTTTATGACGGTGATGCAACCTTAATTCGCGTGTTTTGTTACAAAAATTGTGTACACGCAGGAGTTTTACACTACTTGTGTAAGTGCATTTGTTTGATGAAGTATAATTTTATTTTTTCTTGTAATGTTGTTTTTTTATTTATGTTTTGAGTATTGTATACCAAGATTTTCGTATTTTTAGCCTATAAGATCGATGATAATGTGTTATTGTTATTCCCATGTTTTTTTATTTGAAAAAAAAAATTGCAACACTGATTTTCGAACCTGGTTTGTTGAAAAATGGTTTGGATTTCGACAAAAACCTGCCGAAAAATCGTTAGAGTTTCGAAAAGACTTATTTTATCGAAATTTTAGTCATTTTTCAATACGTTTTGCCGAAATATGAGCTATTTTTCAAATAAATATTGTTGAAATGTAGTGTTATTTTTTTTTTCTTTCGAAATTTGGCAGTCGTGACATTTGTGAGGTCGCTGACGGTCTTGGTGTCGGGATCGTGGCGTTGCGTGAAAAAAACGAGAAAGAGAAAATGAAGTATGTGGAACGCTAGGAAAGAGGAAAGGGATTTTTGTGGGTATAATAAAATTTTGAAATAATATTAGAGGCAAGGATAATATAAGTATATTATGGAGGGTGTATTTAATAATTATTTAAGGACAAAGTATAGAGTGAAACTGATTTATACATGAATCACTTAAGAGTATTAGTTATTTTCATTGAAGATTATTAGTAGTATTTACTAAATAGTATTACTGATTTACACTAAAGAGTCTTAGTTGTTCAGTGAAAATGAACCAAGACTCTTCAGTGTAAACCAGTAATATTCTTCAGTAAAAACAACTAATATTCTTCAGTGAAAACAATTAATATCCTTCAGTGTTTCATATATGAACAAATTTCACTCTATACATACTCTTATTTAGAGGGGTGTATTCAATTGAGATTCTATCAGATTTTTTTGGACTTTAAAAAGTCCGTGGATTTAGAAAATTTATAGACTCCATGCAGAGTTTGATTGACTTTTTTATTGATTTATTTAGATTTTCATAGACTTTATAGGATTGTGGAATACATTTTTTTATTGATTTACATGGATTTACATAGACTCCGGCGCTGGAACCATTGGTGCAAATATATATGAGCCACACTTCTATATTAAAAAAAATTATCCAAATTATTTTTTTTAAAAGAAATACATTAGTTAAAAAAATACATTATTATTTCATCTTCATTTCCATCACTGTTATACCTCGCCCTCATTAGAAGTCTCATGTTGTTAGAAGAGATTTTGGAGAGTAAAATTTATTTATATTTTTTGAAGAGTAGACTTGACAATGGGGCGGGTAATCCCCAAAGCAAACAGGGACGGAGAATTTTTTTGCCCCGTAGGAGGGGACCGGGATAGTATTCTCAGCCCGGGGGATCCCCGTCTCTTTCCCGGTGGGGAGCCGCATTATTTTTTATATAATTAATATATTTATATATAATTTTAATGTTAAAGTAAATTACAAATAAATATTTCATAGTTTCCTACACAATTAACTATTTATTAAAAATTACATTTTTTTTTATTAATGTTATGTTATTAGTTCCAAATTATATTATTTTCACTTTAGTATATATGTTAATTAAAAATATTAGAATTAAAGGTTCTTCAAATTGTTTAAATTAATTTTTTTTTAACACCAACCTAAAGTAATTGTTGTGTATATTTAAAGTTTTTAATTTAAATATTTTTTTATATTTTAAAAATAAGATAAAAAAATTAGTAGGCGGGGAACGGGGAATCGCCGCGAGACGGGGATGGGGGGAAAAATTCTCATTTATTTTGCAGGGCTATTAGCAAGAGTACAAAAGGCAAGAGCTATTCTCTCTTGCTAAAGAAATGATGTGTGACACGCCCATTGGTCATTCACATACCGGTCAAACTAATATAATGTTGAAAGTTATAACATAATATGTTATAGTTAATAGCAAGGGTCAATTGTTACTAAAACTTCTCCCAGTAAAATAGCAAGGGTCAACTATTGCTCAAACTTCTTCATTTTCCCTAAATACAAATAGCAATCCTTGCTATTGAGCAATTTGAAATAATTATATCCGGCAAATAGAATAGCAAGGGGAAGTACCACTTACTATTGAGAATTTTGAAATAATTAAAATAAAGTAAAATAGCATGAGTTTTTTCTTATTATTGAAGAGATATATATTTTTTATTTAAATCTTTCAAATAATTAAATTGAAATTATGGATTAGTCCACAATTAAATTCTAATTAAAAAAATTTCTAAACCATAATAAAAATAAATACCCTTCTCCTAAAAAAAAAAAAAAAAAAAAAAAAAAATAAGAAATCACATTGTTTGTATCCAAACCCGCCCTTGCATTTATCAAATAAACCCTTTCTTATATGCTTTTCTCAAATGTCTAACGACTTTTACAGAATAAAATTAATTATTATTTTTAAGTAATATTAATGTGAGATAAAATAACAATAATTTTTAAAATTGTACACATAATGTACGGTCAATATAATGTCTAAATAAATCAAAATTATTTAATTTAATTTACTTAATTTAATTATAATATTACCCATAAATTATAATTTTCTAAATTTAAAGATTTCATTAAAAATGGTGAGATAAAACATAAGTTGGTATAATTACAACATAATATTTAATGTCATTGTATAGATTGAAGTTAACATTGCACTAGATTTAAAAGATGATGGAGAAAAAGTTAATCCTTTGTCTTTACAATTTTCTAATAGTTTAATTGAAAATAAAATCTTAAGTTTTTCACAAATTGCAATCTAATATAAAGTTTTGAATTTTTTGAAAATATAGGGAGTTGAAAATGATGTATACGATGTTGATATCATGGTGCACAACACTAGCATGGTGTCAAATATTATTTTGACAGCAGAACACCATGAGACGTCCGACGCAGACTTGACGACCAATATCGACTTGACGTCTAATGTTAGGAGCCACGATCAACGTTAACCGTTGCAACCTTTTTTAGGTTGCGGTAACAATTATTGTTGGTCTCAGACGAGTCTAAAATACTATGTGGAAGGAGGAAATACACATATGTCAAATCTTTTTCCAAAAAGATCTCTTAAACACTGACTCAATTAGCTTGAAGATCATCCTGAAAATTAATCTATTAGAGACTTCTAGACATGATCCAAAGAAACTCAGTGTAGAGTGTTCAGTGAGGCTATGGTCAGATAACATACCTACTAACTAGGGTTGTTCACGGTATGAACCAAAATAGATATTTAAAATTATCTGTGTCCGTACTAAAGTTCGGTTATATTAAAATTCGAGTGTCTGTATCTGTACCAAAATTTTGGTATGGTACGATACCGATATTTAATTTTTTAGTACGGATCAGAATGGATTTTATAATACAAATGGACCGGATTAGATCGGAACGGTACGAAGCGGAGAAAGAAGTCAACAATTTTTTTTTTGTTCTTTTTCGGTGCGGATTTCGATACGGGTTCGGTAATCTCCAAACTCCTGTGAACAACCCGACTACTAAGAACTCTGAAGTTTATCCATTGGATAACTATCTAATTAAGTCTGAATGCAAAAGATGTGAGCCCTAAAGTTTTGTACTCGTTTTAAATTTCTTGAAACTGCTTTTCTGACTTAGTTTGAAGCTTTGTGGTTAAGAGGTTCAATGCACAGTTTATGCAGTAAGGATGATAGGTTCAATCCTGATTAAAGTATGCTGAATGCTTAGATGAATATGACAATTATAAAATATTAAGCAAAATAGTAAAAGATCACAAATACAGAATGACTCTATAACTGAAGAAACACTTGGGAAGTTATAGTTGTTTCGAGTGTTTCTTTGTCTGCTTGTATGCTTGAGAGTCTGGTTGAAAGTCCCGTAACCTTGTTTGGGGCAAGGTCTTCTGTATTTATAGTGTTTCTTGAAAAACTATCTATTGGAGAGATAGAGCCAAGCATTTCTATTTCAAATAACATGTAAACGAGCAATGGATCATCGACACTTACTCAAAACAACCTCTGAGAACACTTCAACACAACCTTCATTTTGCTTACTCTTTTCCTCTTAATTAAATTAGCCTCGTGAAAAGGTTGGTGTTATTTGTAACTTGTAATCTGTTGGGAAATAATTGTAATAGTTTTGATTTAAATGCCAAAAGGTTTCCCCTAAGTAATTATAAGTAAATAGTCTTGTTTTTCTTTAACTTAATTTAGATGTCTAAAGGTTCTCTCTAAGTAATTGTAAGTAAATAGTCTTGTTTTCATCGTGCTCCTCAACTTGCTTTCGATTTAAATATTATTTTGGAGATTTAGTGGATGAACGACTTTGAAGGCAGGATGAACGCCTTTAAATTTGGTGAAGAACGTCTTGTTGAATATTCGAGTTGGTGCGAAGAACGTTCCTGAAGATTTTCCAAATCTTCAAGGAGAAACGCTGGATAGGAGGGCTACTGGACCTTGGTCTCCGATCGAAGGCCATTCGTAGTAGACTTGCGTGAAGAACGCCTTGAAGCCGCAAAGAACGCATTTGAATCTTCAAAGCCCGCGAAGAATGTCTTCATAGATTCTTCAAATCTTCAAGGAGAAACTCCGGATCGGAGGGGTTATGGACCTTGATCTCAGATTAAACGCCGATTCTGATCGCTTTCCATGAAGAACGATTTTAATCTTCAAGAGCTCTTGAACTTCTAAATTTTTTGTGTATTTTGTGTGTGTCAAATGAATGAATGAAGACCCCACCCTATTTATAGGGCGAGGAGATGAAAATTTTCCTCCTTTACGGTGCCACATGATGCGTTTTGATTGTTCGATGCCGATTTGATGGGCTTTAATTGGTCAACTATCAATTTTGGCTGATTTGATTTGATTTTCATTAATTATCTTCCTTTTTCAGGCAATATATTATTTAATCTTGCTTATGCAATAAGTCAACTATATTAATTATCGAATATAAATATTGCAGACTCGTATTTTTTGACAGGCTTGTACCACGTATATTAAATAACAATTAATTTAATTATTTAATTTGAGAATTAATTTATTTAATTCACAAAATAAAATAATAAATTTATTTTGATATTAATATTTATTTGTACATGTGTCATCATTTAACTGGGTGCAAAATTAATTTGCTTACAACGTCGACGTTACCCGATGGCCCTACGGTAACCTCACGTCTTAGTTACTTGTCACAGGTCTAGTTATTAACGTCCCGAGCTAAGCACCACATTAGAGTAGTAATATTTGGCATAAACAACACACAAAACCCATTTTAATATTTGGTTGCAATTCGAACCAACAATATTGATTTACGGTAAAGTGATGTGTGACTTATCAGACAATGAATAATTAATTGTATTAATATATTTAGATTGGTTCGGATGCCACATAATTATAAAAATTAGTTAATACATTTAGAATGAAGGACCAAGATCATTTTTTAGATAAAGTCAATTAATAAATTTTAATTAAAAATAAATGATATAAAGATACAATAATTTAATTATTTATAATTGAATTTTAGCTTACCTTGCACAATCAATTTGTTAAATAATAAAAATTAAAAATCAATTTGTAATTAAAACAATACCATAAACAAGTCAAGCTTATATAATTCCAAGAATTTAAAATAGAGGTTTTATAGAGGGTGGGGTTAATTTCCCAATAGTAGGTATAAGATATTTACATTTGAAAATCTTGTTTAGTATATAAACTATGTGAACGTAGAATGTTAAGAAAAAGAAAATTACACTTAAAATTTTACAAAGGAATTAATTTAATTTGGATAAATAAAATAAATTAATTTAATGAAAAACAATGAATATTCTATATCCTTCTCGGCTACCTACATTTTTTTAAAGGGAGATGTCCCTACAAAACATTGTCATCTAATTTTAAAAAAGCATTGCAAGAGCAAGCCCTTGCTATTTATTAATATACAATTTGAATATACCGCCAATTAATATTCTATTTCCTTTTCAGCGGGAGATTTGATTTTTTTTCAGGAAATAATTGCAAGGGACTTCTCTTGCGAAAACATTGGCATCTAATATTGGACAATATTGCAAGAGCTCACCCTTGGTATTAATTAACATATAACTTGAATAGACCGCCAGTTAATATTCTAAATTCTTCTTGGCGGGAGGTTTGATTTTTTTGGGAAAACAATGGCAAGGGGTGTCCCTTGCTAAAACCATGTTGTCTAATTTTGGATAAACATTGCAAGAGTATGCCCTTACTATTAATTCTCAATATCTTTACACCGCCTCAACCATTCACTTTCTTCTTTGTCATTTCTACACATTGCAGCCTTCTCCAAGCATTGTTGTAAGCTCTTTGTATATTCAGGTTATTTTTTATTTGAGATTTATATCTAACTTGCAGTTGTATATCAAAGCATTATTATAAGTTTGTTTAGGATTTTCTTTCTGAAAATATACATTTAAGCTAAGCTAATTCATCTTCTTTTTTTCAAGTTTCAGATCTGGTTTTTGGTATGGTCTAAACGCTTCAAAGGGTACGTATCTTATATCTTTACACATCTATTTGGATATCTTGTTCATTATTATTCGTATGTTGTTTGAAAAATTGAATCTTGATTTCTTCTTTTTGAGATATATTAAAAATATCACAATCTCTACCCCTTCTCTACATACTCCATTATTATCTTTCTATGGCTCCAACATGTAATTTTTTATTGTAAATGTTTTTGTTTCAGTCTTATATAATTTCATTCTAACCTTTACAATTTGTGTATTTTTTTTCATATTTTTTTTTTTTTGCAGGACTCTAAAATTTACATGAGGAAGAAATCAATTTTAAATGTATTCTTTTACTTAAATTGTAATTAATTTTGTATGTTCTATTGATTTTAATTTGATTGTCTATAATTTGTATATATTACATTTTGTAGTTGTAATTACAATTGTATAATCTAATAATTATTTTAATATGTATTTATATATTGATTAAATAAATATAACATTCAATTATTCTAATGAATTTTATATATTTTTTTTATAAAAGAAATAAATAAAAGCAAGGGCTAGTCCTTGCTAATTTTTTTTTACCAATTCACATAACATTAGCAAGGGTTATTCCTTGCTTTATGTTAAGTAATGGCAGCACACGGGTTTACCACCAGAAAATATTAGCAAGGGTGGATCCTTGTTTTATGCATAATAATAGCAAGAGTTGTTCCTGACAACAAAGCGCGTGAGTTTTACTTTGATATGTTGTATAAGCAATATTGGATATTTAAATGCAAGGGCAGACCCTTGCTATATTTTTAGTAATAGCAAGGGCAGTCAACGCCCGTTGCAAATAAAACATTAGCAAGGCCACTTATAGCAAGAAGACAATGGCAATGAGTAGCCCTTGCTGATCCTAATAGCAAGGGGGTCAAACCCATATGCCAACAGTTTCAGCTCTTGCTATTACTCTACATTTTTTGTAGTGTTACATATGTACTACACTTTATTTTATACTAATCTTCCTTAATATTCATTCAATTTTTTATGAGATTTAGAGGAAGATGGAGGGAGTATTAAATTTAATTAGAAGATATGAGATAAAAATCAGAAAAATTAATTTAAAATTGAACATACCGGCAAAATAAAAAAATTGGGACTAAGGATGATATGTGGAACCAAAATCATGAGAAACCATGATTAACGGGACCAAAATGCAATTTTCTCCAATAAATTCGCAAAGTTTTGCATAACATTAAAGAGCAGTATTATAAAGTAGTATATCTACTTGCTAGCATTCATTTAATCTAAAATTCAACAAAAGCAAAATATAGAAGTCACACAACTCCGCAACCTCTGATCTAAGTAAAGAACACACATGCATGCTTACTCATATGCAAGCACACAATTATTCATACATATTTAGGCAGGGCTACGCTTAGTTTTGTGGGTCGCCTTGAAAAGTAGTTTCCGACTTCTCACCAGCGTAGCTGCAGCAGCGACACTCGTAGCGTCCACAGCACCGCCCATAGCGGCAGTATCCACCGCCACGTCCTCCTCCACCGTAGCTCCCACGCCCCCCACCACCATAGCCTCCACGTCCGCCGCCTCCACGTCCACCGCCCCCGTAGCTTCCACGTCCGCCTCCACCATAGCCGCCACCGGGGTAACCTCCATACTGCTCAGCTGAAATGGAAACCAAGCACAGTCGGATTTTACTTATCCGAATTCAAAAACATTTAAATAATATTTTTTCTGGATTTTTTATAATATCGTTTAGTTCATAATATTGACAAGTTGAAGAGGAATAAACGAGAGCTACGCTATCGAGTGTTCTAGTACATCTTGTATAGAAGGACAATTATTCACTCTCTTTATGTTGATTGTGTGCTGCAACACTCTTATCAACAATTAGGTTTAGGAATAAGCTAGATAGGATTTGAGTGATTAGTTATTCTATTGTTAGAAAATTTAGGCGCTGTGTGTTTTACACGTTTCTCATTTTAGATCTTAAGTTGTAAACTCTAGATTTTTGTTTGTATCAGTACAAGTTATAGTGAAGACTAATTTAGACTATGAAAATGTATTGAATTCCGTTTGCAAAGTGTTTTAAGTCTTTTGTTGTACTTAACTGTCTGTGTTTTTTTATATGTTGTCAACATTTTACACATCACCACTTTAAAAAATACCACACACACTTTTAGTCTAGAACCAACTGTTGTAACCGTTTCGGACCACGTGTTGGATTCGACCGGAAGAAAGCCGGAAAAGGCAAGAAGGTACCCAGAGGCCGGGACCGACCTGGCCGGCCTGAATTCGACCTCAGCGGGCTCCGACCACGAGTTTTTGGCCTCGAAAGCGAGGCCGGAAACCCGCTTGAGACGCCCGTCCACGTTCGTCCCAGCCACGTTCAAGTCCTGCCGTGGCCGGACCGGCCCGGCCAAGATCAGTGAAGTCCAGCAGAGATCGCCCGGACGCGACCGACTGGCTGGAGCAATCTCCGGCCTCGCTGTCCGCCAGGAGGCCGGCCTCCGATCACTCAAGGCCCCCGGCCGGCAAGAGAGATCTGGAGCACGTGACAGAATCAAACAAGACCCTCTCCCAAGGGGGAAAAAGGCCGCCTCCGTACCCAGAGACTCAGAGAATATTCCATCCAAATGAGGAAATTCGCCAGAGAATCGTCCTTTTTGGACACGCGTCAACACCCTAGTGGCCGGCCACCTGCAAGCCCTGACATACCAGAGCCCGCGCGTCCTCAGGGGCAGGAGACATTTAATGCACCTGTCCCCCGAGAGGCCGGAAATGACCAGAATACCCCTATAGTGAGAAAACTATAAATACCCCCACTTTTGTAATGTAAAAGAAGATTCAATCTCTCTCAGTATAATCAATACACATACTCATTCAAGTCCAGGGACTCACAACCCCTGGCAATTCTTGGTGTTCTTAGTGTTCTTATGCATTTATTGCTTTTCTTCATTCAAGCATTCATTCTAGCATTTAAGAACCCAATCATTTGATGTTTTTACCAAAGCTTTTATAAATAGTCATTCAATCCCAGCAAAATATATTTGGTAAACAACATTTGGCGCTAGAAGAAGGGTATCTAACCCATCAAACGCATATTTTCTTTACCTCTCTTTGAAGAACACTCACTGTTCTTCAAAGCTTCATACCCTCAAACCTTCAAATCTTCAAACCTCAAACTCCTCCTCTCCTGAAAGCAATGGATCCCAGAGGTCATCCCACGCCCACGGAAAGGCCACACGCGTGGCATCCCCGATTCGTTTCCCGGAGGAACCCCTCCCATCCGGGGGTCGAGGTTTCTTTACTCCTGACCAGGCCGGGTCAGGAAGACGCCGCCAGGCGGAAGAGGCGAGGGGGTGCCGGAGCACCACCTCTGCCTCCAAAAAGAAGGCCCAGGCTCGCGCTCTCAAGGGTAAGGCGAAAGCCAGAGAGCACCAAGGCGAAAGCCAATGTCGGGCAAACCCCGTCTCCACCCGTTCACGAGGCTCCGCCCATCCGGTTTTCGACCGTTTGGGCACGACAGACCCGTCTTGGTATCCGAGCCGCGTACCCAGTTACGACACTGGGTACGGTGACACCGAGTCCGTCTCCAACTCTGGGAGCACGGCCCAAATGCCCCACAAGAGGGCGGCCGAGGTCAGCCTGACCCCGGCAAACTCCGCCAGGCGCAAGCTAAGCTTCGCTCAAAGCGGCCTTTTGGGACGCGGAGTCCCCCGTGTGGCCGTTTTCGACCGAATCGGCCCCCTAGCCGACGTGGGCGACCAGCTGGCCGAAACCCCCAGTCCAGAACTCGTCAAGATGCAAAAGCAACTTGACGAAATGAAGGCGCTCCTCGAAGCGCAAGGCCAAACTAAGGCCCGGCCAGTCGCCAGCGAGCCTTTGGCGGTCGATATTGAGCTCACGCCGGTCCAGCTCAAGATCGTCCCTCCGCCAACTCCTCTCTACGAGGGGAAAACAGATCCTGAGACTCATCTGAGCAAATTCCGGATCTATATGACCGGGCGTGGCGCGACAGATGGTACGTGTCTCTCCCGGCACGGTCCATTGACTCTTTCGCCACTTTAAGCGCCCAATTCTCATCATACTTTGCGGCCAAAATTGCCCGGCCGGAAAGCTGGCATCGCCTGATGCGAATCCGCCAGGAGAAAGAGGAGTCCGACAAGGACTACGTGGCCAGAGTGGACGAAGTCATGCTGACCGGCGAAGCGGTAAGCGACCAACTGGCTTTGCACGCAACTCTTGGGGGTTTCCACGGCCGGTCTCCTATGTTCAAACACCTCACCAAGGATTTCCCTAAAACCTACGCCGAATTCCGCGCCCGAGCCGGTGACTACCTGGCTCGGAGGAAACTTCTGGCACTAAAACTGGGGGAGTCCGAGCCAGCCCCAAAGGAGACGGAGGCCGTAGCCCAAACCTCCCCCAAGAGTGGCCCTAAGGCCAGAAGAGTGGCCAAACCGCCCGGTAACTTCAAGTCCTTCGAGGACGTTGAAGTTCACCTAACTCAGGCCATGAGGCAGTCCCCCGCACATATCTTCAATGCGATCCAGCATCGGAACGTGCTTCCCAGGTCAAGGCCCTATTCAGGAGACCGGTCCCGGCTGGACCCTAAAAAGTTCTGCGCTTATCACGACTCCATTGGCCACAATACGAGCCAGTGTCGTGATCTCCTAAAGCATCTTTGGAAGCTGTTTGACGAAGGGCGTCTGAACGACCTCCTTCAGAGGCCAGCCGGCCGGCAGGACCAACAACAATAGCAGCAGCCCCAGCGCCACCCTCGAAGGAACGAGGAAGGCGGCCGGCCTCTTAGGCCGGTCGCAGCTTTGGAGGAAGATAATGACGAGGATGACCTCCTCCCCCCCATGAATCCCGGCGGTCGGGTCAACATGATCCAGGCCGGCGGAGGGAACTTAGGCGGCCTCACCCCGATCTCGACGTAGTCCAACCGAAAACGGAAAGCAGAGGTCCGGGCGGCGACCAACGTCAACTTGGTCACGCCCCCAGAACCAAAGATTCACAAGAGCTTGGAGATAACTTTCTCCAACCAGGACAGGACCGGGGTGCTGTTCCCGAAGGGCGATGCGTTGGTGATTGCCGCCCAGATCCTGGGCAAAGAGGTGCAACGCATTTTGGTCGACAATGGGTGTTTTTGCAATATCATCTTCAAAACAGCCCTAGACCAACTCGGAGACCTCGTCAACTTCATCAGGCCAATCGACCTTCAACTGAAGGGATTTGGGGACGCAACGGTCGCCGCGTACGGGAAGATAAAGCTCTCCATGGAACTCATCTGCTGCTACAACAAGGAGGTCAGGATAACTAGGCCGTTAGATTTTATAATTGTAGATCAGCCAAGCTCGTATAATGGCTTTCTGGGTAGGCCCTTCTTAGAAGTTTTTGAAGCTGTTGCTTCTTCCTACTATTATTGTATCAAATTTCCCACCCCCGAGGGGGTGGTCGGCACCATTAAGGGTGACCAGGCAATGGCTAGAAGGTGTTTGAACTATTCCCACTCTCATTTATTTTCAATTAGCAACAACCAAACACCGGACGGGCCACACCCCGACTCTGAAACGGCCACTCCGGCCGCAGAACCCGTCACGGAGGTCGGATCCACATCGGCCGACCCCTAGCCTATGCAGATCGACGATCCCGAGCCAAGGATTGGTTTCGAACCATCCGAGCTCGATCTCGATCCCAGATTCGATCCTTTCGACCGGCGGCGCTATGAGTAAGCTACGGCCTTGGAGGATTTGGAACACATTCCGGTCGACCCCTCGAGGCCAGAACTGGAAGTCCTGATCGGCTCTCGCATACCGACCGGAATGCAGGGGGAAGTGATCGAATTCCTCAAAGCCAACGTTGGAGTCTTTGCCTGGTCTCACCAAGACATGGTCGGGATAGACCCAAAGCACGCATGCCATCGTCTAAAGATCGACCCCAACAGGAGGCCGGTCCATCAAAAAAGAAGGAAGTTCGGCCCGGAAAAGTACGAAGCTTTGGCTGAGGAGGTCAAGAAGTTGCTAGACAACAAGCTGATCGAGCAAGCCCGGGACGAGCCCCAATGGGTCGCGAATGCCGTCCTGGTCAAAAAGACAAACAATGCCTGGAGGCTATGTATAGACTTCACCGACCTCAACGCAGCATGCCCAAAAGATCACTTTCCGATGCCGCACATCGACCACCTGGTGGATAGCACGGCCGGTCACGAGATGATGTCCTTCATGGACGCTTTCGCCGGCTACCATCAAATCCCCATGGCCGTTGAAGACATCAAGCACACTTCATTCCACACGGAGAAGAACATATTCTCTTGGCTCCGGATGCCTTTCGGTCTGATCAACGCCGGCGCGACCTACCAACGCCTAGTCAACAAGATGTTTGCAGATCAGATCGGAAAGACCATGGAGGTCTACATCGACGACATTGTGGTGAAAAGCTTGAGGAAAGAAGACCATCTCAGGGATCTCGAAGAGACTTTCAAGATCCTCAAGGCCTACAATATGAAGCTGAACCCGAAGAAATGCAACTTTGGGGTGGAGGCCGGCAAATTCCTGGGACACATCGTCAGCCAGCGCGGGATCGAGGCCAACCCGGCCAAGATCAAGGCCGTCCTTGACATGCAAGAGCCAAGGACGATCAAACAAGTGCAACGCCTGACCGGATGCCTCGCCTCTCTCAACAGATTCATAGCCCGGCTCGGAGATAAAAGTAAGCCTTTCTTCTCGACTATTAAAAACGGCAAATTTTCTTGGAGTAGGGAAAGTCAAGTAGCCTTTGCGAAACTTAAGGAATATTTGGCAAACCCACAAATCTTAGTCAAGCCAGTCCCAGGGGAGAAACTTTACTTATATCTTGCGGCTTCCGAAGTCGCACTGAGCGCGGTACTAGTCCGGGCGGATGGTCAGAACCACCTTCCGATCTACTTCGTGAGTCAAGCCCTACACGATGCCGAGCTCAGGTACACTCCGCTCGAAAAACTAGCATACGCTCTGGTCATGACCGTAAGGAAGCTAAGGCCTTATTTCTTCGACCACCAAGTAGAGGTCCTCACTACTCTACCCCTTAGGCAAGTCCTACACCGGCCAGACACAAGCGGCAGGTTGTTGAAGTGGTCTTTAGAGATAGCTCAGTACGGGGTCTCTTACGCCCCAAGGACGGCCATCAAGGGCCAGGCCCTGGCCGACTTTATAGTAGAGTTAACTTTCCCACCCAAGTTCACAAGAATCAACCACCCCCCTTGGAAACTCTATGTGGACAGATCGTCAACTAATACCTGTGCCGGGGCCGGTATCGTCCTGATCGGCCCGGAGGGCCAAAATTTCACCCATGCAGTCCGCTTCAGCTTTCCGGCCACCAACAACGAGGCCGAGTATGAGGCTCTGGTCGGAGGCCTTGAATTCGCGATCGCCATCGGAGTTTTCCGACTGCACGTTTTTATGGACTCCCTACTCGTGGTCAACCAAATC
Source organism: Ballota nigra (assembly GCA_947034835.1). NCBI lineage: Eukaryota > Viridiplantae > Streptophyta > Magnoliopsida > Lamiales > Lamiaceae > Ballota > Ballota nigra. The sequence continues at coordinate 98,372,107 of OX344721.1, forward strand.
AAAGGTGAATACGAGGCCCGGGGAGAGCAGATGATGAAGTACCTCGACCTGGTTACAACCTTATGCGAGAAATTTCATCAAGTTTTCATTGAGCAGATCCCAAGGGAGCACAACACCCAGGCCGACGCTCTTTCCAAACTTGCGACCGCAGAGGGAGCTGCCGATCTCGCCAATATTCAACTTTCCACGCTCGGAACGCCCACGGTCATCCAAGCGCAAGTTGCGACTGTTCTTAGCACGGAAGAAAATTGGATGACGCCGATCGTAAAATATCTCAAGACCGGCGGGCTCCCCGAAGATAGAACTCGGGCCCGGCAACTACAACTCCGGTCATCAAGGTACACCCTCATCGACGATCTTTTATACAAGAGAAGCTTCACCCTCCCACTCCTAAAATGTATAACCCCGGAGCAAGGCCGGACCATTCTGGCCGAGATCCACGAGGGGGTATGTGGAAATCATGCCGGAGGCCGGGCCCTAGCCCACAAAGTGATCAGACAAGGATATTTTTGGCCGACCTTGAACAAGGACGCCGTCAACTTCGCGAGGTCGTGCCACAAATGTCAAGTCTTGGGACCCAACATCAAACTGTCCCCCGAACAGCTCTCCTCCATGTATAGCCCTTGGCCTTTTGCCCAGTGGGGCATCGACCTGATCGGACCGATGCCCACTGCGCCCGGGGGCCACAAATTCGCCGTCGTGGCCATCGACTATTTCACAAAGTGGGCCGAGGCCGAGCCACTCAACAAGACCAGTCAGACAAATCATCAAGTTCATTTGGAAAAACATCATCTGCCGTTTCGGCCTACCTCAAGTGATCATCTCCGACAATGGGAAACAGTTTGACGGTCTCCAGATGATCCAGTTTTGTGAAAAATGGAATATCAAGAAGGTTTTCTCCACCCCCTACCACCCGCAAACGAACGGCCAGGTAGAGGCCGTAAACAAGATCCTCAAGCACACAATCAAAGCTAAGCTTGAGGACAAGAAGGGGAAGTGGGCGGCCGAGCTACCCGACGTACTTTGGTCATAACGAACGACCACAAGGAACTCAACGGGCGAAACACCTTTCGCTTTAGCTTTTGGGACCGAGGCCGTCATTCCTTCAGAGGTCTCTCTACCAAGTCATAGTGGGCGGCCGAGCTACCCGACGTACTTTGGTCATATCGAACGACCACAAGGAACTCAACGGGCGAAACACCTTTCGCTTTAGCTTTTGGGACCGAGGCCGTCATTCCTTCAGAGGTCTCCCTACCAAGTCATCGGACGGCCCAGACGATCACCGGACACAATGACACCGCCCGGATGATCGATTTGGACATGTTGGAGGAGAGGAGACTCAATTCCGACCTCCGAAATGCGGCCTACGAGAAGAAATCCAAAAAAATTTTCAACTCCAAAGTGAAGGCCAGACAATTCCAGGTCGGGGACCTCGTCCTCAAAAAGGTTCAGGTACCAAAAGGAGTATTCGGCCCGAACTGGGAGGGTCCGTTCAGGATATCCAAATGGCTCTCCAAGGGAGCTTACGAGCTGGAACTCATGGATGGAACCCCGGACCAATACCCCTGGAATGCAATTCACTTGAAGAAATACTACCAATGATCTTGTACTATGTATTCAAAGTTCTTATCAATACAAGGCTCTTAACACAGCTCAATCTTTTCCCAAGCACCGGGCTCAGTTCAAAATCATATGCCGGCCGTATCGAGGACGGCATATCACACTTGAGCCCGGAAAAGCCACTCAAGGCCATCCAAAAACCGAGCCCAGTTCAAAAGCGTACGCCGACCGCATCGAGGTCGGCGTATCACACTTGAGCTCGGAAAGGCCACCCTAGCCACTTTAAAAGCCGAGCTCAGTTCAAAAGCATATGCCGACCGTATCGAGGCCGGCATATCACACTTGAGCTCGACAAGGCAACCAAGGCAATCCTAGAAATCGGGCTCAGTTCAAAACATATGCCGACCGTATCGAGGCCGGCATATCACACTCGAGCCCGGGTCAAAATCTCATTCATACTTATGAAAATTTACTTTAACAAGTATAAGAAAGAGCAATAACAAAACAATAAAGTTCAAGGAAAGACTGAATTATTTAAAGTCAAAACCGGTCTGAAAGCTGGGAAGTACAACGGTTTAAAAACAAGATAAATCCGGTCGGAAGCCGGTTACATTCGAAAGCAGTAAAAAGGAGCTAAGGCAGAAAAAAAAATTCAGGATTCGCCCTCGCCGGCCTCAGCGTTCGCCTGACCCCCATTCCCGGCCGCCAAAGCAACCTCGACATCACCTCCACCTGGCACTTGAGAGTCAGCCGGAGGAACCTCCTCTCCATCCTCTGCCTCCTCCTCTTCGTCACCGACCGGGGGATTTTGACCCGGCAGGAGCAGCCTGTGCCGATGGGGGAACCATGAGAGGTCCACCCCATGGACGGTCTCAAGGTCGAGGATGGGGAACCAGTAGCCCTCATTGACCAGATTCTTGGCGGCGTACTTCCGGTAATATTCCTCCTAGGATTTGGTCTCAAGGCCGGCCTGGCGCGCAACCCGGATCATGCTGGCAGCGGCCATGTAGAAGCAGAACTCGGAGAAGAGCGACGGGTTGGCGGTCGGATCCTCCGGATCGTATGCCGGCCGACTAAGGAAGGCAGCCAGTTCTTCAGTTTTCTTTTGGAGCTCCCTCTCCAACTCAGCCTGCCGGGCAAGGGCCTGATCGGCATCCCCCCGGGCTCGATGCGCCTCCAGCCGCAGATCGGCACTGACGTCCTCCATCTCGGCCACCCGATTCCGGGCATCCTCCAGCACTTTATACGCCATCTCAGCCCGACCGAGAGCGTCATCTTTTTCCTTTAGTACGGCCTCCATCTGGCCGACCGCATAATCCCTCTCCCTTTGAGCGCGGCGTTCTCGCTCTCGAATCCGGCCTTCTCCTCCCGAGCCCGGGTCAAGTCGGCCTCCAGCCTCCGCACGGTGCTGAGGGCACCGGTGAGCTCGCTCTCCACAAGATTAGCCATGATGGTCGCCTGGCTGACGAGTGCAACACAGGCCCGACCGGCATATCGAGGTCGACGCTCGGCGATATCGGCTAACTCCCGCGTCCAAGCTTGGGGCAAAGAGTTCACCGACCGGCTCATATACTCCGGCATATCCACGATGGAGCCCGGAGCCCGGGAGGAAAGGAAATCCAACACCAACGGAGGGAGACCCGAGTTGTTGCGCGTCAGTCTGCGTAGAAAGGAAATGGCGATCAGGTACAATTAAAATTTGACTTAAAAAATCTCGAAATTAGAAGACTTACGCTTGGAAACGAGCGGAATCACGACCAAAATAGGTCCTGTCACCTTCCGGGCCAGAAGTTGGCGCCGCATGGGCCGCATTCTCCGCCCCGACCGGCCCCGGCGGGGTATCATCAGAGAGGACGATAGGGGCCGGACTCGACCCACGAAGGTCGGTCTCCTCGCTCTCAGTTTCCTCCCGACCCCTCTTCCGGCCGGAGAGGCGGGGGGATGCAGGGACCTCAGTAGCAGCGGTCCCGACGGCCGGAACCGACTGAAGGGGGATGGGCTCTTCGATCGCGACCCCGGTCCGAGCGCCGGTTCCTTTCTTCTTCCTTGCCCCCTTGGCCGTCTTCTTCACTGCGCAGGCTCCAATCATAGAAAACATTTCCGGGCAGCTCTCAAGGAGTTCTGGCGGGCACTGCCTCACGATCGGGAAGTCGGGCACTGCAATGACAGGACACGAAGTGTTAAAAAAAAAAACAACACAGCAAACTAAAGGCCGGGACCCGCCCGGGTACTTACCCGTCAATCTCAGGTGACGCGGAAACTGGAAGAAACGGCCGGAAATCCGGGATTGTCGGGTCCGGAGGATGGCTTGATTCCTTTCCGGAGCCGGCAAGGACAGAATCCGCTCTCTGACAACCGCAAAGTCGAAATTCAGCTCGCGGTCGGAAGGACAAGGATAACCTACAAAGGAAAGTAAGAAATTAGACCAGTACTTTTAATCCAAATATAAACTAAAAATTCCTTACTGGGATTCTTAGGACGGATGTCGGTCGGAACGTCGATCTCCGTCCCATCCGGATACCCGGTCTTCCATGCCCCGCCGACGAAAAACCATTTCCTCCGATCGTTCCGACCTTTACTCGGTAGGCCGGTCACCAGCTTTTGTCCTTTGGTTTGAATATAGACCTCGCCGGTCCCACTCTTCTCGCCCTGGATTCGGTAGAGGTAGGTCATCTCTCCAGGGGTCGGCATCCGGTAGAGCCGATTCTTGCCAAACAAGGTCATGACGCTCACAAGGATCATCCATGTATTCGGGAGCAGTTGGATGGGCGCCTGGTTCCAGTAGTTCAACAGGTACGAGACGACCGGATGGAGCGGAAAACGAAGCCCAACCTCCATCATGTCTTGGGTCACCGCCACCATCCCGTGAGGAGGCTGGTCCGCCCGTTCATTCGGTTCGGGAGCATAAAGTTGGACGTCATAGGGGATTTCCCAGTCGGCCCGGGCATCATCAAGAAAGTGCTGGGTCATTTTGCTCTGAATCTGGCCAATAGTCCACCTGCGAGACTCCTCCAGGTCGGCTATCCGGATGGTGGCCCGATCACGAACGGTCGGCCCCCGCGGGAAATGCTCCGAATATTCCTCGAAGTCGAAAGAAAGGGAATCGACCTCATCTTTCATTTCCACGTACTCCGACCACAGACGAAAGGCCTTTCTGACCTGTTCTTGCCGATCCTGGATAACGCTCCGGCCAGCTGCAGCCGGCCTATCGGCCTCCTCGGTCTCCGACCCCGAGGCCTCATTCGCCATCCCAAGCCTCTGCTTAATCTGCTCGGCCGCGAGATTTTTGAGCAACAGATTGGTCCCCAGATCATCTCCCTCGCCATGACCATCTTCATACTCGTCTCCCTCGAGGAGATCGTCCAAGGGTTCTCGGCTCTCCATGGGTCGGGCCGCCGCCTCTGTTTGAGACCTCTCGCCAACAACCGAAGCCCCCTCCCGGGCACCTTCGCCCAACAGTGACCGTCCCGGGCGCGGGAATAGGGCATCCAAACCGTCGTCGTCGTGAGCCCAGATCGAGCCCGCTAGACGAGAAGGAGAGGCTCCACTCCCTCCGCGAGAACTTCCTCCCTCTTCGAACAAACGGCGATTAGCTCCGCCACCACCGCCGCCACTTGAGGAAGCGCCGCCCCTTTGCCCAGGCGGAGGACCAGCCCACCGTCGCACCATTGTGTAAAATAGGGTTAGGAGTTGCTAAAATTTTTAAAAATTACCTTCTAATAAACCACCACACCGCCGTTCGAAGCTCGTCGCCGCCGTGAAGAACTCGCCGGAAATCGCCTAAGAAGCAGCTGCAAATCGCCAAAGAGTGAAAACTCTTGGGAGTGAAGTGACACCCCTATTTATAGGAAATGGGTGAGGGCCTATTTCGAAATAAAATCCTCGGTTTAGGGGCCTAGGTGCAAGAAGATGAAGAGACGGTTTTGGCGTCAGACGCCTCGTACTTTGCACGCATTAAATGCGCGAGATTCGAGGAGATCAAATCATGTCACACACGTCAGCTTTCAATGCGCATAATCCGAGGCATCGCCTGACGTCATGCACACCTTTTTAGGCAAAATAAGTACAACGCACGTCCTTCCAGTCTTCGCAAAGCCGTAAGCCGGTCTCCGACCACCCCGGGCAAATCAAGGTCGGCACCAACACAAAACGGTAAACGACCACCTCGCCCCACACTAACTTTGAGCGACGAGCTGGGGGGCAATTGTTGTGACCGTTTCGGACCACGTGTTGGATCCGACCGGAAGAAAGCCGGAAAAGGCAAGAAGGTACCCAGAGGCCGGGACCGACCTGGCCGGCCTGAATCCGACCTCAGCGGGCTCCGACCACGAGTTTCCGGCCTCGAAAGCGAGGCCGGAAACCCGCTTGAGACGCCCGTCCACGTTCGTCCCAGCCACGTTCAAGTCCTGCCGTGGCCGGACCGGCCCGGCCAAGATCAGTGAAGTCCAGCAGAGATCGCCCGGACGCGACCGACTGGCTGGAGCAATCTCCGGCCTCGCTGTCCGCCAGGAGGCCGGCCTCCGATCACTCAAGGCCCCCGGCCGGCAAGAGAGATCTGGAGCACGTGACAGAATCAAACAAGTCCCTCTCCCAAGGGGGAAAAAGGCCACCTCCGTACCCAGAGACTCAGAGAATATTCCATCCAAATGATGAAATTCGCCAGAGAATCGTCCTTTTTGGACACGCGTCAACACCCTAGTGGCCGGCCACCTGCAAGCCCTGACATACCAGAGCCCGCGCGTCCTCAGGGGCAGGAGACATTAATGCACCTGTCCCCCGAGAGGCCGGAAATGACCAGAATACCCCTATAGTGAGAAAACTATAAATACCCCCACTTTTGTAATGTAAAAGAAGATTCAATCTCTCTCATTATAATCAATACACATACTCATTCAAGTCCAGGGACTCACAACCCCTGGCAATTCTTGGTGTTCTTAGTGTTCTTATGCATTTATTGTTTTTCTTCATTCAAGCATTCATTCTAGCATTTAAGAACCCAATCATTTGATGTTTTTACCAAAACTTTTATAAATAGCCATTCAATCCCAGCAAAATATATTTGGTAAACAACACCAACAAACCCCTTCTTTCTAGACCTTCAAGTTCCTTCCTTTATAGCTCCTCTGATGTCTTTCGGAACTTCTTACCAAGAACCAACGCCCCTTCCGACTCTCCCTGAATTTTATCCCTCATTGAATAAACTCCTATCTTTGTTTCTTAAAGCTCAAAACCTCCTTATCCATAAATTTGACCTCCTTCTTTTTCTTCCCCCTAATATGACCATCTGCTCAAATATATACGAAACATACAGGAATCACAAAGATGAATATACTACCTTTTTTTTTTGAAAAATTGAAACATTTTTGGAAAAATATTCAATATTCAATAATAAATATAAAAATTAATTTTATTTTCACAATATTGTGCATTCCATTCTAATCGAAATAAATGCTCGAAAAGTTGAAACAATTTCGAATTTTTTTTCTAAATAACATTATTCATCCGAGCAGTGTCTTTACCAAAGAAACTAGAGACCTTTTAATTTCAATTGTGCCAAAAGGCCCATTTGAGTCCCAGCCTTGACATAAATGGTCCTCCACTACAGTATAGTTGACATTACATAACACTTAATTTTAACTCTTTTATTATATATATCACAAATTAACATTTTTATTATATATAACACATTATAGTATCACTTTTTAAATATATATATATATATATATATATATATATATATATATATATATATTATGTAACCCTATCATATATTCTAATAAGATTGAACATTTTTAGACTTCCACCGAAATAGGAGTTCAAGGAATTTCAGGATAACAAGTGCGAAGAAGGAGCCTTTCACACTACTGAAGCATTTTCCTATCATCAATTCTAGTAAGATTGCCAACCCTGGAGGAAATCAATTTGAGAAACTTCACATGGAAATCAATTTGGGAAACTTCACATGAAGAGAAATTCCGAATCAAATTGTCCAAACAAGACGTTTATTATAGACATGTTCGAGTTATAAGTCTTCCCATAATTTTCTGACAAAATTGATTTGATCCCCAAGATTAATTTTACCGATTTTTGTCCAAAATTCTCTGACAGTGTCCAATTATGGTTCTAAATCTATAGTAAAAAGCAAAACATCATCACTTTAAAATCCAAAATTGATGATTAACGGCAAGGGTGTTAATATGACGTTTATGTGTGCTATTTATATTTGATTTTTTCTTTTCTTTTATAATTTTATTACATGTGATGTACACTAATAAATCTTAAAATTAAAGAAAAATCAAATATATTTATTACATAGGGATTCCTCATCAACACCCTTATCATAAATCACCAATTTCGGACTTTTAAACGACATCGTATTGATTTTTCCGGCCGATTCTGGATCAAATTGGATTTTGTTAGAAAATTTGAGAATAAATCTGATAAAAAATTAATTTTGAAACTAAATTTATTTTGTCAAAAACTATGAGACGATTTGTAATTTAAACTTCATAATCTTCACTCCACGGTCTTATGAAATCCATCCATTTATGTAAATCTGCCACCATTTGGTTTATGCTAAAAAATGTCCTCAACCCTTTCAATGGCCTTAAAATACTGTAATCTTCAGGGAAGTTCTTAAAAAGTAGGTCACTGTGTCCTTGAGGAAGAATCGTCCATCAGTTTTACTGCTGTTGAGATATGATAAATTACGTATGTGAATTTTACCATATTAAAATTTTGAAAAAAATGAGATTAATTTTAGAATGGAACCCAACTTGGATGGGTCGCTAGTCTCCTTCACTTATTGGTGAACTCAATTTGTAGGATCGTACCGAACGCACCCCAAATAATTTCCGCAGCTACTCAGTCCGCATTTCGATTTAAGACATGGTACTCCTACTATGTTCATAAGTGGTTTTCTACCCAAAGTCCTAAAGGGTTAAAATTTTAGCGTCACCGGTGGTCTCTCCACAAGACTACTTGCTAGTAGCTACCCTTCTCCCTCCCTTTCTCTCTCTACCTCTCATTGTTGAGATGCCTTGCCCTTCTTTTTATAGTATAAAATTAAGGTATCACTGTTTTGTTTGGGAGTTTTTAGAGTAACTTGCATTTTTTTGTCCCATGAGAATAGATTGTCTACAAAAATGGTTATTTTTTCAATATTTTTGGTCCCAGAGTTTTTGTCAGACATCTTTCACTACAACAAAACATAAAATTACCTACGGAAATTGTTAATAAAACTACGAAATTTTTAATGATTTTTTTTGTATTGGGGAATTGCCTAAAAAAGTTTCTACGTATATAGGCATTTTCATTCTCTACCTACAAATAAATTTGTCTACGAAATTTTTGTAGAAAATTTGTTTGTGGGTAATTTTTTGTAGGCAAATCAGTTGCAGATAATTAATGCCTACACATGTCATTTTATAGACAAATTGATTATATAGGCAAATTGCTTGCAGGTTGAGGAATGAAATGACTATATGATTAGTTTATTTTGAAGCCAAGTCGTAGGCAATTTTACTACGAGAATTTTTTATAGGAAAATTCCGTAGGCAATTCTAATTTCGTAGGTAATATTTTATTTTCTTGTAGTGTTTGGTCTTAAGAGAATTGCAATTTTAGTCCCAAAAATATATAAATTGCAGCTTTGGTCCAAATTTGTAAAAAGAGATTATTACAAATAAGTGCGCTCTTTATAGTAAAAAACAACTTGTTTCTCTACCTTTAATAAACTACAATTTAGTTTAAAAGATGGGGGCCCCTAAACCCAAGATCCCACGCGGTCCCCCCCTACCCCGCCAACAAAAACTCACGCACTCTCTCTCTCTCATTCATTTTCTCTCTCTCTTCTCCACTTTAATTTTATTTCTCTCTCCATGCCCTCTCACCCACTACCATCTCCCATATCCATCTCTCTCTTCCCTCCACTCATATTCTCCATTTATCCTCTCTCTATTTGCACCGGCGAAATAGCATATTGGGCGTCGGAGACAGAAGACAGAGCCGTAAACGTGCGCACAGCGGAAGAGAGAACACCGCGCCACCACCGCTTGAGCCGACATGGCCACCGCACCACCACTAATGACGCGGACCCCATGGGTGAAGCCGCGGCACAACCACCACCGCGCCTCCATGAGTGATACAAGTCTCACACAGATCTGACGCCGATATGTTCATCGATCCATGTCTTAGATCTGTTTTTCGGAAGACATTCAAATCCTCTTTAGATCTGCCGCCGCTGCGATTTGGAGGGTGTGAGACGAGCTCAACCGTCTCCCAATATTCGGATTTTACATCGGTTAAGGTAAAATTATCTTTCTCCCCTATTACATGTTCCTCTCACTAAAATTTTCGATCTGCTCTTGTTTTTTTTTTGGTTTGTTTATTTCCACACCCCAATCCGCTTGTTTTCTGTGGTTGTGAGCGATTTTTGTGCAGATGGGTTGTGTGGAATTTTGTGTAGATGGGTTGTGGCTGATTTTAAGGGTGTGTCCGTGTGTTGGTTGTTTAGATGGGTTGCACATTTAGCAGAAGGGTGAAGAAGCCAAAGTGAACCGTATATTGAATTGTATCAAGAGATTATTGATGTGTGTGTTTGTTGTGTTTATTTATATTATTGATGTGTTAATTGTGTAGTTGAATTCTCATTGAAACTATTTTTTGTTGGATGTTATGAAGATATTGGGGAGATGAATATAGATGAATGCAAGTTCAAGAATTGAAGATTGATACTGCAATTTTATATTTTTTGCACAATGTTTTTGCAAACAGTCATACATATATCAATTTTATATTTTTGGAACAATGTTTTTTTGCAAACAGTCATACATATGTAATTTTAGTTATAAATGTGTCAAATTCAAATTTAATATGTAATTTTTTAATTTAAATATGTAATTGATGAAACATAGCATGCATCACAATTAATAAAAATATTATATTTTTATCTATGCAAATTATATATGTGTTAAATGTCTATTCAAAGTATTGTTCAAAAATCACATTCAAGAATTTAATATTCTATTTTTTTTTTTAAAATTAAACTATAAATTTCACGTATGTTCAAAAATTGTGCAAATGTCTGTTCAAAGTCTTGTTCAAAAATTACATTCAAGAATTTAATATTCTAATTTTTTTAAAATTAAACTATAAATTTCACTTATGTTAAAAAATTGTGCAAAATATATGTTCAAAGTATATATGTGTTAAATGTCTGTTTAAAGTCTTGTTCAAAAAATACATTCAAGAATTTAATATTCTAAATTTTTTATAAAAAATTAAACTATAAATTTCACTTATGTTAAAAAATTGTGCAAATATATGTTCAAAGTATATATGTGTTAAATGTCTGTTCAAAGTCTTGTTCAAAAATTACATTCAAGAATTTAATATTCTAAAGTTTTTTAAAAAATTAAACTATAAATTTGACAGATGTTGAAAATTGTGGTAAAAAAAATGGTGTGCAATTTAAAATACTGAAGGTATTTAAAGAAAAAGAATATAAAAATAACTGAAGGAATTCAAAAAATCAATTTTTTATTTAGTTAAAAACAGAATATAAAAATCAAAGGAATTTAAAAAAATACAACCTTTAATTAATTAGTTTGGTTTAAAAAAGTCAAATGTAAATACTACTCCATTACGAAAGAAAAGATAAAAGTGACAAGGGCCCACCAATTTTTTAATCAACTTTGAAGGAGTAAATTAAGGGGTGGGGAGGGAAAAGGGGGCGCACGTGGGTGGCCAAAAAGCTGCAACATGTGAATAAGAAAAATGCATTGGGGTCCACTTTTAAACTCATTTGTATTTATGCTAGATTCTTACACCAAAAATTAATAAACCCACATGGGATGAACCCATTTGTAACTCCCCACTATTACATTTTCGCTCATAGATAACATAACCTAGATAACGGATATTATTGAATCAGTTATCTGTGTTTCGTAAATCTGTTATCTAGGTAATATCCGTTATCTAGTTAACAAGGTGTTCGCTCATAGTTAACTGATTTTTTTCATGGTTAACTAGGATTGCTTATCTATGTAATTTCTAATTTTAAATAATAAGATTTAAGTTAGAATTTTTTACTTAGATAACTGATTATTTATCTGTTATCTATTTTTTTGTTATCCATCATATAAAATTAACTTTTTAAATAATTCCAAACACTTATAATTTTTTAACTAAATTCGATCAAAAAAAAGAAAAAAAACCCAATGCAATATCACGAAATATAGTTCAGCCACAAAACAAAGAAATCCCAATTCTAGCCCTAACTCAGAATTCGATCTCGATCCTCCGCCACGATGTCCTCCGCCGCGCTGCTCTTCACCGGAATGCCATTGCCTCACCACCTCTCCTCTGCACAACACACCCAGCGCATGTCCACATCGCTGCGCGACGTGACGCCGCCTCAACGCTACCGCCTCACCACCTCTCCTCTGCGCGACGCATCCAGGCGCGTCCACATTGTCGAGCGATGCGACGCCGCCTCACCGCGCTGCTCTCCGCCGAAACAGCGCCGCCTCACCGCCTCTCAGAGCAATGTGCATCTAACGGATCAGGAGCTGGACTTTCTCGTTGCTATTCAGTGCAATTGTACTGTTCGCCAAGCATGGTTTGTAAACTGATAAATTGCTTGAAATTTGATCATACTTCTTCCTTCTTTGCATTACTTCATTCTCTTCTCTGGGTTGTTTGCTTGTTTTGGGTTACTTCACAAGGTGATAATTGGCTAACTGACACATTGCAGCATCTTATTATGTCTCTTAATAATCATTGTTGATGGGGAGACAAAGATACTCAGTTCTAGATGATTTCTTGGAAGAAATTAGCGAGTCACATTCAAGACTTCTTCATTAGAAAATTTTAAAAAAAATTCACATGTAAACATGGATATGCAATTAATTACTTCTCTTATGCGGATCAGTGTATACTTCTGCCTTTTTAGGATTGACATTTTATTTCTCAATTTGTTAACAATCCATTGCTTGTTTGATCGTATTTTATTGCAGATCTCGGCTTGCAGCCGTAACTGTTTCATTACCCAGCATCAACGGGTTGGAGGGATGTAATTTCTCTTCTGTGTTCAATATTTTTGGCTAATCACGGAGCTGAAGAGGCTTCTGAAGAGGAAAAAAATTTCTCCTTGGTGAGAGTCCAACCCCCTCCTATTAGTTTTGGGGGATTAATGGTTCTATTTCACCATACTATTTGCTAGATTTTTTTGTTAATTTGTGGGAAGTTTTATGCTTACTTAATTTTATTGTTACATGCTAACAATTATTTGTATCTTGAGCAAAGCTGGATAACTATATAGTTTGAATACCATAGCTGGTAAAATAAAGCTGTTTGCACAGTTGAGATATCTTAAGAAGTTCATAGTATTCTTTAGGGATGTTAAACGAGCCGTGGGCTGGCGGGCTGGCCCGTTTAGCCCTGAACTGAACAAGGGTTAGGTTCAAGCATTTGGTGGCCCATTAATTTAAAACCGGGCCTTTTTGGCCCGGACCGTTTAGCCCGCGGGCTAAATGGGCTAGCCCGCCGGTCTACTGGGCCAACCTGTTTAGCCCGATTCTTTTTTTTTTTACTTTTTATATATTTTACTTGTACAACTACAACCATATATACAACCTACCTATTTTACTTCAACTTCAAATTTTTAATTCAAGTCCAACTATATATATATATATATATATATATATATATATATATATATATATATATATTCAAGTTTTTATTTAGTTAATTTATGCTTTCACTTAGTTAATTTATTAAATTACTTGAAATTGAATTTAGCCATTTAATTAATATTTGATATTTATGAACAATGTGTGAATGTAATTTTTATAAATTTATGAATAAGGTAGGATTTCAACATCCCTACTTCATTATTATCTTTTTAATTTGGATTCATCGGTCGTCGCCATGACTCTCAAATCGTCATTATCGGTTGCCGCCCGCTCTTAAATCACCATTGGGGTTATAAATTTATTTCATGAAAATGTGAAATGTTGAACAATGTTTAAATGTAATTTTCATAAATTTTTTAATGATGTTTGAATTTTAAGTTTAAATGATATCGTATTACAATTACATGTCTATATTTTATATTAAAAATTAATTTTTTACTTTTTTTTTCGGAGCCCGTTAGTGGCCTGTTTAGCCCGCGGACCGCTAGGGTTAGGGTTAGGTTTCAAGTGTTAGTGGACAGATTAAAATGAACCGATAAGGCCCGAGACCGTTTAGGCCTACAGCCATGTAGGGCTGACCCTAATGGGTTAGGACCAACCCGTTTAAAATCCCTAGTATTCTTAGAAGATGTGTTATACCAACTGAAGTTGAATAATTATATAAAATAGAATTGTTACATCATGTATTTCAAAGATTTCGAACTTAACGTTGGTGTTTGCTTGCTTATGCAGTTTAGCAACATTTTTATCTTGAATCATGATAAATTGTGTGCGATGAGATGATTAGTTTCAACTAGTTTTGGTTCTTAGTAAGATATGTGGTAGAACTAATGTGCTTCTTCTAATGATTTGGAAATCGCATAAAAGGTTCTTGTGCAACACCTTATTGTCTTTCAGGTTTATAATAGAGAAATATATAGATCTGAAGAGATGTGAAACTTTGTTTTCAGGAGGACAAAAATTCCATGTTACAGGGAGCGAAAGAAGCCGAGAAAATGATCCTAGAAGCCTATTCAGCTTTTCCTCTTTCATTTCTTTCAATGGAAAGGTTAATATGTTCATGAGCCCTTGGCACTTTGTGCTCCCCTTTTTCCCTTTATATTGGATTAATTTTTGTAATTACCCCACTCTTATCAATAATATTTTAACTTGGTTTTTCAGCAAGGCGACACGTAAGGCCATTAATGAATGTCTCTCCAAACAAGATTTGGCAATAGTAGTCCCCGTGCTGGAGAAATTTGTGGTATGCATTTCGTGAAAATTACTGACCTTCCGTTGTTGTCATGTTACCTGATTTAAAAAACAATTTTAGCTCTGTAATTTGCTGACCCTTGTCATCCCTATGAGTAGGGAATAAACAATGCTAACAAAAAGTGTTTTCATACTTTATCCTATGGTTTTATCCACTACTATCCATTACATTAAGCAACTTAGGGTATTTTATCAAGTGTGGCAGAGCTTATCCTGCTTGTTGGTATCTTATCAAAAAGTGGAAAATAACACTTAATGCTAAGTAATGTAAAAAAGGTGTTGTATGCTCGAAATGCTAGAGTTTTCAGTAGGCAAAGGATATTGTATTCCATCTGCACAAAAATATATGTAACACATGATCAAAACATGTAGGATTGAAAACAGAACATCCTAAGCACAGCTAGTGTATTGAAACATTGATCTTAGACAAAGCTAAATATATATATCCAGCTAGTGTTTAAAAGAGTGTTTAAAAAGAAAATGTTATATATCCAGCTAGTGTCTAAAAGAGTGTTTAAATACCCTAAGCTCTGCCACACTATCATATTTTAAAAATCAATTTTAGCTCTGTAATTTGCTGACCCTTGTAATTTGTGATATCTTACTTTTAGAATATCCATTTTAGTTGATATCTTACTTTTGAATATTGTAATATCCTGGTTCTGATGTTGATTGATCATGTTTCAGGTTCCTTTGAAATTTGTTTGGGGCAACTGGAAACTATGCTACGACTTTATACATTGCAGCAGTAAAAACCAACACTTTGGACAAAGTTGAATCTGAGCTCCATTCTCTAGTTGAGGCATCTATGAAAAGCCCGACATTTTCTTAATTCATGAGGGATGTTTTGATGATTTTTTTTTTATTTGTGGATGTTTGGATGTTTGATAATTTAATGAAAATATTGACTTTTGAATTGATGGTAAATTTATTAAATTTTGTTTTGTCTTTTTATTGTATATATTTTAATTTTTTAATTTCAGGAATTATAAAAAATTGACAAAATTAAATATTTATTTTATTATAGATAATTAATATTTGTATAAAAGATAACAGATATATTTAGTTATTTTTTCTGGAATAGGTAACGCAAATATAAATAATTAGATAACGGATATTATTAGTTATCTATGAGCGAAATATTATAATTGGTATTGGCATAGGTAACGCATTTTCGTTGATTTGAATCTGTTATCTATGAGCGAGGTGCATAGATTACACCTTCTTAGATAACTGACTATTTCGCTCATAGTTAACAGATATACTCTGTTACCTATGAGCGAAAATGTAGTAGTGCCCCCTTGTAAAAATGGACCAAAAAATTAGAACGTGAGACCAAAATTGTTATTGACAAATTCACAAGGAACCAAATTTACAATTTTCCAATTGTTTGTGGGAGTTTCCTACAGTAGTATGTACTTGGCTACGTTTTGATTGCTTTGCTAATACAATCATTAGCCTAGTTTTCTATGTTTAAGTGATCTGATATTAATCAACGTTATCAATAATGAGTCACTAATTTCCTGATATTACCATTACTTTTAAGGTAAAAGAGATTCATTAAATTGAGTAAATAGGTTTTATATAAAAATGTTTCATGATGATTAGTTTATTATTAAATTATTTTAAAATATCAAATATTTAATTGGGAGTATTAAATATCTTATCAAGAATATCAAAAGTTTGGGTAAAAAAATTAACAACAATTATAATATACCGTAGCTAATTTTTTATACCCCTAAACAAATATTTGACACTCTGATTAAATATTTGATACTTTAATTTAAACAGTTTCATAGTAAGTTTGTATGAAAAAATTTCACATAACTTTGCCTAAGAAAGAAAGGCATAATTATTTAATATGTTTAGTTGGTACAATTAATCAAATTAGATTCTTCAAGCCTACGCCGCTCTTTGACAAGAGATATATAGCTTGCTGCTTTGTTGTCCACAAGCTCATCCCCACTTCCACCGTTAGGACCGTGGACATAGCCGTCACCGGACTTCCCGAAACTGCCCTCATACGACACCGTTTTCACCAAGGAAGACGGTCTTGGCTTGACCGTGTTGGCCGAGGGGGACGGCTTAGCGGCTCGATAAAAGGACATTATCATCTTACTTGTCATCGAGCCTCGTTTCACACTTGGTACTTCCATATTCATATATGTAAGACGATAGAAATATTTTTAAGTTTGTATTGTTCGTCTTGTAAGGATGCATGGCCACTCTATTTATAGATGAATAGTTGCAAATTAAATAACATAATATTATTCTTGTTGTTTGAGATAGAAATGAATCTTGTATAGTTGGAGTTAGCTACTGTGGTCCATAAGTTTATATATTAACTTAATTAATACTATTATGGTTTCAGTAATTGGCTCGGCCTTTTGGATATATTCTTGAGGACGTATTATATTTGATTTGATCACTTTATAAGATACGGAATATATACATTGACGATATTGTAAATAAATAAATAAAGTTGGGGAATAAATGCCACCTAATTAAGCTACAAGTCATTTGCAAATTTCTAACTTACTGCTTAATTAGCATTTTATTATAACTAATGGTGAGTTGTTGAGGGTTATAAAACTGAACCATACGAATATTGTTGAGAGAGAAAAAAGTTCAAATTTTCAATTACTTTCAAGTACAAAGTGAAATAATAACATACACAAATTTGACTTTAATACAACATAAGTTTAAAAGAAAAATTGAACTTTTGTACTGTTAATCGGTTTCGATTCACAAGAAAACATGTAATCGGGAATCGGAATTACGGCAACAGTATAAGAACGAAATTGAAATCAACAATAAGAACACCAGATTTACGTGGTTCGGAGATGAATACTCCTACGTCCACGGGGTCGGAGAGGATCGATATTCCACTAAGATAAGAATAGAGATTACAATTCACTCTAGCTCACACACTCTCTGTGTTATTCACTCAATTCAATGGTTTCTCACTCGCACTATTGATGAATCACACCTTCTCACAGTTGAGAAGTACCCCTTTTTATAGTAACAGAGATTGAATTGAACCCTAGTTGCGATTTGTAACGAATTCTCATACGTTAGGTAGATATCCAGCCGGCTAACAACTTCAATAACCGTTTCAGTTGATTCAGTTAGAACCGCCATCGCGTTAGCTTCAATTTGGTGTAATTCACGAGTAATGAACTCCTGATCAGATGACTTGACCTCCTCTGGCTCTGGTCATACCCACCTGGCTCTGGTCCCTTCCACCAGACTCCTCTGGTCCGTGTCCTCTGCCAGACTCCTCTGGTCATCCTCACGTGCCAGACTCCTCTGGTCAGCCTCATCTGGTCCAACTCCTCTGGTACCCCAAATTGACTAACTCTCACGGCTAACACATTAACAACATAGCTTTCTATTGAAATTCCAGCACAACAGATTATATACTTCACATATGACTCTTCACAATTCTCCACCTCAGATGAGAAGTATCAATCCTCTCTTCCTCTCCTCCACACTCCAGCTTGGGCTAAGGAACATCCCATACACCCATCTTTACCAATTCAATACAAAATTTGAATTTCGTACCTGGTAATGACTTTGTACACATATCTGCAGCATTGTCCTCTGTAGATATCTTGTGGATCAGAACCACTCATTTGTCAATGATTTTCCTTACAAAATGTAATCTTACATCAATGTGCTTTGATCTCTCATGGAACACTTGATGTTTAACCAGATGAACAACACTCTGATTATCACAATGAATGACCACAACCTTTTGATTTATTCCAAAATCCTTGATAATGCCTTTCAACCACAAAGTCTCCTTAACAGCTTCAGAGACTGCAACAAACTCTGCTTCTGTGGTAGATAATGCAACCCCACTCTGCAGAACAGATCTCCAGCTCACAGCAATATTATAAAGAGTAAAGATATACCCAGTTAAGGACCTTCTGGTATCCAGATTAGCAGCAAAACCAGAATCTACAAATCCTTATAGTGGACTCTTCTGGTCAGTCATCTTTTCAAACATCAAACTCAGATCAGATGACCCTTTAAGATATCTGAATATCCATTTCAAAGCTTCCCAATGTAATCTTCCAGGATTAGACATGTATCTACCTACCATACTCAATGAATAAGCTAAGTCTGGTCTACTGCAGACCAGAGCATACATCAAGCTTCCAACCCCATTTGCATAAGGTACTTTCATCATAGTCTTCTTTTCTTCTTCAGACTTTGGTTCCATCTCCTTAAATAGTTTAAACTGTTGTCCCAGAGGAGTTGACACATACCTACTCTCATGCATGTTAAACCTCTTCAGGACCTTCTCAATGTAACACTTCTGGGATAAGAATAGTCTTCCAGCTGCTCTGTCCCTAAGAATATCCATTCCAAGAATCCTTTTAGCATTTCCCAAGTCCTTCATATCAAATCTAGCACTTAGCTTCCTTTTGATACTCTGAATTTTCAACAGACTCTTGCTAGCAATAAGCATGTCATCTACATAAATCAGAAGATAGGTTATCACATCACTTTCTTGCTTTTCCAGATATACACAAGTATCATACTTGTTTCTTACAAAACAAATGGATAGCATAACTTCATTGAACTTCTTGTGCCATTGTCTTGGACTTTGCTTGAGGCCATACAATGATTTCTTGAGTAGACACACCTTTTCTTCTCCTCCTGGTTCAACAAACCCTTCTGGTTGGTGCATATATAACTTCTCAATAAGATCCCCATGTAGGAAAGTTGTCTTTACGTCAAGCTGTTGTAGCTCCAGATCATCTTGGACTACTCTGCACAGAAGTAATTTGATTGAACAATGCTTGACTACAGGTGAAAACACTTCATTGTAGTCAATCCCTTCTCTTTGAGTAAATCCTCTGGCCACTAACCTGGCTTTAAACCTCACTTGATCCTTCACACCAAACTCAAGCTTCCGTTTAAACAACCATTTGCAACTGGTTAGCTTCTTCTTAGCTGGCTTATCAACAAAAATCCAAGTATGATTCTTCTTAAGAGACTCCATCTCTTCTGTCATAGCTGTAATCCATGATTCCCTATCATCACACTCAAGGGCTTCTTTGTAGCTTTTAGGTTCTTGGTACACTATGGCTTCTGCTGTAACAAGTGCATATGAGACCAGATCAACACGACTAAATCTTGCAGGAGGATGTATTTGTCTTCTTGATCTGTCTCTTGTCAGGCTATAATTTCTCAAGTCTGCCTCTGACACTCATTCCTCCTCTTCTGCTGGTGCACTATCCTCGTCAGATGACTCATTATCTCCTACTCCCTGCTCTGGTTCAGAACCAGATGAGCTACCCTGTTTATCATGACCAGGCTCCACCTCAACTTGAGTAATTGGCTCAGAAATAACACCATCTATCTCTTCAGCTAATGGCTCTCTATCACATCCACTAGACTTGTATCCCATCTGTGATTCATTGAACACTACATCTCTGCTGGTAATACACTTCTGATTCCCAGGCTTTAGACACCACAACTTATACCCTTTAACACCCTTTGGATACCCAATGAAAACACATTTTAAAGCTCTAGGTTCAAGTTTGTCTTGTTTCATATGAACATAAGCTAGGCATCCAAATACCTTCAACTTTGAGTAATCTGATATTTTTCCATACTGGATCTCATCTGGGGTTTTTAAATTAATAGCAGATGATGACACTTTATTAATGAGATACACAGCCGTGTTAACAGCTTCTCCCCAAAAACTCTTAGGTAAATGAGCATCTGATAACATATACCTAACCCTTTCCAGAATAGTTCTATTAATTCTCTCAGCTAGACCATTCTGCTGAGGGTTTGAAGGAACATTTTTATGCCTAGTGATACCCTTCTTACTACAAAATTGTTGAAACTCTTCTAATAGAAATTCAAGCCCATTATAAGTCCTTAAGTGTTTGATAGTTCTGCCCCTCTTATTCTCAAGTTCAATCAACCATTCTTTGAATTTAGAGAAGGCACCACTCTTCTATTTAAGAATATAAACTCAAACCTTTCTGGAATAATCATCAATAAGGATAAGGAAATACCTGCCTCCACCATGAGTGGATACCCTTGCTGGTCCCCATATATCAGAATGTATGTAATCCATAACCTCCTTGGTGGTATGCTTCCCCTTCTGGTATGCTTGCTTCTTTGATTTCCCCAGACCACACCTCTCACAGAATTCCAGCTTACATATCCTCTTCCTAGGGATTGCTCCCTTCTTGGATAACTCCACCAGGCCCTTCTCACCAACATGTGTCAATCTCTTATGCCACAAGTTGACATCCGAAGACTCCATAGCAATATCAACTGGTCCTGTTATTGTTCTGCCTATCAAAGTATACAAACCATTCTTGATCATACCCTTCAGGCAAATTTTTTTAAATAGGCCAAATACCAAATTCAATAGTACAAATAGGGGTCCTGAAAAAATATTTTCGAATATAGGGTTGATCGCGCCTGGGAGAGGCGATCAAAAGAGTAGATCGCCCTCACCAAGCGCGATCAAGGGGAGGAGACTGCCACGTCATGCCTCGCGCCTCAGGGAGGCGATCCACGGCTTTATTTATTATTTTTTTTTTGTTTCACAGAACTGATGGCCGACCCACAGTCCCACATGCAGATGTAGCTCCTGCCAAAATCATAATGATGGAATTTGGCTTTTGGGCTTTGAATTTTGAGTCACCTTTCTCAGTTGCATGCAACCTTTTTATAAACTATAGTTTGAATTTTTTTCAACTCCAGTTTATTGGCTAATTGTTTTAATTATTGTAATTTTTAAAACAGTTTATGAAATTATGGTGGTTTTAAAAACTATTTTCAAATTAAGTGCAAACACCACTGGAAGTGGAGACTGCAAACTAGTATCCACTGGAAGCTAACATCTTTGGTTATAATATATTGCATTGGGTTATAATAATATTTTATTTGCACATTTTGAAAATATAATTTTTCTTAAATAATTTTTTTAATTTCAAGTTTAATCGATTTTCATACATGTAAAAATTTAAAATTGAATGCACAAAATAAACTACAAACTAAAATTATAGATTAGTTCATTATTTTATACAATCACTATTTATGACCTCCCGTGCCACACTGTGGCGGATGTCTACTTCTAATACTTCGACGAGACATATTAATTTGAGTGTGACATATCAAGATGAAATTAATATGTCTCGTCGAAGTATTAGAAGTAGACATCCGCCACAGTGTGGCACGGGAGGTTATAAATAGTGATTGTATAAAATAATGAACTAATCTATAATTTTAGTTTGTAGTTTATTTTGTGCATTCAATTTTAAATTTTTACATGTATGAAAATCGATTAAACTTGAAATTAAAAAAATTATTTAAGAAAAATTATATTTTCAAAATGTATCCATAAAATATTATTATAACCCAATGCAATATATTATAACCAAAGATGTTAGCTTCCAGTGGATACTAGTTTTCAGTCTCCACTTCCAGTGGTGTTTGCACTTAATTTGAAAATAGTTTTTAAAACCACCATAATTTCATAAACTGTTTTAAAAATTACAATAATTAAAACAATTAGCCAATAAACTGGAGTTGAAAAAAATTCAAACTATAGTTTGTAAAAAGGTTGCATGCAACTGAGAAAGGTGACTCAAAATTCAAAGCCCAAAAGCCAAATCCCATAATTATGATTTTGGCAGGAGCTACATCTGCATGTGGGACTGTGGGTCGGCCATCAGTTCTGTGAAACAAAAAATAAAAAATAAATAAATAAAGCCGTGGATCGCCTCCCTGAGGCGCGAGGCATGACGTGGCAGTCTCCTCCCCTTGATCGCGCTTGGTGAGGGCGATCTACTATTTTGATCGCCTCTCCCAGGCGCGATCAACTCTATATTCGAAAAGATTTTTTCAGGACCCCTATTTTTACTATTGAATTTGGTATTTGGCCTATTTAAAAAAATTTGCCTACCCTTCACAACAATCCTTCCAGACTTGGTTATTGACAGAACTCCCTTGTCTGTCTTGAGTTCAAAACCTTTGGAATTCAAAGTACCAAGAGAAACAAGCACTACTACAAAGTAACCCCATTAGTGACTCTTCTTTAGTGACTCTTTTAAGTAAGTGTCACAATAGTATATATACACGACGCCCCTGTAATTATTAATCATATTGTGACGCGGATTAAAATTTTCACCCTGCGCCATATATTTAGTTTTGAATAATTATCCTTAAGTTTCCTTGTTTTTCTCCCAGCGTCAATTCGTCGTGGGAACCCTAGAATCCTTCGTCATATTAGCTTCATAAATTCTCGGAAGCAAATAATAAATTAACCTAGATTCATAATCCAATTTCTCTGAAGTAAGCAACAGGTTAGTCAATATTGTTTTGTTGGTTGATTTCACATATCACCTTCTTATTTTCTTCTTATACCGATTGTAATTGGTTTCTGAATTTGGTGTTCTTATATGCCGAATTAAGGTTTCAATTTTTGCAATGATTTGCTTTCGCAATGGTTTCAATTCCCGCTTTCACTACCGGCGATTTCCTACCCCTTTTTAGTTCTCAGTTTTATTTCCAATGATTTTTAATACCCAATTCTAAGCTTTTGGGTATACATCTGCTTTAGCTTAATTTGGTCTTCGATCCAGGATTCGTGGTGTTGGTGATTACTCAATAGTCTGATTTGTTTTTGTTGAACTTATATTTTTTACTATAATTTTAAGTTCTTGTTTACCAATGGAATTGGGTATGGTACTAAACCATCTCGTCAAGTTTCATTGGGAAACCACCTACAAATTTGGAGTTTCTTTTGTACGGCCTGTATGCCTAGAAGGGATTATTTTGGAATATGTTGTAATCCTAGTCTTAGTTTGCTGGATAGATTTAAATGAACTCTTTTAAATTTCTTTTTCAATTGAGGCACTAAGAAAAGAAGAACTGGTTTTGATTATCATTTAACTGAAAGTTGTACTTTTATATGAACCCTTCCATTTACTAATGTTGTAGATTTAAGCTTAATTATTAGTAAATATTGTGTTTAAATTTCCACTAATCAGTTGCTTATTTATTCTGCACATAAGTTGGGACTAAGTTGCTTATTTGTTTTCAATTAAATATCTTCTTTTAAGTAATGAACGGTTGGTTACTTCAAAATATTCTGAATACTTTGCTGGTTGTGTTCACTATATAGTTTTAAGCTTTATGTAATTTAACATTAAGCTTTCTGTTATCAATGTCGCTCATATCCTACCGTTTGCAAACCGACTTCTGTAGAAAATAAATCTCCTTTTGTTTTGAGTACAGAAAAAGGTTATATGAAGATGAGGAGTTTGACTAGAAGCAACTAGCTGTCTTGCATGTTTCAAAGGTAAAAATGGGTTTTTTTTTTATTTTTTTCTATCATTTAGACTATTCATATACTATTTTTACCATGTGATTCGTTTAAGTTCCATTTCCCTTTGTCCTTGTTTTACTTAATTGCCTATGTACAATTTATGTAGTTTATGAAGCAGTATATTTCTGTTATTTTATTAGAGGAGTCAATGGTTCCTTGTAAAACAAGAAGTTCGACCCAAATCCCTAGTGGACCATGACCCCTTTTGTGAACTGTTGTCTATTAAATTTTTCTTATTTCGTTGCTGCAATTTCATTTCCTCAATTTTATAAGAAACAAAACTTTTATTAATTAAGGTTAGGCATTTGAGATCCCTTCCCCTGAAAAAACTTTTAGACTTAATATACAACTGCTCCGGTACAAGGCGGAAACACAAATGTCTCTGAAAGACCTATGACCAAATAGCCAATCAGCAAGTCTATACTTTATCCAATCACCAATATCGTCTAATGATTTACTGCAATCACTGTTTTCATGTAGAGTATTTCTAGAGCAAGAAGCCTTTTGTCAGTGTCTTATTTTGCCCTAATCCTGTGTACCAAATATTCACTAACTTCTAAAAATGCCAGAGTGGTTAGACTAGTTGGAGCATATTGTGGGGCATAAAATGCATTAGAAATATAAATTCATCGGGTTTCAATGCAGCCCCTATTAAGAGCAGTCCTCAAAGCCAGTAAATTTGGAATTTGTAGTAGTAACTTAATAAGAATATTCTGAGGTATTTATCATGTTATGCACACTACTAGTATCATGAATATTATGGCATTGTGCACATGATTTGTGGATACATTTTGTTAAATTTCTAGTTCTTTGGACACCAAATAAAATTTCTAGTTTTTTTAAGTTCTTGTTGAAATATGAGTACTAGTATCTTGAATGCAATTACTTCCTGTTCAATCTTGGCATCAGATTCCAGAGTATGGTTTTGAGTTCATTATTTCCAGCATATTCTAGAGTGAGTTCTCTTTCAGTATATATAAAGTTCAAAAGATTAATTCTGAAGTTTATAATTTGTTCTTTATATACATCCTAAAGTTATAGGGGCAGGGTTGAGTATTGAATGACTAGTTTTGTTTAGTATCAAATTTATACACTGCTTGAGTAATTATGAAATCTCAAATAGTGTTAATTAAGTTCGAATTACTTGTTGCTCCTAAATTTTAGGTGTTGAAGAGAGCTAAGTTTGAGTATTACTTATTTTAGTTAGTAACTTATTTTCTTGAGCTAATTAATTAATTTGACTCTAAATAATTATATTAATTTGAATTGAGGGTATGCAGTACTATTAATTATCTATTGTTTATTTGGCATAAAGCTTGAGTTTTGAAATGATTATGTATAGAACCCTGCCCCAGTAAGCTTGTGCTTAGACTAACAAAAAGAAGAATGAATATGAGGGTGCAGAGATATCTTTCTCATTTTTTATTTGAGTATTGGTATTTTTATTAAATTAATTTGAGTATTTTAGTGAATTTAGTTTACAATGTTAAAATAAAAAAATAAAAATTGATAAAATATCAGGATCACATAATTAACATCATTAATAGAATTAGATATAAATTTGATATACTAACTTTGTACTAAAAACAATATATAGACGAAACTAACTAATTAATTAATTAGTCTTGACTCAAAATTTCCTTTAACATCAAAGAAAAGAACACAATTTAAAAATAAAAAAATGCATGGAGAACTATTAATTAAATATAAAAAATTTACAATACCACATCCAATTACAATTGTAAGACATCATTCTATATGATCAACCTTTGTTGAATTACGATTATTCACTTGCAATTTAATTCTCTATTGAGTTCCTTTGGTTTCTTATTTTTTTTTTATCGGTAAATGTTAGTAGTTAGATTAGTTCACCAAGTCTCCATACACTCCCAGAAATCTCCAAGCCTACCTTATAACTCCCTCCCAATTCGTTCCCAAAGGGAATCGAACCCAGGTCACTCACTAGAGTGAGGAACCCGGTGGCCAGGTGGGCTAAGCCACCTGGTTTCCTTTGGTTTCTTATATTTTTTGCCTTCCCTTTTTTATTATTACACTTATATATTTTACTTTCTTAATTTTTATAGCATCCTAAAAAGTGAAAGTTATTGTGGCAATTGAATATATGAAGAACAATTAATGTGGAAAGTTGAAGGTGTTAGCTTTATACATTGCTTGGCCAAAATATTTGGTAAGTTCTTTTGATAATCTTTCATTTGGTATAGGGTAGTTCTTTTCAATTCCAAGTATCAATTATTTCCCTTTCATTCTTTATTATAGGTTCAAGTGGAAGATGCAAGATAAGGAAAGTCAAGCAAAAGGATTGTTGTCACACTAAGTTTAGGTGCAATTTATCATTGAACAAAAAAATTGGTATTTTTTGTTTGAACTATAGTTATTGTAAAGTATACTTTTGATGATTCACTTATAGATATCGGAAGTGAATGACAATATTTTTTGTCATAATGTATTTGATTGTTTCGTGTTTACAAGTGAATGGCAATATTTTATTATTTAGATGTTTTACTGATGCTTGAAAATATGAGATTATATTTGAGCTGGTTAGGGATACCACAAACGGATCATTCTAAGATGATCATTTCATTGCTATTGAGAACGACTTAAATCAGATAGCAATATTTCTTACTTGCTCCAACGAAACCATGGTTGAAAATATTAAAAAATACATATATGTATATTGTTATTAATACTATGTGTCATGAAAGACGCTACAAAATCTTAGCGTTAATTTGTTTGCTAATATTACATGACATAAAAAAGCCGTAAAAAAAATATATTATGATATACAAGCGTCACAAAAAAATATATATTATGATATACAAGCGTCATAAAAAATATATATTGTGACACACATGCGTCATAAAATGAGGTAGTTAGTCACTAAAGCACATTTATGTGATGCCAATTAGCGTCACTAGATAGTGTCACCAAAGAATGTCGATGTGATGCATAAAAGCATTACAATATAATATTGCAGTGATGCTTCCAAGCGTCACAATAATAAGTCTTTGAAACGCCAAATCAGGTGACGCCCATCCAAAGCGTCACTACAACAAAAACGTCACTATAAACTAAATTTAGTGACACTTTTGCGCGTCATTAAAGCCAATATTTCTAGTAGTGAAGGTTTCTCTTCAAGTCAGGTTCAAATCTTACCTCAGATAAGATCTTAGCAACTCCATCAAATATCTTGATCTTGATAGAACCAGATCCTTGCACTCTACAGCTCTCATCATTACCCAAAAGAACAAGACCTCCATCAAGCTTCTCAAGATTCAGGAACCAGTCTTCATGTGAACACATATGAAAAGTACAGCCAGAGTCTAGGACCCACTCTTGACTTAGTCTCTCATGACTAACCATCAAGACTTCTGCACTATCATACCCTTCAACCTCCACTACAACTGCATTTCCATCTTGATCATTCTGGTTGTCTTTCATCCTTCTTTCAGGGCAGTTCTTTCTCAGATGACCTTCCTTGTGACAAGTGAAACACTTTCTCTTCTCAACAAAATCAAATTTCTTCCCACCCTTATTCCCTTTTCCACCATCCTTCTTCTTGGATTGAAACCCCTTCTTCTTCTTGGATTGAACATTCAATCCGTCAGCATGCTTCTTCCCTTCAGACTGGATCTGTAGAAACTTGGTTTTTAGGGCAATTTAAATATCATCAAACATCACCTGATCTTGTCTCCCAAATAGCAAGGAATCTTTGAAATTCTCCAGAGACTTAGGTAGAGAATTCAACAGCATTAATGGTTTGTCCTCATCATCAATAGTGACATCCAAACTCTTCAGATCATTCACCAATCTGTTGAACTCATCCAACTGATCACCAAGATTCTTGTCTTCACTCATCTTGAAGACTTGAAGCTTCTGTTTCATGTATAACTTGTTCATAACAGACTTGGTCTGGTATAACTGCTCCATTTTATTCCAGACTTCAAGAGCGATTTTCTCCTTTGATACTTCCCTCAACGGTTTATCCTCAAGACACAAGATAAGTGCACTGTGCGTTTTCCTCTTGTTCTCCTCCACCTTCGCCGGATTAGTTCCAGAAGCCACCTGATCCGGTAGCAACAAGGCTTCATACAGACCGTTGTGTACCAGGAGAGCCTTCATCTTAATCTTCCATAAACTGAAATCTTTCTTCCCCGTGAACTTCTCAATGTCGAACTTGGTTGTAGCCATGATTGCTTCCCACAGACGACGCCACTTGTTAATCGGTTTCAATTCAAAAGAAAACTTGTAATTGGGAATCGGAATTACGACAACAGTATAAGAATGAAATTGAAATCAACAATAAAAACACCAAATTTACGTGGTTCGGAGATGAATACTCCTACGTCCATGGGATCGGAGAGGATCGATATTACACTAAGATAAGAATAAAGATTACAATTCACTCTAGCTCACACACTCTCTGTGTTATTCACTCAATTCAATGGTTTCTCACTCACACTATTGATGAATCACACTTTCTCACAGTTTAGAAGTACCCTTTTTTATAGTTACATAGATTGAATTGAACCCTAGATGCGATTTGTAACGAATTCTCATACGTTAGGCGGATATCCAGCTGGCTAACAACTTAAATAACCGCTTCAGTTGATTCAGTTAGAACCGACATCACGTTAGCTTCAATTTGGTGTAATTCGTGAGTAATGAACTCCGGATCAGATGACTTGACCTCCTCTGGCTCTGGTCATACCCATCTGGCTCTGTTCCCTTCCACCAGACTCCTCTGGTCCGTGTCCTCTGCCAGATTCCTCTGGTCATCCTCACCTGCCAGACTCCTCTGGTCAGCCTCATCTGGTCCAACTCCTCTGGTACCCCAAATTGACTAACTCTCACTGCTAACACATTAACAACATAGCTTTCTATTGAAACTCCAGCACAGCAGATTAGATACTTTACATATGACTCTTCAAATATACTTTAGGGTAAACTATTTAAAAGTTGATGATTGTTCCATAAAAAATTAAAAAGTTGTGTACCCGAGAGACAATCCCCTTTAGATAGAGTCATTTGAAATTCGAGAGATTTGAAAATGAATAATTTTAATAATTCATGAATTTTAAATAATTTGATTTTTCTAAGTATTTGAAATCCCCCAATTTAAACTAGAATTATAACTAAGTATGTGATATAAAATCATTTGAATATATATTTTATCCAAATAAATCGCGTTGATTTAAAATTTATAGCTCTAAATCTCTCCATTCAAATACAGGTACACACTCTTAATTATATTCTTTCGTTTTTTTTAGAATGTGATTTTTTTTTTATTAATAATAGAGGTCAAGAGAGCACAAAAAGTGCACTCTAGGAGCTTACTAGAAGTTAGAGTCCGAGAGTGATGGAGACCACGAAACAGCCAAAGATACAACAAAAAAGAGAATTAACCACTTGATAACCGAACTCCATCTGTTTAATTATTATCTATTTAATTTTTTTTTTTTTTGAGTGCGTTAGAAATATGTACTGCTATATGGGTGGTTGAGTTCATATAGCATTAGATGACAAGTGCTTATTATAATAAATGAAATTATAATGAGAAAGTATTATATGAGAATAGTTTATGATCAATTTATTGTTTTAAAGTATTATTAATTTTATTAGGATTATCATTAATCTCATCAGATACATTATTAATTTAAGTCAGTGGTATTATATTATAATTATTGTAAATATTCTTGAACCAAGACTAATGATACTCTTGATGAGATTAATGATACTACTGATGAGATTAACGATACTTTAAAACAGTTTCATGATAAACTTATCATGAACTATTTTCATATAAAACCTACTCAAAATAAATATGTATATATTTATATAGGCAAAATATTATATGAAAATAGTTTGTGATAAGTTTATCATGAATTTTTTTTAAAGTACAAAATATTTGACCAGGAACATTGATAATCTTATCAGGAGTATCATTAATCCGAGTCAATAGTATTATATTGTAATTATTGCAAATTTTCTTGAACCCAATTAACAATACCTCTGATGTGATTATCGGTACTACTGATCAGATATTTGATACTTTAAAACATTTTGAGGATAAGCTTATCATAAACCATTTTTATATTAAACATACTCATATATATATATAGCTTGATCTTTAATAAAATATAATTTAATTCAAATAAAATATAAAAAATTGACAATATTAGTTCATATATGCACTAAATAAAAACACGTAGGGTGAAATCGTCAGCTGTGCCAATTTTGTTTTCCCGTACACGGAGTTTAATGCTAAAGTTGAAATGTATTATTTAAATGAATAAAGTAATCTTGAGAATAATGAATGATGAATAAAATAGTATTTAAATGAATAAAGTAGTTGAATTGTAGTAGTGAAGTTTAAAAAAGTGAATCACTTTATTTCTATTTTGGGGATGTGAAAACAAAATTGGAACGGACCTTTTTGACAAATAGAAAAAAAAATTGGGACGGAGGGAGTATAATTTTTACACTGAAAAAGTTAGTTGTTCGGCCATAATCACTACAAAAAAATGCGGATTAGCGATCGACTTATGACCGACAAAAGTCGGTCGTTAAAACGTGGGTAGCTAATATTTGCGACCGCTTTTTGATATCGGTAGCTAATCTGCGACCGTTAAGACGGTCGCTAATTTTAGCGACCGCCATCTGGCAGTCGCTGAATAAATCGGGTCTGACCCGGTCGGGTCATGGTTTAGCGACCGAATCTAAGCGGTGTCTAATTTTTTATATATAAATAAAATTAAACTTTTAATTTAATTTTTGTGATTAGCGATCGACCTGGAGGCGGTCGCTAATGGCTCAGTGGGTTCGAACCCGCGCCCATCGGAAGAGGTGTGAACCACTAGGACAAATGCTCTTGTTGTTCATTTATCTGCATTTAATTGTATATAACCTCAAATTGACTCCCGTTTTTTTTAATTCATCAAATTAATTCCTTTTCGTTTCTAATTCGTTTATATATATATATATTTATATATATATATATACTATTTTTTTGTTAATTTTGTAAATTTAATATTTTAGACTTTTATAAATTACTAATTTTTTCATTCTTATGCATTTAATTAAGAAATAATTGCTTCCTAGTGCACAAATTCAACATTTTTTCTCCTCCACTTACAATCACAAATTGAGTTTACTAGGGATACAATCTCCTTTAATTTCATTGCATTTAATTTGCAAATTTCCAAATATACCCCTATAATTTTTATTATAATAAAATGCTCCCTCCTGCTACATCCTTTCCCCCGCTGCCGCCGAATTCATACAGTTCCCGTCAGCTCATCCTCTAGCTACTCCCATCCATCAAAACATGGCCGAATTGGGATAGGGATTTTCGAAATTCAAATTCCAGGTTAAATATTTTGAATTAGGGTTCACTTTTTCAAATTCAAATTCGCAAACAACCTCTCACTTTCTTTCTTTTCTCTTCAATGGAGGTCATCGTTTCGATACTATTCAACGGTGAGTGTCGTGTCTTCAAGCTTCATGATGATTCTCATTTCGACGATTTCATGGTCCAAATCAAAGGTATGTTTGTTGAATTAAGCAAAATTGAGTCGAAATTTCGCTATTCAGTTGGGCCAATTTCTAATTGCGTTCTAGAATCTGAGAATGATTTGACAAATTTGTTTTTGATTTGCAATTTTACCTCTGAGAAGATAGTGCATGTGCTTGTTTCCTCAGTTTCGCCTTCCTCTCATGTTGATTCGACTCTCAGTGTCTCCCCTGTTTCTCCTAACCAAAATCTACTTGAGCATACTCCTTGTGTGAATACTATTTCTTTGATTGGGACTGCCCTAGACTATTCGAATAGTGATAGTTTACACATTCCTACAAAGGCCATGAAGCAAAGTAAGTTACCATTTAGGTGTGTTAAAAATAGGAAAGTTACTGGCCATCAAGAAGAGTTTTGTGGTGTGTCAAGCTTGCCCTCGTACGATATAAACCCCATTGTAATTAGGAAAAACTTGCTTTCTGATCAGTGGCAAAACATAATGGATCAAGGAATTGGTACTGTTTTCGTTGGTGGTGTTGTTGGTTTTCGTAAACAGCTTATATTGCATGCTACAAGGGTTGGTTATACCTTTAATTATGTTAGGAATGATTCTAATTACATTCACGTAGAATGTGGTTCAAAGGTTTCCCTAGAATGCAGATGGTTCATTAGGGCTCGATGTAACAAAGGTTCCATGTGTTTTGAAATTTACAAAGGCACTTTTGTACACTCATGCTTGGGAAGGGTTGCATGTGGAAGTAGAAATAGATTTGGACCCAAGGTCATAAGTCAACTTGTTGAGCATGATGTTAAGTCCAACCCGGACATATGGGGGAAAAGTATTGTTGATTTGGTAAGGAACAATTACGGTGTTGAAATACCGTACCATAATGTGTGGCGTACGGCAGAGACTGCAAGAGGCTCACTATTTGGATCATACCAAGACTCATATGATAATCTGTGGTGGTATGGTGATACTGTAAAATGTACTAACCCTGGTAAGATACAAAGTATTTTTTAGTTATATGTTTTGAATCATATGAGTCTTGTTTACTTATGTACTAACATAAATTTTGCAGCATCCTCTTTGGCTGAACATTTCTGCCTTTTCCACCTACTGTCATTGAATAGGGCTCTCATTTCTGTTGTACCATTTGGTTTAACCTGTTAACTGATTTGCGATTCCATGCATCTTATTATGTTATGTATATGAGCAATCTGTATAGTACAACTTACAAACCTTTTGTCATACCTGGTCATTTTGTAAGATATTAGATTAAGCTTTTCCTATACAATGATGTTTTTAATCAGATTGCGTATTTGTGGTACGGTAGTAGTGTGTAGCCTCTCATTGTTATCAATTTGTGTATAGGAAACATATTTGACCTTGAAGTCAACAAAAGCAGCAACTGCTTTGAGCGTGTGTTTGTTGCATTCGATGCATGTTTGCAAGGTTTTCAAAGTTGCCGCCCTATGTTATTTCTCGATGGTACATTTCTGCACGGTCGTGCTAAGGGAATTCTACTCACCGCCACCGCTAAGGATGGGAATAATGGTACAACCACTGCCACAAACTTCAGTCAAATATTGTTATCACCAAATTTTAGTTGAACACGTTTAATAATTTGATTGGTACAGGTCTGTTCCCTGTTGCATTTGGGATTGTATCTACTGAGAACATAGTGAACTGGAAATGGTTCCCTGTTAAGCTTCGTGACACCTGTAAACATGACAA
Source organism: Ballota nigra (assembly GCA_947034835.1). NCBI lineage: Eukaryota > Viridiplantae > Streptophyta > Magnoliopsida > Lamiales > Lamiaceae > Ballota > Ballota nigra. The sequence goes on from OX344721.1 coordinate 98,405,250, forward strand.
GGAAATCGACTATATTTCAGACCGTAATTGCGGTCTCATGTCTGCTTTCCCTCTTGTTTTTGACAAACCTGTACACTTCTTCTGCCTTTTCCACCTACTGTCAAACCTTAGAGGAAAATTTGGTGGTGGCATTAGAAAGGACAAGCGTCACAGATTGGCCGATCTTTTTAAAGATTGTGCATATTCCCCCAATGAACGCATATTTGATCAAAAGCTCTCTCTTTTCAAGGAAGCTGGAGGTGAGAGTGCAGATAAATGGTTGTCTATATTGCCCAAAGAGAAGTGGGCTGTTGCATACTCTCCCCATATCACAAGGTATGGTGAGATGACGTCCAACGCAGCCGAATCGCTGAATGTTTGGTTGAAAGAAGCACGAGGTTGCCCCATCACTCACATGATCGATCACATTATATCAGGTTTGTACTTTATTTTATTGCTCCCTTAACCGTTCTTTTATTGTATCTTGACTACTGATTGATTCTCCAAATTCATCATACTAGTATACATTTTATTTTACAGAGGTTAGCAGGTGGCACATGGAGAGGAAATATGCAAGCGATGATTGGAACACCCTACTTTGCCCCATCAAAGACTCTGTGTGGGAATACGAGCAAGATTGCTCACGATCATGGAAGGTTGTTCCCAGAAGCAATGACTAGTTTGAAGTGGATACATCCCCATCTGTGGTAGTGGATATAGGAAACAAGTCATGTTCTTGTTGTCAGTGGCAGATTACTGGGTTCCCCTGCTCCCATGCTGCCCTTGTAATAACCAAGTACAATTTCCCCCTGCGCCAGCTTGTTGGTGATTGCTTTTTCGTTGAGACCCACCGGAGCTGCTACATGCATGTGATACACCCAATCCCCGAAATTGAGAAATATGAATTCCCAACTAATCCCACCAACAAAATTCCCCCACATGTACTGAGGAAAATGCCCAGACGACCCAAGAAAAACCATATCCCTTCGTATGGTGAACATGGAAAGATCCCTAAAAAGAGAAAGCAGGGATTGTGATTCTGGACTGCTTTTATTACTATTTTGAATTTTAACTTTCCACTCTTATTTAGATGTTTGTATTTTGATCCTGGCCACATATTCATTTACAGACAAAATAAATGACTTTTGTGTTTTATGGCCATGTGTTTTTTGTGGAAACTTACCAGTGGTGTAGTACTTTTGTTACATATTCTGCAGAACCTGAATGTTGAATTTTAAGTGAAATTTTTTAGGTGTGTTTTCAATTTAGTTATATTGATGACTTTTTGTATACCTAACTGAAAATGAGCATGATATTCATACATATAAGTCATGATTCCTAAATTACAACCTCATACTATGATAATACACTATCTCAAAAGGCCTGTATATCTAATAAAAGAACACATCCTTAATCAACCCAACAATGAAGAGGATTGCACAAAATGTTATGAAATTACCAACCAAAAAAGTCTTTAGTTGTATTTCATACCGCACACTCTCCACTATGTTTGTTCGTATGGTATTGGAGGTAGAATTTTCCTTCAAAACCGCTCCTAAATTGACTGGAACACACCAATGGGAGAACCCGTGCACATCACAATGATAGTAGATTCTTCCAGGATTATCGATAGTCCCACTAATACGAATACATGTTCCTCGACTACACTTCACGCACAGCTCCTTGACGTACTTTAGATATGAATCTGGGTTGATGGTGCGGCTGCAGCTTGACATTTTGTGTGAGCTTTAGAATGAAGTAAAGTGAATTTGATCTTATGTTGACTTGGGAGAATTTCTTATCTCAGTGATGGAATGCTCTTTTGTATTGTGTATAATGTATATTTATTGGAAAAAAAGGTAATGACTATTTCCATGTGTGTGTAACGGTAACATTGATAATAAAGAGAAATTAAATGGCTAGTATACTCTGGGAGCACGGTATATGATAACACAATGTAGTATAATATTTTGCGAAATAGTATATAAATTATGTTTGGAGTATAAAAAAATAATAATTGGTATATTAAATGCAATAGGTGTATAGTTTTTTGAACTATTGTATATTTAGTTGTTTTGTGGTATGGAAAAATTATATACCCCCAGACAAAAAATAGTACTTCACTGTAGGCGCAGGGTATACCTTTTAGCCGGGAAATTCTCCAAAGAACCCTGTTACTGTTGGTAGAACTTGTGGGTCCTACCAGTCATGGGTTTTCCTGAAAAACTATAAAAACTAAAAAACCACTCAAAAAAAGCCCGTGACCTATCAAGAATCGACACGTCGGCTTATTTCTTTCCTTCCCAATCTTTCCCTCTTGTAAACGAAGAGTCGCGTTCATTTTCATCAAAACAGAGGGCTTAGTATATAAACAGGAGAAACCCTGTGGGATGATCATCTAAATATCCTAAGCTTAAAAAGTTGTCCAAAATCAATTCGTATATATATTTTCCAATGTTGCCGCAAATGGAACCCTCGCCGGAGTTGGGTGGCACCACTTTTCCGTATGAAATTATGGAAGATATACTATCCAGGATACCTCCAAAGCTGCTCACGACTTTCAAAATGGTCAATAAAGCTTGGGATCGCTTGATATCAAGTAGGAGGTTTGGGGTTTTAAAACACTTTCCAATGATGAACGAGCAAAATAGAGTTGGATTTATACTTCAATCCCAGTTTGGATTCTGTCCTATAGACTATGAACCTTCAATGCCACCCAACGCTCCCCAAAACTAGCGTATAATAGTCAACCCTAACCCAAATGTCTACTTTTTTACTTGTTGCAGTGGATTAGTTCTACTTTGCAATATGGATGACCAGTTCTTTATATCTGTAACCTAGTAAATGGTGAAGCCCTACATCTCCCCCAGGCAAAAGTTCCATTTCCTGAAGATTCAAGGTCGGCCACCGCATTATATGGTATGGGTTATGTTCCTGAATTTAACGAGTATAAAGTTGTTAGGGTTACTCTATTTAACTCTTTTGATTTCAAGTCCTCTGTTCATTGCTTCTCAAGTTATACCAAAAGATGGAAGTACATATCTGAGTTTCCTTATGAACGCCCTAAAAACACCCCTGGGGTTTGGTGTGGTGGTTGCATTAACTGGCAGATAACTAAGGATATGGTGGTAGATTGTTTTGCTTCATTTAACTGCAGAGACGAAACTTTCCACACTATACCGGCGCCTCCCGGAAGGCTTTGGGTACGTCACTATGAAGATTTCGGTGCAATTTCTGATGATAAATTGGTGGCGTTTTCTGGTATAGCTGAGGATTTTGAAGATTATGAATTTTGGATTCTTCAGGATTACAACAATCATGAATCGTGGATGCAATTCTTGTTTGAATCTAATTATCCAGTTCCAGAAGATCATTTTATTATTGGGATTCAACCTTTAAGGATGTTGAGGGCTGATTGTAGCAGGATATTATTTAGACTAGAACCATTTGGGCAGTTTGTCGAGTATTGTAGCCGAGAGAAACAATTCTATAATATTAATGGTCCTGAATGGGAGGAAGATTGCTGCTCTGTATTCCCTTTTGTGCAGAGCATAATTCGTCCTTCAAGGTTATGAAGTATATATGTTGGTCCCGGTACAAGACTGAGGAATACGTGTATGGGGGGGGGGGGGGGAATACACGTATACCAATTTTTCAACTTAAAAACTGACTGAGTCCCCTTTACTCAGAGTGGTAAAGAACTAGGAGCTGATAACACACCTACTGACTGCACTTGGTGCTGGTCAGTTGGCTCACTATCAGTTCAAGTTCAGTGCGGAAATGTTTGAGCCCTGATAGTTTAAAGTCTTGTTTAGTTTGCTTTCTGAAAAACTTGTTTTACTCAATTCTGAGTAGTGTTTAGTAGGGCAGTGCTCTTTGTGAAGATCAGGCTGATTGATTCAAGCCTGATAAACCGAATGCGATGAGTGAACAAGTAATATGACAGGTATGCACAATATCAAAGCAATAAGAACACAGCAAGTTTAACGTGGTTCAGAGACTCAAGCTCCTACGTCCACGGCCTGACTTAACAGGAAATCCACTCAAGGGATTCTTGTTTTTAACGTGCCAAGGTGCACCAAGACCAGCTAACCTCACTGATCTATACAAACTTCCTTCTAACACACTAGCTGACTTACTCCCAACAAACCTAACTTAGGGTTTTGGTTTCAGTTTGGATTCCAACTAAGTTGAGATTATCCTTACAAGGCAAAGCTATGCTAAGGATTGGATAATCTCTCTAAGCTTAAGATAATGCTATTCAGCTCTTGGAATACAGAATAACTCTCGGTTGCTAAGAAACACTTGGGAAATTTAGATGGTTTCGAGTGCTTCTCTTAAAGGCTGAATGCTTTGAATGCTTGAGAGTTTGAGTAATTTCTGGCTTGGAAATTTCCCGTCACTTGAATGGGTTCAAGGCCTTCTGTATTTATAAGTGATTTGAAAAACTATCCGTTGGAGAGATAGTCTTCTAGTCATCTATGTAGAGTGGCTTCAAACGGACATATCTTCATGCATCAGCCGTCCTTGCATGGATTTGGTAGATGCATTAAATGCACATTAAATGTTTGCCCGTTGAACATGCAGTCTGAATTCAGTCAACTTGTCAGGTTCCGTACGTGCGTGTCCTTCCAGGATTGGTCCACGTCATCAGGTTGGTGAGAATGTCAGAACTTATTCCTGAGCTTCAGGCTTGTTTTATTAAGTTCATTTTTTCTTGGGCTCACCGGTCTTGTCCTGACGCTGAAATTCCTTTTGCATTGCTTGGCTCTACTCCAAGTCTTCCCATAAACTCAGTGACATCCTGTTCCCTTCAGGACTGAGTTAGTAATGACCTCAGGGTCATACTCTTCATCACTGACACTTACTCAGCCAGCTTAGAGGACTGCCATAAGTTCAGGATGGTGCTCTTCGTCTTCAGGCTCTTAGTCTTGATTGTCTCCAGTGAGTTCTCCTCTCACTGAGTACCTGTGAAGTGTAAAATGACTAAGTACTAATCCTAACCAAGACTAGCCTGACAAAGACAGATTAAGGCAAACATCTTTTCAGGGGCTTTGGGATCTTAATCAAAACTGACAATGTCCCAACAATTTCCCCCTTTTTGATGATGCCAAAACACTGAAAAGATCCTCAAAACACTTAGAGGAAATAGAATTAACCTATTTATAAGATAAGACAGTGTTAGAGCAGTTCTTGATAAAGTACAGAATTTAAACAACAGCCAAAAAGACAATGAGTTTTTGTCTGTGGGCAAAAGTAATAGATTTCATTGATAGATGTGGAAAATGGTTACAATGAATATAATCTATTACAAAGAAGCCTGTGAATACCTAGACTAATCTCATTTCAGGTTTGAGTCCATATCCTGCATAGACTCTTGCCTTCAGCTCATCAAGTCTTCTAGGTTGGTTCACGTATCCTTCAGCTTTGGCTATCTTCAAAACTTCCATCATGATGGCCTTTGTGTCATGCTTTTGAGTTCCAGGAACTAAGGGAGGAGCTTGAATGGTGAACTCAGGAGCCTTCACTTGAACTTGAGCTGCATCAGCCTCCTCCAAGATCTTTTGGAATAGCTCAGGGTGATTGTCCATCATGTAGTCAGTGAAGTGGGCATTGATATCATCAGTGTCGCCCCACTTCTTCACAACATACCACAATCTAACAAATTCATCCCTTGCATCAATCCAAAACTCCTTCAATGCCTCTGAGACGAACTCATCGACAAAAGCTTCCCTTACTCCTGATTCTGGCCTACTGACTTGAAGAATTGTTGATTTCCTAACTGTTGGCTTCTTCCTGTACTTCCTGGGCTCAGGCTTCGCCTTCTTCCTCCTTAGCAAGCTGATCATTGCATCATCCAGTTCTCGTTGTTGAAGCTCAGTGATATCAGTCAGCTTCTCAACCTTCTTCTCCAAGATGCACATCTTCTCCTTCTGAGCAATTTCAGCTCTGCGCATAGCCTCAGATTTCTCAGAGTGATCTCCCCATGCTTCAGCACATAACTCCGCCACCAACTCCCCTGAGTAAGTGATGGGATTCTTCCTTGAGCTCATGGGAGAAGATCTCTGAACAGGCTCAGGTTGTTGCTTGGAAGGTTCATCAGCCTTTGCCTTTGTTGCCTCCGCCCTCAGCTTGACAACAATCTCCTCTCCTTCCTTCTCCACTGCTGCCAACCTCGCTGACTTCCTCACCCTCAGCACATTCCCTTTAGGATTTGCTTCAGGATCGGCTAGAACAATTTCGCCTTGGTTGACTGCCTCAGATGCCTCAGGGCGGGATCTTTTCTTCTTCTTTTCCCCCTTTTTGGCATCATCATTGGCCTCTGATGGAAATGCGTCAGATCCGCTGTTGATTACGAAGGAGGCTAGGGAATGGACATCATTAATTCCCTCCTTCAATAATTCAACTCCCATCGAAATTCATGTCCCTGCAAATGATACTGAGCTGATTGCAGCTTGAACCTTCTTCTCAAAGACCTCCATGGAGAGTTGGAGTCTTTGCTTAGCTTTCTCAATCTTCTCCTCCACCTGAGCGGACCGCTCATCTGCCTGGGTCAGTATTTCGGCAATGTCCTTCGAAGTCTGAGCAATGCGTTTTGACTCCAGCTCAAACTTTGACGCTGAGCCAGAAATGGCCCGAGTGAATAGTGCTCCAGCCTGAGCTGCAAGCTTCTCCACAGCCTGATTAAGATCCTCCTTCCTTTGCTCATCCTTCTCAGCCAACTGCTTCAAGGTCTGCCTTAGCATCTTCTTAGTGCGCTTTCGCTCATTCCTCACTGACTTGGCCGTGTCAGTCATCGTTCTCTTCAACAAGATCAGCTCCCTGTTGGAAAGGGTGTTGTAAGCTGACTTTGTCCACTTGATGTGTTTTGCCAGGGCCTTGGAGTCTTCTTCCTTCTCAGCTCGTAGCCTCATTACTTCCTCCTGAAGTTCAGCTAGATTTTATGTGGTTTTCTCCTGTTTGACCTCCACTATGCTTGTGAATTCAGCACGGCCGACCCCAGTTATTATCACATCTTCATCGTCTACGGCCGCATCAGTGATTGGTGTATCAGAGATTGGCTGCTTTCCCTTGTCAGCCCCTGCGGCATCAGTCCCTTCTTCAAGGTGCACTGAAGGCAGGTGTGAAGTAGTCAAAGCCGTCTGCTCAGGCTCAGCTAAGCTAACTTGAACCTTAGGAACTTGTCCCTCGGAACTGAGAGTCTCCGTGGATGCCTCAACATCTTCCTCTCTTGTCTCAGGGCAGGGAATCCCTTCATCGACAGATGTCTCATTGGCAGCTGAGATGTTCAAAACATCCTCAGCCACTGGTCCACCCTTGGCACCAGTGTCTCTTTCACCTTCCCCCTGAGCCTGAGGCTCAGAGACCATCTCATCAACCTCCTGTGCAGTCTCCCCGACTGCCTTCTCCATCGCTCCACCCTGAGCTTCATCATCATCATCATCCTTCTCGTCACCAGACAGGATGTCAGCCTTGCTCTTGGACATCATATCAGCCACTAACTGCTTCAGGTTGTCAAAGTTAAGAAGTTGAAGCCAGCTAGTTAGTCCAAAGAAAGAGCAAATCTTGGCTTCCTCATCCTCCCAGTGCTCCCAGACACGAGTGTCCACTAGCAGATGTTGCTCCTGCATGTTTGATTGTTTGAAATCCAACCAAACCTTGAGCTCAATTACATACGCTAGTAGCTCATTGTACTTGTACAGCCCAGGCCAGTACTTTCCTGCCCATTCTGTGGCGTTCCCCCTGAGAGTGTTCTCTAGAATCCCTCCTGCCATGTGTTCATCTAATTCCTCCTCCTCCACTTCAAGGAATTCATCCTCTTCAGTTGAAATGAATTTGGGACAGTCCTTGGGATTAGGGTATGAGGGAAAGTCTGAGGGGTTTGGAATAATTGGCTCGGCTGACTGGTCAGGCTCATTCGTTGGTGAAGATGATGGCACTGACTCAGTAGGATGATTTGGCTCGGAGGTTTGGGGTGGTTGGGGGGGGGGTTGAGGTGTGGGGTCAGGGTTGGAAGGTGTTTGGGTTTCAGGGTGTGGGGGAGTTTGAGTGGGTACTGTCTCAGGCTGCAACAACTCAGCCGTCTCGATAGATTTTCTTACTGCCTCCAAGTCAGAGGCTCCAGGAGAGCTCGACTTCTCCCTCTCACTCACCTCAGGCAGCTTCTTAGCCGGGGACTTTTTGGGTCCCTTCCTAAGCCTCTTCAGGGGCCTCTCACCCTGGGCACCCTCCTTCCTGACGTCATCGTCAGTTCCCTCAGCCTCAGACCCGGCCTTCTTGGGATTAGACTCAGTCCCTGATTTCGTGCCCTTCCCTGACAGCACGACCTTTACCTTCTTCCTCGTCTCAGCCTTTTCCACCTCAGGCTGCTCCTCCTCCGCAGCTACTACCTCCTCCTCACCATCCTTACTCCTCTCAAGGAGGTCATCTACCCTTTCAATGAGACTGGTAGCCACTCTCTTAGCCTTACCAGATGGCTTTTTGGCCTGACCCTTTGCTTTCGCATTGGGATCAGTCAGCCCTAGCACTGAATAGGTATCACTCAGTGAGGAAAACATTACCTTCTTCGAGGAGAGACAATCCTCAAAGTCGAAGGTATACCCATGGCAGGCATGAGCTATCAGGATGGACATCCTCGTTTTGAAAGGCAAGACGGCACTGACGGAAGTGTGCTTCTTCTCCTCATCTCGCTTTAGCTTGTCCAACCCGGCTTGATGGAGTTGATCAAGGAAGAACTGCTCCCAGTTCGCTTCCACCCCATCGACAATCGCTCCCATGAGTCTCAGCTTGGGCAGGCTCAACTGCTCGTGAGAGCCAGTTGCACCCATCATAATCTTTGACACCAAATCCACCAGAGCTCTGTACTCAGGCTTCAGCGTATTCTTGTTCTGACGAGCCTTGAACTCTAATGACCCAGATTTGGTCCATTTCCCAAGAAGTTCTCCCTCCGAGTTCTCCTTATACGTTCTTGGGTTGATGCCTGAGAATGGCAACTTGAAGACTTCCCTCACCGCCCTCCTGACGTCAATAGTGAGCACCTCTGTGTTGTAAAGAGGTTCGCCGTCGCCGTCCTTCTCTCCCGTTGGCTTAAGTGCAGTCACCTTCGTGTATATTTCCCCCTTCCGCAAGAACATGTTTAAGTATGCTTCCACAACTGTTCTTGGGAGCACGGAAATGGGGCGGGTGGTGAAGTATGTTTCCAACCCAGCATCGGAAATCCACTTGAAAACGGGTTTGATTTCCTCAACTGTAAGACAGATACCTTCCATGGAGATGACTGGCTCCATGTGTATCAGCTTGTTCTCGACAACGTCTACAATCTTGTCGGTTGTCCAGTTGGAATCAAGAAATGCCATTGTTTTAGAAAGGAAGATATTTTTTGAAATTTCTGTGTTTGAGCAAGAGAAAACTCAGTGTGCAGATGTGCGTTGTGTTTGCGTAAAAACCTCAAATGACACTCTTGAATGATAAGAATAAGTCAGTTACTCAAATGTGGGGTTGAGATTAATCCCTGAATTCGAAAGGTTTTGAAATAAAGGGCCAGGATTAATCTCAGCTTCAATCAAAACCCCATGTCAGTCATATTCCGTATAAAACGGACACGTATATGAAAAAATAACTGTAGTATTAAATGCTCCATGCGCGTGGGTTTTAAATATGAAAAGGCGCGCTTTTAATGAAAACGGAATGCATTTAATAAAGATTTTCAGGACGAAGGACTCAGGGAGACGCTTGAAATTCGCAAGAGTCAGGTTAGAACTCATACCTGTCAGGGAGACATTGTAGCACCCTGATACCTCGCTGAGTCGAGTCTGGCCTGAGTTCCCCCTAGAACCTTACACTGACTGCTCTCCCGGATCTAAGAGTCCTAACTCCACTGACTGTTCCATAAACCTTGCTTCAGCCAGAGGCTTAGTCAAGATGTCAGCTCTTTGCTTGTCAGTGTGAATCTTCTCCATCCTGATATCTTTCTTCTCCACATGATCTCGAATGAAGTGATGCCTAATATCCACATGCTTGCACCTTGTGTGAAGCATTGGGTTCTGAGTAATTGCTATTGCACTATTGTTGTCACAATAGATCAGAACCTGATTAGCAAAAACTTGGTAGTCCCTCAACTGTTGCCTCAACCACAAAATCTGAGCGCAACAACTACCTGCAGCCATATACTCAGCCTCAGTTGTGGATGTCGCCACTGAATTCTGCTTCTTACTAAACCACGAGATCAACTTACTTCCCAAAAACTGACATGTCCCTGAGGTTGATTTCCTATCAATCCTACAACCTCCATAATCTGCATCTGAATAACCTGTCAGTTCTAAGTTGTCATCTGAAGGATATCATAGTCCCATATTGACTGTCCTTTTCAAATACTTAAGTATCCTCTTAGCAGCCTCCAAATGACTTCTCTTGGGATCAGACTGATACCTAGCACACACACCAACTGCAAACGTAATGTCAGGCCTACTTGCAGTCAGGTACAACAAAGAACCTATCAGACCTCGATACTCAGTCTGATTTACTGAAGTCCCTTCAGTGTCAGGATCCATCTTCCAATTTGTGTTCATTGGGATCCTGGTTGGATTGCTGTTCTGAACACCAAATTTTTGAATCAAGTCTCTTGTATACTTGGCCTGATTTATGAAGATACCTTGATCAGTCTGCTTGACTTGCAATCCTAAGAAGAAGTTCATCTCTCCCATCATAGACATCTCAAATTTACCAGTCATCAACTTAGAGAATTTTTCACAGAGCTGATGATTTGGTGATCCAAATATTATGTCATCCACATAAATCTGGACCAAGAGAATGTCATCACCTTCAGTGATCCTGAACAATGTCCTATCCACAGTTCCTTTCTTGAAACCATGGTCTGTCAGGAATTGAGAGAGGGTATCATACCAAGCTCTTGGTGCTTGCTTAAGTCCATAGAGTGCTTTCTTCAAATGGTATACTCTATCCCCAACCTCAAATCCGGGAGGTTGTTCAACATATACCTCTTCATTTAGTACACCATTCAGGAAGGCACTCTTGACATCCATTTGATACACCTTGAACTTCTTATATGTTGCGTATGCAAGGAACAACCTGATAGCTTTCAACCTAGCCTCTGGAGCAAAAGTCTCATCATAGTCTATTCCTTCAGACTGACAATACCCTTTTGCAACCAGTCTAGCCTTGTTCCTTACCACAACACCATTCTCATCCTTCTTGTTCTTGAAGACCCACTTGGTACCAATCACACCTTGATGCCTAGGTCTATCTATCAGTTCCCAAACCTGATTCCTTGTGAACTGATTCAACTCCTCTTGCATGGCAATGATCCAGTTCGAGTCAGTGAGAGCTTCTTCAATGTTCTGAGGCTCTTGCTCAGAGAGAAAGCAACAGAATAATGCACTCTCACCATGGAACTGTCTGGTCCTGACTCCCTCAGTTGGATCACCAATGATTTGATCAGTGGGATGATCCTCTAGCCATGTTCTCTTGCCAGGAGTTGTTCCTGAAGTACCTGCAATGTTAGTGTCTACAGACTCATAAAATTCAGGAAATTGAGCAAAAGGGGATGATCCTGAGTCTATACCAAAGGGATTAACAAGCTCAATGTCAGGGACATTGATTCCCCCTTGATTAGGTGACTCAGGAACCGTCTCAGCTGCGACAGCATCTTCATAGACGGTGCTTACCTCAGGTTGAGCCTGTTCCTCAGTCTGAGGCTCAACAATCCCTGAAGTGCTAGGCTTAGGAGTGGCACCTGATTCATCATCCTGATCGTCATCATCATCCCATCTCGGAATTGGCACGGTCTTGATATTGGGATCAGGTTGATTCTTCAAGCTCAGCCTTGTCACATTCCTGGTGACCTCCTCAGTGTCAGGATTCAACACCTTTGCCCTAGACTCATTAGCAGATTCATCAAAGACAACATGAGGTGATTCTTCCACAACAAGGGTCCTACAGTTGTAAACCCTGAAGGCTTTACTAACTTCAGAATATCCTAAGAATATTCCTTCATCAGATTTGCTATCAAAGGCTTTCAATTGGGTCTTCCCATTGTTGAGGATGAAGCACTTACAACCAAATACATGAAAATAAGAAATACGAGGTTTTCTTTTGTTCCATGTCTCATATGGGGTATGAGCATGTTGTTTGTTCAACATGAATCTGTTCTGAGTGTAGCATGCAGTGTTGATTGCCTCAGCCCAGAATTTCTTGGGCAATCCTGACTCAGCCAGCATGGTCCTTGCAGCTTCCTTCAGTGTCTTGTTCCTCCTTTCAGCGACACCATTCTATTGTGGGGTTCTAGCTGCAGAAGTCTCATGAGCTATACCAAGTTCATTACCAAAGTCAGAAATATATGAATTTATAAATTCAGTGCCCTTGTCAGATCTGGTCTTAATAATGGACTGAATCTTCTCATTGCTGAGTCTTCTGAGCAACTCTGGAAGCTTCACCTGTGTTTTCTTCTTATTCAACAAGAAAATAACCCAAGTATATCTAGAATAATCATCAATAACCACAAGGGTATATTTTCTACCATTCATACTCACAGGTGTTATGGGACCAAATAAATCCATGTGCAAGAGCTGAAGTGTCCTGTCAGTGGAATAAGAAGCTTTCTCTTTGAATGACGCTCTGACCTGCTTTCTTTCCTGACAAGCTTTGCACACGTGATCTTTGCTAAAAACTTCATTAGGAAGACCATCAACAAGTGACTGTCTAGAAATTTTGTTAAGAATCTTGAAGTTCAGGTGGCTTAATCTTTTATGCCATAACCAACTGAGCTCTAGAGAGCTTTTAGCAACAAGACAAGTATTAGTGATGGTCCCGGTTTCGAAGGGCAAAATGGGAATTCAGGAGCACAATTTTTTTTTTAAAAAAACTTCTCCTCAGGGAGTTCAGCAAGAGTGAGTAATACTCAAGTCACTGCTCTGCTCAGAGGCTAAGCTACCAAGTCAGTGAGAAGGCTTGGAGGCTCATGCTCTGAGCAAGGACAGTGGCTTGAGATGCTGAACTCTCGAGTGCGTTATAAAACACAGCTTGCACCCTGACTGAGTTCAGTGACGGAATACTCAAGTCACTGCGTTGCTGAGAGTCAGAGCTATCAAGTCAGTGATGAGACTTGAAAGCTCAGGCTCTCAACAAGGCAGTGACTCGAGAGACTGAACTCTCGAGTGCTAGCCTAAGCTTGTCAGTGAGATTGGTTCTCCCTGACTAAAATACTTAGCTAATCTTCTTTTCAAACTTTCCAAGTACACTCAGAGAGCATACACTACAAATAATTAGCAAGTGCTTAGATAATAATCAACGCTCAGTTTAACGTGGTTCAGAGACTCAAGCTCTTACATCCACGGCCTGATTTAACAGGAAATCCACTCCTTTGGATTCTTGTTTTTAACGTGCCAAGGTGCACTTACAACTGGACTCACGCCACTCCCTGGGCTGCCCTTCTCCTTACTAACAACTTACTCCCAACAAACCTGACAAGAGGGTTTTGGTTTCAGTTAGGGTTTTCTCCAACTAGGTGAGGTTTTCCCTTTACAATGTGTTAGCCAATAGCTAAGATAGGGAAAACCTCTCTAAGCCTAGAGTTACAAGCTGAACACTCTTTATGTATATATTTGTGAACTCCCAAGATCAGTGTATAAGATGTGAGTAGAACCTCCTTATATCTCTCCTGCACGTATACTACTACTCACACTGTCTCAGCTCGTAGGTGTTTATTTTCTTTTGATTCTCTTACAATAATCTACCAACACAACACACTTAAATACACAGCCATGAGCTTGTATTTATAATGGGTATTCAAATGTATCAGTTGGAGAGGAAATACATTTGAATCCAGCATTAAATGGTTTCAACCACTTTTCTTGGAATGCGGCCTTGTCAGTGTCAGATTTACCGCCTTGTGCTGATTGGTCCACGTGGACTGAGTCCAACGAATCTTTGACTCAGTGGGTTGACCAAGACCCACTGACTTTAGGCAGCTTCATCCTTCACTGACTGATGATCTTCAGTGGACTGAACGTCTTCAGTGTAGTTGTCCTTCAGAGACTGTCTGAAGATCACTCCAAGAAGTTTGTCATAAGACTGAATGACAAACTTCCCTGACCACAGTAGCCTGACTTCTTCAGGGCCTACTTGGTGCAGCACTGATCCACCTGATCAGGCTCTTCACTGAGTGGTCCGCCAGACTTGGCTTAGAACAACCTGACTTACACTCAGTAGGACTTCCTTCAGGCTTCTCCATTGGTTCAGGTTGATGGCATGTCTTCAGTCAGCTCTTCTGGTTGTCATCTTGATAGCTTCAGGCTGTGTTGAGAAGTTCCCCCTCGCTGAGTTCCCCCTCAACTGAGCAACCTATTCTACTGAGAGCTAACCTAGCCTGACCTGATCTAAAGGATAATATCCTGACTGCTTTCAAACCTATTACATGTCGTTTAGGAAAATCATCAAAACTAAACATATCCCAACAATTTCCCCCTTTTTGATGATTCCAAAACTTCTAACCAAATGATTTTCTATTACAAGAATGATGTCAGAATACAAGTAATAGTATGAAATATGCAGAAATTCCCATAGTTTAAAACGTTTAAGATCTGTTCGGTAGACCATTTTTCTTAACAAAACTGGATCAGTGGTCATGTGAACAACCCGCTCTGATACCAATTGATGGTCCCGGTTTCGAAGGGCAAAATGGGAATTCAGGAGCACAACTTTTTTTTTAAAAAAACTTCTCCTCAGGGAGTTCAGCAAGAGTGAGTAATACTCAAGTCACTGCTCTGCTTAGAGGCTGAGCTACCAAGTCAGTGAGAAGGCTTGGAGGCTTATGCTCTGAGCAAGGACAGTGGCTTGAGATGCTGAACTCTCGAGTGCGTTATAAAACACAGCTTGCACCCTGACTGAGTTCAGTGACGGAATACTCAAGTCACTGCGTTGCTGAGAGTCAGAGCTATCAAGTCAGTGATGAGACTTGAAAGCTCAGGCTCTCAACAAGGCAGTGACTCGAGAGACTGAACTCTCGAGTGCTAGCCTAAGCTTGTCAGTGAGATTGGTTCTCCCTGACTAAAATACTTAGCTAATCTTCTTTTCAAACTTTCCAAGTACACTCAGAGAGCATACACTACAAATAATTAGCAAGTGCTTAGATAATAATCAACGCTCAGTTTAACGTGGTTCAGAGACTCAAGCTCTTACATCCACGGCCTGATTTAACAGGAAATCCACTCCTTTGGATTCTTGTTTTTAACGTGCCAAGGTGCACTTACAACTGGACTCACGCCACTCCCTGGGCTGCCCTTCTCCTTACTAACAACTTACTCCCAACAAACCTGACAAGAGGGTTTTGGTTTCAGTTAGGGTTTTCTCCAACTAGGTGAGGTTTTCCCTTTACAATGTGTTAGCCAATAGCTAAGATAGGGAAAACCTCTCTAAGCCTAGAGTTACAAGCTGAACACTCTTTATGTATATATTTGTGAACTCCCAAGATCAGTGTATAAGATGTGAGTAGAACCTCCTTATATCTCCCCTGCGCGTATACTACTACTCACACTGTCTCAGCTCGTAGGTGTTTGTTTTCTTTTGATTCTCTTACAATAATCTACCAACACAACACACTTAAATACACAGCCATGAGCTTGTATTTATAATGGGGATTCAAATGTATCAGTTGGAGAGGAAATACATTTGAATCCAGCATTAAATGGTTTCAACCACTTTTCTTGGAATGCGGCCTTGTCAGTGTCAGATTTACCGCCTTGTGCTGATTGGTCCACGTGGACTGATTCCAACGAATCTTTGACTCAGTGGGTTGACCAAGACCCACTGACTTTAGGCAGCTTCATCCTTCACTGACTGATGATCTTCAGTGGACTGAACGTCTTCAGTGTAGTTGTCCTTCAGAGACTGTCTGAAGATCACTTCAAGAAGTTTGTCATAAGACTGAATGACAAACTTCCCTGACCACAGTAGCCTGACTTCTTCAGGGCCTACTTGGTGCAGCACTGATCCACCTGATCAGGCTCTTCACTGAGTGGTCCGCCAGACTTGGCTTAGAACAACCTGACTTACACTCCGTGGGACTTCCTTCAGGCTTCTCCATTGGTTCAGGTTGATGGCATGTCTTCAGTCAGCTCTTCTGGTTGTCATCTTGATATTTTCAGGCTGTGTTGAGAAGTTCCCCCTCGCTGAGTTCCCCTTCAACTGAGCAACCTATTCTACTGAGAGCTAACCTAGCCTGACCTGATCTAAAGGATACTATCCTGACTGCTTTCAAACCTATTACATGTCGTTTTGGAAAATCATCAAAGCTAAACATATCCCAACAATTTTTCCCTTTTTTGATGATTCCAAAACTTCTAACCAAATGATTTTCTATTACAAGAATGATGTCAAAATACAAGTAATAGTATGAAATATGCAGAAATTCCCATAGTTTAAAACGTTTAAGATCTGTTCGGTAGACCATTTTTCTTAACAAAACTGGATCAGTGGTCATGTGAACAACCAGCTCTGATACCAATTGATGGTCCCGGTTTCGAAGGGCAAAATGGGAATTCAGAAGCACAAATTTTTTTTAAAAAAAACTTCTCCTTAGGGAGTTCAGCAAGAGTGAGTAATACTCAAGTCACTGCTCTGCTTAGAGGCTGAGCTACCAAGTCAGTGAGAAGGCTTGGAGGCTCATGCTCTGAGCAAGGACAGTGGCTTGAGATGCTGAACTCTCAAGTGCGTTATAAAACACAGCTTGCACCTTGACTGAGTTCAGTGACGGAATACTCAAGTCACTGCGTTGCTGTTAGTCAGAGCTATCAAGTCAGTGATGCGACTTGAAAGCTCAGGCTCTCAACAAGGCAGTGACTCGAGAGACTGAACTCTCGAGTGCTAGCCTAAGCTTGTCAGTGAGATTGGTTCTCCCTGACTAAAATACTTAGCTAATCTTCTTTTCAAACTTTCCAAGTACACTCAGAGAGCATACACTACAAATAATTAGCAAGTGCTTAGATAATAATCAACACTCAGTTTAACGTGGTTTAGAGACTCAAGCTCTTACATCCACGGCCTGATTTAACAGGAAATCCACTCCTTTGGATTCTTGTTTTTAACGTGCCAAGGTGCACTTACAACTGGACTCACGCCACTCCCTGGGCTGCTCTTCTCCCTACTAACAACTTACTCCCAACAAACCTGACAAGAGGGTTTTGTTTTCAGTTAGGGTTTTCTCCAACTAGGTGAGGTTTTCCCTTTACAATGTGTTAGCCAATAGCTAAGATAGGGAAAACCTCTCTAAGCCTAGAGTTACAAGCTGAACACTCTTTATGTATATATTTGTGAACTCCCAAGATCAGTGTATAAGATGTGAGTAGAACCTCCTTATATCTCCCCTGCACGTATACTACTACTCACACTGTCTCAGCTCGTAGGTGTTTGTTTTCTTTTGATTCTCTTACAATAATCTACCAACACAACACACTTAAATACACAGCCATGAGCTTGTATTTATAATGGGGATTCAAATGTATCAGTTGGAGAGGAAATACATTTGAATCCAGCATTAAATGGTTTCAACCACTTTTCTTGGAATGCGGCCTTGTCAGTGTCAGATTTACCGCCTTGTGCTGATTGGTCCACGTGGACTGATTCCAACGAATCTTTGACTCAGTGGGTTGACCAAGACCCACTGACTTTAGGCAGCTTCATCCTTCACTGACTGATGATCTTCAGTGGACTGAACGTCTTCAGTGTAGTTGTCCTTCAGAGACTGTCTGAAGATCACTTCAAGAAGTTTGTCATAAGGCTGAATGACAAACTTCCCTGACAACAGTAGCCTGACTTCTTCAGGGCCTACTTGGTGCAGCACTGATCCACCTGATCAGGCTCTTCACTGAGTGGTCCGCCAGACTTGGCTTAGAACAGCCTGACTTACACTCCGTGGGACTTCCTTCAGGCTTCTCCATTGGTTCAGGTTGATGGCATGTCTTCAGTCAGCTCTTCTGGTTGTCATCTTGATATCTTCAGGCTGTGTTGAGAAGTTCCCCCTCGCTGAGTTCCCCCTCAACTGAGCAACCTATTCTACTGAGAGCTAACCTAGCCTGACCTGATCTAAAGGATACTATCCTGACTGCTTTCAAACCTATTACATGTCGTTTTGGAAAATCATCAAAACTAAACATATCCCAACAATTTTTCCCTTTTTGATGATTCCAAAACTTCTAACCAAATGATTTTCTATTACAAGAATGATGTCAGAATACAAGTAATAGTATGAAATATGCAGAAATTCCCATAGTTTAAAACGTTTAAGATCTGTTCGGTAGACCATTTTTCTTAACAAAACTGGATCAGTGGTCATGTGAACAACCCGCTCTGATACCAATTGATGGTCCCGGTTTCGAAGGGCAAAATGGGAATTCAGAAGCACAAATTTTTTTTAAAAAAAACTTCTCCTTAGGGAGTTCAGCAAGAGTGAGTAATACTCAAGTCACTGCTCTGCTTAGAGGCTGAGCTACCAAGTCAGTGAGAAGGCTTGGAGGCTCATGCTCTGAGCAAGGACAGTGGCTTGAGATGCTGAACTCTCGAGTGCGTTATAAAACACAGCTTGCACCCTGACTGAGTTCAGTGACGGAATACTCAAGTCACTGCGTTGCTGTTAGTCAGAGCTATCAAGTCAGTGATGCGACTTGAAAGCTCAGGCTCTCAACAAGGCAGTGACTCGAGAGACTGAACTCTCGAGTGCTAGCCTAAGCTTGTCAGTGAGATTGGTTCTCCCTGACTAAAATACTTAGCTAATCTTCTTTTCAAACTTTCCAAGTACACTCAGAGAGCATACACTACAAATAATTAGCAAGTGCTTAGATAATAATCAACGCTCAGTTTAACGTGGTTCAGAGACTCAAGCTCTTACATCCACGGCCTGATTTAACAGGAAATCCACTCCTTTGGATTCTTGTTTTTAACGTGCCAAGGTGCACTTACAACAGGACTCACGCCACTCCCTGGGCTGCTCTTCTCCTTACTAACAACTTACTCCCAACAAACCTGACAAGAGGGTTTTGGTTTCAGTTAGGGTTTTCTCCAACTAGGTGAGGTTTTCCCTTTACAATGTGTTAGCCAATAGCTAAGATAGGGAAAACCTCTCTAAGCCTAGAGTTACAAGCTGAACACTCTTTATGTATATATTTGTGAACTCTCAAGATCAGTGTATAAGATGTGAGTAGAACCTCCTTATATCTCCCCTGCACGTATACTACTACTCACACTTTCTCAGCTCGTAGGTGTTTGTTTTCTTTTGATTCTCTTACAATAATCTACCAACACAACAAACTTAAATACACAGCCATGAGCTTGTATTTATAATGGGGATTCAAATGTATCAGTTGGAGAGGAAATACATTTGAATCCAGCATTAAATGGTTTCAACCACTTTTCTTGGAATGCGGCCTTGTCAGTGTCAGATTTACCGCCTTGTGCTGATTGGTCCACGTGGACTGATTCCAACGAATATTTGACTCAGTGGGTTGACCAAGACCCACTGACTTTAGGCAGCTTCATCCTTCACTGACTGATGATCTTCAGTGGACTGAACGTCTTCAATGTAGTTGTCCTTCAGAGACTTTTTGAAGATCACTCCAAGAAGTTTGTCATAAGGCTGAATGACAAACTTCCCTGACCACAGTAGCCTGACTTCTTCAGGGCCTACTTGGTGCAGCACTGATCCACCTGATCAGGCTCTTCACTGAGTGGTCCGCCAGACTTGGCTTAGAACAGCCTGACTTACACTCAGTGGGACTTCCTTCAGGCTTCTCCATTGGTTCAGGTTGATGGCATGTCTTCAGTCAGCTCTTCTGGTTGTCATCTTGATATCTTCAGGCTGTGTTGAGAAGTTACCCCTCGCTGAGTTCCCCCTCAACTGCGCATCCTATTCTACTGAGAGCTAACCTAGCCTGACCTGATCTAAAGGATACTATCCTGACTGCTTTCAAACCTATTACATGTCGTTTTGGAAAATCATCAAAACTAAACATATCCCAACAATTAGGAATAGTGCTGCTCCAATCAGCTAGATAAACGTTACCTTTCCTGATACCTGATAGAAGCACTTGTGTTGATTTGTCCTTGACTGAACATATATTCGATGAGAACTCAACACTGAAACCTTTGTCACATAATTGACTTACTGACAACAGGTTATGCTTCAGTCCTTCCACAAAGGACACATTTTCCACTCTGCCTGTACCTATTATCAAAACACCAAAACCTTTAGTAACACCTTTTGAGTTATCACCAAAGGTTACCTGTGGACCATCTTTAGCTTGATATTCTTGGAGAAGTCTCTTCATTCCAGTCATGTGCCTTGAGCAACCACTGTCTAGGTACCAAACAGCTTTGATTGAGTCTCCTCTCCTCTTGTTGTGATCCACAGCCGCCTGCAAGCAAATCAGGCTTTAGGTACCCATTGGGTGTTGGGTCCTATCGTGTCAGCTGTACCCTTCGGGATCCAGACTTGCTTCACAACCCTGATTGCCTCAGAGTGGTAAATCTGTCTCCCTGAAACATCAATATACACAACTTTCTTCTTCTTTGCCTGAGAGGAAGATGGTGTATGAGTGCTAGACTTAGGCTTCACAGGAGCCTGAGTGGGTGCCTTTTGGGCTGGCTTCCTGTTCTTCCTAGGTCTGGGTGCAGCAGGTCTTGGGCCTTGTTCTTGATAAGGACCCTGTGTTCTATTCCCCCTAGGCAAGTGAGGGAATGGAAAACAGTTAAAGGCCTCAGGATGCCAAAACCACGGGGGTGTCATCATATTTGGCCTTCCCTGTTGGTATTGCCAAGCATGATGGTACCCTCGCTGACCAGTCTGAGGGCTCTTGGCCTGAGTCTTCCTCTGCTTTCGCTGAGGTTTTCCCTGGCCTGAGCTCTCAGGGGCTTCCTTAGGTTGTTTCGCCTTTCCCTTGGGTTTTGGCTTAGCTACCTTAGGAGCAACCCTGACTGTGTCAATGGTTTCCTTGCCCTTATCAGTTTGACGGGCCTGGAGCACAACCTTAGGTGCACTCTGGCTTGTCTGAACAAATACCCTCTCAGTGTTGCTCCCTGAAGCAACATGAGACTGACCTTGTGAGGATTTCTTAGGAACATATCCAAGTTCCTTTTTCTCATTCCCAAGCATCTGGCTGCTATTTATTTCCTCTCTTGCCACTGAGGATTTATTCATTGCTGCAACCTTTTTCTTGAGAGAGTCCTCACTCTTTTTCAGGATTTCATGTCTGGTAAAGAGGTCATCAAACTTACTCTTAAGTGCTTTCAACTCTTCCTTCCTGACCAGCTCTTCCTCAGCCAATTCCTTCAGAATCTTCTCTCTTGAAAGACGCTCAGCATTGATCATATCAATTTCCTGAGTTAGTCTCACAATCTGAGCTGATTCTTTAATATCAGACTGAGTGAGTTGTTCATTCAGGTTTTGAACTTCAGTACTCAATTTCTTGTTCTCATCTACCAAGAAGACATTAGTTTCCAGCAGTCTGGAGAAATCAACCATCAATTGATCAAGGCAGATCTGAAGGTTCATTTCTCTAACTGACTCTGAGCTAAGCTCAGGATTTTGACCAGTGTAAGAAGCACAAACAGAATTTGATGTTACCTCAGGCTCATCCCTAGCCATCAGACAGACATCATCGTACTCGTCATCTGAGAAGAGTTCAGGTGACCTTTCAGCAGAACCGTCAGAGTCTGTTGCATCTTCAGCGACCATTGCTCTCCGATCAGCAGATCTTAGATCCCTAGTGGCTCTCCTTTCCTCTCTCTCCCTCGCACTCAGCTCCGGGCAGTCGTACTGATAGTGACCAATCTTGTTACAGTTGTAACATGCTACCTGCTCACTTACTCTTTCTTTTCTCGGTTCAGGGTTCCTCCTCGAGTCAGGTTCCCTGGTTCTTGGTGAGCTTTCAGCCTTGGTTGGATATCTATCATCGCGAGTACGTCTCTGTTCGTCTCTTCTTTCAGGCTTTGGTTCAGAATATCTCCTTTCATCACCACGTTCTCTCCTCTGGTCAGTGTTCCTTCGCTCCTCATATCTCCTTGAGCTTTGGTGGGTTCCTTCAGGTTTCCTGTCACGTGAGTCCTGATAAAACTTTTTATAACGACCAAACCTGGAATTGAGCTTGTCAAATCGTCTGGCCATCAGGCTGTACTCTTCAGCGAGTTCTTCCCTGCTCATCTCCATCAGTGACTTTGATGAGGGCTCAACAGGTTCAGACCTGGCCTTGAACGCCACACTTTTCTCAGGAGTTTTCTCCTTCACTTCCTCTTCTGACTGAACTTTCTTCTTTCTTTTGTTAAGATCAAATTCAAGCGCTTTGAGCTCTGAAAAAAGTAAAGCAGAAGTTATGTTACTCATATCCTGAGTGTTCTTAAGCATAATTACACTGTTATCCCATCTCTCAGGAAGGGCATTCAGGATCTTTGAAGCAACATCTCTCCTTGGGACATCCTTGTCCAACATCACCAACTCATTCATCAACTTGATGAATCTAGACTCCATTTGATCTATGCTCTCGTCAGGCAGCATCTCGAACGCTTCAAATTTCTGAATGGCAATATTTCTCTTATTCTCCTTTATCTTTTCTGACCCTTCGCACATCCTGGTCAGCTCATCCCAAACCTCCTTTGCCGTCTTTAAGTTCATCAGCCTAGCTGACTCCTCGAAGGGCACCGTATGCAAGATGATGTTTCTGGCAACGTTGTCAAGTCCTACCATCTTGATTTCATCGTTGGTCATGTCTTTCCTTTCTTTAGGAACCTGCACGCCAATCGCAAGATCTTCATATCCCAGTCCTCTAACGTTAGGAATAGTGATCTTGATCGGTCCTTCCCTGAGTACACGTGGCATCTGGTCATGGATGGCATCTAGATGTGCTTCTAATCTGAACTTCCAATAGACAAAGTTAGACACAGAGAATTCAGGTAACGAAGCTTCAAGTCTTCTCGAAGTCATGATGATGCAAGTTTTATGAAAAACAAACTCAGATCTGTTCAGTGACCACCAACAGTTTCTCCTCTGAAACTATTAGTATTCAAAGTCAGTGGTCTTTCGAACCACTGCTCTGATACCACTTGTTGGTCCCGGTACAAGACTGAGGAATACGTGTATGGGGGGGGGGGAATACACGTATACCAATTTTTCAACTTAAAAACTGATTGAGTCCCCTTTACTCAGAGTGGTAAAGAACTAGGAGCTGATAACATACCTACTGACTGCACTTGGTGCTGGTCAGTTGGCTCACTATCAGTTCAAGTTCAGTGCGGAAATGTTTGAGCCCTGATAGTTTAAAGTCTTATTTAGTTTGCTTTCTGAAAAACTTATTTTACTCAATTCTGAATAGTGTTTAGTAGGGCAGTGCTCTTTGTGAAGATCAGGCTGATTGATTCAAGCCTGATAAACCGAATGCGATGAGTGAACAAGTAATATGGCAGGTATGCACAATATCAAAGCAATAAGAACACAACAAGTTTAACGTGGTTCAGAGACTCAAGCTCCTACGTCCACGGCCTGACTTAACAGGAAATCCACTCAAGGGATTCTTTTTTTTAACGTGCCAAGGTGCACCAAGACCAGCTAACCTCACTGATCTATACAAACTTCCTACTAACACACTAGTTGACTTACTCCCAACAAACCTAACTTAGGATTTTGGTTTCAGTTTGGATTCCAACTAAGTTGAGATTATCCTTACAAGGCAAAGCTATGCTAAGGATTGGATAATCTCTCTAAGCTTAAGATAATGTTATTTAGCTCTTGGAATACAGAATAACTCTCGGTTGCTAAGAAACACTTGGGAAATTTAGATAGTTTCGAGTGCTTCTCTTAAAGGCTGAATGCTTTGAATGCTTGAGAGTTTGAGTAATTTCTGGCTTGGAAATTTCCCGTCACTTGAATGGGTTCAAGGCCTTCTATATTTATAAGTGATTTGAAAAACTATCCGTTGGAGAGATAGCCTTCTAGTAATCTATGTAGAGTGGCTTCAAACGGACATATCTTCCTGTAGCAGCCGTCCTTGCATGGATTTGGTAGATGCATTAAATGCACATTAAATGTTTGCCCGTTGAACATGCAGTCTGAATTCAGTCAACTTGTCAGGTTCCGTACGTGCGTGTCCTTCCAGGATTGGTCCACGTCATCAGGTTGGTGATACTCTTCAACACTGACACTTACTCAGCCAGCTTAGAGGACTGCCATAAGTTCAGGATGGTGCTCTTCGTCTTCAGGCTCTTAGTCTTGATTTTCTCCAGTGAGTTCTCCTCTCACTGAGTACCTGTGAAGTGTAAAATGACTAAGTACTAATCCTAACCAAGACTAGCCTGACAAAGACAGATTAAGGCAAACATCTTTTCAGGGGCTTTGGGATCTTAATCAAAACTGACAATGTCCCAACAATATATGCAAGTTTTTTTGTGGTGCATATCCTGCATTTTATGTATTTTGTTAGGTGAAATTATATTCCGGAAGCCAGGTTATTTTTGTGTTGTAGTACATCTCCAGAATTGTATTTTTTGTACCACCTTTTGTTAAGAACTGCAATAGCTTCTGTTCTTTACATATTTAACTCTGGATAGATTGTTTTGATGTGTTATGTCCCCATTAATCAATTTATCTAGTACATCCTTTTGACTTATAGTACACTCTTATTATGGAGAGGTGCATTAATATATGTAGTTTTACTGATAAGAATGAAAAGGTGCACTAATATATGCAAATTCCAAAACAACTTCATGCCAAGAAGCCACGAAATATATATAAATCAGATGATTTCCCAAAAACCTAAAATGTGTTAATTACATCAAACATGACTTCAACCATACCGAAACCAAATACAAAAATCCCAGACTTATCCAAATTAATTGTACAAAAGCAAACAGTTCAACTTTACACCATTTCATAATAACTGTTATATTTTAGACAGTTCAGCATTTTCGGGATCCATAAACCACTTCACCATGCGCTTCCTGAAGTCACCAGCTGCGCTGTGACTTATATATTTCTTTGTGCATATTTTCCCTGTCATTTGATTTTCAAGGTTGTAGCACACGATCACCCCACGGTCCAACGAGTCCGGTTGTTGCTGAATACATGGCACCGCAAAAGGAGCTAGGTTAGTTGTCTGCAGCAATAGGTAATTGGTGCCATCTGCCTTGTACTTTGTCGTAAAAAAATGGGCAACGTAGTTAACCTGTAAAACAGAAAAAAACATATAAGAGAAATATGATTAGGTCATTTTCTGGTTTACATTTTATTTCCTTAGTTTTCAAAAGACTCACAACACAGACACATCTATTCAAATGCTCATCTTTCCCCCATTCCCTTCTGGGTGCAATTGAATTAAAAAAACTCCATTTGTATGTCGAGAGATCCATCTTCAACAAAGTCCAATGATCCCCGGCCTCTTCTGAATCTAAATCCCTTGTCATCATGGGGAATAACAGAACGTCTCTAGCCCCAATCTTTTCAAGACGTGTGACAACCAGGGCTTTCAGCCCCCGACTCGGTGTACCATTATTCACAGCTATAAAATCTTGGGGAAAGGGTGGGGGGTAGTCAGACAATGGAAAATAAACATGTCCAAATCAAATTCATAAAGCATTGTACTAATGGAGATTTTAAATTTTGGTAGGTACCCAGCATTTGGAAGAAAATATAACAATGCGGTTGGTGTCCATAATCTTGGAGTACTTTATGTGCAACAGTTTGCCCCAAGAGTCAATAACCTAAAAGCAGAATGGGACAACCCATATATGAAACAAACATTTTATTCATATACATCTATGTTCAATCATATATGTATCTCATACAGAAAAGGGACTTCAAGAAACAATTATATGAAATATTCAATTATATTTTTTTTACCCCATTTGAGATGCACTGATGCTGTAGAACCATAAAAATATCCTTCAACAGAACAACCGCCATTGCATCTGGGGAATTCCAAGCGACAAATCTGCAAAAACATAAGCATCAGTAAAAAAAACCTAAACTGCGCACATTATTTGCTTTGCTTAATTTACTTGCATGTACCTATCTCCATCCTCATTCCAACACTGTTGTATAGTATTTCTTAACTCCTTTGAAGTTTTTCTAATTGCAATGCATTTGTAATTCAGCTTAATTTCCGTAGAACCCCGATCAGCTTCATGTTTTTTAATCATTTCTTTCGTGTCAATCTGTGGAGATAACTCAATAGGCCGCCTCTCTTCCCTCAGTGTTCTTGTCTTAACACTCCTTGTTATTGTACTTGGTTGAAATGTGCGCTTGCTCCTTTTTTTAACTACGAGCGTCTTATCTTCAACTTGATGATCTTCTTCCTTGTAATTCTCAACAGCCTCAAGGATTTCAACTGTTTTTGCCAGCTTTGCATTCTCTTTTTCAAGAACATCTTTCTCCTCTGTAACACGTTCTTTCTCATTTCTCTCCATAATCAATTGAGCATGCATGTCTAGAACCTGAATGGTCCTAGAATCTGCCATCACCTGTGTTACCGATGGGTTACACATTGCATTGATCTTTGCATTCGCATTATCTAATTCTTTCTTCAAATTCTCCATTTCCTCTTTATGATCAGCCACCATACGCAGACAACGTTCTGAAAACTCTTCATTCAACATCACCATTTCATTCTAATTCTCTGCCAATAAAGAAACAAGCCTCTCATTCTCCTCTTTCAATTTTTTTATCTCATTCTCCAATCTATTTTCAGTGGTCCTGTCCGGCTCAACTTTCTGAATAGATCTAGCGATATTCAATATGCCATCATATCCATCATTCTCCATTCGAACATTATCAGTTAATCCAATACTAAACGAATGAGGATCAGGTGTTGTCCCAACTCCCTTCAGATTCTTTGTTGTGCATTCCACAGTTTTTGCGCTCCCAGGTTCGACATCATTCATGTCTCCAACATTCTTCCCATGAGATTCAAGTGATGATTTATGTTGACGCTTTTCGTCCATCCTGGAAACTTTCCATCCAACTTCATCATTTCTACCTCGCGTACCAATGGGATAAGTGTTGCAAACCACAAATTCTGAATCCGAATCTATTCCCCTTCCTCTCTGCCCCTCATTCAATCCATCACTGGAACCACTCTGATTATCCTGCGTAGGACTAGTGTCCATATCATCTTTCAACCAGGACTCTTTCAACCTCCTAAGGACATCCTTTTCGTGTGAAGTTGCTTTCAGAATTTCCTTTCCAATCTGTTTAACAAAAAATACATAATAATAAAATTCACCAAAGAATGCAATTCATGACAATTTATTGTAACTGCAATTGTATAACCCAAACCTTCCCAGTCTTTAACTTGTGTAGATTGACCCGCTCAAGCTCCTCATTCAACAAAGAAAGATCCCATTTCAATATATGCGGAAATGCACTGGGATTTGCAGCAGAAACCAACTTAGTGTGCTCACATAACCAGAACTGGGAATTAAATAATAAAAGACAAGTCATCAATTTAATAATTGTTGTTTTACAAACAATAGTGCAGAAAAAAAAACAAGTATATCATTACCAGTAAAAGGGATACACAAGCTCCAATCTTTATGTTCTTGCTTGTTTTAAGTTGGTCTACTAAAACCTTCACAACTACATCACACCAATCGTATTTCCTGATCTCCTCTAGATTTTCTAGATAGACAAGGTAGTGCCAAGGTATTGAAAAATTTCTACCGGGTACAAGCAATTCAACCATCAGATACAAATGCACCAGACGAGCAGCATCCTTCGATGCATGCTATCGTTCATCCTCGTTCTTGATTTCAATTTTTCTAAAACTTTACTCTTAATTAGTACATTCCTACGCCCTGGACCATTGATCTCCTCCTTAAAACAACGTTAAACCCACGGTGGATCAGGATAATCATTTGACCGCAAAGGTATTTTAATAGATCCACAACTAACACCCATCATAAGTTGAACATCTCTGCTTCTAAGCTCAAATCGTTCACTACCCAGCCAAAAAGTTGATGTACGTTCATCAAAAGTCAGCATTACATTCTTGATATCCTCATCATGATTTTGCCACATTCTTTTATTATTTTTGAAATCTACATCAACCAGAGCTTTAAATAATAACCAGAAAGGTGTTCTTTTAATCCTACAAATATGTTCATCTTCGAACGAAATCCCTTGAAGCTCTTTCACAACAGTAACAATATTGCATCTAAAATAAACATTTTCCTCCCCTACCAACGAACCACCTACAAGTTGAAGTATATGTCGCATAAGTATGTACATTGGATTATGCACATAAATTTTTTGAATTGAAATATGTGAAAATTAACCAAAATTATTCTTTGGACCGCAATCCTCATCACTTGAATCTGAACTAGAACATAAGATCTCATCTAACAGCCCAAGTCCTGATTCCCTTCTAAATTCTGTTGTATTACCCTTATCTTGCTTATTCCTCTTAAAATACTTCTTGTCCTTTGAATTATGATCTTGCAAAAAATAATGTATTATGTGTTGCTTTAAAATGTCAATTGACAAATCAGATTTAATTAATGACTAAAATTTATCTACTTACCAGAATCAGATGATGAAGATTCATAATCTAAAACCATTTTTCCTATACATCAAACAACATCAAATAAAAAAATCAGGCAAAAGTGTAAAATACATTTTCCTTTTTTGGGGTAAACTGAAATGTGATAACATATTTTATTGCTAACCTTTAGCCTTATTTGCTCTATAATCATCAAAGTCCTTTCTGGTAGCACTACCTAAATGTTACAAAATATCAGCTGAGAAATGGTAAACTACAACAGTATATTACACTAAGCAGAATAAAAATCATTGCATTCTAAACTAAAAC
Organism: Ballota nigra; assembly: GCA_947034835.1. Classification (NCBI taxonomy): domain Eukaryota; kingdom Viridiplantae; phylum Streptophyta; class Magnoliopsida; order Lamiales; family Lamiaceae; genus Ballota; species Ballota nigra. The sequence continues at coordinate 98,434,082 of OX344721.1, forward strand.
TGTATACAGAGGAAAGACCAAAGAGAATGATTATAAGCTGTAGTATATACGTCAATATCGGTAGTATAGAACCAATACACATTTATAAAGCTGAAGTATAGGAATTTAAACTGGAGTATATAAATGTTAATAGAAGTATAGATTTTCAATAGGTGTGGTATAGAAACCAGTGGCTTAAAAGTATACTTCCATACTTATTTCTGTACTATACCTGAATTTTGTATTTTAATAGAAGTATAGATTTCAATAGGTGAGGTATATAAACCACACATTAAAAGTTTACTTCCATAATTATTTCTGTAGTATACCTGAATTTTGTTTCGATCGTTTTTTTACTTAAACCTCTTACGGGGGACAAATCTATCACCTTCAGAACCAGAATCATCTCTAATCGAATTCCTCAGCCTTGTTTTCCACATAATCTTTCTGCATTTATGTTTAATTCAAAATTCAAAAAATAAATTTGATTAATATTAAAATTTATTTAATACTAGAGTACATTTCATAATTTTTAATACCGAAATTGTAGGATAACTGACCTTTTTACACTATCTCAACAGGAAATGTTCACGACTATGACGTACTAATTTTAAGGGCTCAAGAACACCTGAGAAAAATCATGCATGTTGTTAGGATATATTTTAGTTTTGACGATTTTCCAAAACAACATGTAATAGGTTTGAAAGCAGTCAGGATAGTATCTTTTATTTCAGGTCAGGTCAGGCTAGGTTAGCTCTCGTAAGAATAGGCTGTCAGTTGAGGGAACACTCAGTTGAGAGGGAACTCAGCGAGGGGGAACTTAGCAACACAGCCTGAGGAAATCAAGATAACACAAAAAAGAACTGACTGAAGCCATGCTTGCAACCTGAACCAGAAGAGAAGCCTTAAGGATGTCCCACTGAGTGTAAACCAGGCTGATCTAAGCTAAGTCAGGTGGACCACTCAGTGAAGAGCATGATCAGGAGGATCAGTGCTGCACCAAGTAGGCCCTGAAGGAGTCAGGCTACTGTGGTCAGGGAAGTTTGTCATTCAGCCTTATGACAAACTTCTTGGAAGTGATCTTCAAAGAGTCTCTGAAGGACAACCAAACTGAAGACGTTCAGTCCACTGAAGATCATCAGTCAGTGAAGGAGGAAGCTACCTAAAGTCAGTGGGTCTTGGTCAACCTACTGAGTCAAAGATCCGTGAATCCAGGCCACGTGAACCAATCAGCACGAGGCAGCAACTCTGACACTGACAAAGGCCGCATTCCAAGAAAAGTGGTTGAAACCATTAAATGTTGGATTCAAATGTATCTTCCCTCCAACGGATACATTTGAATCCTCATTATAAATACAAGCTTCCAGCTGCGGATTGAAGTGTGTGAGAAGAGAAAATCTACACCTACGAGCTGTGAGGGTGTGAGAGTTTTGTGCGTTTCAAAGGGAAATATAAGGAAGCACATCTTACACCTAGAACACTGACCATTAGGGTCTTCACATATATTATCTGAGTGTTCAGCTTGTAACTCATAGCTTAGAGAGGTTTTCCCAATCTTAGCTTAAGGCTAACACATTGTAAGGGAAAACCTCACATAGTTGGAGAAACAAAACTGAAACCAAAACCCTCTAGTTAGGTTTGTTGGGAGTAAGTCAGTGAGTGAGGAGAGGCAGCCCAGGGAGTGGCGTGAGTCCAGTTGTAAGTGCACCTTGGCACGTTAAAAACAAGAATCCCAAGTAGTGGATTTCCTTTTAAATCAGGCCGTGGATGTAAGAGCTTGAGTCTCTGAACCACGTTAAACTGAGCGTACTTATCTTTCAAAGTATTTACTAAAGTATTGTGAAAATCAGCTCACTGAGAGCTTTGTTAAGAAAACTTTAGTTAAGCATTTGTCAGAGAGATCCAACTCACTGACTAAATCAGGCAAGGCACTCGAGAGTTCAGTCTCTCGAGTCACTGCCTTGTTCAGAGCCTGAGCTTTCAAGTCTCATCACTGACTTGATAGCTCTGACTCTGAGCAACGCAGTGACTTGAGTATTCCGTCACTGAACTCAGTCAGGGTGCGACGCGAAGGTTTTAAAAAAAAAATTCTCCTGAATTCCCATTTTGCCCTTCAAAAACGGGACCATCAATTGGTATCAGAGCGGGTTGTTCACATGACCACTGATCCAGTTTTGTTAAGAAAAATGGTCAACCGAACAGATCTTAAATGTTTTAAACTATGGGAATTCCTGCATATTTCAAAATATTACTTGTGTTCTGACATTATTCTTGTAATAGAAAATCATTTGGTTAGAAGTTTTGGAATCATCAAAAAGGGGGAAATTGTTAGGATATATTTTAGTTTTGATGATTTTCCAAAACAACATGTAATAGGTTTGAAAGCAGTCAGGATAGTATCTTTTATTTCAGGTCAGGTCAGGCTAGGTTAGCTCTCGTAAGAATAGGCTGTCAATTGAGGGAACACTCAGTTGAGGGGGAACTCAGCGAGGGGGAACTCAGCAACACAGCCTGAGGAAATCAAGATTACACCAAAAAGAACTGACTGAAGCCATGCTTGCAACCTGAACCAGTAGAGAAGCCTGGAGGATGTCCCACTGAGTGTAAACCAGGCTGATCTAAACTAAGTCAGGTGGACCACTCAGTGAAGAGCATGATCAGGAGGATCAGTGCTGCACCAAGTAGGCCCTGAAGGAGTCAGGCTACTGTGGTCAGGGAAGTTTGTCATTCAGCCTTATGACAAATTTCTTGGAAGTAATCTTCAAAGAGTCTCTGAAGGACAACCAAACTGAAGACGTTCAGTCCACTGAAGATCATCAGTCAGTGAAGGAGGAAGCTACCTAAAGTCAGTGGGTCTTGGTCAACCCACTGAGTCAAAGATCTGTGAATCCAGGCCACGTGGACCAATCAGCACGAGGCAGCAACTCTGACACTGACAAAGGCCGCATTCCAAGAAAAGTTGTTGAAACCATTAAATGTTGGATTCAAATGTATCTACCCTCCAACGGATACATTTGAATCCTCATTATAAATACAAGCTTCCAGCTGCGGATTGAAGTGTGTGAGAAGAGAAAATCTAGACCTACGAGCTGTGAGGGTGTGAGAGTTTTGTGCGTTTCAAAGGGAGATATAAGGAAGCACATCTTACACCTAGAACACTGACCATTAGGGTCTTCACATATATTATCTGAGTGTTCAGCTTGTAACTCATAGCTTAGAGAGGTTTTCCCAATCTTAGCTTAAGGCTAACACATTGTAAGGGAAAACCTCACATAGTTGGAGAAACAAAACTGAAACCAAAACCCTCTAGTTAGGTTTGTTGGGAGTAAGTCAGTGAGTGAGGAGAGGCAGCCCAGGGAGTGGCGTGAGTCCAGTTGTAAGTGCACCTTGGCACGTTAAAAACAAGAATCCCAAGTAGTGGATTTCCTGTTAAATCAGGCCGTGGATGTAAGAGCTTGAGTCTCTGAACCACGTTAAACTGAGCGTACTTATCTTTCAAAGTATTTACTAAAGTATTGTGAAAATCAGCTCACTGAGAGCTTTGTTAAGAAAACTTTAGTTAAGCATTTGTCAGGGAGATCCAACTCACTGACTAAATCAGGCAAGGCACTCGAGAGTTCAGTCTCTCGAGTCACTGCCTTGTTCAGAGCCTGAGCTTTCAAGTCTCATCACTGACTTGATAGCTCTGACTCTGAGCAACGCAGTGACTTGAGTATTCCGTCACTGAACTCAGTCAGGGTGCGGCGCGAAGGTTTTAAAAAAAAATTCTCCTGAATTCCCATTTTTCCCTTCGAAAACGAGACCATCAATTGGTATCAGAGCGGGTTGTTCACATGACCACTGATCCAGTTTTGTTAAGAAAAATGGTCAACCGAACATATCTTAAATGTTTTAAACTATGGGAATTCCTGCATATTTCAAAATATTACTTGTGTTCTGACATTATTCTTGTAATAGAAAATCATTTGGTTAGAAGTTTTGGAATCATCAAAAAGGGGGAAATTGTTAGGATATATTTTAGTTTTGATGATTTTCCAAAACAACATGTAATAGGTTTGAAAGCAGTCAGGATAGTATCTTTTATTTCAGGTCAGGTCAGGCTAGGTTAGCTCTCGTAAGAATAGGCTGTCAATTGAGGGAACACTCAGTTGAGGGGGAACTCAGCAACACAGCCTGAGGAAATCAAGATTACACCAAAAAGAACTGACTGAAGCCATGCTTGCAACCTGAACCAGTAGAGAAGCCTGGAGGATGTCCCACTGAGTGTAAACCAGGCTGATCTAAACTAAGTCAGGTGGACCACTCAGTGAAGAGCATGATCAGGAGGATCAGTGCTGCACCAAGTAGGCCCTGAAGGAGTCAGGCTACTGTGGTCAGGGAAGTTTGTCATTCAGCCTTATGACAAATTTCTTGGAAGTAATCTTCAAAGAGTCTCTGAAGGACAACCAAACTGAAGACGTTCAGTCCACTGAAGATCATCAGTCAGTGAAGGAGGAAGCTACCTAAAGTCAGTGGGTCTTGGTCAACCCACTGAGTCAAAGATCTGTGAATCCAGGCCACGTGGACCAATCAGCACGAGGCAGCAACTCTGACACTGACAAAGGCCGCATTCCAAGAAAAGTTGTTGAAACCATTAAATGTTGGATTCAAATGTATCTACCCTCCAACGGATACAGTTGAATCCTCATTATAAATACAAGCTTCCAGCTGCGGATTGAAGTGTGTGAGAAGAGAAAATCTAGACCTACGAGCTGTGAGGGTGTGAGAGTTTTGTGCGTTTCAAAGGGAGATATAAGGAAGCACATCTTACACCTAGAACACTGACCATTAGGGTCTTCACATATATTATCTGAGTGTTCAGCTTGTAACTCATAGCTTAGAGAGGTTTTCCCAATCTTAGCTTAAGGCTAACACATTGTAAGGGAAAACCTCACATAGTTGGAGAAACAAAACTGAAACCAAAACCCTCTAGTTAGGTTTGTTGGGAGTAAGTCAGTGAGTGAGGAGAGGCAGCCCAGGGAGTGGCGTGAGTCCAGTTGTAAGTGCACCTTGGCACGTTAAAAACAAGAATCCCAAGTAGTGGATTTCCTGTTAAATCAGGCCGTGGATGTAAGAGCTTGAGTCTCTGAACCACGTTAAACTAAGCGTACTTATCTTTCAAAGTATTTACTAAAGTATTGTGAAAATCAGCTCACTGAGAGCTTTGTTAAGAAAACTTTAGTTAAGCATTTGTCAGGGAGATCCAACTCACTGACTAAATCAGGCAAGGCACTCGAGAGTTCAGTCTCTCGAGTCACTGCCTTGTTCAGAGCCTGAGCTTTCAAGTCTCATCACTGACTTGATAGCTCTGACTCTGAGCAACGCAGTGACTTGAGTATTCCGTCACTGAACTCAGTCAGGGTGCGGCGCGAAGGTTTTAAAAAAAAATTCTCCTGAATTCCCATTTTTCCCTTCGAAAACGGGACCATCAATTGGTATCAGAGCGGGTTGTTCACATGACCACTGATCCAGTTTTGTTAAGAAAATTGGTCAACCGAACAGATCTTAAATGTTTTAAACTATGGGAATTCCTGCATATTTCAAAATATTACTTGTGTTCTGACATTATTCTTGTAATAGAAAATCATTTGGTTAGAAGTTTTGGAATCATCAAAAAGGGGGAAATTATTAGGATATATTTTAGTTTTGATGATTTTCCAAAACAACATGTAATAGGTTTGAAAGCAGTCAGGATAGTATCTTTTATTTCAGGTCAGGTCAGGCTAGGTTAGCTCTCATAAGAATAGGCTGTCAATTGAGGGAACACTCAGTTGAGGGGGAACTCAGCGAGGGGGAACTCAGCAACACAGCCTGAGGAAATCAAGATTACACCAAAAAGAACTGACTGAAGCCATGCTTGCAACCTGAACCAGTAGAGAAGCCTGAAGGATGTCCCACTGAGTGTAAACCAGGCTGATCTAAACTAAGTCAGGTGGACCACTCAGTGAAGAGCATGATCAGGAGGATCAATGCTGCACCAAGTAGGCCCTGAAGGAGTCAGGCTACTGTGGTCAGGGAAGTTTGTCATTCAGCCTTATGACAAATTTCTTGGAAGTAATCTTCAAAGAGTCTCTGAAGGACAACCAAACTGAAGACGTTCAGTCCACTGAAGATCATCAGTCAGTGAAGGAGGAAGCTACCTAAAGTCAGTGGGTCTTGGTCAACCCACTGAGTCAAAGATCCGTGAATCCAGGCCACGTGGACCAATCAGCACGAGGCAGCAACTCTGACACTGACAAAGGCCGCATTCCAAGAAAAGTTGTTGAAACCATTAAATGTTGGATTCAAATGTATCTACCCTCCAACGGATACATTTGAATCCTCATTATAAATACAAGCTTCCAGCTGCGGATTGAAGTGTGTGAGAAGAGAAAATCTAGACCTACGAGCTGTGAGGGTGTGAGAGTTTTGTGCGTTTCAAAGGGAGATATAAGGAAGCACATCTTACACCTAGAACACTGACCATTAGGGTCTTCACATATATTATCTGAGTGTTCAGCTTGTAACTCATAGCTTAGAGAGGTTTTCCCAATTTAGCTTAAGGCTAACACATTGTAAGGGAAAACCTCACATAGTTGGAGAAACAAAACTGAAACCAAAACCCTCTAGTTAGGTTTGTTGGGAGTAAGTCAGTGAGTGAGGAGAGGCAGCCCAGGGAGTGGCGTGAGTCCAGTTGTAAGTGCACCTTGGCACGTTAAAAACAAGAATCCCAAGTAGTGGATTTCCTGTTAAATCAAGTCGTGGATGTAAGAGCTTGAGTCTCTGAACCACGTTAAACTGAGCGTACTTATCTTTCAAAGTATTTACTAAAGTATTGTGAAAATCAGCTCACTGAGAGCTTTGTTAAGAAAACTTTAGTTAAGCATTTGTCAGGGAGATCCAACTCACTGACTAAATCAGGCAAGGCACTCGAGAGTTTAGTCTCTCGAGTCACTGCCTTGTTCAGAGCCTGAGCTTTCAAGTCTCATCACTGACTTGATAGCTCTGACTCTGAGCAACGCAGTGACTTGGGTATTCCGTCACTGAACTCAGTCAGGGTGCGGCGCGAAGGTTTTAAAAAAAAAAATTCTCCTGAATTCCCATTTTGCCCTTTGAAAACGGGACCATCAATTGGTATCAGAGCGGGTTGTTCACATGACCACTGATCCAGTTTTGTTAAGAAAAATGGTCAACCGAACAGATCTTAAATGTTTTAAACTATGGGAATTCCTGCATATTTCAAAATATTACTTGTGTTCTGACATTATTCTTGTAATAGAAAATCATTTGGTTAGAAGTTTTGGAATCATCAAAAAGGGGGAAATTGTTAGGATATATTTTAGTTTTGATGATTTTCCAAAACAACATGTAATAGGTTTGAAAGCTGTCAGGATAGTATCTTTTATTTCAGGTCAGGTCAGGCTAGGTTAGCTCTCGTAAGAATAGGCTGTCAATTGAGGGAACACTCAGTTGAGGGGGAACTCAGCGAGGGGGAACTCAGCAACACAGCCTGAGGAAATCAAGATTACACCAAAAATAACTGACTGAAGCCATGCTTGCAACCTGAACCAGTAGAGAAGCCTGGAGGATGTCCCACTGAGTGTAAACCAGGCTGATATAAGCTAAGTCAGGTGGACCACTCAGTGAAGAGCATGATCAGGAGGATCAGTGCTGCACCAAGTAGGCCCTGAAGGAGTCAGGCTACTGTGGTCAGGGAAGTTTGTCATTCAGCCTTATGACAAATTTCTTGGAAGTAATCTTCAAAGAGTCTCTGAAGGACAACCAAACTGAAGACGTTCAGTCCACTGAAGATCATCAGTCATTGAAGGAGGAAGCTACCTAAAGTCAGTGGGTCTTGGTCAACCCACTGAGTCAAAGATCCGTGAATCCAGGCCACGTGGACCAATCAGCACGAGGCAGCAACTCTGACACTGACAAAGGCCGCATTCCAAGAAAAGTGGTTGAAACCATTAAATGTTGGATTCAAATGTATCTACCCTCCAACGGATACATTTGAATCCTCATTATAAATACAAGCTTCCAGCTGCGGATTGAAGTGTGTGAGAAGAGAAAATCTAGACCTACGGGCTGTGAGGGTGTGAGAGTTTTGTGCGTTTCAAAGGGAGATATAAGGAAGCACATCTTACACCTAGAACACTGACCATTAGGGTCTTCACATATATTATCTGAGTGTTCAGCTTGTAACTCATAGCTTAGAGAGGTTTTCCCAATCTTAGCTTAAGGCTAACACATTGTAAGGGAAAACCTCACATAGTTGGAGAAACAAAACTGAAACCAAAACCCTCTAGTTAGGTTTGTTGGGAGTAAGTCAGTGAGTGAGGAGAGGCAGCCCAGGGAGTGGCGTGAGTCCAGTTGTAAGTGCACCTTGGCACATTAAAAACAAGAATCCCAAGTAGTGGATTTCCTGTTAAATCAGGCCGTGGATGTAAGAGCTTGAGTCTCTGAACCACGTTAAACTGAGCGTACTTATCTTTCAAAGTATTTACTAAAGTATCGTGAAAATCAGCTCACTGAGAGCTTTGTTAAGAAAACTTTAGTTAAGCATTTGTCAGGGAGATCCAACTCACTGACTAAATCAGGCAAGGCACTCGAGAGTTCAGTCTCTCGAGTCACTGCCTTGTTCAGAGCCTGAGCTTTCAAGTCTCATCACTGACTTGATAGCTCTGACTCTGAGCAACGCAGTGACTTGAGTATTCCGTCACTGAACTCAGTCAGGGTGCGGCGCGAAGGTTTTAAAAAAAAAAAATTTCTCCTGAATTCCCATTTTGCCCTTCGAAAACGGGACCATCACATGTTGGAGAAAAAAAGAAAGAAAAAAAAAGATAGCGAAATACCTCAATTATTTCAGTAAATTAACCCTAATCTCGCCTCGTAGGAATCCGGTAACAAACCGCCGTGAAGCTTCTATCGAACTTTTTTGGGTTGTCGGGAGAGAGAAACTGATGAGACCCAAAAATGGGGAAAAGGGTGAAGAGAGAGAGAGTGCAATGAGAAAATGAAGAGTCTTGTATCAGTTTTTTGAATTTTTGTGGAGAGAGAAATTACACTGTTCATTGTCATTCCCAAAGGTCTTGTCCGTGCAGGTTTTGTGTAAGAGGATTTAATGTTACAAGCAACAAAAATTCGAAGGAGCTATAGAAAGCAAATATGTAGTGCTGGAAAATTGGAAATGTAATTACTACTTATTTGTAAATAAAGTGTATAGAGTGTACCTCCATGCCCCCCCCTTTAATTAATTGTATATAAATTCAAATTGACTCCCTTTTTTTTCATCAAATTAATTCCTTTTTGTTTCTAATTCATTTATATGATATATATATATATATATATATATATATATATATATATATATATATATATATATATATATATATATATATACTAACTTTTTTTTTAATATTGTAAATTTAATATTTTAGACGAAAATAAATTACTAATATTTTCGTTCTTATGCACTTAATTGTATATACATTCAAATTGACTCCCGTTTTTTTTTTTTAAATTTCATCAAATTAATTATTTTTCGTTTCTAATTCGTTTATATGTGTATATGTATACTAATATTTTAGACGAATATAAATTACTAATTTTTTAGTGCATAATAAAAAGCATAATAAAAATATAAATTAACTGAAATATTATTTAAAAAATATAAATTAAATAAAATTTAAAAAAACACAAATCAAATAAATTGTTTTTTTAATTCTTCTCTCTCTCTCTTCATGATCTTCTTCTGAATGATGGATCGTTGTTCCAGTTATCCACCAGACCATCCCAGATCAAACACTCGTCTGGCGCTCGATCCAACTCCACCCGCTGTCCACGCTCCCACCGCTTCTTTAGGTCGTACTACAACATAATTGACTTTAAGTAACATCTTAGTGTAACACATTTAGTTTATGTAACACATTATGGTAACACTTTTTTTAGTTTATATATTATGTAACATTTTATGTAACACTCAGTTAATATGCAACACTTAGATGTAACACTTTTAAATAAGTAACGCTTTTAGGTAACACTTTATAGCAGATAACGCTTTTTTGGTAACGCTTTTACAAAGGTAACACTTTTTAGTAACACTTTAAAATAAGTAACACCTTTCAGGTAACACTTTTATAAAGGTAACACATTTTGGTAACACTTTATATTAAATATTTAAATTCCACATATATGTAATCATACATTATCTATAATACATATAATAATATTATTAGTTCGATATATATATATATATATATATATAATTATTAGTTCCATATATATTATATATAATATGCATATGATTTTAAAAAAATAATTTTTCATATGCATAAAATTTATTTATCATTTAAATCAATTTATTAATTAAAAAATATGTTTATTATATACATATAAAATAATTTATATTTTTCATTTAAAATTATTAAATAATACAATTATACTCCTCCATCCTTTAAAAGTATGCACCATTTTCTGCACGTGAATTAATGCAATATGTTGGAGGGTATTTAGGGGTCTTATGAGGTCCGTTTATGAATAAAATAATTGTTTATGGTAATTATGCATAGAAACGTTACTATAAACAATCATTTTATTTATAAGCGAACCTCACAAGACCCCTAAATATCCTCCGACATATTGCATTAAACGACGTGCAGAGAATGGTGCATACTTTTAAAGGACGGAGGGAGTACTATTTATGAATTTATATTATATGTATACAAACACACACACAAATATATATATATATATATACATGCATATATTATTTTATAAAGTAGGTAGAAAATTGTTTGGTCCATTAAAAATTAGTAATTTTAATTATTATTTAAAAAAAGAAGAAAAAAAGTGTAAAGAAAAAACTTGTTAATAAGTTAAATAATATTAAAGTCCAAAATGTGTAAAGTATTATAAGTAGCCTAGATGGAAAGTGCCAAATTTTCTACTCAAGAGGTCTTAGGTTCAATACCTAGAGGCTATATTTTTTCCCTCAGTTCATGTTCATTATTTATTTATTTACACAAGTGTTACCTAAAGTTTTTATATAGGTGTTACATATTTATGTAACATTTTTTTAAAGTGTTACGTATATTATAAAAAGTATTGCATTAGACTTTAGGCTACGCCAGCAACTGCAACGCCCTTAAAAGTGTTACTTATTGTACATAGGTAACACTTTATACATATTATGTAACATTTTTTGGGTTTTACACAGAATAAGTCGTACATAACACTATCGTGGGCAGGGTCTCAGACACACCGCCTCTATAATTAAATTAAAATTAGAATATTAACAAATAAATTAAACAATCAAAGTTAAAATCATATTATAAATAAAAAATTTGTACCTTGAACTGATCAAAGTACCCCATCTTCTTTTCCTCGGGCACTAGTCTCCACGAGTGGTAGCATACTTAAACGAAATCATCTTAATGACCTGTGAGACGATTGAGCTAGTCTCATGGGCTGGAAGCAGCCTGTGACAACAAATGAAAAATTCAAGTTAATATTAATATAATTAAAAGTATACATAATAAATTAAAAAATACTTAATTGTTGTCGACCGAGATGGCATTGAGACGATTATCTTGAACTGGGTTCATCTGTAATAATTAAAAATTCAATTAATTAAACATCCTATAACATAATTCCAACAACCACATAAATATTAATATAACATAATTACAACCACATAAATATAATCAACTATAACATATATAATATTGTCTGAAAATTATAATATATAAATATAATCAACTATAACATAAATAACATATATAAACTATAACTGTTGGTCCGAAAAAGGTTATCCAGCGGAAAGCGTTTTGAGTTTATTTTTAAGAAAACCCTTTTAAAGAAAGTGCTAAAAGAAATGCAGAAAACTTAAAGTGCAGTAAAGTAAATAACACAAGGATTTATAGTGGTTCGGACCAACTTGTCCTACGTCCACTCTCCTTTTCTCAAAAGGGGACTCTCTCTCCAACCAACTTACGAACTTCTGGAATTTGGAAGTATCAAATCCTTCGTACAACTACTTACAAAAACCTTTCAATGTGGTGAACATGTTGAGTAAATCTCCAACTAAAAACTCCTAAAGAGTGTATAAACTTGAAAGGACAAAGGTGAGTGAGTGGAAGAGTTCATGTGTCTTGTGTGCTCTTGCCCGACTCTCTTCTCTAATGAACTCATCCAAAACACTCCTATTTATAGTTGTGAGAATTAACTAGCCGTTGGAAAGCTAGCAATTCAAAGATTGATTATATGATTGATTGATCTCCTCCATTGATTGGATATTCCAAGATTGATACCAATCAATCAATCAATCAATCCTCCTATCAGTTGACTCTCCAAATTGTTTTCTTCTCTATCATCGAACTCCAAGATCTCATTGTCTCCAGATTACACTCAGCCTCCAAGTGGGTGAACTAATCTGTCTCCCTCATCTGGCCAGGACTCGTCTGGTCTGGTGTCTGGTGACATTTCTGCTCTAAACTACATCTGGGAGAGGTCTTCTAGTCAGATTCCTCTGGTCAGGCTCCTCTGGTCAGAGCACCTCTGGTCCTCTAGCCAGAGCTCATCTGGTCTGGACATATTTCTTCCCCCTTAACCAAAGACCTATTCTAGACCTAAACTAATCTATAGCTGACTAACAGGTTCAGCTAGTCCTATTACAAGTTCTTTGTTTTAACATCTTCAAAATATCTAACCTATATCACAACAGTTTTCCCCTTTTTGATGATGTTAAAACTAGTAGAACTTAAATAAGACAAGATAAGAAAATTTGAAATATCTAAATAGAGATTCTAGCAAGCTGGGTCAACTGATCTTCCCCCTCAAAATATGCTCAGCTGATATTGGGGTAAAATATCAGCTGGTCTTCTTGTGTATCTGCAGGTTAATCAAGTTTTTGGTACCCTTCTGGGTCCGGGGGGTTAGCACAATATTTAGGAAGCCACAAGAATAGATCATCCATTTTTTTAATCAGGTTATCTTCCTTCCATATAAGTCCACAAAAACACACTCAACAAAAGAACCTTTGACATGGTTATTTCTTCTAGAGGCTCTTCTTCTCTTATGAGTTTGTCCAGTAGAAGAAGTAACTTGTCTTAAAGAAATAGACTTGAAATTATTTTGATAAGGATAAGTCTTACTAGAACCATCAAAGGTTCTAGCTGGTCTGGCAGATGACTTGAAAGTCCTCTGCAGGTGAGTAGGAGTCATCTGGTTCTGCCTCTTTTGAGAAGATCCAGACTGTCTTCTACTCTGCTGGCCTGGCTGAGATCTTTTAAGATTCCTCCTCTGTCTTTTGGGTTTTTGAGTTTTAGAACTCATCTGCCCATTAGGCTGAGTTGCCTGGTCAGCTGGTCTCTTGCCCTTATCAATAAAATTTCTTGGTTGTTATTCTTTCTGAACATGTGGGGATTCAGGTTTGGAATAACCAAAGCCTATTTTATCATGCTCTCTTTGAGATGAGGTGGCTATGTGTGACACAATATTGTTTGATGTAGTCAGCTGCTCCAATCTTATCTTGAGCTTGTCCTCACTTTCTCTTACAATTTTATTTTGGTGGAAGAGTTCATCAAACTTAGCTTTGAGCAGATTATATTCATTGTCTTTCTCAACATTTTCAACAACCAACCTTTCTATCAGCTTAACTTGTTCAGTAGACTCTTCGACCAGTGTATGATTTTGTTCAGCTGGTAGATCAGCTGAGTTGCGTAGACATTGTGAAAACTTTTGATTTTCTGCTTTCAGCTTTGAGTTCTCATCTTCCAACTTTTGACAAAGTTGTATAGAAGTTTGGAGATTTAATAACATCTTCTGCATATCAGACTCCTATAATTGTCTAGAAAAAGAAGAAGATGAAAAAGAAGAGGAAGTTCGATTACATACCTCATCTGTAACTAGACATATCTCTTCGTCTGGTCCAAAATTAGATGATAAACCATAAGTGGATACCTCTCCTTCCTCATCTGCTAAGCTTCTTTTGGAGTAACTCCTAGTGTATCTTCTACTACTTTTCTTCGAACCCATTTCTGCAAGAAATTGTTAGCACAACAAATATCTGGGTTTTAAAAAAAATGGATCTGCCCTAGTGACCACCAAAATAATTTCAAAACAGTGGTCTGTAGGACACACTGCTCTGATACCACTTGTTGGTCCCAAAAAGGTTATCCAGCGGAAAGCATTTTGAGTTTATTTTTAAGAAAACCCTTTTAAAGAAAGTGCTAAAAGAAATGCAGAAAATTTAAAGTGCAGTAAAGTAAATAACACAAGGATTTATAATGGTTCAGACCAACTTGTCCTACGTCCACTCTTCCTTTCTCAAAAGGGGGCTCTCTCTCCAACCAACTTACGAACTTCTGGAATTTGGAAGTACCAGATCCTTCGTACAACTGCTTACAACAACCTTTCAATGTGGTGAACAGGTTGAGTAAATCTCCAACTAAAAACTCCTAAAGAGTGTATAAACTTGAAAGGACAAAGGTGAGTGAGTGGAAGAGTTCGTGTGTCTTGTGTGCTCTTGCCCGATTCTCTTCTCTAATGAACTCATCCAAAACACTCCTATTTATAGTTGTGAGAATTAACTAGCCGTTGGAAAGCTAGCAATTCTAAAAACCATAATTGAAGGGATATAATCAATCAAAGATTAATTATATGATTGATTGATCTCCTCCATTGATTGGATATTCCAATATTGATACCAATCAATAAATCAATCCTCCTATCAGTTGACTCTCCAAATAGCTTTCTTCTCTATCATCGAACTCTAAGATCTCTCTGTCTTCATATTACACTCAGCCTCCAAGTGGGTGAACTAATATGTCTCCCTCATCTGGTCAGGACTCGTCTGGTCTGAGGTCTGGTGATATTTCTACTCTGAACTACATCTGGGAGAGGTCTTCTGCTCAAACTCCTCTGGCAGACTCCTCTGGTCAGACTCCTCTGGTCAGATTCCTCTAGTCAGGCTCCTCTGGCAGACTCCTCTGGTCAGAGCTCCTCTGGTCCTCTGGTCAGAGCTCCTATGGTCTTCTGGTCAGAGCTCATCTGGTCTGGACAAATTTCTTCCCCCTTAACCAAAGACCTATTCTAGACCTAGACTAATATGTAGCTGACTAACAGGTTCAGCTAGTCCTATTACAAGTTCTAAGTTTTAACATCTTCAAAACATCTGACCTATATCCCAACAATAACATATATTTATAATCAAATATATATCAACTATAACATATATAAACTATAAAATATAAATATAATCAAACATATATCAACTATAACATATATAAATATAATCACCTATAACATATATAACATATATAAACTATAACATATAAATATAATCAAATATATATCAACTATAATATATATGAATATAATTAACTATAACATATCAATTATAACATATGAAGGTGTGCGTGGGTGTTTTTCAGAATGTTGTTGAAAGTGTTGAAACATAAAAGACAACATACACAGCGGAAGACTTAGAAAAACAGTAAATAAAATTTGCAAACGGGATATCAAAACTTTTTCATAGATTATAAAATAATCTATGATGCCTCATGGCGAAACTTCACTATAACGAGTAGTGATACAAAGAAAAAGTAAAAACCAACTATATGATTTTACATCAAGATCATATACCCTAGGTATACGATCAAAAGCCTATAATTCTAATAGTGTAAACTAAATAACTATTCAAAGGTCGAAATAAAACACTTCTAGAATTACAAAGGAGAGAACCGAAATAACTACACTTGTTATATGTAAAATAGGTATCTCGAACTCTTCACTTGATAGTGTCTCATGCGTACGGTATTTATATATTTCGGTCCTTGCATGTGAACATAAAAATCATGGTTTCCCATGATGTAAAATCGTCCAACCCTAAGCCTCCATGGTCTTGATAACCACCCATGTTGTAGCTTCAAATAACTCACTCTAAACTGCAACCGCCTGACCTGGTAACTTCCACGTCTTCATTCTGCATGTTTAGACATTAAAGACAACATTGCAATATTCGGAGTTAGTGTTAGAAGAAAGGGCAAATTCTAATGTTACGGAAAATATTGTAACATTCTGGACAACATTGACCTAACATCAACAATCTCTCCCAATTTGGTCTTTCTACTACAACACACCCGATGTTATAAACATGCAGTAAAATGTGTTTAAGTAAGAACACAACTAAACATCAAAGAGAAGACATTTAATTGCTCAACCAAATTAAGTAATAAGACATAAATTAAAATATAACAACACAAAGCACAAACTGAGTGCTTTGGACTAAACTGCACAAAAACTAAACAAACTAAATGTTACCAAACTAGTTAAAACAAAAACAGTAACACAGACTAACAGTAACTAAAACAAAGTTTGTAAATTAAACAGAATGACATCAGTAGAGTTATTGATTCACAAGGTTCGAATGTGTGAAGTAAAGAGAGGATTGGGCTAATCTTCACAATTCAGCTGCATCTACATAGTCTGCACGAACTCCCCCTATCTTCATTCTTCCTTGGACTCTAAACTCTTTCCTGGTTACCACCTAGATCACCATAGAGTGTCTCTAGGTCTTCATCATCTTTTTCAGCAACAAAATCATCAACTGGAGCATCAACATCTTCATCTTCAGGAATTTCTTCAATTCTTATACCACTGGTACCAGCTCCACTTGCATTTGCTTCAACTCCCCCTGAATTTAATCCTCCATCATTAGCAGAAGCAACATCAGGGTCCTACTCCCCCTGTTGGAGTGGAAAACAACAACTACCAGAAAGCCTTCTGGTTCTTCATATCCTCAATGAGTGACTGCATATTTGTGATGGTTATCTGCAAGGTCTCAATTTGTTCAGTAATATAATTGGGAGTTAGAGAAACTGAAGTGATTGTAACATTATGAGGAATGTTGGCAGAAGTATTGCCAACATTCTCAGCGGCATTAGCGGTTTCTTATGTTTCCTTTCCTTGATGTTCTTCAGCTGGATCATGATAAGGTAAATCAATGACTCTTGGTCCTGTGAGTAGTACACTGGAGATCCCAAAACTAGTTGTAAATCCACTGATAGTTTCTTCTCTTGGATTTCTCTCAAAACTTTTATTCTCAAGCATCTTGTATATGAGACTCGGATAAGGCAGCAATCCTTTCCCAGTAATATCACCAGTGTATGACAACACATTATTAAAGATTGTTTGCCCTAGATTGAACCTTTTCAAGTGTCCAATCTTGTACATCAAGATGATTTGTTCTTTGGTTAGAACAATAGTGTTTGAAGATGACAACCAGTTGTACACACATAATTTATGAAGAACAGAATACAAACTGGTTAATGTAGAGCTACTCAACCTGTTTTCCCAAACCATAATCTGCCCACCAGTTATGACCTTAATAACCTCATTCATATCATCAACAGGTTCTTCAATCATAGTCCTAGTTCTTAAGAATAAATTGATAGACTTTGGTGTAAACTTGACCTTGACTCCTCTATACTGGACTGTACCATAGTGCTTAGAATTTATTTTACTCAAACTTTCTCTCAGATTTACATAGAATTCATAAATCCATTCCACAATGTATGGTGTAGCAAATTCAAGAGCATGCAACAGTGATCTTTCCTTAAAATATTCCACCAGATTTTGCTCTCTAAAGTTAGTCATTTTAACAATTTTTTCTCCTACAAGTATCCTAGTACGAATTTTTCTATACTTATCACTCTTCATATCATTATATTCTTCTTCACTTGAAGTGTGATCAGATAGTACCTTAGTACTGGAATCAAAATCACTTGGAGAGGGATCACTGGATTCAGGTTCATAATTCTTCTCTTCTTCTTTTTCTTCTTCCTTTTGTTCTGGTTCAGATTCTTCGGATGTTGCCATAGGTGATGGCACATTTTCAGCAACAGTAGGTTCACTCTTAGCAACAGATGGCATTGGATCAATTCTATTTTTGGCCTTGATTCTCTTCCTTACTTGTGCAAGGGGCACATTCATTTCGGAATCGGAATCTGGGACTTGAGTAGGTCCAGATTGTACTTCATCAGTTCCAGCTACATCAGGATCTGTGGCTGTTTCCTCTGAACACTCGTCAATTAAGATAGGCTTCGAGGTATCCTCCTTCTTTTCTTTTCTTTTTGTTTCAGCATAATCCACCTTTCTTCCCATATTCCTGTAAGATTTCCCTCTTTTTCCTCATTTCTTTGGTTGGCTTCCTTTTCTCTTTTTCCAGGCGTTCCTGATCATTTCACCTAGTCCTTCAGTATCATTTGATGTTTCATGTTGAATGTCCACAGCAGGTTCTGCTTCAGTTCCTTGATCATCAGTATTTTGTAACCCTTGTTGAGGATTACACATCCTCTCAAGTTCAGTAAGGTCTACCTCCTCATCACCAAGTAGGATTTTAGGATGTTTTGTTTTAAGTCTCAGAACTTGATAAGTAGAAGTTATTTGCTCGAAGGGGGTTCCTAAACTGAAGTTTATGGAGATCGGATTAGGGTCAAGAAAGTTATCCAGGTCCGTAGAGGGTTGGACAGAGAATGAAGGAACATCAGTTGTGTCCTTCATTGGAGAGGATATTTCAGCAGGGTTTGGAATCGAAGAGGAAGGATTGAACTCTTGTGGAATTGGTATTTCAAAAAAACCGATAGTAATTGAAGGAGATGTTGGCGGAGAGGCGCCAACATTAGCAGCAATATTATGAGAATTTGTTTTTGAAGCCATTGATGCTAGCAAGTTGAGAGGGTTTTCGGATGTGGAAGAAGATGCAGGTAATTTGGGGGAATGAGGAGAAAATGGAAGGTCTCCTAGAGATGTCATTATACCTTGCAATAAATCCGAAATTCTAATTAAATGAATATATAAAAATATTCAAAAACTTACACATATAAACATCTTATAGGCTGAAGAAGATAGTAATAAATAATATTATGAGTGATACTTGAGTGCCCTATTAAAAAATACCTCCAGGAATCCGTAAAACAAAACTCGATATAAGCTTATAAGAACTTAGAAACAACACTAGATTAAGAGATCTTATATAGAAGAAAATATGGAAGTTATCACATATACTCCACTTTGTGTCGTGCATTATGTGGTGGCTTTTGAGAACCTCCCCCCATTAATTGTTCAAACGTGGTGTGTGAAAATGTGATATAGATATGAAAAAGAAAATATATTACCCACGATTTCTATGCTAAATACTGAATTTAAATAAATACTGTAGAATATTCTCAATATATTCCCTTAATATTTATCCTATTTAAAAATTAATTAATTCAAACAAATTATCAAGTAATTCGAATTTTCAGAATGTTGTTATTTTTGTTAGAACACATATCTTAATATTTCAATAACACAATCAACATTGGATTGTTTTATCAATTAACCACTTTTATCACAAGATTTCACATTGATCCACCTTTTGAAAAGAGAACATCGTAGTTGCGAGCTTCGTGCCCCATAGTTACTCAGTGGATTTATGAACAAATTGATACATTTTTAATCACATTTTGAAAAGATTACATCGTAGTAGCGAGCTCCGTGTCCCATAGTTACTCAGTGATCAGAGTATCTTATTTGTGATATTTCAAATATATTAACACTCAATGATATGTGACCACAAAAATAAATACATTTTCAAATCCAAACAACCATCAATAAATACGAATCAACAAGAATCAAATAGAGTACAAACTTAGAAAATTTACTGAGTTTTTTTCTAATGTTGTGATTAATGTTGAAACATTTCTCACAACACAATACTAATTTAATCAGTGAGAGCATAAGCCAAGAGATTTTATAAGTGAAGAAAACCTCTCAAAATCAAGAGCTTTAGTGAATATAAAATGATGTTTAATACTTATATGTTTTGTCAAAGAATGTTGTACATGATTCTTTAATATATTGATAACACTCGTATTGTCACAATATATAGTTAGTATATCATTGTTCAAACCATAATCATCAAATATTTTCTTAAGCCAAAGTAATTGAGTACAACAATTCCCTGCTGCAATGTATTCTGACTCAGCAGTGGATTGAGAAACACAGTTTTGTTTCCTACTGTGCCATGAGATGAGATTGTTTCCCATATAGAAACATCCACCACTTGTACTCTTCCTGTCATCACTGTCTCCGGCCCAATCTGCATCACTATAGCCAATCAATGTACAATTAATGTCCTTTCCATACCAGATTCCTAGATCACATGTTCCTGCTACATATTTAATAATTCTCTTTATAGCATTCATGTGAGATTCCTTAGAACTGCCTTGATATCTAGCACAAAAATATACATTAAACATTATATCTGGTCTACTGGGGCCTATCATAGATCTGTATAAGGTTGGATCAACACTTTGTCCAGCATCATCCTTACACAGTTTTTATGTTGAACCCATAGGGGTTCTCATTGTTTTAGCAGTTTCCAGTCCAAACCTCTTAACAAGATTCTTTGCATACTTTCTTTGTGAGAAGAAAACACCATCTTTATTTTTTTTAATCTGAAGATCTAAGAAGAAATTTAAGTCTCCAATCATTGACATTTCAAAGGTGGCTGTCATTTCTTTCACAAATGATTCAATCACTTTATCACACGTAGAACCAAACACAATATCATCAACATAGATTTGAGCTATCATAATGTGATTATCAGTTTGTTTAATGAATAGTGTTCTATCAGCTTCCCCTCTAATGAATCCAAAGTTAACCAAAAAATCAGTTAACCTTTCATACCATGCTCTAGGTGCTTATTGAGACCATATAAGGCCTTGTTCAGTTTATACACATAGTTTGGAAAGTCAGGATTTTCAAATCCTTTTGGTTGCTCTACATAAGCTTCTT
The DNA here is from genome assembly GCA_947034835.1 of Ballota nigra. NCBI lineage: Eukaryota > Viridiplantae > Streptophyta > Magnoliopsida > Lamiales > Lamiaceae > Ballota > Ballota nigra. The sequence goes on from OX344721.1 coordinate 98,454,920, forward strand.
CAATCAAAATTCAACTTAGAAAATCAACTTTAACATCCATTTGATGCAACTTAATATCCAGAAAACATGCAATAGCAAGCAACAATCTTATAGATTCAATTCTAGCAACTGCAACAAAAGTTTCATCAAAATCAATTCCTTCTACCTGAGTATATCCTTGACCAACTAATCTAGCTTTATTTCTAATAATGTTACCAGATTCATCATTTTTGTTCTTGAAAATCCATTTAGTCCCTATGACATTTGTATGTTCGGGCCTAGGAACTAAAGTTCATACATTATTCCTTTCAAACTGATTTAATTCCTCATGCATAGCATTAATCCAGTTCTCATCCTATAAAGCTTCAATCACATTTTCAGGCTCAATTAGGGAATGATAACACTCATGACTTACCTTGTTGCAGATGGAAAACATACAGATTGTTCTTACCAGATTGCTTACAATACCCATTCTTCTTCTTGTCTGAACTCCAGAGTATTTTTCTCCAATGATTTGTTCTGCAGGATGATCCTTAATTATCCTGGAAGATGGAACTTTGTTGTACTCGAGAGAATTCCCAGGATATTTTGATTTTCCAGGTATTGTTCTAGTTGTTGGAATGGAACAGCATCCATATTCTGACCAGAATCTAAATAATTCACTGGTACGTCAATAAGTCCAGTAACATCATCATCGATTATTGGACCTGCAAGACTTGCATAATCATCAAATACCACATTAACAGACTCTTGCACAGTATCAGTCCTTAAATTATAGATTCTATAAGCTTTGCTATTTCTTGAATAACCTAGAAAGAATCCTTTATCACTTTTTGAATCAAATTTGTGCAACTGTTCTCTATCATTTAAAATATAACAAACACAACCAAATACATGGAAGTACTTAACATTTGGTTTTTTGTTATTCAAAATTTCATAAGAAGTTTTTGTGGTACCTGACCTCAAATAGACTCTGTTTGAAATGTGGCATGCAATGTTTATAGCTTCTGCCCAAAATATTTTTGAAAGATATTTTGATACTAGCATGACCCTAGCCATTTCTTGTAAAGTCCTATTCTTTCTTTCTGCAACACCATTTTGTTGTGTGTTTTTGGTGAGGAAAATTCTTGCTAGATACCTTTATCTTCACAAAACTTTGTAAAATCATTATTTTCAAATTCGTTACCATGATCAGATCTAATCTTCTTGATCTTGGAATTGAAAACATTTTTTAATTTCTTATATAGATTTTTGAACATAGAAAAAGTTTCAGATTTTTCCTTAAGAAATTCAATCCAAGTGTATCTGGAATAATCATCAACCAAAACAAAAGAATATATTTTCCCACCTATACCCTCAGTTTCCATTGGACCCATAAGATCCATATGAAGAAGTTCAAAACATTTTTGTGTAGAACAATGTGACAATATTTTATGTGATATTCTGACTTGTTTACCTTTTTAGCAAGGACCACACACCTTTGACTTGTTCAACAGTAACTTAGGAAGACCATTTACAGCTCCTGTCTTAATCAATTTCAGAATATTTTGGTAATGTGTATGCCCTAGTTTTTTATGCCACAGAAAACTCTCATCGATTTTCACATTATTACAGGTTATTGGGGTATCAATTACATTGCAATTATCCACAGATCTATGACCAACCATAAGACATTCACCTTTTTCATTTTTCACATAGCATGAATCCTTATAAAAATCCGCATGTAGGCAATCATCACATAATTAACTTATACTAATCAAATTTGCAATTAATCCATCAACATGCAACACATTAGTCAGTGTAAGGAATCCTGGAACATTCATTGTACCCTTACCAATGACTGCACTACGGGTACCACCTCCAAATATCACATGACCATCGGCATCTAATCTATAATCAGTTAAAAAATCAATGTTGCCAGTCATATGCCTAGAACTACCACTATCAAAATACCAAGAACCGGGTGCATGAGCTTTTAATGAAGTATACACAATATTACAACTTTTAGACTTACTGACCCAATTAGTTTTTGAAAAATGTTCTTTTAAATGAGGTGACAAATTTGGAGACACAAATTTAACATTCAAATCTCTTTTCAATTTCCAGCAGTAAGGTTTGATATGACCTTTTTTATAGCAGTAATGACATAAAAAATCACTTGATTTTTCAAACAGTTTATTTGAAAAGTCAGGAATGTTGATTCTAAAATCTGCTCCTGATTTTACAAATTTAATAGGTTCATTACTAGCTTTAGATTTTTCAGAAGAACCAACATATCCAAGACCTTTTCTACCAGAATTACCAAGTACCAAGACATTGTCCAGAATTCCAGTGCCTTTGGTGAATTTTTTGAAGTTCAAGGTTGAACCTCTATGCTCTTCTTTCAGCTTCTGAAGCTCCATATCCTTCCTTGTGAGGATTACTTTGAGCTTGATTAGAGAATCTCTCAAATCAGCATTTTCTAAAGTCATTGACTTAAGAATATGTGATTGTGATTCAATCTCCTTGAATTTTTCTTGACATAAGATACAACCTGTTTTATCCAGTGAGGAAGTACCTGTCTCCACAAAAGAACTTGTAAAACAGCTCACATCTGGACTGTTATTACCAGATGTTTTGACTAATGATGGAACATTTGTGTCAACATCTGAATAATAATCATCCAGATGATCATCAAGAGTATCATCATATACAAATCTAGCAGAGAAAGCACATTCTTCATTTTTCTCAGACTCATTTTTATCTTCTGGTTCATCACTTAGAGCAGCATTAAAGTCCAATTTCTTTCTTAGCAGGGTATTGGCACACTCATTTGCATAATGACCAAAACCAGTACAAGCATCGCACCTTACTGACTTCCTATACTCAGGATCATACCTAGTTTTGCTACTACTACTACATGTTCTTCTATTCTAATTGAACCTATTTCTTCTTTCAGGAATTTGTTGATTATTATTAATTTCTACTTATGGTTGAATATTGCCCTTTAACCTATTAGCCCTATTCTTTAGAAAAGACTTAAACTGGTTTGTTAAAAAAATAATGTCCTCAAAATTGTCATTACATAAATCAACACATTCAGAATTAGAATCGACTTCAGTTACAAATGAAGGTTTTTCATTTTTAGAAGAAGTTTCTTCTTTGAAAACAAATACCTTTTTATCAGAAGAATCATTCTTTTGATCAAGGTTCATTTCATAGGTTTTTAGAATACTTCTCAATTCATTTTGACTCATAGTATCAGTATCCTTAGCTTCTTCTATAGTACATATTTTAACATCAAAACGTTTTGGAACAGTTCTTAAAATTTTATGAACTAACCTGGTATTCGAAATTGGATCACCTAGAGAGTGAGATTCATTGGCAATCTCAGAAAGTCTCTCATTATAGGCAAACATAGTTTCATCTTCTCTCATCTTGAGATTTTCGAACTTGGTGCCTAGCATCCGTAGTTTTGTTCTACAAACACTTTCAGATCCTTCACAATGCTCTTGCAAACGATCCCAAGAATCCTTTGCAGATATATAATTCGAAATCAGTTTGAACATAGATACATCAACTGATGTAAAAATAGCGTTCAAAGCTTTTGAATTGTAACTGGCCACGGTTACTTCATCATTGATCCAATCCAGCTTGCGTTTGACTCGTGCTTCATTGTCCTCATAGGCTGGAGTCTTGGGTTGAGTCCAACCAGACAGTACACTCCTCCACGCATGTTCATCAAGGGATTTAATGTACATTCACATCTTTGGTTTCCAATATGCATAATTCGATCCATATAGAATCAGAGGTTTTAAAGTGGGGGTAAGTGGATATTACATTGCAAACAAAATTAACACACTTACAGACACATGATCTAACTAAATATATCTAGCTACGACTCTGGTGCCAATTGAAGGTGTGCACAGGTGTTTTTCCAGAATATTGTCGAAAGTGTTGAAACATAAAAGATAACATACACAGCTGAAGACTTTGAAAAATAGTAAAAAAAAAATTGCAAACGGGATATCAAAACTTTTTCATAGATTATAAAATAATCTAATATGCCTCATGGCGAAACTTCACTATAACGAGTAGTGATACAAAGGCAAAGTAAAAACCAAGTGTAGGATTTTACATCAAGATCATATACCCTAGTTATACAATCAAAAGCCTATAATTCTAATAGTGTAAACCAAATAACCTATTCAAAGGTCGAAATAAAACACTTCTAGAACTACAAAGGAGAGAACCGAAATAACTGCACTTGTTATATGTAAAATAGGTATCTCGAACTCTTCACTTGATAGTGTCTAATGCATACGGTATTTATAGATTTCGATCCTTGCATGTGAACACAAAAATCATGGTTTCCCATGATGTAAAATCGTCCAACACTAAGCCTTCATGATCTTGATAACCGCCCATGTTGTAGCTTCAAATAACTCACTCTAAACTGCAACCGCCTGACCTGGTAACTTCCACGTCTTCATTCTGCATGTTTAGACATTAAAGACAACATTGCAATATTCGGAGTTAGTGTTAGAAGAAAGGGCAAATTCTGATGTTACGGAAAATGTTGTAACATTCTGGACAACATTGACCTAACATCAACAACATATATAAACTATGACATATAAATATAATAAAATATATATCAACTATAACATATATAAATATAATCAACTATAACATATCAACTATAACATATATAAATATAATCAACTATATAACATACATAACTATCCTACAAACATATATAATATTGTTTGAAAATTATAATTCATAAAATTAACATAATTTAAAAATAATTTAAAAATAATTTAAACAGTTAAAATTTTGAAAACTCACGATTATTGTGTACAAGGGCGGCGGCGGCGGCGGTGGTGGTGGAGTAGGAGGAGGAGTTTTATGAGTATATATAAAATAGAGTACGGAGAAGGTATTTATAAAGGAGTAAATAAAATTTACGAGATTCCAGATTTTTGGTCTTCTTGACCGAATCTGCCGGTTCAGTTTGACAAATTTAACATTTGCGACCGCCTGTCGGCGGTCGCTTAACCTCCAGCATTGATGACCCTCAACTGTTACCAAGACGGGTCAAACGTTACAAATTTGCGACCGTTGAAAGGCGGTCGCTGAGTTTAAATTTGAATTCAGCGACCGCCTGTGCGGTCGCTAATTAGGCGGTAAATAGGGTTGATCAATTTTGACTGTCTTTTCAGCTTAACGACCGCCTTTTTGGTCATAGGCGGTCGCTAATATTTAGGTTTAGAGACCGATCTTTGTCACTACAAAAAAAATGGGTATTAGTGACCAATTTTCGGTCACAAAACGAGATTAGCGACCGATTTCTGACCCAAAAAATTTGGTCGTTAAAAAGCGGGTAGCTAATATTAGAGACCGCTTTTTGAAATCGGTCGATAATCTGCGACCCTCAAGGCGGTCGCTAATATTAGCGACCGCCTATTGTCGATCGCTGAATCAATCGAGTCCGACCTGGTCGGGTCAAGATTTAGCGACTGACAACAGGCGGTCGCTAATTTATTTTTCGAAATAAAAATAATTTTTTTTATTTTATTTTCTGATTAGCGACCGACCTGAAGGCAGTCGCTAATTAAAAAAGTGGCTCTCTGGGTTCGAACCCGCGCCCATTAGGGTCCGGGCGGGGTGCGAACCACTGACCCACTAGCTCATATTAGGCGACCCATGAAGTATATAAGCCCTTGTGAGGCTTGTAGAAATAATAAATGGGAAAATATGTGCCCAAGGGGAATCGAACCCACGACCTCCGGGTAGAGCGAAAGAGGTGTGAACCATTAGGACACATGATATTCTTGTTCGTTTATTTGCATTTAATTGTATTTAACCTCAAATTGACTCTTTTTTTTTAAATTCATCAAATTCAATCATTTTTATTTCTAATTCGTTTATATATATGTATTTACTAACTTTTTTTAATTAATATTATAAATTTAATATTTTAGACTATTATAAATTATCAACTCATAAGTTTTTATTCATTTAATTTTATATAATTCCAAATTGACTCCCATTTTTTTTAAATTCATTTTTGCTTGTATTTCGTTTATATATATTTATTTACTAACTTATTTTTTATTAATTTTATAAATTTAATATTTTAGACTATTCTAAATTACTAATTCATTCGTTTTTATACATTTAATTGTATATAATTCGAAATTGACTCCTGTTTTTTTTTTAAATTCATCAAGTTAATTCTTTTTTTATTTCTAATTCGTTTATATATATATATATATATATATATATATATATATATATATATATATATATATATATATATATACTAATTAAAATGAAATATTATTTAAAATTCTTAAAAAATATATAAATAAATTGTTCAAAAATAGTAAATAAATTGTGAAAAAACATAAATAAATTGTCAAAAAAACAAGTGAATTATTCAATGCAAATAACCCTAAATGAATGAGATTCCCTTTTTAGAAGACATACAATAAATTAGGCATAATGTATCAAAAGGCCCCCAAACTATCCAATTTTCTTTTAAAAGCCCCTAAACTAATTTTTGTTTTAAAAAGTCCTTAAACTATACATTTTTGTTTCATTAGGCTCCTAAACTATTTTTTATGTTTCAAAAGTCCTTAACGTATATAATGCTTGTTTCATAAGGCCCCTACTGAAAATCAATTATAGACACATTTTTTGTTGAAAACGATCATAATAGCATTTAATTTGGTTGGTTTGTCATAATTTTAATGAAAAACATTAAAATAACTTAGCAAAATTCATGAATTTTCGTTACCAAGGGTCCCGTGAAACAAAAATTAATAGTTTAGGGGCTTTTTAAAAAAAAAAAAATTGAGGGCCTTTCGAAACAAAATGTGATAGTTCAGGGGTCTTTTAATGTATCATGCCAATAAATTATTGTATTATTTGCAAATATGATGATAGATAAGCATGAATTGTTAATGCACTGAAAAAGTAAAACTTATTGACTAATAATTTGTAATTAGCTAGGTCCTTTTTTTTAACCAATAAGTAATCCTCCCTTTATTTATAGGTTTGAGTGTCGAGTTGGGCATATAATAATTACTAAAGTGTGAAATATATTATTGATAGTTTGAAATAAAATAAAATATAAGTATTATAGGCACCACTGTTTAAAAATTTAGACGATTAAAAAACATATATCAAAATTATAATAACCAAACAAAGACTTAGATTTTAAATATTAAATTTTCTCCGTTCCATTTTATAGTTATTTCACATAGCTTAAGAAATGTATGTTACTATAAAAAAAAATTAGATTTTTTCTTTATTTTTTTATTTCGCTCCAACGTGAACTCATTTTCCATTTGATTTGAAAAAAAAAAAAAAAAAAACACATTAAATGGATCAATGTTGGAAATAAAAAATTACTGACATATTAAATAGACGAATGAAAATTAAAAACAAGTCATCTTTATGAAAAAGATGCTGTAAGTAGTTTTCCAAAAATATAAATATAAGTGTTAAGATATCCATTACATTAATTGTTCAAATAAGTGTTGGGATATACATAGCAATACATTAATCAATGGTTCCCACATAGACATTAACACAATATTTCATTTCAATTATGGTATTTTTTTTTTTTTTTTGGTCAAATGTTATTTTTAGATTTGAAATGTGTGATTTTAACTTTAAAGTTAAACTTTTGCTTTCGATTATATTGTATCTTAATACCATGGAAAATTTTTGTGTATGCAACTATACAATAATAGTAAATTTAAGTAATATTGTGTTATACTAATTTGAGATTGAATGTGTGAATTAGATAATATTTTTAAAATTTAAATTTATTCGTTTTAACATTTTTTATTTTTCGTTAAATTATAATTACAATTTAATATTCTATCGAAATTATAAAATATTTAAAAATATTATTATAATTTGAAATAATAATAATAAAAAAATTTACAGTCCGCGAAATTCGCGGGGTACAAACCAGTTGTTCAAATAAGTGTTGTGATATACATTGCAATAATATAATGATTTGTGTTAAATAAGTATTCAGTAAATAGGTATAGTTTTTACACTGAAAAGTTAGAGTTATTCAACCATAATTATTCAATGCAAACAACTCTAAATGAATTAGATTCCTTTTTTAGAAGATATAATAAATCTATGTATTATTTGTTAACATGTGATGGGTAAGCATAAATTGTTAATTCAATGGATAATGTAACACTTATTGACTGACTACATAAACGTCCGCGTATTACGCAGGATTTTCGTAAAAGTTAATTATATATCTATTATATATATACTTAAATAAATTTTCTCATTGTAAAATAATGTAATTATATTATATGATGAATATATTAAATTATAATTTTGGTTTTTTTATTTTCTAGACAATAAAATTTGTCAATTAAATGTAAAATGTTAAGATAGTTAGATTTAAAAAAAATAATTAATAATGTAATCAATAAAATAAATCAAATTTATTTAATATACTTAAATTCTATTAATTTTTTTTTTTTTTTTTTTTTGCAAATTAAGATTCTCTAAATAGAAAATTGTCAAATACAGCGAGACAATAAAACTAATTCAATATATTAACTTATAATTTTGGTTTTTTTATTTTCTAAACAATAAAATTACACATAATTAGATTTTAAATAAATAAATTAATCAATTTAGTAACAATATATAGATTTAAATATATATGTTACTTTTTTGCATTATTAACACATTAAGATTTTTTTAAATATATCATGATATCCTCAAATATAGTAAAATAAAATATAAAAATTACAACATAGTTTATAATATACTTTTATAAATTCAAGTTAATACAATTGAATTTTAACTTTATAGAGATTTATAGCATAACTTAATTGATAAACATATTAAACATTATTCATGATGTGTTGGGTTCTAATCCATATGAATACTTTTTTTTTTTTTTTGTTAGACTCCTTTTTATATAAAACCACATGGCATGACACATAAGATTCATGCCACATATATGACACATAAGATTCAAGAATAGACATGTATAGATTCCACAATTATGCTACATAAGCGAAACTAACCACAAAATGACACGTAAGCGAAACTAATCTAAAGATGACACATAAGCATAGAAAACTCCCTATTAGTATAATAGAGGATAATTTGTAATTATCTAAGGTTATCTTTTTGAACCAATATGCAAACATTCCTTTATTTATAGGTTTGAGTGTTGAGTTGGGCAGATAAAAATGATTAAAAATGTGATATATTATTGATAGTTAAAAAAAATATGAGTACTATAGGCATCACAGTTTATAAATTTAAAGGATTAAAAAATATATGCCAAAATTGACAAAGTATAGAGTGAAAATGCTTCATACATGAATCATTGAAGAATATTACTTATTTTTATTGAAGAGTATTATTTCTTTACACTAAAAAGTCTTAGTTGTTCTGTGAAAATAAACTAAGACTATTCAGTGTAAACAACTAATAGTTTTTAGCATGACCAACTATTATCCTACAATAATTCATGTATAAATCAACTCTCACTCTATACATACTCACCAAAATTATGATAACCAAACAGGGATTTTGATTTTAAATATTATACTATCTCCATCTCATACTATAGTTATTTTCATATAGATTAAGAAATGTGTGTTATATACTTAGACTATTTAATTTTTGCTTTATTTATTTATTTATTTATTTTGCTCCAATGTCAACTCCATTCTCCATATTGATTTAAAAGAAAAAAAAATTAAGTGGGCCAATGTTAGAAATAAAAAATTAATGATATATTAAATAGACGAATGAAAATGGAAAACAAGTCATCTTTTTATAGAAAGGATGTAGTAAGTAGTTTTCCAAAAATATAAATATTAGTATTAAGACATCCATTACATTAGTTGTTCAAATAAGTGCTGGGATATATACATTGCAATAATGATTTGTGTTAAATAAGTATTCAGTAAATAGGTATAGTTTGTTTTACATTGAAAAGTTAGAGTCGATCCACCATGATTATTCAATGCAAATAACCCTAATAGGATGATGGGTAAGCATGACTTATTAAATCAATGAATAAAATTAAGCTTATTGAGCAATGAGCAATTATTGCAATTGATATTGAAGCATATATTTGATAGCTAACATCTTTAAATAGAGAGGCAAATCAGTCACTCAAGAAACACATCTTTGACATATCCCCTCGAATACTTAGAAATAATGGGTTCTAAACTGATGGTTCTATTTTGCTTTTTCTTGGTAGTGGTGACTCTCTATTCCTCAAATGTATCAGCTGAAGATGCACTCGAGACGCCCAAGACCGGTGACTCAACAAGTACACTTAATTCCTTCATTTATCATTCAAATCAGATATATTTTTAGCTATCTTGTGTAACTTTGCATTTTAAATATTATTTAAATTTGCCATATTATTTAAGTATTGTAGGTGCTGCAATTTTTTTTCCATGGTTTAAGAAACGAATGGGCTCAATCTAACTGTGCTTCCATCTCAGGTGACCAAAACGTTATCGGAAGTGGATTGTACAGCCGCAAGTTTGGTTGTAGTGGTCGTATATCATGCTGTGGACTTGACGGTTGCCTTTGTTGCAAGCGCACTACACAGAAGTCAGATAAAAATTTGGATGGAGAGCCACAAAACTAAATATGAACGTGTGTTGCAAATTTTAATAAAAAAATCATTTATTAAATTATTATTACTTAATTATGATCTTTCTATTCCTTTTACAGAGGGTGCATGCCCATAGAGTTATGCATGGTGTTCCAAATGCGTTATGATTTTCTCTTACAATTGATATGTTATTTCTCTGCATAAAATGTTTAAGGGAAATATGTTAAATAAATTAATTTCAAGTTTCTCTAGAAGTTTAGAGTTTTAAATGAGATGAAATTTTTTCATTGTATCAGAACCAAAGCTCACGTTCGGAAAAAGATTCTAGCACTACAAAAAATTGCAAAACACCGACCAAAATTACCAACAGACATAATTCGGTCGGTATATTTGACAAATTACCGACAGCTCTAAATTTTGAAAAACTACCTACAAAATATCGACGGATTAATTTACGTCGGTATTTATGGGCAGTGGCTGTCGCAAATCACATTGTTGAAATTTACGACGTGCTTCCCATCGTAAAATTTTCTGCGACAATAAATTTGCACTGTTACCAAACGGGGGGTTTTCGGGATGGCTAAGTCCGTCGGAAATAAAAAAATTGAATTTTACAACGGCTAGCCCGTCGTAATTTCTGGCTGGGTGGTCAAAGGCCAGCAGTCAATTCATTTGCGACGGCTGAGTATGTCGCAAACATTAAGAATTTGCGACGAAAAAGTCCCGCCGTTGTAAATTTAAACCCTTTAGGACTTCTGGTCAATGTTTATCGCAAATCCGTCATAGAACACTAATTAGAGCGTTTTTTGCCGTGATTAAAAAGCAAAATAAAAAATTGTTAATATGTTAAATTATATTAAAGTCCCAGAATGTGCAAATTATTTTTAGTAACCTAGACTAGATGGTAATTAAGCATCATGTTTTCTACACTAGTGGTATAGGGTTCAAAACCTAGAAAATACATTTTTTTCTCTCTTTTCATTATTTATTTATTTGCACAAGTGGTACCCTAAGTTTCTTATATAAGTGTTCCCGTAAGGTGTTACATAGGGATTAAAACCAATTTCATCCCATACTTTTTCACCTTTATCCTTTTAATCTCATAATTATTTTTCTTCATTTGTGATATTTTGCAACCTCTATTGCAAGCTTCTAATGGCGTCTTCACAAAATGTGAATCTTGACATCCATCATTCGCTCTCCAAAACATCACTCTTCTCAGAGACACGTATCTCTAAAACGGCGTGGGCGGTGTTGTTTTCTTCTTCGGCGAGTATGAGCTCGCAGAAACAGGAATCGGCGTGAATTAGAACTTAAAAATCAAAGTATAACATAAACCCATTACTAGAAGAAGGAAATAAAGATGGAAAAAACTCGGATTGGAGCTGTAAAAGTGAGTTTTAAAACATAGATTTTTGCTGAAATTTCTCTTAGAATATCGAGGGACTTCGGGTGTCCAATCGTGAAATATTTTGAGGGGTATTGCTCTCCTCATCAAGAGCATCAAAACGGTAGGAAGCTTGAAGTATATTGTTCACAAGTGGATGTATGTGCAATTTGGATTGGTAGTTGAGATTTGGATGCTACACTATTCAACAGTGTTTGGGGAAGGAGATTGTTTGCCTACATTTAAATTTTATGTTCAGATTTACGAACTTGGGGAAGAAGATGTTTTGATGTATCTGTTAATCGTTTTGGATTCACAAGAAAACTTGTTTCCGGGAATCAGAATATGTTAACACTAAGAACGAAATTGAAATCACACAAGAACACCAGTTTACGTGGTTCGGAGATAAAACTCCTACGTCCACGGGATCCGAGAGGATATCTTTTCACTAAGATAGGAATTTGAAGTTACAAACGCTCAATCTCACAATCACTCTGTGTATACGCTCAGATGTTCTCACATGTGATTCTGTTTCTCTCAGCTAAGAAACTCCTTTTATAGTTACAGAGATTGAGATGAATCTAAACTCGATTCAGTTGTAACAAACTCATAAGTAAAGTAGTTATCCAGCTGGCTAACAAACTCCAATAACCGCTTCAGTTGATTCAGTTAGAACCGCCTTTGTGTTAGCTTCAACTTGGTGTTTCGCGTCTTTGTACTTTATATCAGATGACTTGACCTCATCTGACTTGGTTACTCAACATCAGATGACTTCAGTTCTAGACCTCCTCTGAGATGACTCCACTGATAGACCTCATCTGATACAACTCTGCTGATACCCCAAATAGACTAACTCTCACGGCTAACACTTCATCAACATAGCTCCTTATTGAATTAAGCTCAGTAGACTTCATACTTCACATATGACACTCCACAATTCTCCACCTCAGATGAGAAGTATCAATCCTCTCCTCCTCTCCTCCATGCTCCAGCTTGGGCCTAAGGAACATCCTATACACTCATCTTTACCAATTCAACACAAAATTTGAATTTAGCACCTGGTAAAGACTTTGTACACATATCTACAGCATTGTCCTCTGTAGATATCTTCTGGATGAGAACCACTCCTTTGTCAATGATTTCCCTCACAAAATGCAACCTTACATCAATATGCTTTGACCTCTCATGGAATACTTGATGTTTAACCAGATGAACTGCACTCTGGTTATCACAATGAATGATCACAGCCCTTTGTTTTATTCCAAAATCCTTGATTATGCCTTTCAACCACAAAGCTTCCTTAACAGCCTCAGACACTGCAACAAACTCTGCTTCTGTAGTAGATAAAGTTACTCCACTCTGCAGAACAGACCTCCAGCTTACAGCAGTATTGTACAGAGTAAAAATATACCCTGTTAAGGATCTTCTGGTGTCCAGATTAGCAGCAAAATCAGAATCTACAAAACCTTCCAGTGGACTCTTCAGGTCAGTCATCCTCTCAAACATCAAACCCAAATCAGCTGACCCTTTAAGGTATCTGAAAATCCATTTCAAAGCTTCCCAATGTAATCTTCCAGGATTAGCCATGTATCTGCTCACCATACTCAATGAATAAGCCAAGTCTGGTCTGCTGCAGACCAGAGCATACATCAGGCTTCCAACCCCACTTGCATAAGGTACTTTCATCATAGTCTTCTTCTCTTCATCAGACTTTGGTTCCATTTCCTTAGATAATTTGAACTGTTGTCCCAGAGGAGTTGTCACAGCTCTACTCTCATGCATGTTAAACCTCTTCAGGACCTTCTCAATGTAACTCTTCTGGGATAAGAATAGTCTTCCAGCTTTCCTGTCCCTAAGAATATCCATTCCAAGAATCCTTTTAGCATTTCCCAAGTCCTTCATATCAAATCTAGCACTTAGCTTCCTTTTGATACTCTGAATCTTCAGAAGACTTTTACTGGCAATAAGCATGTCATCCACATAAATCAGAAGATAGGCTATCACATCACTACCTTGCCTTTCCAGGTATACACAAGTATCATACTTGCTTCTTACAAACCCAATGGATAGCATAACTTCATTGAACTTCTTGTGCCATTGTCTTGGACTTTGCTTGAGGCCATACAATGATTTCTTGAGCAGGCACACCTTTCCTTCTCTCCCTGGTTCAACAAACCCTTCTGGCTGGTGCATGTACAGATCCTCAATAAGGTCACCATGCAGAAAAGCTGTCTTTACATCTAGTTGTTGTAGCTCCAGATCCTCTTGAATAACTCTACTGAGAAGTAATCTAATTAAACAATGCTTAACAACAGGTGAGAAAACCTCATTGTAATCAATTCCTTCCCTCTGAGTAAATCCTCTGGCAACTTACCTGGCTTTAAACCTCACTTGATCTTTCACACCAGATTCAAGCTTCCTTTTAAACAACCATTTACAACTGATTAACTTCTGCCTAGGTGGCTTATCAACAAGAATCCAAGTATGATTCTTCTTAAGAGACTCCATCTCTTCTGTCATGGCTGTAACCCATGACTCTCTATCATCACATTCAAGGGCTTCCTTATAGCTTTTAGGTTCTTGGTACTCTATGGCTTCTGCTGTAACAAGTGCATAGGAGACCAGATCTACTCGGCCAAACCTTGTTGGAGGATGTATTTGTCTTCTGGATCTGTCTCTTGTCAGACTATAATTTCTCAAGTCTGCTTCTGGCACTTCTTCCTCCTCTTCTGCAGGTGCACTATCCTCATCTGATAACTCATTCTCTCCTGTATCCTGCTCTGGTTCAGAACCAGATGCACTATCATATTTATCATGATCAGGCTCCACCTCAACTTGAGTAATTGGCTCAGAAATAACACCATCCATCTCTTCAGCTGATGGCTCTCCATCACCTCCACCAGACTTGTATCCCATCTGTGATTCATTAAACACAACATCTCTACTGGTAATACACTTCTGGTTCCCAGGCTCTAGACACCACAGCTTGTACCCCTTAACACTCTTTGGATACCCAATGAAAACACATTTTAAAGCTCTAGGTTCAAGTTTGTCTTGCCTCACATGAACATAAGCTAGGCACCCAAAAACTTTCAACTTTGAGTAATCTGATATCTTTCCATACCAGACCTCATCTGGGGTTTTAAACTCAATAGCAGATGATGGCACTTTATTAATGAGATAAACAGCTGTGTTAACAGATTCCCCCCAAAAACTCTTAGGTAAATGAGCATCAGATAACATACACCTAACCCTTTCCAGAATAGTTCTATTCATTCTCTCTGCTAGACCATTCTGCTGGGGGTTTGGAGGAACAGTTTTATGTCTAGTAATACCCTTCTCCCTACAAAATTGTTGAAACTCCTCTAATAGGAATTCAAGCCCATTATCAGTCCTTAAGTGCTTGATAGTCCTACCTCTCTTATTCTCAAGTTCAATCAACCATTCTTTGAACTTAGAGAAGGCATCACTCTTCTGTTTAAGAATGTAAACCCAAACCTTTCTGGAATAATCATCAATAAGGGTAAGGAAATACCTGCCTCCACCATGAGTGGATACCCTTGCTGGTCCCCATACATCAGAATGTATGTAATCCATAACCTCCTTGGTGGTATGCTTCCCTTTCTGGTATGCTTGCTTCTTTGATTTCCCAAGAACACACCTCTCACAGAATTCCAGCTTACATATCCTCTTCCCAGGGATTGCTCCCTTCTTGGATAACTCCACCAGGCCCTTCTCACCAACATGTGTCAATCTCTTGTGCCACAAGTTAACATCAGAAGACTCCATGGTAACATCAGCTGATCCTGTTACAGTTCTTCCAATCAAAGTATACAAACCATTCTTTATCATACCTCTCATAACAATTCTTCCAGATTTGGTTATTGACAGAATTCCCTTTTCTGTCTTGAATTCAAAGCCCTTAGAATTCAATGTACCAAGAGAAACAAGATTTCTCTTCAACTCAGGAACAAACCTGACATCAGATAAGATCCTATCAACCCCATCAAACATCTTGATCTTGATAGAACCAGATTCTTGCACTCTACAGCTCTCATCATTACCCAAAAGAACAAGACCTCCATCAATCTTCTCAAGATCCAGAAACCAGTCTTCATGTGGACACATATGAAAAGTACACCCTGAGTCCAGGACCCACTCTTGACTTAGTCTCTCATGACTAACCATCAAGACCTCTGCACTATCATATCCATCAACCTCCACAACAGCTGCATCTCCATCTTGATCACCTTGATTGTCTTTCTTCCTTCTTTCAGGGCAATTCTTTCTCAGATGGCCTTCCTTATGACAAGATAAACACTTCCTCTTATCAACAAAATCAGATTTCTTCCCACCCTTATTCCCTTTTCCACCATCCATCTTCTTGGACTGAAACCCCTTCTTCTTCTTGGATTGAACATTCAATCCTTCAGCAGGCTTCTTCCCATCAGTTTGGATCTGTAGAAACTTGGTTTTCAGGGCAGTTTGAACATCATCAAACATCACCTGACCCTGTCTTCCAAATAACAAGGCATCTTTGAAATTTTCCAGAGACTTAGGTAGAGCATTTAACAACATCAATGACTTGTCTTCATCATCAATTGTAACATCCAAACTCTCCAGATCATCCACCAATCTGTTGAACTCGTCCAACTGATCACCAAGATTCTTATCTTCACTCATTTTGAAGACTTGAAGCTTCTGTTTCATGTATAACTTGTTCGTCACAGACTTGGTCTGGTATAACTGCTCCAGCTTATTCCAGATCCCAAGAGCGGTTTTCTCCTTCGATACTTCCCTCAATGGCTTGTCCCCAAGACACAAGATAAGCGCACTGTGTGCCTTCCTCTTGTTCTCCTCCACCTTCGTCGGATTAGATCCAGAAGCCACCTGAGCCGATGGCAACAAGGCTTCGTACAAACCATTGTGTACCAGGAGAGCCTTCATCTTGATCTTCCATAAGCTGAAATCGTTCTTCCCCGTTGTAACGCCCCGAATCCAAAATACCTTAAATATCTCAGATTCGAGGTGTCATTTGTAACTAAAATACGAACTATAAATTTTTTTATATAAAAATGGATAATAAAATCAGAGACGAGTTTTATGCAGTGGAAGAATGAGTAGGATAATATTTATAATATATTTCTCACACACATATATATAAAACTTAATATCAATAGTATCATTTTATTTAAGTGGGGAACTCTGTGTCGTCTCTATTACTGTCCTTGCTCCACGAAATCATAATCTGCAAGGGTTGTAAAAAAGGGGGCGTGAGATTTGAATTCTCACGTATGGGTGATTTGCAACGTCATGGGATTGGTAAATCCGAAGTATATTAAATTATACTCATTGATAAGGTATTTAATTTATTTAAGCAGTTGATATAAAAATATGAATAACATATACCACAGAAGTAACAAGCTCACGTAATAATTAATTGGGCATGACAGGTTTCACGTTCACATAATTGATATATCACAAGTTAATTCACATTAGGGGCAAAGCCCAAAACCATTTTCACGTATCGGCCCAATCTGCCAAAATCATTTTTTCACATATAGTAAAATCTCCCCCAAACCATTTCTCACCATCAATTCATCCATTCATGTGACCATGAATCTGAATAATTATTATCACTCATGGCCACCACAAATAATATCAACGACCATGAATCTGACCTATTATCACTCATGGCCGTACGTGTCAATCCACAAATAAAATTGTTGCACATCAAATCAATGATTACTCGCTTTCCTCTTTCCCATAAAACTGTCATTTCAAATTGTGGGGAGAATTCACATAATTCATACTTAAACAGATTCATGCTCACAAAATGCCCTTATATCATGCAATGGTGATTAATTCAAGTAAAACAATAGACATTTGGTATCATATATAAATACATCACATAATTCAAACAATTATATAGTAGGTGTACATTTATGTTGGATTAGTTGTTTTAGATTGATTTAGTCGAGTTCAGAGTATACCAGCACAACGTATTATTAGCAGATCGATCAACAGATCATCACCCACCTGATTGTTTCGAGTCCCGAGAATGATGTGTAGGCAGAGGGTCGAGTCCTCTGTGCGTGTCCCGAAAAGTACAGAATCCTAATAAGGAGTATTCCGATTAAAAGATTGACTTTTGAATTTGAAAAGCTTAAGAGTGTGAAACTCGAGGATTGAGTAGATCGTTGTCTTTAGAAAACTATTGAAAACTAGAGTTTTCAAAGGTTGATTTCAAATTGATAAGTACACCCCTTTTTAAGAGGAGGTGTATTAGGGGGGTGTATTTACTAAAAGCAGTGGTGTAACAGGGGGTGTATTTACTGAATTCAATGGTGTAACAGGGGGGTGTATTTACTGAATTCACGGGTGTCCTTAACAAAGGCCCTTTAAGAAAGAAAATATAAGAATTCATATTTTATAAAAACCTCTTATTAAAACTTATTAAAGATTTTGGCTTTTCTAAGACAAATTATAAAAAGTACTTTTCTTTTCTAATATTAATATTACTTCTAAAGTTGATTAGTGACACTTTTAGGAAATAAAAGGATCATATTAATTTTCCCAAAAATACTCTTTTCATTTGTTATTAATTTTGGATATAACTCGACTTATCTTTTCGTTCCTAATTCTCTAACAGTCGCACAAGGGGAAGACGAGTTTCCATTTGTCTCCAAAAACTCAACTAATATTACTAACAACTAATTTCATCACCAAATCATCAGCTAACCAAACCAACTAATTCATCCATTCACTAATACCAAACAGCTTGAACAACAATACTAAACAACTAATTCAACACTACACATAGATAATTCAATACTCACAAAATCAACAATATAAAAGTCCATCTGCAAGCTCACAGGCTTCAAATCCAAAACTATCATTCTAAACTTACAAAGTCTCAACAAGGAACTAAAGATTCCTAATCCAACTATTACGAGAATTAGAGAGAAAATTAGTAATTCTTACGAGTCCCAAATCGGGCGGCCTAACGGCGTCATTCCGATTTCTTCAAAATGGAACGGACAAAAATTTATCCTTCGGCTTTGTCGGAAAGGGCGATGCCCGGTATCTCGATTACAAACGGAAAGAAACACGAAATTATAAGATTTTAAAAATTGAAGGGATTGTAAATCCGAAAATCTGGAAACGGAGGAATTTACTTAAGAAATTGTTAAATTAAACGAATTTGGAAACGAATCAACAGAAAGGACTCACTAAGGGAGAAAAGACGGACGGTGATTGCTTGGTGATGAGCAGCGGCGCGACGGTGAGGAAGGACGCGCAGCTTCGATCGGTGCTGAGGCAGAGGCGACGGGCGGAGCTTCGTCTGGCCGAAAGAGGAGAGAAGGCGGCGCTTTGCACAACGTCGCTCGGCTGAGAGAGGAGCAGCGCTCGCGACGGCGGTTGAAGGGAACGAGACCAGGCGTTGGTCGCCGTGAGGGAGGCGGCGGCGCTCGGAGTGAATTGAAGAGGCGGTGCCGGTGGGAAGAGCGACGGGGGTTGCGATTCGAAACAGGGGAGGAGGAAGGCGGCGTCGTGCGGTTGTGCTGTGGCGGCGCTGTTAGCGTCGCTCGGAGAAGGGAGTGGCGGCGATTGATGGCGGCTTCGATCGGTGGGAGGGCGTCGCGGCTGGAGGCGACGGGCGTAGCGGGCGGTGGCGCTGGGAGCGAAGCGGCCGAGGCGGGAGCGAGGAGGCTGCGATGGCCTGGGTACGGCGGCCCGACGGAGGAAGGAGGCGGAGGATTGGGCGACGGTGTTTGGCGAGAGGCGGAGGGCGGATGCGCGGCTTGGCTGAAGAAGAGAGAGATGAGTTAAATTTTGGGGAAATTGATTTTTGGGAAGGGATGAATACGCACGCGGTTTTGGGGATAAGAGAGAGAAAGGAGATATTTATTGAAATTTAATTTCTTAATTGATTAATTTTAATTAAAGGAAGAAAAAGAATATGTGGGTGAGATTAATACTTTAATTAATTTAATCCAAAAAGAAAGTAATTTATGTGGTTAGGATTAATCCCCTTTAATTCTGATATTTTCGTTCTCAGTTGATACGGTTCAGGGATTGTTTTGTTCACGAGTTTAATTCTGAATTGAGAATTAATACAGTTTTAAAACTCAATTAATGTTTTAATGTATTTTAATTATTCTCAATAAATTATACGGATCGAAATCCTAATTTTAAACTTTAATAATTAATTTCTCGTAATCCCTTATCCGTTTGAAATATTCGATTTCTTTCTTCGAACTTGGGAATTTAGAATAGAGTATAAATTTAAATCACACAGTAGCACACAAAAATAATAAAATTAAAAGAAACACAATAATAATATAAAATAAGGCTTTCTAGAAAAATAAAAGGTATAAAACGGGACGGGGTATTACACCCGTGAACTTCTCAATGTCGAACTTAGTTGCAGCCATGATTGCTTCACTTCCCACAGACGGCGCCACTTGTTAATCGTTTTGGATTCACAAGAAAACTTGTTTCCGGGAATCAGAATATGTTAACACTAAGAACGAAATTGAAATCACACAAGAACACCAGTTTACGTGGTTCGGAGATAAAACTCCTACGTCCACGGGATCCGAGAGGATATCTTTTCACTAAGATAGGAATTTGAAGTTACAAACGCTCAATCTCACAATCACTCTGTGTATACGCTCAGATGTTCTCACTTGTGATTCTGTTTCTCTCAGCTAAGAAACTCCTTTTCTAGTTACAGAGATTGAGATGAATCTAAACTCGATTCAGTTGTAACAAACTCATAAGTAAAGTAGTTATCCAGCTGGCTAACAAACTCCAATAACCGCTTCAGTTGATTCAGTTAGAACCGCCTTTGTGTTAGCTTCAACTTGGTGTTTCGCGTCTTTGTACTTTATATCAGATGACTTGACCTCATCTGACTTGGTTACTCAACATCAGATGACTTCAGTTCTAGACCTCCTCTGAGATGACTCCACTGATAGACCTCATCTGATACAACTCTGCTGATACCCCAAATAGACTAACTCCCACGGCTAACACTTCATCAACATAGCTCCTTATTGAATTAAGCTCAGTAGACTTCATACTTCACATATGACACTCCACAGTATCGACATCAAGGGATGGCGGGGGGTGGGGGATGAGGGGACTTGGGGAAGAACATAAGATTTTATTCCAATAAGATTATTTCTTGATGAGTTGCAGCCATGGTACAAGGCGGTGCAGATTTATATGAGAAGAAGATGATTTAGTTTTTTTTTTTATTTCTTTTTTTTATTTAGTTTTAGTTTTATCTTTAGATGTGGTGGAATTCTTATTAATTTTATATTTTTCTTAATTTGATGAAAAAAAAAAACAAGCTAGCGTGCCACGTGTAAAAGACGAGCCACATCATTAGCTTCTATCAGATATCATGACCACGTGACACATACATGACCGAAATGACGTTGTTTCGTGTGTTTTCTGGCCATTCAGAACTGCTTTGGTGAAATTGAATAGTTGTGGGACTAAATAAAAAATGTAAACAATATGGGGCCAAAAGAATAAAGGTACGTAAAAGGGTATGGGACAAAATTGGTTTTAATCCCGTGTTACATATATATGTAACATTTTTTAAAGTGATACATATATTATAAAAAGTGTTATATTATACTTTAAGCTACGCGAGCAACTGTAACACCCTTAAAACACTACTACACATTTGGACTTGGAGAGCTATACTTGGAGAGCTATTAAAAAAACCGCTCTCCAAAACAAAGCTTGGAGAGCGGTTTTACATAATTGTATTAAAAAAAAAAAAAAAGGCTAAGACAGCGGTTATTAACCGCTCTCTTAGGGTTAGTCTTAGAGAGCGGTTTAAAACCGCTGTGTAAGATGGGAAGTGCAAGAAAGCGGTTAAAAACCGCTATCTAAGTGAGGACTTAGAGAGCGGTTTAAAACCGCTGTCCAAGTGAAACTTAAAGAGCGGTTTTTAACCGCTATCTAAGTGAGGACTTAGAGAGCGGTTTTTAACCGCTGTCTTAGCTTTTGACTATATATACCCCCTTTGACCAGTAAAATCCCTAATTAACCTTACGCGTATTTCTTCCTCACGACGCGGTTCCCCCACCCCCACCGCCGCCCCTGCCCTGCCCAGCCCCCGACGCGACGAGCCACTGCCTCCGCCCCTCCACTGCCGCCGCCCCTCCACTGCCGCCGCCCCTCCGCCGCCTCCTCCAGGTATGTATATATAATACGTATTTTAAATGTTTTAAAATGTATATGTATGTATATGTGTATATATATGAATAATATGTATATATATAAAAATGTATAATGTATGAATATGTATATATATATATATATATATATATATATATGAATATGTATGAATATGTATATATATATATATATATATATATATATATGAATATGTATGAAGGCTTTTGAATATGAATATGTATGAAGGCTTTTGGATTAATTTTAGATGAAATTGTTGCAAGTTATATAGGTTTAACATGTTAAAATTATTTTAGATAAAATTGTTAGAATTTGTTAGAATTTTAGATGGACATATTATAATTTTTTAGAATTTTAGATGTATATTTGTTAATTAGTATTAAAATGTTAGACTTTATTTCAAGAGGTTTATAGATATGAAATATTGAAGGCTTTAGGAATAATTTTAGATGAAATTGTTAGAATGAATGTTAGGATTAATATGTTAGAATTTTAGATGAAATTATTTTAGTGTGCATGCTAATTATAGTATTAAAATGTTAGAATTTATTTCAAGAGGTTTATAGATGGGAAATATTGAAGGCTTTAAGAATATTTTTAGATGAAATTGTTAGAATACATGTTAGGATTCATATGTTGAAATTTTAGATGAAATTGTTTTAGGGTGCATGTTAGGATTAATATGTTAGACTCAACACGTGTGTTTTTCGATTAATCTATATAGGCATCTCTAGTTCTATATGGATCGAAAGTGGGTTCGGGCAGATAGATTATCAGAGGAGTATAGGAATGGGGTGGAAGAGTTTTGTAATCATGCAATTAGACACTGCACCGACCATCGATACATTCTATGTCCGTGTTGGAAATGTATGAATGGAAAAACTGTTAGTGGTCGAGAAAGTTTGTTTGACCACTTGATGTGTCACGGTATTGATAAAACATATACCGTTTGGACATTTCATGGTGAGGGAAGAGATGGATGTAGCTCTAGCAACATAAGAACTGACTTTAGGTTTGAAGATACAGTGTGTAGCATTTTTGGTAATAGGACACAGTATATGAACGACATTGTTCAACATATGTTGAAATATAGAGAGAGAGACCATCTCATTTTTTGGCCAAACAATGTGGGGTAAGTATAATAAATATTTCATAAAAAATTTATTTATACGAACAAGCGATTAATTTTAATTTTGTTAATATAATGTAGTAATCATTGGGTGATGTTGGCCATAAGAATGAAGGATCTTACTGTGTATTATTTGGATCCAGCTACGGATGGGGTGTATACAAATCGTCCCGATCTTATAGCATTTATGGAAGGGTACGTAAGTTAATTTTTAATATTCTCATATTATGATTTGTTTTACTTTTAAGATTATACATATCTAATGTATATTTATTTTTTAAAATAATTATATAGTGTGATGGCAATGTATCAGACTAGTCTTCCAGGTAAAAAATCAGATACCACCAATATTAGTAAAGTGTTGTGGAAAAACATTAAGGTAAGTTACTTTAGAAAATTAGCAAATCTATAGAAAATAATCATAGTTATAGTACATGATTGTAATTGTTAATCAATAGGTTCCGAGGCAGCAAGATGGCAATCACTGTGGACATTTTGTGTGTTGCTACATTGAAGATATAATCTTGACTTCTCGGACGACCATTCCTGAAGAAGTAAGTCGATTATCGATTTATTTTAAATATGATTGAATAAAAAATGTTTATTATTTAATTAAATTTTCTATGTAATTTGCAGTTTGTGCATAGGCCTCGGATCCCTTTTTACAACAACGCTCGAATGGAGAAATGGAAGATGGATTAGATTGGGTATCTTTACAATCGATTCTTGTAACATTATTATAACTTTTAATAGCATCATATAACTTATATATTAATTTGTGATTAATTAATATTTCATGTTATTGGATCTTATATTATATTTATTTGATGTTACGAATAAATTATTAGTATATGTGTTTTGGTAACTTTGTATATATTAGCAGGTTTATTATTTAATTGAAAAAAATATATATATAATTGAATAAAATATATATATAATTGAAAAAAAAAACGGTTATAAAAACAGGTTTATTTATATATATATAAATAAAAAAAATTAAAAAAGATCTTGGAGAGCGGTTAATAACCGCTGTCTAAACAAATAAAAAAAAAATAGAAAAGGCTCTTGGAGAGCGGTTATTAACCGCTATCTAAGAGTGAGGCTTGGATAGCGGTTATTAACCGCTCTCTTAGTGTGGCACTTGGAGAGCGGTTTTTAACCGCTATTTTAGTTCTTCCTCTTGGAGAGCGGTTCAGAACCGCTCTCTTAGCTCCTACCTTGCACAGCGGTTTCTTAACCGCTCTCTTAGACTAACATAATTGTTTCTTAGAAAGCGGTTTTAACCGTTTTCTAAGGGGAAAATCAACCGCTTTCTAAGGTCTAATTTGTACTAGTGAAAGTGTTACCTACTAAACATAAGTAACACTTAATTAAAACATATTATGTACTCCCTCCGTACCAAAGTTGTTTGCTACTCCCTCCGTTCACCAATTTTTTACCCACTTTCTATTTTGGGTTGTCCACCAATTTTTTCCCATTCCCTTTTCAGAAATAAACACCACTCACAATCAAATACTTGGGTCCCACAATACCCCCCACAATACTCTTAATTTATCTACCTTTTCAATAAAATACTAATTTGCATTAAATTCCGTGTCCAATAGTAAAGGGGTAAAATTTTCATGGACGGATGGAGTACTTTATTATTTACCACCCTAAACTATATTGAGTTTAATTAATAAGTTTGAATTAAAATGTGCAAAGTAATAATATGAGATGTAAATATACTAGTGTAGGAAAGATATTATTGCAATAAATAATATTATTGTATTGTCATTTGTAGAAATATCGATTGAGTAAAAATATGGATAGTTTCGGCAAGTAGCAAATAAATTTGAGATAGAGTGCAACAATTTTTAGGTGTTATATCATTTATGTTGTATATCATTGAAAATGTGTCCTTGCACAAAGATCTCTCCAAGCTCAATTATATTATGTGAAATGCATAAATATACAACATTGGCGTCAACTAAGAGACGAGAAAACTTGGTGGAATACAATAAATTCATAACAAGAGCACTTTTATTAACCAAGCTGCAGTGGTATTAAATATCATTTGATTCAAAAATCAGAAATAGTAGTCACACCTCTTACCACACACATTTTATTCAATCTCACACACATATATGCCGCAGTTTTTAATAAATTTATACAAGGACTACACTTAGCATCCGCTCACCTTCAACCGTGGTATCCACCGTGGTCGCCATATCCGCCATCATGTCCACCATAGTATCCGTCACCTTTGTTACCATATCCATAACCATGGTTGCCGTCGTATCCATCAACATGGCCGCTCTTTCCGCCATCATATCCTTTACCGTGGCCTCCACCATATCCTTTACCATGGTCGCCTCCATAACCGTATCCGCCACCATAACCATAACCGCCGTAACCCTTGCCGCCGTATCCACCACCGTAGCTCCCATATCCATCTGGATTACGAAGCAAACACAGATTAATTAATGCACCATGCACAAAAAAACATTGAAATCATTTAATTTCTAATTTTATTTTTACGTATTTCCACTACAAGAAAATTGATCTTTAATGACAGAAATCCTCTCCCTATTGTTTTTCAAGTTAAAAGATTTTAGTGACAGGATCCTAGTGCCTATCATTAAAGATCATTTTCCTGTCATTAAAAACTTTTAACTAGAAAAGCAACAGTGACAGGATGTAGATTTTCTTGTGAACATTTTTTAAAAACAACCAATAATTTACTTAAATTATAACTTGGAATAGATCGTAAATGTAATTTATGATAATAAAAATAATTACCTGATGCGTCGACTTTGCTGGAAGTCTCAGCTAGGTTCCTAGCTGATACTTGTGTAGAGATGAGAACCACCACTGCTAACAAAAGGCGAAGCATAACAATTACTTTCGAACCCATTTTTCTAGATGTGTTTAATTATCTGATTTTTATTTTTATTTTATGAAAACCTTCTTGGATTTGCTTCTTATTTATAGATATTTTCAAGCACAAACTGTGTGGTATCATGTCAATTAGTAGGTGAGTAGGTCAATTTATAGGTGGGTGTTGCAGGTCGTTGATGTTGTAGTGATGGAGCCGGAAATTTTATATAGGAGATCACATTACTATAAAGGAATGAAAATTATACTTTTGGTCCTAAGCGAATGAGTTCAAAACACTTTTTATATCTATATATGCGAAAGTAGTAAAAAAAATTAGTTTTAGTTCCATCCGTTAATTTCCGGAAGAAAAACTGCAAACTTGTCCTATTCCCTTGGGTCCAAAACTACAATTTATCCATTCTTTTCGAAACAAAACTGCAATTAATTTATCCTATATTTTCCATAAACAATAAATTTATTGATAAATGAACCTCACAATACCTCATAATACCCTCCAACTTATAACAAAAGGTAACAACCCAAAAAGTAGGACTACTATTATTGGATGGAGAGAGTACTATGTGTCGGATTTGAGTGGTATATTAGGACATATACGAGTTGAGGGACAAAGATAGCATATATTATCATGAAACTAATTTATAACTAATATTTTAAAATGTTACTTTGTATATAACTTAAGTATTATTTTGTGGGTCTTATTTGGGAGTTGTTATTGTGTTAGCAAGTACTAGTATATTACCCGTGTGTACACACGGTCTGTAAGTATTAAATAAATATGATGTTCTTTTTGTTATAATTATCTCGACTGAGAAAAAATATATGCTCATTTTTTTTGTGTGTGTTAAATGGGTAAGAAATAGTTATTATCTATAATTTTTTTATATCTTTTTTTTTTACACTTTATGTGTTGTTGATTTTCTATTTTCGAAACTTTTGTATATATACCATAAATCATCATTATTTGATGTGATGCTCTAATTGTTAGCCTCATTTTATTTTTCAAATTAGACGCATAAAAAGTTTTGCGCTCAAAATATGAAAAACCTTTACATTGTTAAGTAAACCTAATATAAAAGATATTATATTTTGCTTATAAATTTTGAAATACTTCCTTGTAAATTGTTGTTTATTGTTATTGGCATCACCGTCACATATTATGATTTTTAAGTCTTCTCACTCGATTCTCTGGACACCGAGTGTAATTGTCTATGACTAAAAATTGTCCTCCCCTCCTCAAGAAAGGTCCGACGTTTTTAAACGATTGACTGTAACTCTTGTTAAATGGTATTCAAATTATTATATAAATTGTAATTAAAAGAGTTACTAAGTTATAATTTTACAATTTATATATGATGAAATACTTATTTGTGAGACATTCTTGAGTAGTTAATCATAATTCACTAATTAATTTTAAAAAATTGTAGGATTAGATAGTAAATAAGCAGGTGATAAAACTACACTCAATTTAGATGTATCTCACACACCACTGTCTCATACAATAATTGACCATATTTAATATTTGGAGCACTATATATATTTTCTAAAATTATCACAAATAAATTTAAAAAATACCAACAGTTAATTTTTTATTTTTTTTATTTGACTAAAATTTTGTAATATTATAATTAGACTGGTAAAAGTTATTTTTAATATTAGTAGAATTTTTTTTTATGTATGCATTTTTTAGCAATTTTTTTTGTATGCATAATTTAGTTATTATTCTTGGTGTACACACACATATAGTTTATTTTAGTTTTTAACATGTTATATGCCAAAAAAAACTTACATATATAAATATAAGTAAATTGATTTAGATTTTAAATCACATCAATTTATATTGTACAACTCCGTCAAATTAAGTGTATTCAATTATTTTTTAAATAATGCGTACCAATTAAAACAAATGTATTTTTTTGTCGGTAAAGTTGTGACTTAAACCTATGACCTCTCAGTTGTAGGTAGTTGAGCTCTAACCATTTGAGCTAAACCAATTAAAACAAATTTATTTTAATTTCTAAAATCACATATTATTTTTAACAAAAATATTTAATTTAATATCAAGTTTATGCATATATGTTTCAATTCACATTACATAATCTTTGTCAGCCTTGCGCCGAACTAACTTTTGGCTGCTATATAATTTTTAGCCACGTCAAAAATTAGCTCCATGTATCGAATTAATGCTACAATTAATTAGTTCATATATTAAATTATAAATTTAAAAAGATATGTTGATGATAAATACTCAAAATATTGTGAATTTCAATTAACCCTAAATATAATTATCATGATGATAAAATTTCACACACATAATATTTATAAATTACTTAGAATGAAATATTGAGTGAATGAAATATGCATTTTAATTAATTAGAACAACAAAAGAATATCAAAAGTTTTATTTTTTCAAATGAAAAGTCTTTAAGAAAAATATCATTTTTTTTAATATACATATTAATAGATAGTATTTATTATATAAATTAATATGAATTCATGTCAAAAATAGTAATAGACTTTTGGTTTCAAAATTATCTTTCTATTTTTAGTATAAGTTTTTGTTATTATATATGTATAGATTATCGTGAAATTGATTTATATATCATTAATAACTTATAATGAAACAAATATCCTTATGTGAAATAAGTAATAACCTTCAACTAATACCCTTTAAAGAAACAACTAAAATCTTTCAAATTTAATACACTAGATGAGTGCCCGCGTATTACGCGGAGTTTTTTTAAAAAATAATTATTTATGTATTTTATATACTTAAATATATTTGTTCATCGTAAAATAATATAATTATATTATATAATGAATATATTTCAATAATATATATGTATAAAATTATGAGTTAATTTCTTATTAATTCACGACCTTTAGGCTCAATCTCATCTTAATTACAATTTTTAATATTCTTTTTTATTCTATTGGATGGTTTCCTCGGTCGATTTTCCATCCAAGCACTAACGCACTCTCATGCATTTTTTTTTTGTTGCTAAAAATACAATTCATATATCGGATTGAAACAACTAAAGATGTGATGAATTTAAATGTTGTGATTAAATTTAGATTAAGTCTAAAGATTGTGAATTAATATTGAATTAACCCTAAACTTATTAATATTTTTTTTATATAATATTTAAAGCTCTATTTTTTTCAATTATATTAAATCCATAAATTATTTAAATAATATATTCTACGATATAAAAATATCGTTTATTGTACATGTACAAAATAAGTAATTTCCATACATGCATATATATATGTCATTAAATTATATAATATAAAATAAAATAATAAGCATTTTAGAATAAAAAATAACATTGACAATATAAATCATTTTGAGCTTTAATATGATTTACTATTTAAAAAATATAAAGATTATGTTAAATAAAATAGATATTCAAAATATGTGCATATTTATAAATGTGTGCAATGTTTAAATATTATATTTCTTTTAATTAGAGACAATATTATTACACAAACATAATGACACATGTTAAACACAATTAAGTCAATAAAAAAATGATATATCAAATTTGATTTAAAATAAATAAAAATTTAAAAAATTATAATTTTGGTTTGCTGTGTTTTCTAAACAATAAGATTTGCCAATTAAATGTTAAAATTTAAAAAATTAATTATTTATTTAATTGATAGTATAAATCAAAATTATTGAATATACTTAAATTCTATTTTATTTTTTTACAAATTAAGATTCTCTAAATAGAAAATCCTCAAATATAATGAGATAATAAAACAATTCAGTTAAATATTTAAATTTCACATAATTAGAATTTTATAAATTTAATAATACGTAAAATTAAATATACTTTATTAACATAATTTTTTTAAATATAGGATATCATCAAATATAGTTAAATACAATAGAATTTGTTCTTTGAAGCTATTCATATCATAGCTTAATTGATAAACATCTTAAATTCTAATCTGAATGAGAGAATGATATGTGGATAGTTGGAACTCCCTTTTAGTAATATAAGAGATTATAGTAAAACAACTAATATCTTTAAAAAAAACTATAATTACTTTCAAAATAAATTTTACGTAAAATTTGTTCACACAATCATTTGTCCTCATCTAATATTTATATAAACACAAACACATATTTGTATTTCATAAATTCACATTCTAATTGTGGAAGTAGACATTACGTACGTCGTTGGTTTAGCAGTGCGCGAGTGATTTGTTAATTTTCGTTGCTCCTACTTTCATAAATGTGAACCAAGCATGAAAACCCCACATCACGTGTTGGAGATATCTATAGATAACAAGCAAAATACAGACGATCGACATGTTTAATTTATGGGTTGGTCTCATGTGCACATTTAATTTTGAGAGTGTTTCAAATGAACTAATTTTTCAGTAAAATTAATTTACAAATAATATATTTTAATAAACAACTAGCTTGCGTGCTGATCAAGTGTAGGTTTTGAATATATCCACATATGTAATTCAATTCTTCATAATTTTATTATGAACGTTTGTAAATGGGAAAGTATTATGTGAACAATACAAATGGTAACTATTATTGTGCACTGCAAAAAAAAATTATTGATTAATAATAGAATTTGTGACGAAAATTCAGTCACAAACACTACAAAAAAGACGGGGTTTAACGACAGAATATTTGCGACGGCCAACTATCCGTCGCAAATTTTATGTATTTGCGACAGATTTTGGTTAGCCGTCGGAAAAAACG
The DNA here is from genome assembly GCA_947034835.1 of Ballota nigra. Classification (NCBI taxonomy): domain Eukaryota; kingdom Viridiplantae; phylum Streptophyta; class Magnoliopsida; order Lamiales; family Lamiaceae; genus Ballota; species Ballota nigra. The sequence goes on from OX344721.1 coordinate 98,485,863, forward strand.
ACAATTTACAACGGCTTTGTAAAGCCGTCGCAAATAATAGTGTTTTGCTACGGGTATGTCCATCGCAAAATCTAGGACCCACCACCTTCGTTGTATACCGGCTATATTTGCGACGGATAAGTCGTCGTAAAGTCAAAGGTGACATTTGCTACGGCTATTTCCGTCGCTAAAATCGACCCGTTAAAAGTGGTCGTTCGGGAAACGGCCCATTTGACTGGTTTGCGACGGAAAAGGTCGTCGCAATTTTTAACTTCGATTTTGCGATGGACACGTCCGTCGCAAACCTGACCTGGACCCACGCGTCTTTTCGGAAAACGGTGCGTGACTGGTTTGCGACGGACTTGCCGTCGCAAATCTGACCCGGTTTTGCGTGACTTTTCGGGAAACGTCGCGTTTGACCGATTTGCGACAGAATGTCCATCGCAAAATTTTAATTTTCAAATTTGCGGCGGACAAGCCGTCGCAAATTCGCAAAAACGACGCCGTTTTGGCATTTGACGGGCAAATTTGCGACGGACGCCTGTCCGTCGCAAATTTTTTTCCCCCTATATAAACAGGCCGCCGATGCAGACCGAGAAAGAGAAAAAGAAGAAGAGGAAAAGAGAGGAAAATGAAGGAGAAGTCGGGTGCCATCGCTGTAGAGCCAATCCGTCCCCACCGAGTGCTCATTTCGTCATCTTCTACAAATAAGCCGTAAGTTTTCTTCATTTTTACCGTTTAAAATGTCATTTTAAAGAATGTTTAGAATTTGTTAAGTTTAGAATTGATTTTAATTGAATTGTTTGAATTATATTAGTTGTTTGATTTTAGTTTAATAATTTTAATAATATTAGTTGATTGATTTTAATTTAGTTGATCGAATTTAGTTGAGTAGCTAGTTTGAATTATCTTAGTTGTTTGATTTTAGTTTAATGATTTTAAATAATATTAATTGATTGATTTTTGTTTAGTTGAGTAGTTTGAATTATATTAGTTGTTTGATTTTAGTTTATTGATTTTTAATAATATTAGTTGATTGATTTTTGTTTAGTTGATCGAATTTAGTTGAGTAGTTTGAATTATATTAGTTGCTTGATTTAAGTTTAATAATTTTACAAAATAATATTAGTTGATTGATTTTTGTTTAGTTGATCGAATTTAGTTGAGTAGCTAGTTTGAATTATATTAGTTGTTTGATTTTAGTTTAATGATTTTAAATAATATTAGTTGATTGATTTTTGTTTGGTTGATTGAATTTAGTTGAGTAGTTTGAATTATATTAGTTGCTTGATTTTAGTTTAATAATTTTAAATAATATTAGTTGATTGATTTTTGTTTAGTTGAATAGTTTGAATTATATTAGTAATTTTATTTTAGTTTAGTGGAATTGAATAATATTATAAGTTGATCGAATTTAGTTGAGTAGTTTGAATTATATTAGTTGTTTGATTTTATTTTAGTAATTTTAAATAATATTAGTTGATTGATTTTTGTTTAGTTGATCGAATTTAGTTGAGTAGTTTGAATTATATTAGTTGCTTGATTTTAGTTTAATAATTTTAAATAATATTAGTTGATTGATTTTTGTTTAGTTGAGTAGTTTGAATTATATTAGTCGTTTGATTTTAGTTTAGTGGAATTGAATAATATTATAAGTTGATCGAATTTAGTTGAGTAATTTGAATTATATTAGTTGTTTGATTTAATTTAGTAATTTTTAATAATAGTTGATTTATTTTAGTTGAGTGGTTTGAATAATATTATAAGTTGATTGATTTTAGTTGAGTAGTTTGAATAATATTAGTTGTTTGATTTTAGATTACTAATATTAGGGGATTTATTTTAGTTTAATTTAGGATAGTGGTTTGAATAATATTATATTTAGAATATTATGTTATGAGTATTTCATTGATTCTAATTTAATATTTCGAATAATATTCGTGAATTTTGTTATAGATGAGCGGACAAGGTAGTGGCAGTGGCAGTCAGCAGCCTCCGAGGGATGAGGAGGCGAGTCGAGGAGGGCGAGGAGGGAGGAGACGACGGGCCTCACTGAGACCCGTGGTTCCACCTATTTTCAGGTCGAGACGACGGTCGTACCACCACTATCCACGTAAGTATTATTTCAATATTAATAGTACTATTTCAATTTTTAATATTAAAAGTATTATTTTATATTTTGGGTTCAATTTATTTAATTTTTTGTATAATTAATTTGCAGAGAAAGATGCTCGAGGACCTTGCCTCTCAGCCTCAGCCTGAGGAAACGGCAGAGGGGTCGGGGTCGGGGTCGATGCCCCCCACAAAGCCTTCTGTTGACGTTCCAAATGAATTGTACTTAAAAAACGTCAAGGCTAAAAAGGGGCGGTTCACTGGATTGGGCAGCTTCGGAAAGAACTTTTTCCGAACTCGTGGCTCGGGCTCATCCTCCTCTCAGTCTTCCATCGACTCTCATCCCAGTGAGGTCGAGAGGCAGCTTGCCACGGTGGTGAAGCAGATGCAGAACATGAAGAGGCAGCAACGAGAGAAGGAAGAGTATGAGAGGCAGCAGCGAGAGACGCACGACAAGTATACAACCGAGATGCAGCAGTATACAACCGAAATGCAGCAGTATACAGCCGCCATGCAGGAGTGGTGGCGGTTGTTCGCATCTAATGTACCACGAGCGCACATGCCTGCGCCACCGATGCCGCCGACCCAACCGCCGATGCCGTCGATGCCCCTAATGCAACAGCCGATTGTTAACCTGGGCGAGGATGAGGAGGAAGAGGAAGTCGAATTTAATTCCGGCGAGTAGAAAAAATTGCATTTTAATAAATGTGAAGTACAATTTTTTTTTTAGTTTGAATTGATGTTACTTTTATTTATTTTTTTGTGAAGTACAATTTATTTACTTTTAGTTCGAAATAAATAATTTTACCAAAATAATAAAAATTAAATGGCCACAACATTTATAAAAACAAGTGAGAAACGAAAATTAATTAATTTGGTAAATTATGAAAAAAAAATGAGTAAATATGGATACATATACAATTAATTGTGTACAAATGAATAAATTATAAAAAAATTACGTGTTGTCGAAATAAATAATTTTACAAAATAAAAAAATAGTTGGACACAACATTCATAAAAACAAGTGAGAAACGAAAATGAATTAATTTGGTGAATTATAGGGGAAAAAAGAGTCAATTTGGATACATATACAATCAATTGCGTACAAATGAACGAATTATAAAATTACGCGGTCTCGAAATAAATAATTTTATAAAATAAAAAAAAAGTTGGGCACAACATTTATAAAAACAAGTGAGAAACGAAAATGAATTAATTTGGTGAATTATAAAAAAAAAAGAGTCAATTTGGATACATATACAATTAATTGCGTACAAATGAACGAATTATAAATTTAAGCGGGAGTCGAAATAAATAATTTTACCAAAATAATAAAAATTAAATGGCCACAACATTTATAAAAACAAGTGAGAAACGAAAATGAATTAATTTGGTAAATTATGAAAAAAATGAATCAATTTGGATACATATACAATTAATTGTGTACAAATGAACGAATTATAAAATTACGCATTGTCGAAATAAATAATTTTACAAAATAAAAAAAATAGTTGGGCAAAATATTTTTATAAACAAGTTAGATACGAAAAGAAATTAATTTGGTGAATTATAAAAAAAATGATTTAATTTGAATACATATACAATTAATTGCGTAAAAATGAACGAAAGAAGCAAACGGCCTAGCGGCGCGCACCTCCTTCCCATGCACAAGAGGTCGCGTGTTCAATTCCCCTTGGGCGCAAATTTGGATTAATTGTTCAAGACCTAATAAGGGTAATGTAGAAGGTGGCCTAGCGGTCCGCGCCGGCCCCGGGTGCCCGAGCTCGAATCACACAAGCCACATTTTTTTATATAGGTTCGGTATTTGCAACGGCCAAAATCCGTCGTAAATTTTTATTTTGCGACGAAAAAATGTCCATCGCAAATAATAATCGAAAAAAATAAAATAAAAACATTAATAAATATTTGCGACGGACAGGTTCCGTTGCAAATATTATTGACCCAAATAATTTGCGACAAAATATTGTCCGTCGCAAATTCTGAGCGACCCGGTCGGGTCTGACCCGGCTATGTTGCGACGGCTATGTCCATTGTTAATTTGCGATGGAAGGTAAAAATTCATCGCAAAAATTAGCTACGGCCGTTTTAACAACGGACGCGTGTCCGTCGCAAAATCCGTCGCAAAATACTGTTTGCGACGGATTTTCCGTCACAAATTTCGTCGCTAAACAGTGTTTTTTTTTGTAGTGAAAACAGGTTTTTCTAGAAGGGTTTTGCCGACCGATAAGGGCCCGTCTTTAAAATGGCTAATATTATTGACGAATTTTGATGTTTGTTGCTAATTAAAGTCATAAATTTCCGTCGCAAAACAGCCGGGTCAAGACCCGATCAGGTGAAAGAATTTGCGACGGAACTCATTCCGTAGCAAATATCTGCATTATACTCAAGATATTATTTGCGGTCCACCTTTTATATTTAACCTTATTAGATCTAGAACAATTACTTCTAAATTTGTATCCAAGGGGAATTGAACTCGAACAGCTGACCCCCTAGGCATGTGGGGGAGGCGTGTTCCACTATGGCACGAGCTTCTTTCGTTCATTTTTACACAATTAATAGTATATGTATCTAAAATTTGTGTCATTTTTTTAATTCATCTAATTAATTCATTTTCATTTCTAAATTGTTTATATAAATCTTGTGTCCAACTTTTTTATTTCTAAATTATTTAAGTTTTACGCAATTAATTGTATATGTATCCAAATTGATTCTTTTTTTTTATATATAATTTGTTTCTAACTTGTTTATATAAATGTTGTGTCCAATATTTTTTTTTATATTGTAACACTTTTTTTATTTTGACAACTTATAAATTTATAATTTGTTTAATTTTTACGCAATTAATTTTATATGTATCCAAATTGAGTTATTTTTTTATAATTCATCAAATTAATCCATTTTCGTTTTATAACTTGTTTATATAAATCTTTTGTCCAATTTTTTTTTTTTTTTGTAAATTTTTTTATTTTGAAAATTTATAAATTTATAGTTTGTTTGATTATTATGCAATTAATTGTATATGTATCCAAATTGAGTCTTTTTTTTTTATAATTCATAAAATTAATTCATTTTCATTTCTAACTTGTTTATATAAATCTTGTATCCAACTTTTTTGTTTTATTTTGTAAAAAAAAAATTATTTCTTCAACTTATAAATTATTCATTGAATAAAATATTATCCAACTAAAAACATAAAATTATCCAAATTAAATTAAAAGTAACATCGATCCAAATATTATAAAATTGTATTAAATTAATTAATTCATCAAATTAATTCATTATCGTTTATAACTTGTTTATATAAATCTTTTGTCCAACTTTTTATTTTGACAATTTATAAATTTATAATTTGTTTATGCAATTAATTGTGTATGTATCCAAACTGAGTATATTTTTTTAATAATTCATCTAATTAATTCATTTTCATTTTTAACTTGTTTATATAAATCTTGTGTCCAACTTTATTTTATTTTGTAAAAAAATTATTTCTTCAACTTATAAATCATTCATTGAATAAAATATTATCCAAATAAAAACATACAATTATCCAAATTAAAATAAAAAGTAACATCGATCCAAAGATAATAAAATTGTATTAAATTAATTAATTAATCTTCATTTCTAACTTGTTTATATAAATTTTTTGTCCAACTTTTTTTTTATTTTGTAAATTTTTTTATTTTGAAAATTTATTAATTTATAATTTGTTTAATTTATATGCAATTAATTGTATATGTATCCAAATTTAGCTTTTTTTTTTAATTATAATTCATCAAATTAATTCATTTTCATTTCTAACTTGTTTATATAAATCTTGTGTCCAACTTTTTCTTTATTTTGTAAAAAAAAAAAAATTATTTCTTTAACTTATAAATTATTCATTGAATAAAATATTATCCAAATAAAAATATAAAATTATCTAAATTAAAATAAAAAGTAACATCGATCCAAAGATAATAAAATTGCATTAAAAAAAACTAACATCTAAAAATCGTATTCATCGAATGAAATCCGAAACCTGTAAGCACTCTCAACTTCGACCATACTCTAGAATCCATGCCGAATCAAAAATGACATTTTCAAGGTTGTAATGTAAGACTTTTTGGACAGGTGGGGTAACTATATAGGATAAGCTGACTCAAGTGAATGAAGAATAGAAAGTAAAACTTCGATCTTTCGAGACAAGGAACAGAAAACTTCAAACATCTTCATACAATGTACTTTCAGTTCCAACTACTCCCAACACTTCAATTTTTTTCTCTAACTCTTTTCACTTTTTTTTTCTCACTTCACATTTTCCTTTTCTTTTCACACAATGTATGAGCTCATATTTTCTTTTACTCATTCTCAAATTTTTGTTCTTTCCCACAACTCAAAACTTCATTACACCTTTCCTCATATTTATTCAAGCATTAATAATTCTCCTTCTCAACTCAACTCGATCCCTTTCCATTCATAACTTCTCTTATTCTCCACTCAAATTAGGACAAAAAGAGTTTAAGAATTTGGATAAGTTCAAATGTGCTAGCAAATAAAATAGGCAAAGACTCAAATGGGGTCTCAAACGGGCTAACAAGGGATAAATGTCATTGGTAGGGAAAATTTGGCTAAGTGACTTAACAATTCAAAGATGACCTAAAATCACTTTCGGCATTTCAAATTAGACTCAATCCAGAAGCAAGAGTACTCACAAGTTCTAGCATCCTCTAAGGTGACAATCTACTCACAAACGATGAGATCAGTTTAATGAAATTTTAATCTCTCATAAGGCTCAAATCTCACGGCTTTCACATCTATGCTAGTTCTAGTGAATTCTCACATTTTACCACACAAGTATTCAAAAGGAAAATTCGTAAGTATTCGAGTTCTCTCTCAAATAAACTCTAACTCCTACACTCACACAACTTAGACTCTAACTCAACTCCACAAATCACTAACTCATACTCACACTCAAAGATAGCAATCAATAAGCATAAGAGAGTTAATAAGCATGAAATATGTAATAGCACCCAATTAGTTCACAATATAGCAGCTCAAGGAGTATCCCAGGGCACAATATATAACCTAACTCAACTCAAAGAGAGGGTGTACGCCCATGCAATGTCAATCAAACCTCTCAAGTGCGCCGGTGCATATGTATACCATAAAACATATAAATACTCCACCCCCCAAACTTCGACCTTGTGAAGCAGTCTAAGTTTGGGGTTGTGGGTTACCTCATACGCATAATCCCCGTTTTCACTTGGCAATTGTAGCACACTCCCTTGCTTGAGTTCCTCCCTTTTGAATAACTCCATGATACCTTTACTTCCTCGAGACAAGCCTACAAGCACTCACTCAAATACGAGGTTAGAACTTACGACTCGAAACAACACCCTAATAACTAAAAACACTCAAAAGAAATTAAAAATGAGTTGCCTCCCACTCAGCGTTATTTTTAAGGTCCTAATGCCGGACCGAGCTCAAAGGTTCTCATGGGACATGATACTCAAAATTACATCCCTTCTTCTCTTGAGAGAAGTTGTAGAATTTCCTTCCTCGATGCCCCTTCATCATGCGTTCCTTTCCTTCCTTCTCAACCTCAAGGCATCCACTACTAAGTACCTTCTTCACCTCTGGGGGTGGTGTCAACTTCTTCTTAGCTCTCCAAGGAGGTGCTTTATCTACCAACTTCTTGACTTTTGGCTTCTTCTCATCCACTCTTCTTTTTCCTTCTACTTTGGTCACATCTACACTCTTGAGCTCTTCATTCTCTTCCTCCATCAGATACTTCATGACCTCATATAGGGAAATCTTTACCTCTTGATCATCAACTTTCACTGTGATCTTCCCATTTGCCACATCCAAAACCATCCCGGCTGTAGCTAAGAACGTTCTTCCCAAAATCAATGGCACGCGCTCATCCTCCTCCATGTCAAGGACTATGAAATCAGCTGGAAATATATGATCTCCCACCTTAACAAGGACATCTTCAACCACACCTTGAGGTCGAGTAATAGATCGGTCAGCGAGTTGAAGTTTCATCATTGTCGGCTGAAGTTCTCCACCCTCCAACTTCTTAAATAGTGACAACGACATCAGATTAATGCTTTCTCCAAGATCGCACAATGCTCCCTTCTTGACTCTACTCCCGATATCAAATAAGATAATGAAACTCCCGGGATCTTTCAACTTTGGGGGAAGCGCTTTGTGCACTAATGCACTCGCCTCATGGTTCGCTGCACATGCTTTGGCTCATCAACTCTTCTCCTCTTAGCTATCAAGTCGTTCAGGAACTTGGCATAGTTAGGCATCTGTTCCAAAGCATCATAAAAAGGTATGTTAATATGAAACTTTTTAAAAACATCAAGAAACTTAGCAATTTTTTCATCTGAATCACAGATTTTGGTACTCCCCATTCATCTCGCTCGGTTTCCTTCACGTTTTTCTTCTCTTCTCTAGCCTTCTTCCACTTTGGTACTCGCTCTTCGTCTTTCTTCTCCTTCTCTTGTTGAGCTTCTTCCATCACAACCTCTCCACCCCCTTTCTTCTCTTCACTCTCATCCTCGATCTCTCTGTGGACTTCCTCCACATCAGCAGGTAGTGGAGGTTCGTCATATGTGGTACCACTTCTTAACTGGATCGCATTGCATTGCTCCTTTGGGTTCCCTTCCAATATAGATGGGTACTTACCCGTCTCTCTTCCAAGTGATTTTGCAATCTGGCTCATCTGGTACTCAATAGAAGTGAACCGCCTATTGTTCTCTTGCTGTATTCTATTTAGCTCTATATCCCTTCTCTGGAGATCTTGATCACGCTGATCATTCTTCTTACCCATCTCTTTCACATCATACTCCAAAGAGGATAGCCTCTTACTACCTTCCTCCATCTTCTGAAGAATGGCACGTAATATCTCATTAGTGGTAGCTCCTCTTTCTTCTCCGGGGAGTTTGGAGCCAGGGTCGACATTTGGAGGTACAGTTATCCCCGCTCTCGGATTACTGTAGGATAAGTTATTGTTCTTCCTCCATTGATTCTGCAGAGGATGTTGGCCTCCTTGATACCCCTGATTATTCTTCCACTGATTCTGAGGAGGCTATGGACCCGGTGGTACAAACAGTTGACCATAAGCAGGTCGCCCTTGATAATTTCCACCTTGATAGTCATTCAAATTATAATTAGGCCCTCCCATATAGTTGGCCACCTCTTGCTGGCATCCTGGCTGATCCACTTTCTCACTCATCACACTATTTTGATCACTCAAACTCTGGTTTACCTCCAAGTTACTAGTCTTCTCCATCATCGCCATCAGCAACTTCCTCGTTCCCTCACTTTCTTCCATCTGATAGACTCTCTGAAATCCCTCATCTTCTTTCCATTGCCCCGCGTTCTTCACTATATTTTCTACTATCTCTCTGCACTGAGCTGCACTACGGTTCAGGAATACTCCACTAGCACAAGCATCAAGATGGTCTTGAGCAGCTTTACATGCCCCACAATAGAAGTAGACCATGATATCTCCCTCGCTGTACTCGTGCTGCGGGCACTCAATCAGCATGTTGGAGAATCTCTCCTAAGCTTGACTCAACCTTTCTCCATGTTTCTGCTTGAATGAGGAGATCTCCTTCCTCGCCTTCACCATTCTGGGGGGGGGGGGTAGAAACGCTCAAGGAATAGATGCTCGAGCTCGGCCCATATAGTCACACTATCTTGTGGAAGTGTGTTATCATACCACTCCTTAGCAATTCCAGTCAAAGAAAACTGGAACAATCTTAGCCTCATCGCATCCTCAGACATCTCGTTTTGGTTAAAGGTTGAGACTATCATCAGGAAATTCCTCAAGTGAGTGTGGGGGTTGTCTTTCCCTAATTCTCCCCTAAACTGGTTCTCAGTAAGCATCTTCAAAATTCTAGGATCAATAGAGAAGTTATTCACCTCGACTGGTGGCATTGCTACTCCATCATAATATCTTTGAGGTTGAGCCTTAAATCTGCCTCTAATTGCCATACCAGGAGGATCAGTGTTCTGAGGAATGTGCTGAGGGTATACTGGTGGTAAAGGAACTTGCGGAATAGGAAGTGGGTTATAAGTCGGTTGTGGAGGGTAGTATGGTGGATATGGATATGGTAGGTATGGGTATGGAGGGTAAAGGTGGTTGTTGTGTTGGTATACTGGTTTGTTGAATGGGTTGTTCGGGTTTTGTGGATTTTGGTGGATGACTTGATTCCGAGTTGTAGTGGGATTATTCTGGGTCTGTGGAGTTGGGTTTTGGCTGGTGCTCTCCCCATGAGGTGTTTGCTCTTGGCTATCGACTCCATTAGCACCTTCAACCCGTTCCACATTCTGTTCATGCTCTTTAGCTGCGTGATCCAAATCTCCGCTGAAATCCCAATTTCTATTCTCGTCACCTGCGGTAGTCATCCTTCTCAGAAAAGCGCGATTCCTCCTTGCAATAGTCTCTGGGTCTAGCTTTGTTCTGTCTTCGCTCGTTTCTCCCTTTGAGCGTGTTTTCATATACCTGAGTACTCAACAAGAAACATCAAACACAACTAGCTAAAGTACAAATAAGAAAACATAAAATAAAAAACTCTCACTACTAACTACTAAACTATCTCCAAGTCCTACTCAATGGACATACATCGTCTTCCCCGACAACGGCGCCATTGACTTGAACGCAAAATACTAGTTATACTAGTAGTTACCCCACAAAAGTATGGAATCACAGTAGTATTAGCAAGTATAAGGACCAAGTATATCGAACCCAAGGAAAGGTATGTATGCGAATAGAGCCCTGGAGATCTACGCGTCGTAGTTAATATGGGTGTATGTTTTTAGGATTGAAAATTATATTATACTACTATATACTAATAATTAAATTAAACTAAATAACTTTGGTTTTAATATAAATAAGAGATAGTGATGCTCAGGATAGAAATCCCTACGTATACTAACGGAGTTGGTACAGTAACTAGAATAATCGTGATGTGCAATAGTGCAAGTAATAATCCTAAGTGTACTAAAACTAGGCAATCAACTTCCCTAATCTAGCACAAGATTGAAAGACTAAAAGCTCAAGAGTTAACCCTAATACTTCGTCATATCAACCTACATCACTAATCCACTAATCAAGTTATATGGATTGTGCTTAATTAATGAGGCTCTAATTTAACTAGGGTGATGCGGTCGTCCTCCCTAGATAAACGGGTAGATGATAAACCTCTTCTAAAACCCTTTCCTTAAGCCTATTCGTTATTAAAGAGTGATATGGTCGTCTTCTCTCAAATAATTTTCGTACTCAATTCCAAGATAATTCTAGGGCTTATTTTTAAGAATTCACTAATTAAGAGAATCAGAACTAAACATCACGAGTTATCCTAATTATCTACCAACGTCCTACTTCTACGAGTTCATCCTATCCTAAGCATGCAAGGGTTCTAGCCTAACATGGTGATTATACTAACTAAAGCAATTAAGCTAACAATAAACATAAACATGGTGAATTTAAAGAAATAACTCAAGAACATAAACTAGGGTTAACAATGAATTGAAGTCTCCAAACGAATCTCAATAAATTACAAAAACTAGGTTTAATGGTATCAAGTGTTGAAGAAAGAAAGAACTAAATAAAACTCTAATCTAAGAATTCGTAAGATCAAAAACCTCGATTACACGTTCAAAACTCTTGCTAAACTTTCCCAAGCTCTTCTCTATCAAAAACTATCTCTAAGTATCAAATGGTATCCAAAATTGTGCTTGGAAAGAGATATATATAGGCATGGGCCGCTTTAAAACGTCTTGGGCCAAAATCTTAACGTACCTGCTCGAGCTAGGTGCTTACTCGAGCGCTTAGTGCTCGAGTTACATCCACTCGAGCGCCCGAAAAATCCAGAGCCCAAACACCGCTCGAGCACCTTTACTCGAGCACCTGGCGCTCGACCCGCGTCCACTCAAACGCCCGCTCGAGTGCTCGAGTAGGTCTTGCTCGAGTGCTCTCATCCTCCAGAACTGAAATGGTGCTTGACCCCCATTGCTCGAGTGCTAGGCGCTCGACTTGAATCCACTCAAGCGCCCGCTCAAGTGCTTGAGCGCTTGGTGCTCAAGTTCTCTTGCTTGAGCACCTCCAATTGACATTTTTGCTCGCTTGAACTAATACTTTTCGTCTTTCTTCAATATCTTCTCATCCGGGAGTCCGTTTGAGTCGATTCAAAGTCCTACGAACTCCATTTTTCGCCACCTATCCATCTATGAGCATTAAAGAGGTAAATTCATTAGTTTATAAAAATAGTACTCAATTGACTCTAAATACTCATCGAGTTCACTCAAAACACGGACAAATCGAGCTACAAAACATAACAATTTCACGCCTAATTAGAACCCTCCTTCTCCTCCTCCTCCTCCTCCTCCTCCTCCTCCTCCACATCCTCTTCATCAGGGACCGTCCTTGAAAAATGATTGTTTAATGAAAAGTTCGTTTCGCATACTTTCCATAAACGATTATTTTATTAAAAACGGGCCTATAAAAACCCTGTAAAATCCTCCAACATATCGCATTAAACCACGTGCAAAAAAAATGACTATTTTTCAGGGACGGAGGTAGTATATATCTTTTCAAAATTTTATTTTATTATTTTCATCAAATCATTTTTAAATTTTTTATTTCTTAATAATTCACTGAGAATTTTTAAATTCTTTTTTTTTTAATGTATAAGAATTTGTAATATTTATCTTATTTATCTTGTTTTTTTTTATAGCACGAAAAATCTACTTTCACCGATTCGTAATTACTTTCACCCATTCTCTATTTAAATATCCCACAATTACTTTTACACTCTTAAAAAAAATTATCTCTCTCTCACAAAAGTCAATAAAGTATTAAGTTATCATAATTTTATTCAACCTCATACTTAAGTACCTTTTTTTCTTAAAAGAATGTGCCATCTTTAAATATGAAAATTGTTTTGTTCCATTATATTTAATATATCATTGATTTTTCATTTCCAACTTTGCCCCACTTACTGTACTTTCTTTTTTCTTTGAAATGAATATGGAGAATGAGTTGACATTTGAACAAAATAAAAATACTAAACAATCATTTATGATTTTAACTATAGTATCATTCATTCCTTAATTTATTTGATAAAAAGTATAACATTGGATAGATGGAGTTATAATATTTAAAATCTTAAACACTTTTGCGTTATCATAATTTTTGCATAGATTTTCAATCCCCTAAACTTCTACATTGTGGTATACTCATATTTTTATCTTTTCTCCAAAAGACATTTACAATACACTATCAATAATACATCACACATTTTTAGTATTTATTATCTACCCAACTCAATACCCAAACCTATAAACAAGCATGGACTAAATGCAACCTTCAATAGTATATCATATATATTTATTAAAAAAATATTTTATTATTTTATTGAATTTATTATTGTTTCTTAATATTTCATTGAGAATTTTTAAATTGTTTGTCTTTTCAATTAATAATAATTTGTACTCCCTCCGTCCCGGAAAAACTTGTCAACTATCATTTTTAGTCCGTTCCAAAGGAACTTGCACACCCTTTAAAAAGAAACATTGATTTGCGTGCACACTCACAAAAATATATACATATTTACCCATATGTCACTACTTTATTCAAAAAATGTCTTTTTTCTCAAAAAGTGTATCTGCGGAGGTGTGCAAGTTCCTCCGGAGGTAGTAATACTTATTTTGTTTATCTTGTATTTTTTTTGGTATGGTACGAAAAATCTACTTCCATCATTCCGGAATTACTTTCACACCGGATATCCCTTAATCATTTTCACACTCCTAAAAAGGAATATACTATCTCTCACAAATATCAATAAAGTATTAAATTATCATAAATTTAATCGCACTAGATCCTTCTAATTATAGAACCACGCTGAGTAAATCACTGTATTATTTCCTAATAAGACTATGGATGTACACGAACACTCTTTATTGCAATGTATATCCAAAACCTTATCTGTTGAAAAATTAATGTAATGAATATTCTAAAACTTATGTACAAATTAATTTGTGCTTGATAATTATCTATAAATAGTGAAGTAAGTCCAACAAAGGGGTCATTCCAAAATCAACATCTTGATTTTTCTCGAAATAAACTTTAGATAAATGGGTTCCAAAGGGATGGTTTTTCTTAGTCTTTTCTTGGCAATGATGATTCTTATTTCCACAATAGTTTCTGCAAGACATTTAGCTGAGACATCCAATGCGATCGACATATCAAGTAACCCTTTCTTCCGTCAAACTCAAGTTTTAGTTATAATTCGTATCATGTAGAGTTTTAACCATTTGTTTTAACATTACATTTAAAATATAATATGATGTCACATTACAATTTATATAATGTTTGTTTAAGAAAAAAAAGATTTATTTACATGATTTTTCTACGTTGTTAAGCTTAATTTATCTATGCTTCCAATCCAGCAGACCAATACGACCACGAGCTTAAAGGCCCTCTTTGCCGGAAGGAATGTTGTGACCCACTCTTCGGCTGCACCTGCTGCAAATCACGTAGTCAGATGCAGATTTTCAGGGCGAGCTACATAACTAATAAGTGAAACATTGCATAAAATTATTAACCCATGTACACATAAATAAATGTATTAATATATGGGTTTTTTAATACATTTTTTTTATGCATGTTCATGTGTGCTTTACAAAGTGAACTCTACTTTATTAAATCATTTTTTTATATTGAACCGAGAGTTTGTGAATTTATTCCTTTATGCAAGAGTCCTTAAATGTGACCATCTTATGCATTTTATTTTGTGAGACAATATATACATTTATTTTAGATATTAATTTACAGAAACTCTAGTATACACTCATATGCATAGAATGCACTTGAATTTTGAATCCAATTTTAATCAATTTTGACTTTTTAAAGCTCAGTAAATAAATTGAGTTTTAAAAAACATAAAATATTTGAAATTTGGTTCAAAATCCATGTGCATGTTATGCACTTGAGTGCACAAGAGAATTACTTAATTATCTAACAGAAATAAAACCATTAAATGCAAGGCAAATGCTGAATCAAATAAAAATGGCATGATATTAACACTACCACGGACAAATAAAACGACCCATATATATATACTTTAACCAGAGGCAGTGGCGGATCCGGCACCTACTAATTAAATTAAAAATACGTGTTTATTATACTTTTGCCCTCCACCCTCCTCCCCCCCCCCCCCCCCCCCCTTTAAACTAAATGAGTGTCCTGCATACTATGCGGAATTTTCGTAAAAAAATCAATTATACATTATAATATTATACATTATAATGCATTATATATACAATATATAATATTATAAATTTATTCACCGTAAAATAATATAATTATATTATATATAATATATATATTCAAAATAATATCACATGTTATATAAACACACTTAAATCAATATAATGACATATTAAATTCGATTTGAGATTAACATGTTCAAATAATTAAAATTATGGTGCAATGTGTTTTCTAGTCAATAAAAATTTGTCACTTAAAAGTTAAAATTTTAATTATTTTTTAAATTCAGTTAATTATTTAATCGATAAAAAATTAAAATTATTTAATATGCTTAATTCCATTTTTAATTTACTTTAACACATTAGGATTTTCTAAATTTAAAATCCTCAAATATAGTGAGACAATGAAAATAAGTTGATTAAACATTAAAGTTTCGTATAATTAGAGTTTTAAATTTAATTAATCAATTCAATTTAATATATTTTTATAAACTCAAGAGATTATATACACTAGACATTCAAACTTTGTATACATTCATAGTTTAGTTTAATTGATTAACATCATAAATAGTATTCATGTGATCCTAGGTTCGAATCTATGTACATGTGCCTAGAATTAACCATAGAACGACAAATATGCAAAATCAACCAAAATTTAAAGTTGTATTCCTCTGTGTCAGGAGTTTTTAATTTCTTCGTAGCTGCTGCTTTTAGAGCCACCACAAGATTCGTAGAACTTTTCTTGCCAATTAAGCTCGAACAACATGTATCCATTATTACTAGCTGCTTCAAAGTCGTACAAAGTGGCATCCTCAGCAAGATCATAAAATTCCACTCGATGCATCCACACGTGGGGTGCCTGATTACTGTCCACGTCTTCCTCCTACACTCCCTTATTGTAAACTTGTAATTCCCTTTCCTCATTGAAGAATTGCGTCCATTATTGGAAAAAATAGGTAAATAAAGTGTGTAGACGAAGATGACCATGTAAGATACGGATTTAACATGAAAGTCGAGGCACGAGTTTAACTCGCTCTCCATAAAACGTTATTGCTCCGTACACTGGTGCAATACGGCTCATGGCAACCGCCCCCAAGATACAACGACTTTAGAGCCTTCCGCCCGTGGTACTACAAAACGGAAGCTATCGGCGAATCGTAAATGAGTATCTGGAACTTTCAGACTCGATTCTAATGCAGGACTACCAATGCTTGTATGCACTTGACAATTCACTTAAATTTCAATGTGAATGAAAACGATTTTCCGAATGGAACAAAATCAATTTTCCGAATGAATGCCAACGACAAATGTGTGTGTGGGGGGGGGGGGGTGGGGGGGGGGGGGTCTTCCAAGAGTCGTTAGGCAATAGTTGTGACTCTATAACTTTTTTTTTTCAAAAGTCACTACAAGAAATATTACTTTTAGTGACAAGAAATTTAGTGAGAGGTTAAATAACTCTCACTAAATGTGTATTTCCTATCGTTTTGGTGAGGGTAATGAGGTACTCTAATTATAAATCTTACTCTATGGAAGGTACTGTCACCAAAAGGGTGTAGACAACCGGTTTTTCCGCAGCTTGATTTAATAAACTCCAATTTTTTTCTTTTAAAAATTAAATTTATTTTAAAAAGTATAAAAGAGGTCATTTGAATTATGAGACTAAGCTTGTATTCTTAATAAATTATCTTCTCGATGTGAGCCCTAACCATGGCGATCTCGCTCTCTGGCTCACCATGGCGATCTCTCTCTCTGCTCTTCCTCTCTCAGTCTCTTAATCTCATTCTCAGTCTCAGATAAACTCTTCCTCTCACGCTCGCGCTCCTTCGCCAGCGTCGTCGCACCTCGCTCAGCCACTGCCGCCTCCTCGCGCCGACTCGAGTCCTTAATAAGGTTAAAGTTTTGGTTTTCCTGAAATTCTTATCTTTTTTATCTTAGCGTTTTTATCCTTATTTCTCGTGTATATGAAGTTTAAGTATGAGACCTTGGACATTGAATAAGGGCATGTTGTACCGAATATAGGTTAACTGATTATCTCAAGTTTGTCAGGTTAGCTGAATTTAAATGAATTCATCATAATTGAATAAGAAATTGACACATTATCTTTCATGGTTTTACTAGGTCCAATTTTATGTTTAGCTCATTGTTATTGCTCATTCCTGGGTCATATAGATTTATATTATTATTGATGAACAGAGAGCTAACATACACAAAACTCAATGTATTCTCGCACCTAAGTTTCAATTGACCTAAGAATCTGGAGTAATTTGTTAAAATTGACCGGAATTTATTTTTCCGGTTGAATATGACCTGCATTCGTTCTTGATTTGTAAGTGGGTTATATATATATTTTTTATTTGAGTGAGTTTTGTATTTTTAGCTTCCCGTGTTAATTAATCGGCAGGAAAGAAGACTTCTTAGAAATCCTCAACTTGTTGGAAGTAAATCTTGAGAAATTGCTTTATTGTGGTGGCAACACTTCAAATTCGTTGATTTTGCTTTAATTGTTTTCTCCAGCTGGTTCATTTTCTATGAAACTTTAAGCAACTTCAAAATCGTAGACCACTGTCCTAAACTGATAGTGTGGGTGAAGTGGCACATGGAGAAAGAGAGTGTCTCAGTCCTTGATTTATCCTTAATTCCTTACGAGCTTGTTTTGATTGTGAATAGGTGCCTTAGAGTCGATTGATTGCGTATTCAACTCGTAAACATCGGAGGTCTTTTTCGGTTCAGATTTGTCACATTTTACCAGGTTTATGGTTTTTTATTTTGACATTTGCTATGTTCTTTTGTCTTCAGATTTTTTTTTATGTCCATACGGATGATGTTTCTACAATAAAGGTGTTTTTGCCTGGTACATTTTACGACTAATGGATATATATGGTTTATTCAGGTGAACTACGTAGTGCTGCTTATGACCATTTTCTTTTGTAATTAATGATTTCTTACGTTATGCTTGCTATTGTAATTCAGGAAGTGACACACACCACAAGTATTGCTTCAAAGAGCTCACTAATTCATTTTATTTTACAGGTGATAAAGAATTGGTGTTACACTTTTTGTAAAGCTGCTCGGGAATAATTTCCTAATTTTTTAGAATATTAATTGTAGAGATTTGTATGTTGAATGCTTTTGAATGTTTCATGATTTAGACTATTTATGGTTGTTTGAAATTTGTTTGTTTTTATTCATGTTTATAGATTTACGGTTTTTATTTTATTTAGCTTTATTGATTATTTTGTCACGACAATTACAAAATTAAATAATTATAGTAATATGTATGTAAAATGAGAGGTAAATAGTAGTATTAGTGAAGGGATTTTCTATCACTAAAGTTCTTTTAGTGAGAGTAAATATTTGTATTAGTGACAGGATTTTTTTCATCACTAAAGTTGTTTTAGTGAGGGTAAATTTTGTTATTAGTTACGGGATTTAATATCACTAAAGTTCTTTTAGTGAGGGTAAATTTACTCTAGTTATAAACTTATTAGTGACAGGACTCTATTCTGTCACTATTGACTTTTAACTAGAGAAGCAGTAACTAGAGAAGCAGTAACTAGAGACCATGACAGAAGATTTCCCGTCACTAAAAGTCATTAGTGAGGGTATTTCAACATTTAGCCATAATTTTTCTTGTCACTAAAAGCAGATTTTCTTGTAGTGGGTCATAACTCTTGGAAATAAATAACTATTCACCAAAAGGTATATCTCTTAAAGACCCAACCTTTGGAATAGTTTTATCAAAAGCCACGACACTTCATGTCTATAAGTCACAATCCTTCGCTATTACCTTTATAAATACATTCATTAATGTATTTATCCACATATTAAATGACATTAATTTCTCATTCACCCTAAAATTGGTTTTGAGCTATTGAACCAACCAAATCCATTTACACAAAATGGATAAATAAAGTGTCACTTAATATTTAATCAAATACGGTCAAAACCATATTTTCCAACAATCCCCCATATGAATGCAATTAATGCATGTGACACCCTAAGAAAGTTTCGTCGAACCGGTACTGCATCGGGATAGATAGCGACTGGCTTTGAATCTTCCATAGTAAGATGTCATCGAATTTACTCGCCACTCAGTGAACATGACATCTTGAATTGGTCGGCTGTTGGCCCCGGTACAAGACTGAGGAATACGTGTATGGGGGGGGAATACACGTATACCAATTTTTCAAACTTAAAAACTGACTGAGTCCCCTTTACTCAGAGTGGTAAAGAACTAGGAGCTGATAACACACCTACTGACTACACTTGGTGCGGGTCAGTTGGCTAACTATCAGTTCAAGTTCAGTGCGGAAATGTTTGAGCCCTGATAGTTTAAAGTCTTGTTTAGTTTGCTTTCTGAATACTTGTTTTACTCAATTCAGAAAGATGTTTAGTAAGGGCATTGCTCTTTTAGAGGATCAGGCAGATTGATTCTGACCTGATAAACACAATGCTTATGAATGAATATGTTATATGGCAGGTATGCACAATATCAAAGCAATAAGAACACAACAAGTTTAACGTGGTTCAGAGACTAAAGCTCCTACGTCCACGGCCTGATTTAACAGGAAATCAACTCAAGGGATTCTTGTTTTTAACGTGCCAAGGTGCACCAAGACCAGTTAACCTCACTGATCTATACAAACTTTCTTACTAACACACTAACTGACTTACTCCCAACAAACCTAACTTAGGGTTTTGGTTTCAGTTTGGATTCCAACTAGGTTGAGATTATCCTTACAAGGCAAAGCTATGCTAAGGATTGGATAATCTCTCTAAGCTTAAGATAATGCTAGTTCGCTCTTGGAATACAGAATAACTCTCAGTAACTAAGAAACACTTGGGAAATTTAGATGGTTTCGAGTGCTTCTTTTTAAGGCTGAATGCTTTGAGTGCTTGAGAGCTTGAGTAATTTCTGGCTTGGAAATTTCCCGTAACCTTGAATAGGTTCAAGGTCTTCTGTATTTATAGATGATTTGAAAAACTATCCATTGGAGAGATAGCCTTTCTTGTCAACTATGTAGAGTGGCTTAAAACGGACATATCTTCATGCAGCAGCCGTCCTTGCATGGATTTGGTAGTTGCATTAAATGCACATTAAATGCTTGCCCGTTGAACATGCAGTCTGAATTCAGTCTTCTTGTCAGGTTCCGTACGTGCGTGTCCTTCTTGGATTGGTCCACGTCACCAGGTTGGTGAGAATGTCAGAACTTATTCCTGAGCTTCAGGCTTGTCTTATTAAGTTCATTTTGTCTTGCGCTCACCGGTCTTGTCCTGACGCTGACATTCTTTTTGCATTGCTTGGCTCTACTCCAAGTCTTCCCAAAAACTCAGTTTCATCCTGTTCCCTTCAGGACTGAGTAGTACTGACCTCAGGGTCATACTCTTCATCACTGAGACTTACTTAGCCAGCTTAGGAGACTGCCATAAGTTCAGGATGGTAAAACGTCTTCAGGCTCTGAGTCTTGATTGTCATCAGTAAGTGCTCCTCTTACTGAGTACCTGTGAAGTGTAGAATGACTAAGTACAAGACCTAACCAAGACTAGCCTGACAAAACAAATGCAAACATCTTTTCAGGGGCTTTGGGATCTTAATCAAAACTGACAATGTCCCAACATCGGCTTTTTGTGTAAACCAAGACAATGACATATACACAGCAATGATTCTAATACTCTTTGGTTCTCACGTTGTTGTCCATTTCGACCCAGGACCGTATCTTGGATTCATAAACCTGTACTGAATTTCTCTCAGTCAGAAGCGGCCCCACTTCAACGCTTATATAGGTGATCTCCTATCAAGGGTAACCTACAATACCCCACCCTTGGGATATATGAACCATTAAAAGTTGTTAAGCTTACCCTTACCACACGTCAACAGATTTTGTTGCGCCTGAAGGCGCAGAGTTTCACTTGAAGGGATTCGAGAATGGGTTACAAAAAGTTTTCCAAGTGCATAACTGAATGCTTCATAACTTAGTTGTCTCATTGAACCAAATTCTTGGGATGCTCCAGTCATCATGGTTGAGTTACCGATATGAACACCCTTTTATGTGTGGGTTTTAACCTCATTCCCCTTACCTATAATCCTCTAAAATATCTCATTTTTAACCGGCCAGGTTTTTGTCTCAATGCAATCATCATTGCATATTGTTGTGACCATTTTGGCACACAGGTCGGCGTCGGCCTGAAGAGGGCCAGAAAAGGCAAAATAGAGACCCAGAGGTTGGGACCGACCTGACCGGTCTATACCCGACCTCGGCGGGCTCCGATCCCAATCTCCGACCTCAGAAACGAGGCCGGAAACTAGCTTAGAGCATGCGTCAGTGTCGTCCCAGAAGCAGTCAGCTAGACTGAGATCGGACCGGACCGGCCACGGCCGGAGCAGACCAATAAAGGGCGCCCGGGCCCGATCTACACGCATTAAGGGCCTCCGGTCTCGTGACTCGCCAAGAGACCGGCCTTCGACCTCATGACGTCCCCGGCCGGCAAGGAAGATTCGGAGCACGTGGCAGAATCAAGCGAGATCTTCCCCCAAGAGAAAAAAGGCCGCCTCCGTACTCTGTGACACAGAATATTCCATCCAAATGAGGAAATTCGCCAGAGAATTGTCCTTTTTGGACACGCGTCAACACCCTAGTGGCCGGCCACCTGCAAGTTCTGACATATCAGTGCCCGCGCGCCCTCAGAGGCAGGAGGCATTTAATGCACCTGTCCCCCGGGAGGCCAAAAATGACCGATATACCCCTGTAGTGAGAAAGCTATAAATACCCCCACATTTGTAACACAAAGAGAGTTCAATTTCTTTCAGTATAATCAATACACTTATCATTCAAGTCCAGGGACCAACACCCCTGGCAAATCTGGTGTTCTTAGTGTTCATGCATATTTATTTCCAGATCTTCATTTAAGCATTCAATTCAGCATTTAAGGACCCAATCATTTGATGTTTTTGCCAAAACTCTTATAAATAGCCATTTAATCCCAGCAACATATATTTGGTAAACAACATTTGGCGCTAGAAGGAGGGTTGCCAACCCATCAAACTCACATTTTCTTTACCTCTCTTTGAAGAACACTTACTGTTCCTCAAAGCTTCATATACTCAAATCTTCAAACCTTCAAGCCACTAATTCTCCCTCTCTAGGAGCAATGGATCATCAGAAATCACCCCATGCCTACAAGGCCATCGGTGCCCCGGCCACGCCCAGGGAAGTCACAACGCGAGCATCGGGCGAACCGACCCCTGCCCGCCAGGGAAAGGCCAAACGTGTGGCCTCCCCGATCTGCTTTCCAGAGGAGCCCATTCAATCCCAGGGCCGAGTTTTCCTTACTCCTGACCAGGCCGGGTCAGGACGACGCCACCAGACGGAAGAGGCAAGGGGGTGCCGCAGCACCACCTCTGCCTCAAAGAAGAAGGCCCACGCCCGTGCGCTCAAGGGAAAAGTGAAGGCCGTGGAGCACCAGGGCGAAAGCCAAGGCCGAGCAAGCCCAGGCTCCACTCGGTCGCGAAGCTCCGCTCACCCGGTTTTCAACCGTTTGGGCAAGACGGACCCATCGTGGTATCCAAGCCGCCTCCCCAGTTACGACACTGGGTATGGTGACACGGAGTCCGTCTCCAACTCACAGAGCACGGCCCAGATGCCACACAAGAGGGCGGCCGAGTTCAGTCTAACCCCGACGAATTCCGCTAGGCGCAAGCTGAGCTTCGCCCAAAGCGGTCTTCTGGGACGCGGGGTCCCCCGAGCTGCCGTGTTCGATCGAATCGGCCCCCTGACCGACGCTGGCGACCAAATGGTCGAAACCCCAAGCCCCGAACTCGTCAAGATGCAAAAATAGCTTGACGAGATGAAAGTGCTCCTAGAAGCGCAAGGCCAACCTAAGGCCCGGCCGGTCGCCAACGAGCCCCTGGCGGTGGATATTGAGCTTGCCCCGGTCCAGCTCAAAATCGTCCCTCCGCCGACCCCACTCTATGAGGGAAAAATGGATCCGGAAACCCATCTGAGCAAATTCTGAATCTACATGACCGGGCGTGGCGCAACCGACGCCACAAAGTGCAGGCTCTTCCCCCTCACTTTAGGCGATCTCGCCCACAGGTGGTACGTGTCTCTCCCGGCACGGTCGATCGATTCGTTCGCCACCCTGAGCGCACAATTCTCATCATACTTCGCAGCCAAAGTGGCCCGGCCAGAAAGCTGGCACCGCTTGATGCGGATCCGCCAAGAGAAGGAAGAGTCCGACGAAGACTACGTGGCCAGGGTGGACGAGGTCATGCTGACCGGCGAGGCGGTAAGCGACCAACTGGCCTTACACGCAACTCTAGGGGGCTTCCGCGGCCGGTCTCCTATGTTTAAATACCTCACCAAAGACTTCTCAAAGACCTATGCCGAATTCCGCACCCGGGCCGGCGACTACCTGGCCCGGAGGAAGCTACTAGCGCTTAGGCTGGGGGAGTCCGAGCCAATAGCAAAGGAGACAGAGGCAGCAACTCAGGCCTCACCCAAAAGTGGTCCCAAAGCCAGGAAAGTGGCCAAACCGCATGGTAACTTCAAGTCCTTCGAGGACGTGGAAGTTCACCTTACTCAAGCCATGAGGCAGTCCCCCGCGCATATCTTCAATGTGATCCAACACCGGGACGTGCTTCCCCGGCCAAGGCCCTATTCTGGAGACCGGTCCCAGCTGGACCCTAAAAAGTTCTGCGCCTATCACGACTCTATTGGCCACAATACGAGCCAGTGTCGTGATCTCCTAAAGCAGCTTTGGAAGTTGTTTGACGAAGGGCGTCTGAACGACCTCCTTCAGAGGCCAGCCGGCCGTCAGGACCACCAGCAACAGCAGCAGCAACCGCAGCGCCACCCTCGAAGAAACGAGGAAGGCGGCCGGCCTCTCAAGCCGGTCGCGGCTTTGGAAGAAGATGATGATGAGGATGACCTCCTCCTGCCCATGAATCCAGGCGGTCGGGTCAACATGATCCAGGCCGATTGGGGGGAACCTAGGCGGCCTCACCCCCATCTCAACGCAGTCCAACCGGAAACGGAAGGCAGAGGTCCGGGCGGTGACCAACGTCAACCTGGTCACGCCCCCAGAGCCAAAGATTCACAAGGACTTGGAGATAACTTTCTCCAACCGGGACCAGACCGGGGTGTTATACCCCAAGGGCGACGCGTTGGTAATTGCCGCCCAGATTCTGGGAAAAGAGGTTCAGCGAATACTGGTCGACAATGGGTGTTTTTGCAATATCATCTTCAAAATAGCCTTAGATCAGCTCGGGGACCTCGTCAACTTCATCAGGCCAATCGACCTTCAGCTGAAGGGATTTGGGAACGCGACGGTCGCTGCGTACGGAAGGATCAAGCTCTCTGTCGAGCTCATCTGCTGCTACAATGAAGAAGTCAAGATAACTAGGCCATTAGAGTTTATTATCGTAGATCAGCCGAGTTCCTATAACGGCTTCCTAGGTAGGCCTTTTTTAGAGGTGTTTGAGGCAGTTGCCTCCTCCTACTACTACTGTATCAAATTTTCCACCCCCGAGGGGGTGGTCGGCACAAATAAAGGTGACCAGGCAATGGCTAGAATGTGTTTGAATTATTCCAACTCTCATTTATTTTCAATTTGCAACGACCAAACACCGGTCGGGCCACACCCCGACTATGAAACGGCTACTCCGGCCGCAGAATCCACCACGGAGGCCAGATCCACATCGACTGACCCTCAACCGATGCAGATCGACGATCCCGAGCCTAGGATCGGTTTCGAACCATTCGAGCTTGATCTCGACCCCATATTCAATTCTTCCGACCGGCGGTGCTATGAACAAGCTACGGCCTTAGAGGAATTGGAACACATTCCAGTCGACCCTTCGAGGCCGGAACTGGAAGTTCTGATCGGCTCTCGCATACCGACCGAAATGCGGGGGGAAGTGATCGAATTCCTCAAGGCTAATGTTGGAGTCTTTGCCTGGTCTCACCAAGACATTGTCGGGATAGACCCAAAGCACGCATGCCATCGTCTAAAGATCGACCCCAACAAGAGGCCGGTCCATCAGAAAAGAAGGAAGTTCGGCCCGGAAAAGTATGAAGTTTTGGCTGTTGAGGTCAAGAAGTTGCTAGACAACAAGCTGATCGAACAAGCCCGGGACGAGCCTCAATGGGTCGCGAATGCCGTCCTGGTAAAAAAGACAAACAATGCCTGGAGGCTATGTATAGACTTCACCGACCTCAACGCAGCATGCCCAAAGGATCATTTTCCGATGCCGCACATCGACCACCTGGTGGATAGCACGGCCGGTCACGAGATGATGTCCTTCATGGACGTTTTTGTCGGTTACCATCAAATCCCCATGGCCGTCGAAGACATCAAGCATACCTCATTCCACACGGAGAAGAACATATTCTCTTGGCTCCGGATGCCTTTCGGTCTGATCAACGCCGGCGCGACCTACCAGCGCCTGGTCAACAAGATGTTTGCAGATCAGATCGGAAAGACCATGGAGGTCTACATCGACGACATTGTGGTAAAAAGCTTGAAGAAGGAAGACCATCTCAGGGATCTCGAAGAGACCTTCAAGATCCTCAAGGCCTACAATATGAAGCTAAACCCAAAGAAATGCAACTTTGGGGTGGAGGCCGGCAAATTCTTAGGGCACATCGTCAGCCAGCGCGGGATCGAGGCCAACCCGGCCAAGATCAAGGTCGTCCTAGATATGCAAGAGCCCAGGACGATCAAACAAGTGCAACGCCTGACCGGATGTCTTACTTCTCTCAACAGATTCATTGCCCGACTCGGAGATAAAAGTAAGCCTTTCTTCTCGACCATTAAAAATGGCAAATTTTCTTGGAATAGGGAAAGTCAAGTAGCTTTTGCAAAACTAAAGGAGTACTTGGCAAACCCACAAATCTTAGTCAAGCCGGTCCCGGGAGAGAAGCTTTACCTGTATCTTGCGGCCTCCGAGGTTGCACTCAGCGCGGTACTCATCCGGGCGGACCGTCAGAACCACCTTCCGATCTACTTCGTAAGTCAAGCCCTACACGATGCCGAGCTCAGATACACTCCGCTCGAAAAGTTAGCTTACGCCCTGGTCATGAGCGTAAGGAAGCTAAGGCCTTACTTCTTCGACCACCAAGTAGAGGTCCTCACCACTCTACCCTTGAGGCAAGTCCTACACCGGCCGGACACCAGCGGCAGGTTGTTGAAGTGGTCGTTAGAGATAGCTCAGTACGGGGTCTCATACGCCCCAAGGACGGCCATCAAGGGTCAGGCCCTGGCCGATTTCATAGTAGAACTCACCTTCCCACCTAGGTTCACAAGAATCAACCACCCCCCCATGGAAACTCCATGTGGACGGATCGTCAACCAATACTTGTGCCGGGGCCGGTATCGTCCTGATCTGCCCGGAGGGCCAAAATTTCACCCATGCAGTCCGCTTTAGCTTCCCGGCCACCAACAACGAAGCCGAGTATGAAGCTTTGGTCGGGGGCCTTGAGCTCGCGATCGCCATCGGAGTTTGCCGACTGCACATTTTTATGGACTCCCTACTCGTGGTCAACCAAATTAAAGGTGAATACGAGGCCCGGGGGGAGCAAATGATGAAGTACCTCGACCTGGTTACAACCTTGTGCAAGAAATTTCATCAAGTTTTCATTGAGCAAATCCCAAGGGAGCACAACACCCAGGCCGACTCCCTTTCCAAACTTGCAACCGCGGAGGGAGCTGCCGACCTCGCCAATATTCAACTTTCCACACTCGGAACGCCCACGGTCATCCGAGCACATGTGGCGACCGTTCTGAGCACGGATGAGAATTGGATGACGCCGATCGTAAAGTATCTCAAGACCGGCGAGCTCCCTGAAGATAGAATTCGGGCACGACAACTACAACTCCGGTCGTCAAGGTACACCCTCATCGACGATCTTTTATATAAGAGAAGCTTTACCCTCCCACTCCTAAAATGCATAACCCCGGAGCAAGGCCGGACTATTCTGGCCGAGATCCATGAGGGGGTATGCGGAAACCACGCCGGAGGCCGGGCCCTAGCCCACAAAGTAATCAGACAAGGATACTTCTGGCCGACCTTGAACAAAGACGCCGTCAACTTCGCGAGGTCGTGCCACAAATGTCAAGTCTTGGGACCCAACATCAAACTGTCCCCCGAGCTGTTGGGAAAATAGGGGTGCCCGAAATCTATTCGGGATGAAATTTAAATACGAATTTAAATACAATTATTACTAGCATGAATTAATCCTAATTA
Organism: Ballota nigra; assembly: GCA_947034835.1. Lineage (NCBI taxonomy): Eukaryota > Viridiplantae > Streptophyta > Magnoliopsida > Lamiales > Lamiaceae > Ballota > Ballota nigra. Next base: position 98,513,482 of record OX344721.1, read on the forward strand.
ATTCAAATAATAATTCCAACAACAAATTTTCATCATGCATGTTGAATTAATTCACATATTAACTATGGCGGAATAAATAAGTAAATATGTGATTAACGTACCTCTTGTAGAATTGGCCTTTGGATAAACGGGACAATCACAATCTCGCTCTATCGACCCAAAAACCTTCTCAAGTGTTTCCCTTTCACCTCACTTGATCACCGGTGGGAGATGCTTTCAAGTAATTTAATAAACTAAGGAAAAAGAAAAATATCTATGCTCTTGATTTTTCCAACACATGGAATTATGTACTTGGGGATGAAATAATCATCCCCTATTTATAGATAGGAGTGGCCGAAAATTGTAGGGAATATGGGCCTTGGAGAAAATCTTTTCTTAGACTCTAAGAAATCTTGAATATATCTCATATATTCTTTTCTCCATAATAAAATATTCCACAAAAATCTCACTCTCCTAAATAAGCCTATGATTTTCGAAAATTACTAGTAGAGAATCCAAGATTTGGATCTTCTTGAATATATGAGATAATCTTGTATTCCAAGAATACTTATCTTCCATAATATCTTTTCAAGAAAATCAACAAAATTTTTTCTCTCCTAATAAGGCTCTTTTTCGAAAATATAGAGGAAAAATCAACATGATATTATCTTTTTATTTTAATCACCTTATCATTATTGGGCTACTTAATGGGCTACTTGAGGGGCCTTTAAGGAGAATTAAGATTGGACCTCCTAATGGATTTCTGAATTTCAATATTGAGCCACAATATAATTCAATCCATTAATATTAATTATTACCACTAATAAATTAATATTGCATTATCCATCTTAATCCATATTACGATAATATGGGCTCCCGGTTATTATTTTCCGCGTTTAAGATTATCAAGTCCATTAATTAATTAAGCTTCTGAATAGCTCTAAATTAATTAACATCTTTCACCTTGGAGTAAAGACAGCTCAACATTATTATTCGTACCGAAGAAACTGATTCTTCACTTGCAAGATTTGGTACAATAAAACTTCTGAGCCCACTAAGGGGACTAATCACACGAGCCGTACTCGCACGCGTTTCTCCGTATTAAATCTTAGCAACCGTCGTATGACTAATATTACTGCCCAAGACACAAAGTTCGAAGTCGCAATGATTCTCACCCAACATGAATCAAAGCAGTAACCATTAAGCACACACAGTCCTATTTAAGTGACGGAGATTAAGAAATCAACAACCACTGAGGTCTAATTCTTCACTTTTCTGAACAGAAGAATTTATCCTCGTTGTAGGTCCTCTTCAACACATACTAAATGTGCTAGTGCAATCTCTTAGTCAAGACAGACCAATCTGAGCCTTACACATCGACCTTTCACGGCGGATTGTTCAATTCCACCTAGGTCGTGAAAATGTACGTTTAGTTACAAGTAAACTGTTAATGTTGTCTTCCGTGATCGGGTATCACCACATTAACTACAATGTAACATGTACTATATATTGAACGGTTTGCAATAGAAATTCAACATTCAATCAAAACTAAAGCAAATGTGATAAAAGAATTATTCTCATAAAACGAGTGTTTGATACACGAGTTATACAAAGTAAAAGCATATTTTCACGTATAACTCCAACACGAGCAACTCTCCTCCATGTATAGCCCTTGGCCTTTTGCCCAGTGGGGCATCGACTTGATCTGACCGATGCCCACTGCGCCCGGAGGCCACAAATTCGCCGTCGTGGCCGTCGACTATTTCACAAAGTGGGCGGAGGCCGAACCACTCAACAAGATCAGCCAGACTCAAATCATCAAGTTCATTTGGAAAAACATCATCTGCCGTTTCGGCCTACCTCAAGTGATCATCTCCGACAACGGGAAACAATTTGACGGTCTCCAGATGGTTCAGTTTTGTGAGAAGTGGAACATCAAGAAAGTGTTCTCCACCCCTACCACCCGCAGACGAACGGCCAAGTAGAGGCCGTAAACAAAATCCTCAAGCATACTATCAAAGCTAAGCTTGAGGACAAGAAGAGGAAGTGGGCAGCCGAGCTACCCGACGTGCTTTGGTCATATCGTACGACCACAAGGAACTCTACGGGCGAAACACCTTTCGCTTTAACTTTTGGGACCGAGGCCGTCATCCCATCAGAGGTCTCCCTCCCAAGCCACCGGACGGCCCAGATGATCACCGAGGACAATGATATCGCCCGGATGATCGACTTAGACATGTTGGAGGAGAAGAGACTCAATTCCGACCTTCGAAATGTGGCCTACAAGAAGAAATCCGAAAAAAATTTCAACACTAAGGTGAAGGCCAGACAATTCCAGGTCGGGGACCTCGTCCTTAAGAAGGTTCAAGTGCCCAAAGGGGTATTCGGCCCAAACTGGAAGGGCCCGTTTAGGATATCCAAGTGGCTCTCCAAGGGAGCTTACGAGCTGGAGCTCATGGATGGCACTCCGGACCAATACCCCTGGAATGCAATTCACTTGAAAAAATACTACCAATGATCTTGTACTATGTATTCAAGTTCTCATCAATACAAAGCTCTTCGCACAGCTAAATCTTATTCCAAACACCGGGCTCAGTTCAAAAGCATATGTCGACCGTATCGAGGTCGGCATATCACACTTGAGCTCGAAAAAGCCACTCAAGGCCATCCAAAAACCGAGCCCAGTTCAAAAGCATACGTCGACCGTATCGAGGTCAGCGTATCACACTTGAGCTCGGAAAGGCCACACTAGCCACTTTAAGAGCCGAGCTCAGTTCAAAAGTGTACGCCGACCGCATCGAGGTCGGCATATCACACTTGAGCTCGGCAAGGCAACCAAGGCCACCCCAAACACCGGGCTCAGTTCAAAAGCATATACCTACCATATCGAGGCCGGCATATCACACTTGAGCCCGGGACAAAATCTCATCCATACTTGTTAGAATATTAAACATTTTGACAAGTATAAATAAACGAAAGAGCAAAAAAAAACAGATTTTCATTTCAAGAGACCGGCCTAAAAGCTGGGAAGAAGTACAACGAGTCGAAATAAGATAAATCCGATCGGAAGCCGGTTATATTCAAAAGTAGTAAAGAAAAGCTAAGGCAGAAACAAAAATTCAAGGTTCGTCTTCCCCGGCCGCAGGGTTCGCCTGCTCTCCATTTCCGGCCGCAAAGGCAGCCACTTCGTCAATACAAGCCTCTGCCTCGACATCACCTCCGCCCAGCACCTGAGAACCAGCCGGAGGAGCCTCCTCTCCCTCCTCTGCCTCCTCTTCTTCGCCACCGACCGGGGGATTCTGACCCGGCTGGATCAGCCTGTGCCGATGGGGGAACCACGAGAAGACCACCCCATGGTCGGTCTCAAGGTCGAGGAAAGGTAGCCAAAAGCCTTCACTGATCGGGTTCTTGGCAGCGTATTCCCGGAAAAAGGTTTCTTGGGATTTGGTGTCAAGGCCGGACTGACGCCCTACCCGGATCATATTGGCAGCGGCCACATAGAAACAAAACTCGGAGAAGAGTGCAGGGTTGGCGACCGGATCCTCCGGGTCGTATGCCGGCCGGTTCAAGATAACAGACAGCTCGTCGTTCTTCCTCTGGAGCTCCTTCTCCAGATCGGCTTGTCGGGCCAAGGCCTGGTCGGCATCCCCTCGAGCTCGGTACGCCTCCAACCGCAACTCGGCAATAGCATCCTCCATCTCGGTCACCCGGTTCCGGGCGTCCGCCAGGGCTTTGTACGCCATCTCCGCTCGGCCTAAGGCGTCTTCTTTCTCCTTCAGAACGGCCTCCATCTGGCCGACCGCGTAATCCTTCTCCTTTTTAAGCACGGCGTTTTCGCTCTCAAGGCCGGCTTTCTCTTCCCGAGCTCGAGTCAGATTGGCCTCCGCCCTCCGAAGCGAACTAGCTGCGCGGTTGAGCTCGCTCTCCACGAAGTTGGCCATGATAGTCATCTGGTTGGCCAACGCTACGCAGGCTCAGCCAGCGTGTCGAGGACGGTGCTCGGTAATGTCGGCCAGCTCCCGGGTCCAGGCCTGGGGCAGAGAGTTCACCGACCGGCTCAGGTACTCCGGCATATCTACGATTGAGCCCGGGGCCCGGGAGGACAAGAAGTCCATCACCAGTGGAGGGAGGTCAGAGTTGTTTCGCATCAGCAGAAAGAAGATAACCGGGTCAGTTTCATTTAGGAAGCGACTAAGGAATTTAGAGTTAAAAAATTAAACTTACGATTGGAATCGAGCCGGGTCGCGACCAAAATAGGTCCGATCATCCTCCCGACCTGGGGCTGTCGCTCCTTGGACCGCGGTCTCCGTCCCGACCAGCCTAGGTCCGGGCGGAGTATCGTCGGAGATATCGATTGGGCCCGGGCTCGACCCGTGCGGGCCGGCCTCTTCGATCTCAGCCTCTTCTCGGCCCCTTTTCTTGCCCGTGATCGGGGAGGAGGTCGGGACCTCAGTAGCAACCGCCCCGGTGGCCGAAACGGACTGGATTGGGATCGGTTCCTGGATCACGATACCGGTCCGGGCACCGGTTCCCTTCTTCTTCTTCTTAGCCCCTTGGGCCGTCTTTTTCACCGCACAAGCCCCAATCAAGGAAAACATCTCCGGGCAGCTTTCAAGGAGTTCTGGCGGGCACTGCCTCACGATCGGGAAATCGGGCACTGCAATAACGAGACACGAAGTGTTAAAAAAAAAACACCACAAACCCAACGCAAACTAAAGGTCGGGACCCGGTCCCGCCCTGGTGCTTACCCGTCAATCTTAGATGACGCGGAAATTGGAAGAAACAGCCGGAAATTCGGGCTTGTCGAGTCCAAAGGACGGCTTGATTCCTTTCCGCGGTCGGCAACGACACGATCTGCTCTCTGACGACCGCAAAATCAAAGTTCAATTCTCGATCGGAGGGGCAAGGATAACCTGCAAAGAGAAGTAAGAAATTAGATCCGTACTCTTAATCCAAATTTAAACTAAAGATTCCTTACTGGGATTCTTAAGGCGGATGTCGGTCGGAACATCGATCTCCGTCCCGTCCGGATACCCGGTCCTCCACGCCCCACCAACGAAAAACCACTTCCTCCGATCGTTCCGACCTTTACTCGGCAGGCCGGTCACCAACTTCTGCCCCCTCGTTTGAATGAAGACCTCGCCGGTCCCACTCTTTCACTCTGGATTCGATAGAGGTAGGTCATTTCTCCAGGGGTCGGCATCCGGTAGAGTCGGTTTTTGCCAAACAGAGCCATGACGCTCACTATTATCATCCATGTGTTCGAGAGCAGCTGGATGGGCTCCTGGTTCCAGTAATTCAACAAGTACGAGACGGCCGGATGAAGGGGGAAGCGGAGCCCGACCTCCATCATATCTTGGGTCACGGCCACCATCCCGCGGGGAGGTTGGTCCGCCCGTTCGTTCGGTTCAGGAGCGTAGAGTTGAACGTTGAAGGGGATCTCCCAATCGGCCCGGGCCTCATCGAGATAGCGTTAGGTCACTTTGCTCTGAATTTGGCCAATGGTCCACCTGCGGGACTCCTCCAGGTCGGCTATCCGGATGGTGGCCCGATCACGAACGATCGGCCTGATTTGGTCGGAGTTTTACGAAAAACATTTTCCTACTCCCCTGCAAGAGTACGGGATCGTCGTAGTAGAGAAAGTAGACTTGGACCAAGTAGTTATCGAACCCAAAGGATTTAGGAATGCAGTGGAGCCCCAAAGTCATGCGTCGGCATGATACTATAGTGACGAGCAAGTTGACATTCAAAAATTAAACTAATGCAAAAATTAAATCTAGAAAGCAATTAAACAATTAAACTAACTTCCAATCAAGAAAGTGCAAGAGAGAGAAATGCTTCGAGTGTCTTCACAATGTAATCCACTAGTGTGTGTGACAAATTCACAACCTATCATTGCCTTTTTCTAGATGTTTGCTAAGAGCGATCATAAAAGTGTGTAGACCAATCCCTTTTGAGGCCTAGGTGAACAACGTGGACTAACTAGCAACTCCTAATTATGCCCCATAAACTCCTAAGATCGTGAATATCTAAAAACACGCGATGCATCTCCAGAATTCCCCCTTCACTAAGTACCCAAATTATCAAATTAAGATACCTAATGTCTAATGATGGGGGATCTAGCAACCGACCCCCTCTCGAGTAAACCGATTACTATTTAACTCAAATTAATTAGTTAAAGCTTTCACCTAAATATCAATCATGCATACCCAACTATCGTTGCAATACACAAAATTAAATACATAAGCTAATCAAATCAACTAATTAATTGAGATATACAAAGTCCATCAATAGAAACATTCACATCAAGAAATAAGCATAATCAAAGCTATAAATCCATCAACACACTAATTTCATACCATTGATTCAACACTCAAAGCAAACAAAATTAGCTCATGGTTCTATAAGAGACACCCATGACTAATAAGCTAAAATAATAAATAAAACTGGAATTACTCATAAAAGCATGAAATAAAAGAAAGATATCACCTCAAATGATCTTCAAAAGCATAAATTCTTACAAGAAATTGAAATTACCATTAATTCTAATCTAAGAAAACATTAAAAATTATCTAATGGGTGAAGGAGTGTATGTGGGGAGAGGGGCTCTCCCCAATAGAATGCCCTAGAAAATATATGTGCCCCCTTTCTAAAATCTGATAAAAGGGTATATATAGTGTGGAATAAAGGTTTGAGACGAATTTGCACTTTAATCCTTTGAAAAATGGTGAATTTTCGAATTTTTACCCAAAATCAGCTGAGTTGACACGGTCAACTCGGTCAACTCGACCGAGTTGACCTACTCGAGCTGGACTCCCGGTCGTGCACGGCCAAATCTCCTCTCAACATTCTGTAAAAACCGACATCGGCTCGCACGAGTTGAGTAACTCGACCGTGTTGGTTTTGGAATGCGTTTTCTAAAATAATTGCACTAACACTTTCATGTGGGTCCCTGCTCTTTCTTCTCAGCTTTGCAAATCGGCATCGCGGCTTGAAAATTTAGCGTGAACAGCAGCAGCTTTCGGCGGCGAGCTTTACAGATTTCCAGGTGGTGGCTTTGCTTGAAATTCCGGCTTCGCAATGGCTTTTCCCTCTCTCTCTTCGAATAGTAGCAGAGAGGTGGGAGACGTGGGTTTCTACAAAGAATAAAGCCAAGTGTGACTTTTTCCTTTTTTTTTAAAAAATAGGTGGGACCCGCATGCTCTCTCCCTTTGCAATATCACGTGAATGCTGCTGCCCAATTCCTTTCTTTTAGCAAAGTGGGTCTTGAGCTAATTAATTGAATAAGAAATCTTGGGCCTTCACATTCCTGAATTGGGCCGCCAACAATTGGGCTTTAAACTTGGGCTGCGAATCCCTCAATTGGGCAGTGATTTTTGAATTAAAATGAGCCCAATTAATTTTCTTTCTCGATTTTTCTCTTCGCTCGACCTCAATAAATTAAAGGCTTGTCTTTGCTCTTAAAAATACTCGATTTCCTGCAAAAAAAAAATAACAAAAACACCTTTTTCGACTATTAAGCACATTTGAGACAATTTAAGTGTAAAAATGCATGAAATCCTATCTAATTAAGCAATTAAAGTACACGAATTTCTAGCAAAAATCACACTAATCACCCCCCCAAACTTAAAGTGTTTCTCGTCCCCGAGCAACGAAAGAAATAAAACAAGTGGGAGGATTGCGAGAAATGAGTGTCAAAGTAAATAAATAGCAATTGTCAAATTCCTTCAATCTAGTCAAGCTCTTAAGTACAAAAATCAACTAGCAAGTTCACAAGTCATGTTCAAATCAATGCAAAATCAAGTGCTCAATCCACAATTTCCTCTCAAGTAAGTGTTTCACTCATCACTCAAAGTATATCATGGAATGTATGCTCTCAACAATCAATTCACACAAGTGCACTACCATAGGCTTGCCAAAATTCTAAGTTCTCCACCACTTGCTAAATGATCAATCCAAGAATCAATGAGGACTTTGCATTTGGTTGTAATGTTCGGCTCTTTGGTCAAGGTGGGAATAATTTGGAAAAAGTGACTCGTAAACTAGTGGAGCGAGAAATAAAGACGCATAGACACATCTCAAAAATCTCAAGACAAAGTTGCAATTTGTCGATCACAACTCAAAAACTCATACTCCAACAATCTACTTGTCTCATTTTTTTCAAGCACATTTTTCACCATCAACCATCAAACACCTCTTTTGAACTTGTAACTCTACCAAATTTTTGTACACAAGAGAGTTTTCTTTTCAAATTTTTCTTTTTTTCTTCTTCTCACAAACCAACTCAATCTTTTCTAGTACAATTTTTTTACTCATCTTTTTCTCTTTTTCACTCTTTTCACTATCACACAAACTCATCCACCAACTTCACATTAACGCTCAACTCAACCTCACTATCCATATTCACGCTCCACTAGCTCATAGGAAAAATTAGGCTCACAAAATGGATAAATTGGCTAAATTTTGTAGGTTGCCAAGAAAATAGGCCAATAGGCTCAAAAGGGCTAACTATGGAAAATTTTCATTTGGTATGGAAAATTTGGCTAAGTGACTATTCAAATCAAAGATGACCTCATATCACTTTCAAAGATTTCACACTCAATGTAGCCTCAAACAAGACAATTGACAAGTTCTAGAGCACACAAGCATGAACGATACTCACAAGAAAAAAATTAGACCAAAATATATGAAAGTCTAAAGGCTCTAAAGCTCACGGGCTTGTCTAATCATGGATCGAGCATAAAATCAAGCATAATCGTCACATAAACGAGTAAACAAGCAAGTCTCAATCAATACCATCAAGCTCAACTAAATCTAAAAAACCAAACAATCACCATCTATTGATTTTTCAACACCAAGCCACACAATCACAACTCCAAATAATATACTAAAAAATATACAATAAGCCCACAATTAAGCACAAATTTTCAAAAATTGAGCAAAGTAAGTTGGTGCAAATGGAATTGTAAAACGAACATACCCCCCCAAACTTTTTCATTGCTAAGCAGTTAAAAGTTTGGAAAAATAGTGCCACAATGAGATTTGCAACCAACTACTCACCAAGCAATTCACCATATTAAGCAAGTCACGCAAAAATTGATAATCAAGCTCACAAAACCTCTTTGAAAGCATCTCACCTTCAAATCCCAGCACGTATATCAAATGCTCGAATAAGCAAAACTCTACAAAAATGAGGCGTGCGCCTGTGCAATGTACAAGTGAAGCCTCACGTGCGCCAGTGCAATGTAAAATATGAAAATCAAAACAATTAACCCCCCCAAACTTAGACATTGCTAAGCAATTCTAAGTTTGGGGTATATTACCTCCAATTTGCACCAAGCACAATCTTCTTCTTCAAGTCACGATCACCTCACGTTAAGCTCCTTGAGTATGCTCGTCTTTCCTATCAAGCAATTCTCTTGAAAGACATCACACCCTCAAATCTTCGTATGTCAAAGCAAAACTCATGTACAAGTATATGTAAGCAATTAAATCCAAAATTTCCAATAAAAATGATTACCAATAAGCTCTAATCAAATGGGGATGTATTGGTGCAATTAAAAATTATGCATGAAAAAACTAACACCCCCCCAAACTTAGACTTTACATAGCATGTCTAAGTTTAGGAAGAGGTGTTTGTACCTCAAGTTACCCTCAAGCACGTATCTTTCCATAGAGCTCGAAATCCTCACTGAGCCTCAACACACGATCCCAACACCTAGACAAAATAAAACACAAAAGCAATTAAACTAAACAATGCAAAAACTAAAGAAACAAGCAAAAATGATGGGTTGCCTCCCATTTAGCGCTAGTTTTAACGTTCTATGCCGGACTTATTAATGGAAATCAAACTTCACTCATCGAAATGGCCATGAATATTTGTCATTCTTTCCATTATATCTCAATCTTTGAGCTTCAAAAGCATGGAGGCGCTCATAAAAAGTAAACCAATCACCCATATCCTTCTTGCATGATTTTTCTACAATGAAGTTTCCCATATTCTTCTTCCACTCTTTTCTCCTTTTCCCAAGGATGCCCAAGGTTTTCTCAACTTCTTTCCTATAATTAAAAGTCTCAAGAGGTAAAACAAATTCAATAGAAGCATCACTATCATGTAACATGCAAATTGAAAAGTTCAAAGGTTTAGAAATGTTCATTTCACTCTTCAATGTAGCATTAGACGCTTCTTCATTTTCTTGCTCAAGGTTGCTCGAGTCCATCAATGGATATTCCTCTTCAACTCTTTTGACATTTGAATTGTCGTCTTCATTCTTCTCAATTGGGCCCTTTTCTTCTCTTTCCTCTTCTTCAACTTGTTTCTCTTCCACAATCATCACATGGATTTCTTCTATTCTTTCCTCTTCATCCTCATCTCCTCGGGTCTCTTTCACAACTTTCTCTTCGATTTCTTCTTCATCCTCATACCCTCGATCAAATTCGTTATCCACCTCAAACTCTTCTCCAAATTCCTCTTCCTCCTCTCCTAATACGTTTTCCAAGAAGATGGCAAATTCCTCCCAATGAAGTTTGAAGAATTCAAGTCTTGCATTCATCTTACCACTTTCTTCCATTTTCTTCCACATGGCTACATCATCTCTTTGTATCGGACTCGGTTTTCTTTGGATAAAGAAGATACGGTCTCTTCATACCATTGTAGATATTGACATTCATAGCTTGAGTCGGCATAAGACCAAGTCTCGTTGTTTCCCCACTCTTGATAACGAGATGAAGCTTGTTGCGTTTGAGGATTGTACTCGAAACTCTTTCCATTGTTGTGGTCATCTTCTTGTTGTTTTAATGAATAAGGATAGGGGAATGAGTTTGAGTATTGTGGAGGAGGGTAACATGGAGGAGGTTGTTTGTAAGTTGGGGGTTGTTGAGGAGGATACGGGTATGGGTAGTGGTGTGGAGGAGGATTCGAAGGATAAACCGGATTAGATTGGTAATGACCCGTCTTCATCAAGTATATTTGATATGCATCCATCTTCTCCATTCAAAACACACCTACAAGAATGAGAAATATCAAATTCAAACAAAAATAAAACAAAAAACAAAGCAATAAAATGTCACTACTAGTACCACTCAACTAACCCTAAGTCCCACCAAAGACACTCAACTAAATCCCCGGCAACGGCGCCATTGACTTGGTCGGAGTTTTACGAAAAACATTTTCCTACTCCCCCGCAAAAGTACGGGATCGTCGTAGTAGTGAAAGTAGACTTGGACCAAGTAGTTATCGAACCCAAAGGATTTAGGAATGCAGTGGAGCCCCAAAGTCGTGCGTCGGCATGGTACTATAGTGACGAGCAAGTTGACATTCAAAAATTAAACTAATGTTAAATCTAGAAAGCAATTAAACAATTAAACTAACTTCCAATCAAGAAAGTGCAAGAGAGAGAAATGCTTCGAGTGTCTTCACAATGTAATCCATTAGTGTGTGTGACAAATTCACAACCTATCATTGCCTTTTTCTAGATGTTTGCTAAGAGCGATCACGAAAGTGTGTAGACCAATCCCTTTTGAGGCCTAGGTGAACAACGTGGACTAACTAGCAACTCCTAATTATGCCGCATAAGCTCCTAAGATCGTGAATATCTAAAAACACGCGATGCATCTCTAGAATTCCCCCTTCACTAAGTACCCGAATTATCAAATTAAGATACCTAATGTCTAATGATGGGGGATCTAGCAACCGACCCCCTCTCGGGTAAACCGATTACTATTTAACTCAAATTAATTAGTTAAAGCTTTCACCTAAATACCAATCATGCATACCCAACTCTCGTTGCAATACACAAAATTAAATACATAAGCTAATCAAATCAACTAATTAATTGAGACATACAAAGCCCATCAATAGAAACATTCACATCAAGAAATAAGCATAATCAAAGCTATAAATCCACCAACACACTAATTTCATACCATTGATTCAACACTCAAAGCAAACAAAATTAGCTCATGGTTCTATAAGAGACACCCATGGCTAATAAGCTAAAATAATAAATAAAACTGAAATTACTCATAAAAGCATGAAATAAAAGAAAGATATCACCTCAAATATTCTTCAAAAGCATAAATCCTTACAAGAAATTGAAATTACCACTAATTCTAATCTAAGAAAACATTAAAAATTATCTAATGGGTGAAGGAATGTATGTGGGGAGAGGGGATCTCCCCAATAGAATGCCCTAGAAAATATATGTGCCCCTCTTTCTAAAATCTGATAAAAGGGTATATATAGTGTGGAATAAAGGTTTGAGACGAATTTGCACTTTAATCCCTGCAAAAAAAAATAACAAAAACACCTTTTTCGACTATTAAGCACATTTGAGACAATTTAAGTATAAAAATGCATGAAATCCTATCTAATTAAGCAATTAAAGTACACGAATTTCTAGCAAAAATCACACTAATCACAGCCCCCGCAGGAAATGCTCCAGATACTCCTCATAGTCGAAGAAAAGAGACTCGACCTCATCTTTCCTGTCCACGTACTCCGACCACAGGTGAAAGGCCCGTCTGACCTGTTCTCGCCGATCCTGGCTGACGCTCCGACCAACTGCGGCCGGTCTTTCAGCCTCTTCAGTATCCGATCCCGAGGCCTCACCCGCCATCCCAAGTCTTTCCTTAATTTGCTCGGCCGTGAGATTTTTGAGCAGCAAACTATTGGCATGATCGTCGCCTTCGCTGCGGCCGCCTCCCTCCTCGTCTTCCTCCAGGAGATCGTCCAGTGGATCCCTATCCTCCACAGGTCGGGCCGCTTCCTCGTTCTGGGATCTTCCCGTTGCCATAGGAACCCCCTCCCGGGCACCTTCACCCAACAATGAACGACCCGGGTTTGGGAATAATGCGTCTAAACCATCGTCGTCGCGAGCCCAGATCAAGCCCGCTAGACGAGAGGGAGAGGCACCACTCCCCCCATCACGGGAGCGTTCTCCTCCGTCAAATAGGCGCCGGTGGGCTCCGCCACCTCCTCCGCCGCTAGAGGAGGCGCCACCTCTCTGACCAAGCGAGGACCCGTCCACCTTCGTACCATAGTATAAAGCAAAGAAGTTTGGAGATTCGAAAATTTAAAATTTACCTTCGAAAACCACCGATTACCGCCGTTCAAAGCTCGTCGCCGCCGCAGGGAATTCGCCGGAAATCGCCAAAAAGGTTGATGCAATTCGCGTGAAGAGTAAAGGTCCAAAAGAGTGGAATGGCCCCCCTATTTATAAGAAAGGGGCAGGGACCAATTCCGAAATAAAAATTTTAGGCATAGGGGCCTAGGAGCAAGAATTTGAAGCTACGGTTCCAGCATCAGACGCCTCGTACACGGCACGCATTTAATGCGCAAGATTCGAGGAATCGCATCACGTCATGCACGTCAGACTTTAATGCGCAAAATCCAAGGCGTCGTCTGACAGCGTGCGCACCTTTTTAGGCGAACAGTAACACGCGTCCTTTCAATCGTCACACCCCCCGGACAGATCAAGGCCGGCACCAACAAAAATTAACAAACGACCACCTCGCCCCTCATCAACTCTGAGAAACGAGCTGGGGGGTAATTGTTGTGACCATTTTGGCACACAGGTCGGCGCCGGCCTAAAGAGGGCCGGAAAAGGCAAAATAGAGACCCGGAGGTCGGGACCGACCTGACCGGTCTATACCCGACCTCGGCGGGCTCCGATCCCAATCTCCGACCTCAGAAACGAGGCCGGAAACTAGCTTAGAGCACGCGTCAGTATCGTCCCATAAGTAGTCAGCTAGACTGAGATCGGATCGGACCGGCCACGGCCGGAGCAGACCAATAAAGGGCGCCCGGGCCCGATCTACACGCATTAAGGGCCTCCGGTCTCGTGACTCGCCAAGAGACCGGCCTTCGACCTCATGACGTCCCCGGCCTGCAAGGAAGATTCGGAGCACGTGGCAGAATCAAGCGAGATCTTGTCCCAAGAGGAAAAAGGCCGCCTCCGTACTCTGTGACACAGAATATTCCATCCAAATGAGGAAATTCGCCAGAGAATCGTCCTTTTTGGACACGCGTCAACACCCTAGTGGCCGGCCACCTGCAAGTTCTGACATATCAGTGTCCGCGCGCCCTCAGAGGCAGGAGACATTTAATGCTCCTTGACTTGAAGCGACTACACTAGCTTCTACTAGTAGCTACCCCGCAAGAGTACGGGTTCACTGTAGTAAGAGTAAGTATAGGGACCAAGTATTATCGAACCCAAGGGATGGTATATATGCGAATAGATCCCTGAAGATCTACGCGTCGTAGTTAATATGAGTGAAATGTTTTTTTTGGTTTTTTGAAAAGAGAAAATTAAACTAAACTAAATTATCCTATGAATGCAAAAGGAAAATTAAACTAAGTATCTAAGGTGTATATGCAAGTATGAGATGGTGATGCTTAGGATAGGAATCCCTACGTATACTAACGGAGCAGGTACATAATCAAAGTAATTGTGACAACCAAGAATTAACCTAAGTAAAAGATCGTAGAATGAAAGCTCAAGATTTCTCACCCTAATACTTTATCCTAGCAATCGACTTCACTAATCCACTAACAAGTTAATAGATAGCGCTTAATTAATGAGACCCTAATTTAACTAAGGTGATGCGGTCGTCCTCCTTCGCTAAACCGGTAGATGAATTAACCTTTACTAAACCTTCTCGTTAAGACTACTAATTGTTATTGAGTGATGCGGTCGTCCTCTCTCTAACACTTTCGTACGAAATTCAAAGGTAGAGTTAAGATTAATTATATGAATTCATTAATTAAGAGAATTAAAACTAACGTCACCAATTACCTTAATTACGTACCCACATCCTACTTCTACGAGTTCATCCTAACCTAAGCATGCAAGGGTTTTAGCCGGACATGGTTTTAACAAAACTAAAAGCAATTAAAGAAACAATGAACAAAAACATAATGAATTGAACGAAGAAAATAAGAAACATGAACTAGGGTTTAAAAAGAAAATAAATACGAAGAACTGAAATTGAATAAACTAAAACGAAATTAAAAGCGTTTAAAGTAACGAACTAATGAAAAGAAACTACGAATTCGTATGAAAAACCTCAACAAAGCATAAATAAAGCTTGCTCGTCTCCTTCCTCTCCAAAAACTAATTCTAAAATATTTCTAAAAGTTCGGGATCTTTCAAAACGTGTTTGGACGAGATATATATAGGCACGGGTCGAAACGGGAGTTAATGGGCCGAAAATACGAATCCGGAGGCAAAAGTATATGGGCGCTCGAGCAAAACGCTCGAGCGGTCCCGCTCGAGCAGTGTAGCTCGAATGATGCATTCGCTCGAGCGGTCGCGCTCGAGCTGCTCGAGCGCTGAAATGACTCTGTATGTTTTGGGCGCTCGAGCGATTCGCTCGAGCGGTGGCGCTCGAGCTGCTCGAGCGCAAGAATTGTTCTGTACGTTTGCGCGCTCGAGTAAGGCGCTCGAGCGGTGGCGCTCGAGTAAGGCGCTCGAGCGGTGGCGCTCGAGTAAGGCGCTCGAGTGATCTCTAATCCTTCCAAATGATACTTTTCCTCGTCCGCACTAATACCAATCGTATTTCTTCAATATCTTCTCATCCGGGCATCCGTTTGAGTCGATTCAAAGTCCTACGAACTCCGTTTTTCGTCCTCTATTCACCTATGAGCATCAAAGAGACAAATTTATCAATGTATAGAAATAATGCTCATTTGACTCTAAATACTCTATAAACTCGACCAAAACTAGGGCGTTTCTAGCTACGAATCATGATAATTTCACGCCTAATCAACCCCCCCAAACTTACCATATTGCTTGTCCCCAAGCAATGAAATAATAAGTCAAGTGAAATTGTTAGGAATGAGTAGGAAAAATCAATCATGCAAGCTAATGAATTCAAGCTTCAAAAGTCAATCACCCGTATACTCACTCAATTCCTTTTATCGTATTCATGCAACAATAATGAGAAACACCAAGATCAAGCATGGATGTGCACTCAACGATGTGTTTAACTCCCTCACAAGTGTATAACAATGGTAAAGGGACTCCCTCAATCAATCAATCACACAAATTGGCAGCCATAGGCTTGTAAATGCTCTCAACTTCGACCATACTCTAGAAATCAATGCCGAATCAAAAAGGACTTTCAAAAGGTTGTAATGTAGGCTCTTTGGACAGGTGGGATAACAATATGGTAAAGTGACTCAAGTGAATGGAGAATAGAAAATCAAACTTCGGTACTTCGAAATTAGGAACAGACTACTTCAAGCATATTCAATCAACACACTTTCAATTCCAATTCTCTCAACACTTCAATTTTTTTTTTCTTTCTCTTTCACTTTTTTTTTCAATCACTTCACTTTTTTTCTTTTTCGCACAAACACATGAGCTCATTTTTTTTTCTTTTTGCTCATTCTCAATTTTCTTTCTCTTTTTCCCACATCTCAAAACTTCATCACACCTTCTTCTCATATTCACTCAACAAACAACCTTTTCCTTTTTCAACTCAATTCACTCCCTTCATATTCACACTTTCCTATTCTCCACTCAAATTTGGACAAAAAGGCTTAGGAATTGGAATAGTGTTCATATGTGCTAGCAAATAAAATAGGCTTTAGGCTCAACGGGGCTAACAAGGGATCAATGTCATTGGTAAGGAAAATTTTGGCTAAGTGACTTATTCAAATCAAAAATGGCCTAAGATCCTATTCGGCATATCAAACTAGACACAATCTAGAAGCAAGAGCACATGCAAGTTCTAGCATCCTCTAAGGTGACGATCCACTCACAAACGAAGAGATTAATTAATGCATCAAAATCTCATAAGGCTCAAAAGCTCACGGCTTTCACATCCAAGCTAGTCCTAGTGAATTCTCACTCTCATAACACAAGCACTCAAAAGAAAAATTCATAAGCATACAAGTTCTTTCTCAAATCAGCTCAAATTCAAACACTCACACAAGAAAACTCCTAACTCATCCTCACAATTCACCCTACTCATCAAATCATACTCAAAGATAGCAATCAACAAGCATAAGGTGATTGATAGGCATAAAATATTGAGTAACAAAACAAATTAATAATAGCCCAAGGAGCATCTCAAGGCACCAAATAACTAACTCAACTCAAAGATAAGGGGTGCTCCGGTGCAATGTAATAATAAAACATATAAAACTCCACCCCCCCAAACTTCGACCTTGCTAGAGGTCTAAGTTTGGGGTTGTGGGTTACCTCAACCGAACAATTCAGTTTCTCTCAATAGCTTTGCACACTCCCTTGTCTCAAGTTGGTTCCTTCAATCTAAATAACTCCATGATACCTTTACTCCTTTAGAGACAAGCCTACAAAATAAAACTCTCAAGTACGAGGTTAAAACATACGACTCGACAACATCCTAGTAACATAACAGGAAAATAACTAAAAACACTCAAAAGCAAATAAAAATGGGTTGCCTCCCATTCAGCGCTATTTTTAAGGTCCTCATGCCGGACCAAGCTCAAAGGAGCTTATGGGACATCATACTCAAATTTACCTCCCTCACTCTCATAAGAGTGGTGTTTGAACTCCTTTCCTTGATGCCCCACCATCATGAGCCCCTTTGCTCTCTTCTCATCCCCAAGTGTTATGGGTCTCAACTCCTTCTTCCCTCTATCTGGAGGAGTCTTACTAAACAATTTCTTGAGTTTAGACTTTTTCTTCTTAACTCCTCCTTTCCCTTCTAACTGGACCACGTCCACTTTCTTCACCTCTTCATCCTTC
Organism: Ballota nigra; assembly: GCA_947034835.1. Taxonomy (NCBI): domain Eukaryota; kingdom Viridiplantae; phylum Streptophyta; class Magnoliopsida; order Lamiales; family Lamiaceae; genus Ballota; species Ballota nigra. The sequence goes on from OX344721.1 coordinate 98,531,196, forward strand.
AACTTCTTCACTTTATCCCTATCAAAATAATCAAGATCATAACGCTCATGGGTTAAATAATTGAGTGAAGGATTATAAAATTCATGAATATCAGAAGGATTAGGAATAGGAGGCATGTCTTCAACACGAGGATCAATTGCATCCATGCAATACAAACTCTCATCCTCCTTCGGGTGCTTCATGGCTTCATATAGGGAAATCTTCACTTCTTGATCATCAACCTTCAACGTGATCTTCCCATTTGCCACATCTAGCACCATCCCCGCCGTAGCTAAGAACGGTCTTCCCAAGATCAGGGGCACGTGCTCATCTTCCTCCATCTCTATCACTACAAAGTCGGCTGGAAAAATGTGATCTCCAACTCTCACTAGGACGTCTTCAACAACACCTTGAGGTCGAGTAATAGACCGATCGGCAAGTTGAAGCGTCATCATTGTGGGTTGAAGTTCCCCACCTTCCAACTTCTTGAAAAGCGACAGTGGCATCAAATTAATGCTCGCCCCGAGGTCGCACAACGCTCCCTTCTTGATCCCGTTCCCGATATTACATAGGATCGTGAAACTCCCGGGATCCTTCAGCTTTGGTGGGAGCGCCTTGTGCACTAATGCACTCACCTCGTGGTTCAGCTGCACCAACTTCGGCTCATCCACTCGCCGTCTTTTTGCAATCAAGTCCTTCAGAAACTTTGCATAATGCGGCATCTGTTCCAAAGCATCATAAAAAGGAATGCTAATATGCAATTGTTTAAAAACATCAAGGAACTTAGCGAATTTCTCATCAAGCTTTGTTTTCATGAAGCGTTGTGGATACGGGACGGGTATCACAGATTTGGGTACCCCCCACTCATCTCTTTCTGTTTCTTTCACTTTCTCCCTTGCTTCCTTTGCCTTCTTCCACTTAGGAACTCTCTCTATCTCCTCAAAGTCTTTCCCCTTCTGGGACTCATCTCCTTTAGGCTCAATCTCTTCTTGGGGCGTCTCAGAATCAGCAGGCATCTGAGGACCTTCGTAATTGGTTCCACTTCTTAGCTGGATCGCCTTGCACTGCTCTTTCGGGTTCCCCTCCGGCATTCTATTCACTGATTTTGCAATCTGGCTCATCTGGAGCTCTAAAGAGGTGAACCTTCGATTGTTCTCTTGTTGAGTTCTAGTCCACTCAACGTTCATCTTCTGGAGCTCTTGATCACGATGATCACCCTTCTTATGCAGCTCCTTCACATCGTACTCCAAGGATGACAAACGCTTGCTCCCTTCCTCCACCTTCTGAAGGATCGCTCTCAACATCTCCTCGGTTGATGCACCGCCTTCTCCACCAGGAGGTTTAGACCCCGGATCAACACCTGCAGGCACAGTAATTCCAGCTTTTGGGTTAGCATAAGAAAAGTTATCATTCTTCCTCCATGTGTTTTGAGGAGGCTGCTGGCCTCCTTGATATCCTTGTGTGTTCCTCCATTGATTTTGAAGTGGCTGAGGGCCTGGAGGCACAAATGGTTGGCCATAAGAAGACCTTCCATACTGATTACCACCTTGGTAGCCATTCTGATTGTAATAAGGACCTCCCATGTAATTGGCTACCTCTTGCTGTCCACTGGGCTGGTCTACTCTCTCATTCTCCACTGCATGCTCTCCACCCAAACTCTTCCCCAACTCAAGGTTGTTGATCTTTTCCATCATGGCCATCAGCAGCCTTCTCGTTCCTTCTCCCTCTTCAACCTGATTAACTCTCTGAAAATCTGCATCTCCACTCCAAGCACAAGCATTCGTGACAATGTTGTCCACGATCTCCCTACACCTCTCTATGCCTTGATTGAGGAATGCTCCGCCCGCACATGCATCTAAATGGTCTTGCCCAGCCTTGTTGGCACCACTATAGAAGAATGCCATAATATCCCCCTCATTGTACCCGTGCTGCGGGCACTCTATCAGCATGTTCGAGTATCTCTCCCACGCTTGGCGTAAATCCTCTCCAGACTTCTGGCGAAAGGACGAGATCTCAATTCTAGCCTTGATCGTCCTAGATGGAGGGTAGAATCGCTCGAGGAACAGACGCTCGAGCTCGGCCCAAGTGGTAATACCTCCCCGCGGGAGCGTATTATCGTACCACTCCTTAGCTATTCCCGTCAGTGAGAATGGGAACAGCCTAAGCCTCTTGGCATCTTCAGACATGCCATTGTAATTGAATGTTGAGGCTATCATGAGAAAGCTCCTCAGATGAGTGTGAGGATTCTCCTTCCCTATCACTCCTTTGAACTGATTTTCGGTCAGCAGCTTTAAAATCCCCGGTGATATCGAGAAGTTGTTCGCCTCAACTGGAGGTAAAGCCACTCCATCATAGTACCGATGTGGCTGCGCTGCGAACCTGCCCCGAATTGCCATATTCTGATCTGCGTTCTGGGGCGCAGGCTGAGGAGCGACAGGTGGTGCTGGTATGTTTTGAACTGGAGGTTGTTGGTACACAAGTGGTTGGTTATAGACAGGAGGTGGAGGATACGGGTATGGTGGATAAGGGTATGGTGGGTATGGGTAATGTTGGTATGCTGGGTTGTGGAAAGGGTTATTCGGGTTTTGTGGGTAAGCAGGGTTGTTCAGAGTATTTGGGACAAGATTCTAAGCTGGATTGTTTACATTTTGTGCACCCGGGTTCTGGCTACTACTATCTACGAACAGGTCTTGATTCTGACCACCACTCCCTCCAGAGCCATCAACCCGGTCTACTGCCTGATTGAAATCGTTGGCAGCATCGTCCAACTCATTATTGAGGTCCATTGGTCCCTTCCCTAAGTCGGCAGCGTTCATCCTTCTCAAGAAGGCTCGGTTCCTTCTGGCTATTGTCTCAGGATCTGCAGGTAATCTCTCTTCGCTCGTGTTGCCTTGTGAGCGTGTTTTCATAAACCTGACACACTAGCAGAAGGATCAAAACGCAACTGCCGATTGAATAAAAAAAAATAAAAATAAAAACAGAAATTAAATCACCCACTACTAACTACTAAGCTATCTACAAGTCCTATTTAAAAAGGCATAAAACGCCATCCCTGGCAACGGCGCCATTGACTTGAAGCGACTACACTAGCTTCTACTAGTAGCTACCCCGCAAGAGTACGGGTTCACTGTAGTAAGAGTAAGTATAGGGACCAAGTATTATCGAACCCAAGGGATGGTATATATGCGAATAGATCCCTGAAGATCTACGCGTCGTAGTTAATATGAGTGAAATGTTTTTTTTGGTTTTTTGAAAAGAGAAAATTAAACTAAACTAAATTATCCTATGAATGCAAAAGGAAAATTAAACTAAGTATCTAAGGTGTATATGCAAGTATGAGATGGTGATGCTTAGGATAGGAATCCCTACGTATACTAACGGAGCAGGTACATAATCAAAGTAATTGTGACAACCAAGAATTAACCTAAGTAAAAGATCGTAGAATGAAAGCTCAAGATTTCTCACCCTAATACTTTATCCTAGCAATCGACTTCACTAATCCACTAACAAGTTAATAGATAGCGCTTAATTAATGAGACCCTAATTTAACTAAGGTGATGCGGTCGTCCTCCTTCGCTAAACCGGTAGATGAATTAACCTTTACTAAACCTTCTCGTTAAGACTACTAATTGTTATTGAGTGATGCGGTCGTCCTCTCTCTAACACTTTCGTACGAAATTCAAAGGTAGAGTTAAGATTAATTATATGAATTCATTAATTAAGAGAATTAAAACTAACGTCACCAATTACCTTAATTACGTACCCACATCCTACTTCTACGAGTTCATCCTAACCTAAGCATGCAAGGGTTTTAGCCGGACATGGTTTTAACAAAACTAAAAGCAATTAAAGAAACAATGAACAAAAACATAATGAATTGAACGAAGAAAATAAGAAACATGAACTAGGGTTTAAAAAGAAAATAAATACGAAGAACTGAAATTGAATAAACTAAAACGAAATTAAAAGCGTTTAAAGTAACGAACTAATGAAAAGAAACTACGAATTCGTATGAAAAACCTCAACAAAGCATAAATAAAGCTTGCTCGTCTCCTTCCTCTCCAAAAACTAATTCTAAAATATTTCTAAAAGTTCGGGATCTTTCAAAACGTGTTTGGACGAGATATATATAGGCACGGGTCGAAACGGGAGTTAATGGGCCGAAAATACGAATCCGGAGGCAAAAGTATATGGGCGCTCGAGCAAAACGCTCGAGCGGTCCCGCTCGAGCTGCTCGAGCGCTGAAATGACTCTGTATGTTTTGGGCGCTCGAGCGATTCGCTCGAGCGGTGGCGCTCGAGCTGCTCGAGCGCAAGAATTGTTCTGTACGTTTGCGCGCTCGAGTAAGGCGCTCGAGCGGTGGCGCTCGAGTAAGGCGCTCGAGTGATCTCTAATCCTTCCAAATGATACTTTTCCTCGTCCGCACTAATACCAATCGTATTTCTTCAATATCTTCTCATCCGGGCATCCGTTTGAGTCGATTCAAAGTCCTACGAACTCCGTTTTTCGTCCTCTATTCACCTATGAGCATCAAAGAGACAAATTTATCAATGTATAGAAATAATGCTCATTTGACTCTAAATACTCTATAAACTCGACCAAAACTAGGGCGTTTCTAGCTACGAATCATGACAATTTCACGCCTAATCACTCCTGTCCCCCGGAAGGCCGAAAATGACCGATATACCCCTGTAGTGAGAAAGCTATAAATACCCCCACATTTGTAACACAAAGAGAGTTCAATTTCTTTCAGTATAATCAATACACTTATCATTCAAGTCCAGGGACCAACACCCCTGGCAAATCTGGTGTTCTTAGTGTTCATGCATATTTATTTCCAGTTCTTCATTTAAGCATTCAATTCAGCATTTAAGGACCCAATCATTTGATGTTTTTGCCAAAACTCTTATAAATAGTCATTTAATCCCAACAACATATATTTGGTAAACAACACATATTTTTAGAGGATTTTCATGACACTACTTCCCCCACATTTCCAGTGATGGTTATGGAGTCTGTGTCAATATATCCAGTTCACTTTTTGTGTATCTTTCCAACACATCTGAATATTTTCATACAAAATTCCCCGTCGGGAATTTTCCGGTTTGTTCAACTAACATCTATAAGCACACTGCCAGTGCTTCAATCTTTAAAGTCACCCCCACACTTCGAGATAATTGTAGGATCACTTTATGCTCACAAATTACGCGAATTAATCTCCTTGTGTGGTGACTTTTCAAGAACGAGATTGAACCAATCCACGTGTGGAAACTTTTCTACTATCCTCTTTGGCCATTGCCTCTTGGTTTTCCATTTAGCTTCAAGGCCACACCTTAGCTAAACCACCTCACATTCCGAATGCATATCATGGGGAGATCTACTTTTTCCCCCACATTCGGATGTATTTATGGCGAGAATTTATCTCACATATCCGTTTGAATTGCCCGTCCTTAATATTTCATCAAATATTAATTTTGGACACAATCTCGAAACAAATTGGAAAACCAAACGTTTGAAGTCACACTCCAAGTCCGAAATTTAATCTTGGTCAAATACCAAACTAAATTCAATTTTCAGTGTGGCCATAATTGCCACTTTTGACTCTCAATAATTCTCCATTAAATTGTACGAGTCAAATTCTTGTGAATTAAATTCACAGTGCTTGTACACTCTAGCAAAATTTCAAATAAGGCCTTAATTGCAGCTCTTTATTCGCTATCAATTTAAATGACCCAAAATTATCTGGTCCACTAAATTAATTTGACCATTAGAATTTGTTGTGACCAAAATAATTAGAGATCGGAGCCGACCTCTAGTAAGGTAACGAGAACCCACGATAAGTTTTGTCCCGGCTTGAGAATGGCCCACTGGCGATCTCTGACCTCGTCGATCTGGGCCAATCACACTCACCTGAACCGATCTCACCAATTTCGCCCGGCCTCGGGCATAGACCGGCCTCGTCAAATTCAGACCGACTTCTTGGGATCCTTTTGAAGGCCGGTCCTGACCTTAATAAAGCGAAGCACAAACGCAAAGTAATTTAAAGGTAAGCCCCAAGGCAACTTAACCTGGATCCGATCCTCGTTCCTTGCAAGAGACTGGCGACCAACAGACCTCCGACCTCTTTCCCAAACCAAGCTAATCGGAAGTCCGTTGAGCACGTGACAGAATACGACAGAATCAACGCAAATATGGTAAAGAGTCGCCTCCATACATGAAGACAAAGAGAATATTCCAGAAAAATTGGGAAATTATTTAGAGAATCGTCCTTTGGGGACATGTGGCGGCCCCGGAGTGGTCGGACATCTGAGAACAAGGACGGATGGGCACCCGCTCACATTCAGGGACTGCAGGCAATTAATGCAACGGTACCCTAAGAGGTTAGAAAAGACCAAGATATCCCCCATATATAAAACCTATAAATAGGTTACCCTTTTGTACAACAAAAACAACTATTCATCAATATAAAAAACACACTCTCATTCAAGTCCAAGGAATAAAACCCCTGGCAAATCTTGTCTCAATTTTGTTCATTTTACTTCTTCCTCATCATTAATCTATGATGAACCTTCAAGCATTAATGGAGTCATTTATCATTCAATTTATTGATGTTTTATCCTAGATCACCCACATTCTCTCATAAATCCAGCCCTAGTTTTTAGGCTAACAACATTTGGCGCTAGAAGGAGGGTATCAAACCCTTAAACCCAGATTTTTCCTCTTTGAAGAACACTCACTGTTCTTCAAAGCTCATCTCCAAAATTTGCAACTTTGTTCTTTCTCCCAACTCTCCAAGAAGATGATTAATCAAAAGCCATCCATGGCCTAGAAGGGCACGGCCGTGCCGACCACGGCTCAAGCTCCGGCCATCAGGAACTCCGGAGAGGCCACTCCAGGACGTCCCAGGAAGGCTATCCGCATGGCCTTCCCGATCCGATACCCGGAGAAAATGCAGCCCTCGCGTTGGCGCGAAACTTCAAAACTCCCGACCAGGCGGAGTCGGCCCGACGTCGCCGGGCCTAAGAGATGAGGGCTAGCAAAAGCACCCCATCGGCCTAAAAAATAAAATACTACACCCACCACTTCTAGGGAAAGTCGAAGGTCCGAGAGCACCAAGGAGAGAGCCAGCCCCAAACCGATCTCATTTCTCAATGGTCCCGGGGCTCCGCTCACCCAATCTTCCGCCGATTGGGGACCGACTTCTCTTCTTGGTACCCCAGTTGGCTACCCAGCAGCCATACCGAGCGATGCGACACTTAGTCCATCTCCAACTTGCGATGCTCGGCTCAACAACCCAACAAGAGAGCGGCCGAGATCAGTCTGCCACCGGCCAACTCCGCAAGGAGAAAACTCAGTTTCGCCTAAAGCGGCCTCCTCGGCCATGACTCACCTCGGGGGGCCCTTTTTTACCGGATCGGTCCGATGGCCATCGGTGGAGACCTGTCAGAAGAGAATCTAAACTCCGAGATAGTCAAAATGCAAAAGCAACTTGACGAAATGCGAGCTGTAATGAAAGCACAAGGCCAACCTAAAGTCCAGCCCGCTGCAAACGAGCCCTTGTCCGTCGACATTGAGCTCGCCCCTGTCCATCTCAAAATCACACCTCCTCCGACCCTGCTTTACGAGGGAAAGACCGACCCGGAGACCCATTTGAGCAAGTTCTGGATCTTCATGACCGGACCGGGCGCGACCGACGTGACCAAATGATTCAAGAATTTTAAGAACATGGAAAGTTATATAAATACCGTTACAAATGTTTGGTCTTTGTGCACATATTTCATCTTTACCCTTAAGAAAGTTTGTTTTGTTCCTCCGAAAGGGATGATCAGAAGGAAGAAACTTCTGATGGTTGTCGAACCATGGTACATTCTTAATCAATGGGAGATAGAATGCATCAGATCTTTCCATGCAGTACGGATATGCTTGTTTTCCCGCTGTCGACATCCCAGACAACATAGAAAATGCTGGAAAATCACTAATGGTCCACAAAAGTGAAGCCCGCATCGTGTAGTTCTATTTCCTATGAACGTCGTAGGTTTCCACTCCAGTATGCCACAAAGTTATCAATTCTTAACCCGTGGTTGAAGATATACATCAAGTTTATGCTTGTGGTTGTGTGGACCAGGCACCAAGATAGTAAGAAATATATGGTGAGGCTTCATGTATAACCAAGGAGGTAGATTATATGGAGTCAATAGGACAGGCCACAGTGAATACTTTTTTCCATGCATTCCGAATGGAGCAAATCCATCTGTGCACAAACCCAACCTCACATTTTTCGGCTCCTGTGCAAAATCTGGAAACTCTCTATCAAGATGTTTTCATGCCTCTGGGTCTGCAGGATGCCGCATCTCTCCAGAATTCACATCAGAACACTCCTCAGCATGCCATGTCATGTCTTTAGCAGTAGCACTAGACTGATATAACCTCTCCAAACGAGGAGTGATGGGAAGATAATACATTGACTTCCAAGCCTTCAACTGAACTTTCTTCCTACTTTTGGTACGACTAGATGGTTTGTAACGGGGGTGACCACACATTTTGCAATGATCCTCATCCTCATCCTCACCCCAAAACAACATACAACCATTTGTGCAACAATCAATCTTCTCAAATGGTAGACCCATATCCTTCAAAAGCATCTTGCTCTGATAGAAATTATCAGGCGCCGTGTTTTCTCTAGGTAGAGTATTTTTGAACAATTTAGCAAATTGATTGAACACTTTTTGACTCACCTTGCCTTCAGTTTTGATGTTCAGCATCTCAACATTGAATAACAGTTGCGTCTCAATATCAAAACCAGGAAAGAGCTTTTGATCAAATGTTTTAAGCATATCAAAAAACTTCTTTAAATGATAATTTGGTTCCTCCTCTATAGAAATTTCATTGAATTGACCTCGACCGCTCAAAACTGATTCTGCAATCATCATCCGGTATCGATCAGGTTCATCCTCCATATGTGGTTCGAATTGATTATAAGGAACATGACTTGAACCACCAACATCATAACTTTCACCACCGCTCTAACCAGTATTATAATAGGATTCTATTATACTGATGTCAATATTCCACCATTCTTCACCATGACATGTCCAATTGTAATAAAGGGGAACAAAACCGGACATCACAAGATGAGTTTTAACCTCATCAACACTCAGGAATCTCATATTTTTGCATCTTTTTTCTTTAAACGGACATCTAATATTACCCGTATAATCCTTACAATACGGATGTTGTTTTGCAAACTCAATAAACTCATCAATTTTATTGCAAAAGACAGGATTAATGTCACCTCTTATCTTTCAAGGTATTGAGTACATCCAACCACGATCTGGAAATTGTATCTGTTACAATTTAAAAGTAATATCACACGAGTTGTAAAATATTGGGCAGAGTTTCGACTAAAAATAGAGATATACAAATTTTTCCTTCACATAAATCAATTCATATATATCAAATAAACATATATATCACACACCCATCATCTAATAAACATATATATATTTCAATCATTATCTAATATTGTACCCAGAATTAAAACTATAAAATAAGACATTTAAACGGTTAAAAGTGTGAAAATGTACGGTGAAGTTGAAGGCAATGAGTAACAGAGTTGTTCAGTAGCTACGAACACTTCAACGCAATGTTCAACATCAATTATACACCAAGAATGGAGGAAAAATGTGTATAGTGTAGTATTTTTCGTGAGAGTGAAAGAAGAAAGAAGAGAAAAAAGTTTATGTCATAAAACAACAGAATTAACGACGGACACGCAAAGCCGTCGCTAATTTTGTTGTTTTGCGACGGAATGTCCGTTCCTAGAACTAAAATAAGTACGCGGGTCAATTATTGTTCACCAACCCACCTGCTAGAAAAAAACCGCGCGATTAACGACGGTATAGCTGGTTGTCGTTAATTCAAATTCAACTTTAACGACGGATGTCCGTCGTAAAATGTCTAAAAACTGCGGTGTTTATCTTGTCTGTCATAAATTTACGACGGATTGAAATTCCCATCGTTAAATAAGTCAATTGTCGTCCGTTTGATTACTCCCGTCGCAAATCCGTCGTAAATAGTGAAATTTGCGACGGATATTGCAGTCCATCGCAAATTCTTTTCGTTATTTCACCTGTTTTTTGTAGTGTAATTCTTTTAGTAGTGGCCTCATTAAGGAAAAAATAAAAAGTTGCAAATAAATTAATAACAACATCACTTTTATTAACTAAGCAGTAAAATTACATTTCGTTTGATTCAACCACCTACATTATTGCCACACCTCATAGAGCACGCATTTTATTCAAAGCCATTCACATGTGTTTAATAATTTTAAACATGTCCACCTCCGTATCCGCCACCATATCCGCCACTGTGACCGCCGCCATATCCACCACCGTATCCGCCACCGTAGTTGCCATGTCCACCACCGTATCCGCCACCATAGCCGCCATAAAGTTTTGCACCGTATCCACCTCCATGTCCACCATCATAGCCGCCGTAATGTCCACCACCGTATCCGCCTCCGTGGCCACTACCGTAGCCATAACCGTGGCCACCATATCCACCACCGTAGCTCCCATATCCATTGAGGACTTGCTTACCTGGTTTAGGAAGCAAAACATTTCACAACGTTAAATTTACCAAAACAACCATTTATTACTTGAATTTATATCTAAAATGTAATGATGATAGCTAGCTAAGAATAATTACTTGATGCGTCGACGGTAGTGGAAGTGTCAGCTGATACTTGTGTGGAGATGAGAACCACCATTGCTAACGAAAGCCCAAGCACAACTATTACTTTTGAACCCATTTTTTTAATGTGTTATTTTTCTTACGAGGGGCCTGTTGGATTTGCTTCTTATTTATAGATCATTTTCCAGCACAAAGACTGCAGGTCGAATTTAATTATTTCATACTTAGACGATGGAGCCAAGAATTTCATCTCATCTAAAAGTTAGTTATTTAAATGTGTAATCAATTTATTTATTTAATTTCCCTAATATTCCCCCATTACAATTTCATGTGCTGAATTCTCAATTTTCCCACTTGTACAGTTTAATATAGATGAAGTTGTTTTCAACAGGAATCAAACACAAGACTACAAAAAAGACGGGGTTTTACGGCGGAATATTTGCGACGGCCAAAATTCTGTCGCAAATTTCGTGTATTTGCGACGGATTTTGGTTAGCCGTCGGAAAAAATGTGAGTTTGCGACGGTTTTGTATAGCCGTCGCAAAAGTTAGTGTTTTGCGACGGGAATATCCATCGCAAAATCTAGGGCCCACCACCTTCGTTGTACATCGGCTATATTTGCGACGGATAAGCCATCGCAAATTTCAAAGTTGAAATTTGCGACGGTCCTTTCTGTCGCAAAACGACCAGTTTAAAAGTGACCGTTCGTGAAACGACTCATTTGACCGATTTGCGACGGAAACGTCCGTTGTAATTTTTAAATTCGATTTTGCGACGGACATGCCCGTCGCAAATCTGATCTTTTTTTGGGCATCTTTTCGGGAAACGGTGCGTTGACTGATTTGCGACGGACATGCCGTCGCAAATCTGACCCAGTTTTGCGTGACTTTTCAGGAAACGTCGAGTTTGACCGATTTACGACGGATTGTCCGTCGCAAATTTTTTATTTTCAAATTTGTGATGGATTAGTCGTCGCAAATACGCAAAAACGATGCCGTTTTGGAGTTTGCCGGTCGCAATTTGCGACGGACAGGTGTCCGTCGTAAATTTTTTTCCCCTTATATAAGCAGCCGCGATGCAGACGGAGAAATAGAGAGAAGAAGAAGAAGAAGAAGAAGAAGAAGAAGAAGAAGAAGAAGAAGAAGAAGAAGAAGAAGAAGAAGAAGAAGAAGAAGAAGAAGAAGAAGAAGAAGAAGAAGAAGAAGAAGAAGAAGAAGAAGAAGAAGAAGAAGAAGAAGAAGAAGAAGAAGAAGAAGAAGAAGAAGAAGAAGAAGAAGAAGAAGAAGAGGAAAAAGAGAGGAAAAGGAAGGAGAAGTCGGGTCCCATCGCTGTAGAGCCAATTCGTCCCCACCGAGTGCTCGTTTCGTCATCTTCTACAAATAAACCGTAAGTTTTTTTCATTTTTACCGTTTAAAATTTAATTTTAAAGCATGTTTAGAATTTTTTAAGTTTAGAATTGATTTTAGTTGAATTGTTTGAATTATATTGTTGTTTGATTTTAGTTATTAGTTGATTGATTTTAATTTAGTTGATCGAATTTAGTTGAGTAGCTAGTTTGAATTATATTATTTGTTTGATTTTAGTTTAATGATTTTAAAGAATATTAGTTGATTGATTTTTGTTTAGTTGATCGAATTTAGTTGAGTAGTTTGAATTATATTAGTTGCTTGATTTAAGTTTAATAATTTTACAATAATATTAGTTGATTGATTTTTGTTTAGTTGATCGAATTTAGTTGAGTAGCTAGTTTGAATTATATTAGTTGCTTGATTTTAGTTTAATGATTTTAAATAATATTAGTTGATTGATTTTAATTTAGTTATTCAAATTTAGTTGAGTAGCTAGTTTGAATTATATTAGTTGATTGATTTTAGTTTAATAATTTTAAATAATATTAGTTGGTTGATTTTAGTTTAGTTGAATAGTTTGAATTATATTAGTCGTTTGCTTTTAGTTTAGTGAAATTGAATTGAATAATATTATAAGTTGATCGAATTTAGTTGAGTAGTTTGAATTATATTAGTTGTTTGAATATTATGTTATGAGTATTTCATTGATTTTGAATAATATTATGTTAGGATAGTGGTTTGAAAATAATATTATATTTAGAATATTATGTTATGAGTATTTCATTGATTTTAATTTAATATTTTGAATAATATTATAAGTATTTCAAATAATATTCGTGAATTTTATTATAGATGAGCGGACAAGGCAGTGGCAGTGGCTGTGGCAGTCAGCCTCCGAGGGATGAGGAGTCGAGTCGAGAAGGGCGAGGAGGGAGGAGACTAGTAATCAGGTTTCCAAGTCCATCCTTAGCGGTGGATTCGACCCCACCGCTTACAGTTGGGGGCTAGTGTCCGATGCATGAAAATGGACATACTTCAAGGAGTTTAAGGTATTAATTTAATTTATTAATTCACTGTTTATTAATATCAAATATATAAACAGATATTTACATTTAAAGTGTAATTGCAGAAAGAATGTGTCTGGGCACCGGAGCACGATGACCAGATGTGGAAGAATTTCGAAAAATATGCGGCCGAGAGATACAGAGACGTCCTTTATAGAATGAGGGACAGATGGTACAAGCTTGAAGTGGCCACCGACATGGGGACTGACAGTGAAAAGCGGTCGATTTGGGACCAATTCCTCCAGTACTGGAATTCCCCTGAATTCAAAGAAAAGTCGGCGAAAAACAAGGCGAATCGGCGTAGTGACCCTGATGAAGAAGGGATGGCGAGGCAATGGAGCCGGTTCTCGGTCCATTTATGAGCACGCGTTGAGATTTGTAAGTTTCGTCTTTAATTCTGTAGTTTTTGAATTTTTATTATCTTTTCCTAATTTTTATGAGTGGTATTAATTTTTACAATCTTTTTTTTTCTAATTAGGCGGTGGAGCAAGGACGCGAGCCCTCTCATTTTGAGAGATTGCAGCTCGCCCACCCACTCGTCGAGGAGACTGGGAAGTCTACCTACGGCCGTACCACCGAGATCCACATAAGTATTATTTCAATATTAATAGTATTATTTTAATTTTTAATATTAAAAGTATTATTTTATATTTTTTGTTCAATTTATTTAATTTTTTGTATAATAATTTGCAGAGAAAGATGCTCGAGGACCTTACCTCTCAGCCTCAGCCTGAGGAAACAGCAGAGGGGTCGGGGTCGATGTCCCCCACACAACCTTTTGTTGACGTTCAAAATGAATTATACTTCAAGAACGTCAAGGCTAAAAAGGGGCGGTTCGCTGGATTGGGCAGCTTCGGAAAGAACTTTTTCCGACCTCATGGCTCGGGCTCATCCTCCTCTTAGTCTTCCATCGACTCTCATCCCAGTGAGGTCGAGAGGCAACTTGCCACGGTGGTGGAGCAGATGAAGAACATGCAGAGGCAGCAGCGAGAGAAGGAAGAGTATGAGAGGCAGCAGCGAGAGGCGCACGAAGCCAAGATGCAGTAGTATACAGCCGCCATGCAGGAGTGGTGGTGATTGTTCGCCTCTGATTTGTCATGAGCGCACATGCCTGCGCCACCGATACTGCCGATCCCGCCGACCCAGCCGTCGATGCCACCGATGCCGCCGATGCCCCCGATGCAGCAGCCGATTGTTAACCTGGGCGAGGATGAGGAGGAAGAGGAAGCCGGATTTAATTCCGACGAGTAGAAAAATTTAAATTTTAATAAATGTGAAATACAATTTTTTTTGTTTGAATTGATGTTACTTTTATTTAATTTTTTGTGAAGTACAATTTATTTACTTTTAGTTCGAAATAAATAATTTTACCAAAATAATAAAGATTAAATGGCCACAACATTTATAAAAACAAGTGAGAAACGAAAATGAATTAATTTGGTGAATTATGGAAAAACAATAAGTCAATTTGGATACATATACAATTAATTGCGTACAAATGAACGAATTATAAATTTAAGTGGGAGTCGAAACAAATAATTTTACCAAAATAATAAAAATTAAATGGCCACAACATTTATAAAAATAAGTGAGAAACGAAAATGAATTAATTTGGGGAATTATGGAAAAAAAATGAGTCAATTTGGATACATATACAATTAATTGCGTACAAATGAACGAATCATAAATTTAAGCGGAAGTCGAAATAAATAATTTTACCAAAATAATAAAAATTAAATGGCCACAATATTTAAAAAAAACAAGTGAGAAACGAAAATGAATTAATTTGGTGAATTATGAAAAAAAATGAGTCAATTTGGATATATATACAATTAATTGGGTACAAATGAACGAATTATAAATTTAATCGGGAGTCGAAATAAATAATTTTACCAAAATAATTAAAATTAAATGGCCACAACATTATAAAAACAAGTGAGAAACGAAAATGAATTAATTTGGTGAATTATGGAAAAAATGAATCAATTTGGATACATATACAATTAATTGTGTACAAATGAACGAATTATAAAATTACGCATTGTCGAAATAAATAATTTTACGAAATAAAAAAAAATAGTTGGGCAAAATATTTTTATAAACAAGTTAGATACGAAAATAAATTAATTTGGTGAATTAATTCTGCGACAGTTTTATCCGTCGTTAATTTGCGACGGACGGCAAAAATCCGTCTAAAAAATTAGCTACGACTGTTTTAGGAACGGACACGTGTTCGTCGCAAAATCCGTCGCAAAAACACTGTTTGCGACGGATTTTTCATCACAAATTCCGTCTCTAAACATTTTTTTTTTTTTTTTAGTGCAGGACGTATGAATGTGACCTTTTTGACTCTAATGACATGAGAGAACTGCACTTATCAAAAAATCTGAATTGGTAAAAGATATATAATTAATTCATTTATTTAATTTTCTCTGTATGCATGGTATCAAACTTATTTCAATATAAAAATTAATTTTCATCAAAGTTATCATTTTTTATAAATATTTCAATTCATTAATATCATAAATGTAGGTGTATTTTTGTATGTGTATGTGTAAAATATTGAACCGTGCAAAATAAAACTGTGAAATGTTTCACTACTAAATAATTCCTCGGTTTATTGTAACTATCGATGCTAATTTTTGTTTCAAATTAGTTGTTAATTTAATTGTTTCTCCACATATTTAGGTGATATGTTTATATGCAGGGTGTATGCAATGTTACATGCATAATTATTATATAGGTGTTGGCTGATTTTTTAAATTATATATGATATATATGTAATTAATTAACTATAGAGAAATATAGGGGAAAAATATTTTTTTAGGACTGACACTATATATATAGGGTAGTTGTGTTTTTAAGACAATATATTTGTGGGCTTGGAAAAGTAGAACAATAATTTTAAAAAGTTGTAATTCTAAGCGAGCCCGAATTAGATCTAATTGAGTCTGATTTCAAACTTTTCATCCCTGTAACGCCTCATCCTCTGCCACATCTTTTTTTATCTCTTAAAAAAATAAAAAAAATTGAATTTATGTTATAACATATATAAGATTTTCCCGTTTCCCCAAATCTTGATCACCTCTAAGAATCAAAAAATTAAAATGTATCAAATTATTATTCATACAAAAATTTTGAATTGTGAAAATAATATTTAAAGAAATTTTTATTACTATAAAATATGATTTTTTTTTTTTCTCTACAGGTTTAGTTTCATGTATATTAACTTTTATGAATATCACAGGTAGGTATGTTGATCTCATCTACTATTTTTATATAAATAAAAAAACATATTTGTGTTTCATAAACACACATTTCCTAATTTTGTAAGAAGACATTACGTACATAGTTGGTTTACCATTTAACATTAATGTGAACGAAGCCCAAGAACACCACGTCACGTTTAGGAGATATTTATAGATAAATTAGGTAGAATAATGAAATTAATGCAATTATACCACATGTGTAATTATAGCATACAATTATTAATTTTATTATGATGGGAGATATTTATAGATAAACAAGCTAGAATACAGAAATTAAATCTAATTGTACCAAATGTGCCAGTATAGCATACAACTTAATTTTATTAAGGAAAAGCAGTGGGTGCGGAAGAGAAGAAGAAATAAATGAATAGGCAAAAAGGATGAAAATAAAAAGTTGAGCGGACGATTTGCATGAAGTGAAACAGATGAGTTTTACGGATTTAAAACTTCAAACACTAGTTGCACTCAAATATTTATCTCAATTTATGACTAATTTTTTTGAAACACATGACCACTTAAATACATTTACACGCGTACGGTACATTATACTCCCCCATCCCGGAATATTTTATACGGGAAGAAGAGTAACAATAGTGCAAATGTCTGGTAGCATGAATGCAATAAAATATGGATTTGTTATTTTGTAAAGACCAAAAAATACAATATTCTTTTTCAGGCACTTTTTTTTTTTTTAATATGTCAAATTTTCTACTCGTCCGAAAATTCCAAAGATAAAATTATGAAAATTGCTAAATACACCTCCAAATTTCAGGAAAAAGAAATAGGAAAATTTAACGAGCAATAAATCCTTTGAAGCAGATTCTTCTATATTTGATACCACTTTATTGGATCATAAAACTCATCCCCCCCAACCCCCCCAACTTATGTTTGATCATTAATCCAACATATAGCTAATAGTTATTTAACCATCTCTAATTCTTACCTTACATAATAGAGATACACTAAAAGGTGCCTCCAAATAGCTTGCGGCATGTGTAGGTTCAGAATATATCCGGGAAAATTGTATTTTGGTCCCACAAGAATGAGTGCAAAATACTTTTGATACCTATGTGCGAAATTAGTCTTTTTTTTTTTTTTTTTTTGCAGTTTTGGTCCCATCTATTAATTCTTGGGACCAAAATTGCAAATGTATCATATTCTCTTGGGACCAAAACTGCAATCTATTCATTTTCTTGGGATCAAATATGCAATTTATCCAAGTCTCTTGGGACCAAAAGTGTCAAAAAAACAATGGAACTATAAGTGCCGAAAAAAGGACCAGTTTAAAATGAACACATTCTCCTGGGACCAAAAATGCAATTAATCCGAATATATCCTCATTAATGCAATTTCAATTGGTATAGATTCAGGTACACTTCAATTTAAAATTATATTCTTGATAGTTTCATTATATATGCCTAAATTATTAAATTGACGGTTTTCACTATTAAATTGGCATTTGTAACAATATATATAAATGAGGGGGGGGGGGGGTTGGTGTTAGGCGTGTGATAATTTAAGGACAATATGTTTTTACTTTGGCAAAAGTAGGCAAATAATTTTGTTTGGGCAAATGTAAGCATGTAAGTTTTGAATTTTTCGCAAATTTAGGTGTGTAGTTTAATTACTTTCACTAATTTAGGCCTGCCAACGTGAGAATAATGACCCACATATAAAAATATTCATGTTCAACTTTTATCAAATTGAAAACTTATTATTTTTAGATTGTCAACTCTCCCCCCTCCCTCCCCAACACTAAAAAAAAATATTATTTAAAGATGGTTTTTGCATCTCATTAACACGTTTTGCGACTAATTTGAGAAGAAATTTTATATGTCGGTAAAACAGGCGTAGCTAACATTAGCAATGAAAGTCAACCGTCTCAGAATTTAAGATGACCATTTTTCTTAGCTATTTTCTCGGGACAAGACCCGGATGGGTCGAAGGATTTAGCAACGGACAATTTATATTTCTAACTAATTTTTTTTTATAATTACTAAATTTAAAGACAGAAATTTTCATCTCAAATCTTTTTTTAATTTTTTTAGTTATATAATATAGCGGTGAAAAATTCTGTCACTGTATGCACCTACGTACAAATATTAGTTGTATCTCTTAACAATATTAGTCGACTAGTGTATTATTCTTGGCATGCATTAATATTAGTTTCAGTTTAGGAGTTTAAATCACAAATCGTACCATAAATTTTGGACAAAATAAATTTAGTCCCAAAATGAATTTTTTATCAGATTTAGTCTCAAATTCTCTGTCAAAGTCCATTTTTGGTCTCAAATCGTCCGGAAAATTCAATACAACGTAGTTTTGAAGTCTAAAATTGATGATTTTCGGCATAGGTGCTGATGTGGCATCAATATGTGTTAATTATATTTTATTCCTTTTATTTTATAATTTTATTACACATTATATATATATATATGTACATATATTAATTTTTTTAAAAAAATATTTCTATAAATTCTACCAATTATATATTTTATTTATAAAAAGTACTTCAAAACGATATTGTTTCGCTTTTTTCGGTCGATTTGGGACTAAAATTGGACCTTGAAATTTTCAGAGAAATTGGGACTAAATCTAATAAAAAATTAAAATTTTGACTATATATACTTGTTTTGTCACAAGCCTGTAGGACAATTTGTGATGTAATTTCTTTCAGTTTAGTATTATCTAAAGCAAAGAATTGTATTACTCATAATTTAGTATTATGCATTCAATGTAATAGTATCATTCATGATTTATAATCTACCGATAATGAAATCTCATTAGTGGGATTATCATTATTACTTATCATCTTTACATTACTTCTCATTGCTAGGACTCGGGGCTCATCTGTTGGCCATATCTTTCTACATATCTTTATGAAAATTTAGTAGCAATTAGGAGAAAATAATATATATGCTATTCAAATAAAGTGTAATGCAACCTATGACGTACATGTATGAAATATTACGTTTGCGTGCTTAAATATTAAAAATGCATGGATTTTTATACTCAGGTTATAGGTTTAGGCTTAGTTACTGACTTTGGATCGGAAATATTCAAGGGGGTGTCACAAAGATCCTTTGTATTTATAGTGATTCTTTGAAAATTATTATTTGGAGAAATAATATCTAAGAATATTATTTTGGTGGGCATTTTCACCTGTGTATATCTAATCACCTTGTTGCATGCAAGGATCAAGCATGACAACCGTAAATGTGTTGTCGTCTTCTTGTTGGTGTAGCTGTGACTCTTGTTCTTTGAACTCAGACTTCCTGATTTCATTCTTCCCTTTTAAGTCTCTTTATTTAAGCATCTTCAGATTGACTTTATTTATCCTGACATTATCTTATGTGCAACACTTGATATTAATGTCTGGTGTAACCTGACTCCTGCAAGATCCACATGGCTCAGCACTGATCCTATCAGAATTGTGCTCTTCACTCTGTACTTCCACATACCAGCTTAGATAGTCCAGTTTCATAAAGTGTACCTTCCACTTCGGGATTAACTTCGAGTTTGTGTCTCCATGATTTTTGACTTAACTTTGAGTTCCTCCTCAACTGAATGTAAAGTAAAATTTAACTATCCTGACTTCTATTACA
This sequence comes from Ballota nigra, assembly GCA_947034835.1. Classification (NCBI taxonomy): domain Eukaryota; kingdom Viridiplantae; phylum Streptophyta; class Magnoliopsida; order Lamiales; family Lamiaceae; genus Ballota; species Ballota nigra. The sequence continues at coordinate 98,551,154 of OX344721.1, forward strand.
GATTGCAATCCTGACCTATACTTAGACGTATCTTCTTTTCAAGAGTTTTGGAATCTAATCAAAACAATCTTTGTCCCAATATGTTGCAATTTCCCGGCAATTTTTGGACTAAAATCTTACAATTTTAGAAAACTTGGAAGTAAATCAATAAAGTTAATTTTTTCGGGACATAATTTTGTGAAAAAGTGTAAAGTTATAGGACAAAAAAATATCATATCCCAAGTTTTAGCGAAGAAAGGAGTGGGGAGGAGAGAGTTCACAGTCCATCTACTGCCAATGCATATGGAAATTATTTGTGGTGAACTGGAAATTTATAATTGATTGAGGGAAGCTAATTCTGAGTTATTATTGCTTGAGTTTGTTTTTAGGTTAAATGGCTTAATTTTATAAGATTTCATGCATTTATTTACACTAATTTGGCTAATTGTGTTTAATCGTCTTGAAAGATGGTGCGTTAACTATTTTGTAGGAAAATGAAGAATTTTTGAAGCAAAACATATCTCAAATATTTTGTGAAGTCATTTAAAAAATAAAGGGAAAATTACAAATTTAGTTCCATGAGAATTTCGCAATAACAATTTTTGTCCCACGTTCTTTTTTTGTCCCATTTTTTGCAAATTTAGTCCTTTACGTTAATTTTTGGGAACAAAGCTGTAATTTTTTGGGACTTAAACTGCAATTTATACATTTATTTTGGGACCAAAACTACACTTTTCTTGGAACCAAACAAAATATCAAAAAAAAAAAAAAAACCAATTTTGCAGACCACCTATTCACATGGTACCAAAAATGCAATTTACCCAAAGAATAAATCAACAAAGAGCAAAGACAAAAAAAAGATAGAAATAAAATGACAATTTATTTGGGCTCAGGTTACCTACAGTTCTACCATTTGTTTAAACATTCCACCCAAGAGTGTTGGAAAAAAAATTGCAGTTAACATGGGTGGTTTTTTGAAAACTAACAACGTCAATTAAAAATAGTACTATCACAATCTCTAATTAAAATAACCTTTTTGAAGGTAAACACAATAGTAAACAGTACTCCATAATTAAAACAACAAATTCGATATGACATGAATGAATGTAAAACATTGATTAACAAGTCAATTCAAACCATGTACTTAACATAAATACCGAAAGAAAAATATATAATTGTATGAAAATTATATCCTACTTTTCTTAATATCAATCAATCGACTCTGGTTTTCACTGAAACCATTTAGTAAATTGCAAACGATTTAAACAAACAAGTCATGCAAAGACAGCATATTGATCAGCGATTAGAGAGTACGAATCAATATCAACAATATAAATAATATACAATTAAAAGAAAAAAATTCAATGGGGAAAATTATGTTTTTAGGATATTATGGTATGAGTGTTTTGCAAAATTAGGACATTATATTTTTTTGGCTTGCAAAATTAAAACACTATCTTTATGGGCTTGCAAAATTAGAACACTACGAACTTGTAAAATTAGGACCCTATCTTTACAAATTTGCAAAACAAGAACACGATCTTTTTATGTTAGGCAAACTTAGGACAAATTTTATAAAATTCATGCCAAATAAAATCTGATTTATTTGGCCAAGTCAGCGTTGAGGTGGTGGACACATCATCATCAGGCCCCCATTTTACAAAATTGACCTAAATTTTAGAAACATAAAAGTTAATGTCCTAATTATGTAAATTTGTAAAGACAATGTCCTAATTTTGCAAGCACGTAAACACAATGTCCTAATTTTGTAAACACCAATGGGATAATGTTATAAAAAAATAAAAAAAAAATCCCCAGTTTGATATGCTGTTATAACTTTAAAACAATTTGTATTTATGTTAGGAATATATCTGCAATTATGGAGAAATAACAAGAACAAAAATAAAGAGCACATGATTTTTTTACCCAATTGGTCAAGGATTGACTATGTTGGGGGCGCTACCAAACCAGGAGATTTACTAATTTTGTGACAATATAATGAATTAAAAAGATATATATATATACCCTAAACTGGCCGTAACCCTAAAACTCATCATCCATAATCCAAAAACTCATCAAGCCGTGATCGGGGAAACGAATCCAACAATTTAAACCTAAATACTGATTGAAACAAAGAAACAAAACAAACTTTTGAATTTAGAAAACAAAATGTACATGTTGCATTTCGAACAACCGAGTAATTCTCTCATTAAGAAAATAAAAAAGTAGTGCAATGCAATAAATTCATAAGAATGTCACTTTTATTAACTAAGAAGTGAAATTACATTACGTTTGATTCAACAGACGTAAAATAGTAACCACCACCTACATTATTATATTGCCACACCTCATACAGCACGTATTTTATTCAAAGCCATTCACATATGTGTTTAATAATTTTATACATGTCCTCCTCCGTATCCGCCGCCATATCCGCCATCATGTCCACCACCGTATCCGCCACTGTGGCCGCCGCCATATCCACCATATCCCCCACCGTAGTTGCCATGTCCACCACCGTATCCACCACCATAGCCGCCATAAAGTTTTGCACCGTATCCACCTCCATGTCCACCATCATAGCCGCCGTAATGTCCACCACCGTATCCGCCTCCGTGGCCACTACCGTAGCCATAACCGTGGCCACCATATCCACCACCGTAGCTCCCATATCCATTGAGGACTTGCTCACCTGGATTAGGAAGCAAAACATTTCATAACGTTAAATTTACCAAAACAACCATTAATTACTTAAATTTATATCTAAAATGTAATGTAATGATGATTGCTAGCTAAGAATAATTACTTGATGCGTCGACGGTAGTGGAAGTGTCAGCTGATACTTGTGTGGAGATGAGAACCACCATTGCTAACGAAAGCCCAAGCACAACTATTACTTTTGAACCCATTTTTTTTAATGTGTTATTTTTCTTATGAGGGGCTTGTTGGATTTGCTTCTTATTTATAGATCATTTTCCAGCATAAAGACTGGTATCATGTCAATAACTAGAGTGTGAGTAGGTCGCAGGTCGAATTTAATTATTTCATACTTAGACGATGGCGCCGTAATTTTTTAAAGAATATAATCTAATATAAAAGTTAGTACTTTTTAAAGAAACATCTAATCAGTTAATTTATTTAATTTTCCTAATATTCTCCCTTTCTAATGGGCTGAATTCTCAATTTTCCCACTTATACAATTTAATATAGGTGGAGTTGTAATTAACGGGAATCAAACACATGAAAGAACTGCACTTATCTAAAAATCCGAATTGGTAAAAAGACATGTAATCAATTTATTTATTTAATTTTCCTTAAATTTTGTGTGCATGAGATCCAAGTCATTTTAAATTTAAAATAAAATGTCATCAATTAATGTTACCATTTTCTTTTCCAACAATTTCAATTCATTAATGTCATAAATTTTATATGACATATATGTAATTAAATAACTATCGAGAGTATAAGGGGAGAATATTTTTTAGAACCATAACTATAGGGTAGTTGTATTTTTAGCACAACGTGTTTGCGTGCTTGAAAAAGTAAGACAGTAATTTTAAAATGTTGTAAATGTAGGTGAGCCCAAATTTGGTCTGATTGGGTCTGACACGTATTCAAAATTCGCCACATCATTTTTTATCTCTTAAAAAAATAAAAAAAATTGAATTCGTGTTATTACATATATCAAGTTTTCCCCTTTCCCCAATTCTTTTTCACCTTTGAGAATCATAAAATCAAATTGTATCTAATTATTATTTATATAATAAAAATTTTGAAATGTGAAAATAATACTTATACAAAATCTTTGTTATAAAATATGAATTTTTCTCTGCAGATTTACTTTTATGTAAATTTACTTTTATGAATATTCCATGTAGTATGTTGATCTCATCTACTATTTTAATATAAATACAAGCACATATTTGTATCTCGTAAATAAACATATTCTAATTTTGTAAGTAGACATTACGTACATCGTTGGTTTAGCATTTAGCATTTATGTGACGAAGCATAAGAACCCCACATCACGTTTAGGAGATATTTATAGATAAATAATGAAATTAATGCAAATATACCACATGTTTAATTATAGCATACAATTATTAATTTTATAATAATGGGAGATATTTATAGATAAACAAGCTAGAATAAATAAATAAATCCAATTATACCAAATGTGTCATTATAGCATACAACTTAATTTTATTTGGAAAAGCAGTGGGTGAGGACGAGAAGAAGAAATAAATGAGTAGGCCAAAAGGATGGAAAAAAAAAAGCTGAACGGGCGATTTGCATGAAGTGAAACAGATAAGTTTCACGGATTTAAAAATTCATACACTAGACCACTTAAATTCATTTACACGCGTGCAGTATATTATTCTTCCCCCATCCCCGAATTTTTTTTACGGGAGACGAGTAAGTAATAATACTCAAATTGTGCAAATTTCTGCTAGCATAAATGCAAAAAAATATGGATTTGTTATTTTTTAAGACCAAAAAATGCAATATTCTATTTCTGGCACTTGATTTTGAAAATATGTCAAATTTTCTACTCGTCCAAAAATCCCAAAGATAAAATATTGAAAATTATTAAATACAACTCCAAATTTCAGGAAAAAGAAAAAGGAAAATTTTACGATCAATATATCCTTTGAAACAGATTCTATATATGATACCACTTTATTTGATCATAAACCTAGATCCTCCCTCAATTTATGTTTGATCATTAATGCAATATATAGCTAATAGTTATTTAACCATCTTTAATTCTTTTCTGACATAATAGAGATACACTAAAAGGGGTCTCCAAATATTTGCGGCATGTGTAGGTTTAGAATATATCCACATTTAATGTAATTCAATTGGTATATGAAAGGATTCCGCCTCATCTAAAACTTCGAACATGTAGAGAAGTTTGAAATTAATTCATTTGATAAGTTCTCTTACACTCTCCCTCGGTTATGTGTCCGGAACCCCATTATTCGGTATCTTGAGAGGATCCTAGGGAACACTATCTTCGCCCGAACTGAGGGAGGTACAATGATAGTGGAGGAACTCTATGGCCTATGGTGTCTGTTGAACAAGAAAAAGTATGATTTCGGGAGGGCATTCATCAAGCATTAGTTGGACATATCATACCCTGTCACCAACAAGAAGACGAGAGTCAGAGGTGGAGGTCTCATCTCTGCTACCATTCGACATATGGGGTATGATCCTCAGTCTGGAGCCCTCATCGGGAGGGATATCGACTTTGAGCATTTGGCCAAGTCTCTGATGCTTGACTGAAAGTTGGGGAAGTTGTGCTTGAAGTTCAATGATGGGAGGTTCTTTCATCTGTGATGAGAAGTTCTTTCCTCTGCCCGACCCGAAGCTTGTCACAGTCAAAGGGAAGAAAAATCTCAACTGGGGGATGGCCACGCCTGAGCACGCTAAGGTCATTGAGAAGTTTAGAAAAATGCTCGAGTCGGTGGGTCAATGGAAGGAGCCGCCAGTTAAAAGGCAAAGAGGAAAAGGATCAAGCTGAGCCTAGGAGGAACCGGAGGAAGAAGAAGAAGAGGAGCAGGACGAGGAGGAAAACGAAGAAGGAGACGAGATGGAGGAGGACGTACCTGAGACGTCTATGCATTATGGAGAGTGGATGTCGTCCCAGTTAGAGTGGACTGGACTAGTTTACCAAGTGTCTACCATGGAAGCGAATGTTCAGGGGATGCGCCAAGATATGACTCGGATGCAGGATGACGTCCGAGTGATTCGAGAAGGAAACGAGGACACCAGGAGGTGGATGGAGAGTCTGTTCATATCTCAAATGAGAGTAAACCACCCGATGTATCGACCCCCACTGCCTCCAGGGTAATGATCGTTTATGGAGACTGCCCCAATTTCTCACCTTCTCCTTGTTTCCTTTTTCCTTTTCCCATTTCATATTCATCATATGTAGTTGTGTACTTATTGTGGCAAATTTGAGTGTTTATTGTTGAACTATGTGATTATTGGATGATTTCATGCTTATTAACTTCCCTGATTGCTTATTTATTGCTTATCTTTGAGTGTGAATTTATAAGTGAATGATTGTGGGATTTAGTTAAGTACTAGAAAGTGTTTGTGTTGTGAGTAGAGTGGATTTGAAAGGAAAGTCGTGCACTTACGATTTTTTCCTTTATATTATTTGTGTGGTAATAGATATTAATTGCTAGGTCTAGGCATGGATGTGAAAGACCATGAGATTTGAGCCTAAAACGAGATTAAAATTCATTAAGTTGATCTCATTCATTGTGAGTGAATCTTCACCTTAGAGGTGCTAGAACTTGTGGGTACCCTCTCTTCTTAATTGTGTCTTTGTATGAAATACTGAAAGTGATCAAAGGCCATTTTTGTATTATTTAAGTCACTTTAGCCAAAAATTCCCAACCAACGACATTAATCCCTAGTTAGCCTGTTAGAGCTTGAGCCTATTCTTTTACTAGCACATTTGAGGTTATCCAATTTCTAAAACTCTTCTGACCAAATTTGAGTGGGGAATAGGAAAAGTCGTAAGTGAAAGGGGTGGAGTTGGTCGATGCAAATAATTGTGTGGTTGAGTAAGTACAAAAAAAAGGGTAGTGGGAATTTGTGAGTAGTGGTAAAGAAAGAAAAGTGTGAAAATGAGCAAATGAAAATTTGAGCCCATACATAGAAAGCAAAGGAAAAGAAAATAGGACAAGAATTGAAAAAAAGGAAGAAGGAATGAAGATAAGAAAAGTTAAGGTGTTGAAGTTAGGGGGAATTGAAAGTAAATTGTAAGGTGATACAAGCAATGTTTTGTTTCCTGAATTGAAATACTGAAGCTATGATTTTTATTCTCCATTAACTTGAGTCAGTTTTTCCTATACTTTTACCCCACCTGTCCAAATTGTCTTCCATTACACCCTAGTACAAGTCCTTTTTTATTCGACATGAATTCTTGTATGTGATCGAAGTTGAGAGTATTTACAAGCATATGGTCACTGATTTGTGTGAATGATTATTTTAGTGTCCCTAGTTATTGATAAACACTTGTGAGGGAAAGAAACACACCACCGCGAGCACATCCATGTCTTGATTTGGTGATTTTTATTAATTACCCATGAATAGGAGAAATGGGGAGGAGTTTGTGTGCGGGTGACCGATCTTTGAAATTTGAAAACAATTACTTGCATAATTTGGTACTTTGATTCATTTCTAACAATTGCACTCTACTTATTATTTCATTGCTTGAGGACAAGCTATATTGTAAGTTTAGGGGGGTTGATTAGACATAAAATTGTGATATTTTGATGCTCATTTAGGCCACATTATTAGTGATTTTGGTGAGATTTTAGAGTTATTTGTGTACTGTTTTTATAAACTCGTCAATTTGTCTCTTTAGTGTGCATGAGAGGAAAAATAGCGAAAAACGGAGCTCGTATGACTTTGAATCGACTAAAACAAACTCCCGATTGAGAAGATATGAAGGTTTTTTTGAAAAGTATTAGTTCAGGAGAAAAGAAGTACTAAAGACCAAGAGCTGGCCGTAGGCGCTCGACCAGGGAAGGTGGTCGAGCAGGAGCCGCTCGACCAAAGGTGGTCGAGCGCCATTGTGGTGCGAGAGAAAAAGAGCGCTCGACCAGGGCCTTTGGTCGAGTGCGATTTTTTATGAAGAAGAAGTGCCAATGCGAGCTTAACCGGACCGCTCGACCAGGTAGCGTGGTCGAGCGGATCCGAGTACAGATTTTCGAAATCATATAAATTTGATTGAAAATCTTATTTTTAGATATCACAACACGATTTTTCCGAGAGAAGAAGCTTAGAACATACCTAGGATGCTTTTGAAGGCTTAGGAGAGATGATTAGACGGATTACAACACCACAAGAAACACAAGATGATCTTTACTTTCACGGTTTATTTTTGTTCATTGGTATTAATTGTTTAAAGATTGTTTGAGATTTATTTCTTTATTAATTACAGACGTAGAGTGCAATTTTTGGATTCTTAATTGGAATTGAATTCCATAGTTCGTAATATGTTCTTGAATTTAATTATGTCTTTGATTATCATAGTTATTACTTTTGAATCGGTCAGCAACATGATCGGCTAAATTCGTGTACGCTTAGGGTAGGAAAAACTCGTAGAAATTAGGATTTTGGTAGGCGATTATGATAATCCATGGTGTGATGAGTTTTATTACTCTTAATTATTAAATATTTCTAACAAATTCTAGAATAATCATATAATTAAGTACGAAAATTGTTAAGGAGTGGACGACTAAATCACTCTTTTTCAACGAATAGGCTTTATAAGAGGGTTTTTGAAGGGGTTTGTAATTAACCGGTTTATCTAGGGAGGACTGTCGAATCACCTTAGCTGAATTAGGGCCTTAGTAATTAAGCACAACTCATATAATTTAATTAGTGGGTTAGTGAGGTTAAGTTTAGTAAGAGTCAAATATTGGAGTAAGTATCTGAGCTTTTACTTTTACAATTCTTAGTGTGGAATTAGGGGAGATGATTGCCTAGTTTTAAGCACACTTAGGATTTTACTTTGAACACCACGATTAACTTAGTTGTCGTACCAACTCCATTAGCATCCATAGGGATTCCTATCCAAAGCATTGTTCCTCTTAATTACACTTTAATCGAAGTTAGTATAAATTTTTTCCTTGATTGCTTGCCAGTAGTATTTTAGAATTGGATTTTAAATATTAGTTGTTATACCCTAATCGCATTCATATTACCTACGACACATAGATTTCCAGGGATTTACACGCATACTAATCCTCCTATGGGTTCGATACTACTTGGTCTTATACTTGTCTATGCTACAATGATCATATACTCTTGTGGGGTAACTGCTAGTTGAAAACTAGTATTTTACGGTTTCTCGTGGCGACGCGGTCATCCTCTCGACTCCCCCCTCTCGCTCATCAGTCATCTCGCGCGAGCTCTCTGCGCCAGCGCCTAAAACAGAAGGGCAAAGAGCTGCTCGCGGTTCCTCTCAGCGGCCCGTTCGCTCGCTCATCAATCCGGTCTGCTCCGACGAACGTCGATCGGTGACCACGATCTGTAAGATTTATGGTGCATTTTATGGTGATTTTTTTATATTAAAAAAAAGGCAGCGGGGAACGGGGAATCCTCGCAGGGACGGATTCCCCGGCGAGGCGGGGAATGGGGACATCATTTTTCCCGTGAAGTTCGCGAGGACGGGGATTCCCCGCGACTTCGGGGATGGCGATTAGCCCCCCGGCTGGGCCCTATCCTGTTGCCAAGCCTACAAAGATATTAGTTATTTTAACTGAAAAGTATTAGTTTTAGAGGATATTAGATGTATGCATTAAAGGATATTAGTTGTTTTCACTGAAGGGTATTAGCTGAAGGGTACGAAGAGTATTAGTTGATTAAACTATAGGGTATTAGTGGTTATACTAAAAAGTATTACAAAGTGGTATATGTGAACCAATTTCACTCTATACATACTCATAATTTTTTGTAGAAAAGAGATTATGTAGATTAATTATTTCGATGAAAGATTATATAGACATATAACAATTAATATATCAATATATTATATTAGCAAACCACCAGATACATATAAACATTAAACAATTAAATGGTATTAGTGGATATAAGAAATTAAATTTGCAAATTGGTTTATGTATGAACTAGTTTCATTCTATACATATTCTTAATTTATTTTTTTTATAGAAGAAAGTGATTATCTAGATTAATTATTTCGGAGAAAGAATGTAGTAGACATATAAAAATTAATATATAAATGGTAAACCATCAAATACATATGAGCATATCTATCATATTTGAATAAGTTTGAGAGGTATCTTTGTGTTAATTAATTAAAATACATACAATGCATAAGTTAATGCACTTTGTCATCTACAAAGAAAGGAATGAATAAAATCTCCAACGAACTCTATATTCCTCAATATTTTTGCCTCTAGATTTAGGATAATAATATGAACAATGCATTACAATTGAAGACAGAGCAAAGCTCTATATGGACTGCCCTAACACAAGAATGGATATAAATTTAGGGTTTTGAACATCAAAAATAGATTAAATCTGGAGGATACTGAATAATGTTAGTTATTCATTTATAAAAATATATGTGAAATGCATACGTTCTAAAATTGCATAATTATTTTAATGCATGCATTTATCTCAATATTACTAAAATAAATCTTAAAAAATTAATATATACGAGTAACCGTATGAAATGAGAGACTTCATAGATAAATTTTTAAATTGAAAGAAAAAAGAATTGAAAAGGTTCTCATTGATAATTTTACAAATGTTTCGTTCAAAACTACACTTGAAGAAATATTGTGGACAATCTGAATTATTTGATGGACAGAATCATACTTGCACCTACATTAGAATAACTTGAAATGTTATGGTGTGTCAAATCATAATTTCAATTTGAAAGTTGAGATTTCATTTATGTTACTCAGAAATATAGATCATTCAAGAGGATTGTGCAACAGAACTAGATTGGCTCTAATAAGAGTAGGTGACAATGTTCTAGAAGGTACATACATAACTAGAAGCAATTTAGATGAGATGGTGTCTATCCCTAAACTTTCACTGACTCCATTTGACCCGAGACTTCCGTTCAAGTTTCAGAAGACACCGTTCACATTAGTTGTCACATATGAAATGTCAATAAGAGTCAAATGACAATCACTTGCTAATGTTGTCATATTTTTTAATAATCAGTTTTTAGTCACAGTCAGTCTTACGTGGATATTTTGAGAGTCACTAATCACAATAGTTTAAAGATTTTGATGTGTGGTGACTGGCGATGAATGTTCATCGAAAATGAAAAAAAGTGATATTTAGAGAAGTGTTTCGAAATCTATAGTCCTTTCAAAAATTTTTACATCCTGAATTCATAATTATTACAAATATTTCTTACGGTGTAAGTCATAAAAAAATATACGGTGAAATACAAATAATATTAAGATTGTCATTTACAAATAAAATATAATATTTATTACACTTTGTTTTCACAAAAGTTTCTCGACATTTGCATTGTGTTCTCTTTTGAAAAAAAATCTTCAAATAAAAAAATAATAATATTATCTATTTGAAATGAAAAATACTTTAATAAGAATACTAATAAACACTTAAACCTAAACAAACAGACTACAATATAAATTGAGGACCCATAAATTAATTATACAATTATGGTCGTGCATCGTACATGTTCAGTTACTAGTTTTTGATATTGAAAAAAAACACCTACAATAACGGGTTAAATAGAAAGGACCACGGGTTTCCACTTTTGTCATAGGAATTTACGACAAGGGGGATTCTCCGTTGTCTTAGGTGTTTCACCGTTGTTGATCAACTCGTTGTAGCTCCAAACTTTTGACAACGGTGGACGCCCGCTGTCGTAAAACTTCACGACAACGGGTTTATGAATTTATAACAACAGTGGAAATCCGTTGTTGCAAATGCTTAAGACAACGATTTTATATAGTTATCACAGCAGGGAATCCGCGCTGTCTTAAGTGTTTAAGACAACTGGGTAACAATCGTTGTCAAAAGTTTGGAGCTACGACAACGAGCCCATCAACAACGGTGGAAAAACATCTACGACAACGGGGAGCCCTTTTTCTGGCATAATGAGTGGGCATTTTCGTCAGTATATATCTAATCACCATGCTGCATATCAGCTACTTTTCCATAGTCTGCAAGGATCAAGCGTCACAACCGTAAATGTGTTGTCGCCTTCTCATTGGTGTAGCTCAAGGTTAGGTGTGACCCTTGTTCCTTGAACTCAGACTTTCTGATTTCTTTCTTCGCTTTTAAGTCTCTTTATTTAAGAATCTTCAGATTGCCTTTATTTATCATGACATTCTCTTATGTACAACACTTGATATTAATTTCAATTTTCCCAAATGTCTGGTGTGACATGACTCCTACAAGATTCACATGGCTTAGCACTGATCCTATTAGGATTGTGCTCTACACTGAGTACTTCCACTTTCATAAAGTGTACCTTCCACTTTGGGATTAACTTCGAGTTTGTGTGTCCATGATTTTTTACTTAAGTTGAGTTCCCCTCAACTGAATGTAGAGTAAAATCTATCCATCCTAACTTCTATTACAAACTGCATCCTGACCTATATTCAGACGTATCTTCTTTTTTAGAGTTTTGGGATCTCATCAAAATAAACATTGTCCCAATATGTTGCAGTTTCCCGGCAAATTTTGGACTAAAATCTTACAATTTTAGAAAAATTGGAAGTAAATCAATGAAGTTAATTTTTTCGGGACATTTTGTGGAAAAGTGAAATGTTATAGGACAAAAATATATTATATCCCAAGTTTTGGTGAAGAGAAGTGGGGAGGAGAGTTCGCAGTCCATCTACCGCCGATGCATCTCCTATGGAAAATATTTGATGGTGAACAGGAATATATATTAGATTGAGGGATGCTGATTCGAGTGATTATTGCTTGAGTATTTTTAGTTAAAATTGCTTAATATTTTAAGATTTCATGCATTTATTTACACTAATATAATTAATTATGTTTAATTGTCTAAAAAGATGGTGTGTTAATTATTTTTGTAAAAAATGAAGAATTTTTAAAGCAAAACATATCTCAAATATTTTGTGAAGTCATTTAAAAAATAAATCAACAAAAAGAAAAGACGGGAAAATGATAGAAGTTAAATGACAATTTATTTGGGCTCAGAGATTTAAACCAAAATCGTCCGGTAACTTTTTACCTTTATTGAAATGGTCTTGTATCTATTTGTTTTATTGATTTAATTAGTCTTGTATGTTTTCAAAATTCGCCAATTTCGTCCTAATTGGCCGGAAAAGACATATAACTATGTTGTTTAGGTCACGTGCATGCCACATGATCGCATTTTCCGGTGAGAATGTATGATGTGACATTATTATACGACGTGGCACGCTGAGTGGGAAATTTTGCCAATTAAAATAATAATAATAAGTTAAATATTTCAACTTATTTATTTGAATAAAAATTAATATAAAATAAAACAGTTAAAATAAATTTAAAATTTAAAATCCTTAGAAATTAGATTAGAAGTTAAAACCAAAGAAATGAAAAAAATAGTGTTAGGAAAGTGGAAAAAAATCATGTGTTTTTCTGTAGAAAGTGGAAATTAGCGTTACAAAAAATTGACAGAGGTTTTTCAGCGGTTTACCGCATAAATCGGAATTCCCGGAGAATGACTCTGTGTTTTGATTAAGGAAGAGAATTGATTCGGAGATTGGGCCGGTCAAATTGTTGAACGAGAGATCTACGGTGACGTTTGTGGGTATTTTGGAAGCGAATTCCGGCGGGATTTGGCCGGAGAGTCTATTGTAGGAAACATTTAGATATGATAAATTAGCGCCGCCGAAGCCCGGCGACAGTGACCCGTTGATCAAATTGGAAGACAGATCGAGGAATTCAATCGAATTGACCAGTTTAGGAAGTGGTTCAGAGAAGTAATTATTCTTCAACGAAACTACGGTTAAATTCGGAAGGGCAGAGAAGCTTTCCGGCAGGGTTCCGGCGAGGGCATCGTCGGAGAGGTTGAGAAGACGGAGGCTTCCGGCGAGGTATTCCGGGATTTCGCCTGAGATCAAATTGTTGGAGAAATCGAGTAATGCTAATTTACAACCAAGTTTAGATAACACTAATTTACAAGAATTTTTTTGTAAATGTTTCCACTTTTCTAACGCTAATTTTTTCATTTCTTTGGTTTTAACATCTAATCTAATTTCTAAGGATTTTAAATTTATTTTAACTGTTTTACTTTATATTAATTTTTATTCAAATAAAGGAGTTGGAATATTTAACTTATTATTATTATTATTATTATTATTATTTTAATTGACAAATTTTCCACTCAGAGTGCCACGTCGTAAAATAATGCTACATCATACATTCTCCCTGGAAAACGCGATCACGTGGCCTGCACGTGACCGAAATGACACAGTTTTATGCATTTTCCGGCCAACTAGGATGAAATTGACGAATTTTGAAAACATACATGACTAAATCAATAAAGCAAATAGATAGAGGACCATATCAATAAAGGTAAAAAGTTACAGGACGATTTTGATTTAAATCCCCTCAGGTTACCTACAGTCCTATTATTTTGTTAATGTACTCCACCCAAAAAGTGTTGGGAAAAAAATTGCAGTAACATGGGTGCTTTTTTTTTTTTTCAAAACTAACAACTTCAATTAAAAATAGTATTATGACAACCTCTAATTAAAATAACCTTTTGAAAGTAAACACAATAGCTAACAGTACTCCATAATTAAAACATTCGATATGATACGAATGAAAGTAAAAACATTGATTAAAAAGTCAATCAAACCCTGTATTTAACATAAATACCATAAGAAATCCTTCCTAAATACTCCCTCCGTCCCGGGTATTTGTTCACACTTGTCTTATATGGACGTCCCGGAAATTTGTTCACACCCCCAAAAAGAAAATAACTCTCTCTCACAAAAGTCAATAAATATAAAATTGTCATTATTTTATTCAACCCCACACTCACATACTCTCATTTTTCTTAAAAAAAAGTGTCAAACCATAGTGTGAACAAATACCCGAGACGGAGGGAGTATCAATCAAACCCTGTATTTAATATCAATCAACCGACTCTGGTTTTCACTGAAATCATTTAGTGTATTGATCAGCGTTTAGAGAGTGCGAATCAAATATCAACAATATAAATAATATACAATCAATTCAAAGGAAAATTTTCAATGGGGAAGTTAAGGATTTAGGACATTATATATCTTAACGGTGTTTTGCAAAATTAGAATACTATATTTTTTGGCTTGTAAAATTAAAACACTATCTTTATGAGTTTGCAAAATTAGAACACTACGGACTTGTAAAATTATGACATAACTTTACAAAATTGCAAAACAAGTACACCATCTTTTTATGTTGGGCAAATTTAGGACAAATTTTAAAAATTAGTGCCAAATAAAACCTGATTTATCTGGTCAAATCAGTATTGAGGAGGAGGACACATCACCATCAGGCTTTATATAGCCCCCATTTTAAAAAATTGACCTAAAATTTTCAAACATAAAAGATAGTGTCCTAATTATGTAAATTTGCAAAGATAATGTGCTAATTTTTCAAGTCAGTAAAGACAATGTCTTGATTTCGCAAACACCTATAGGATAATGTCATAAAAAATAATTTTCCCCAGTTTAATATGCCGTCATAACTTTAAAACAACTTGTATTTATGTTAGGAATAGATCTGCAACTACGGAGAAATAACAAGAATAAAAAAAAAATCGATTTATTTACCCGGTTGGTCAAGGATTGACTACGTCTAGGTGCACTATCAAATCAGGAGATTTACTAATTTTTTTGACAATTCGATTACAATGGTTAAAGGGATATATATATATATATATATATATATATATATATATATATATATATTCGAAACTGGGCCACAATCCTAAAGCCCATCAAACTCGATCGAGATCTCCTTTAAAGGTGTAAATTAAAATTCATAATCCAAAAGCTCATCAGGCCGTGATGGGGGACGTGAATCCAACAATTTAACCCTAATTGGTGATTGCAACAAAGAAACAAAACAAACTTATGAATTTAGAAAACAAAGACAATTTATGTACACGTTGCATTTCGAACACCCGAGTAATTCTCTCATTAAGATGTAGCTGCAATGCAATTAATTTATAACAAGATCACTATTATTAACTAAGTAGTGAAATTACATTTGGTTTGATTCAACCACCTACATTATTGCCACACCTCTTGCAGCACGCATTTTATTCAAAGCCATATCCGCTTCTGCTTAATAATTTTAAACATGTCCACCTCCGTATCCGCCACTGTGGCCGCCGCCATATCCACCACCGTATCCGCCACCGTAGTTGCCATGTCCACCACCGTATCCGCCACCATAGCCGCCATAAAGTTTTGCACCGTATCCACCTCCATGTCCACCATCATAGCCGCCGTAATGTCCACCACCGTATCCGCCACCGTGGCCGCCATATCCACCACCGTAGCTCCCATATCCATCGAGGACTTGCTCACCTGGATTACGAAGCAAATACGGATTATATATTATACCATGCACAAACAATGAAATCATTTATTTTCTAATAAAATTTCTTGAAACATTTCAAAACGTTTTACCAAACCAACCATTGATTACTTAAATTATAAATTAGAGATAATTTATATCTAAAATGTAATGATGATAGCTAGCCAAGAATAATTACTTGATGTGTCGACAGTAGTGGAAGTGTCAGCTGATACTTGTGTGGAGATGAGAACCACCATTGCAAAGAAAAACCCAAGCATGAATGTTACTTTGGAACCCATTTTTCTGAATGTGATTTTTTTTACGAGGAGCTTGTTAGACTTGCTTCTTATTTATAGGTCATTTTCTAGCACAAAGACTGGTATCATGTCAATTGGTAGAGTGTGAGTTGGTCCAAGGTCGAATTTAATTATTTCATACTTAGACGGTGTAGCCATACTTTTTTTTAAAGAATTTTATCTCATCTAAATGTTCGTACTTTAGAAGAAACATGTAATCAGTTTATTTATTTAATTTCTATAAGAAAGATAATTTGTAGTTGATAATATTGATTTACAAAAGTGCCTCATAAATAGAGGATTGATACAAGAGTTAGTCAACGAAAAGATACAACAATCATATCCTAAAATAACGTCAATCAATTTCACAAATCAAGGAATATAGTTAGGAAGACTATTTCCTAATACGCCCCCGCAAAATTGACGTGCCATCAGCCACAGCAATTTTGGAACGAAGAAGACGGAAACGTGCACGAGCAAGAGGCTTGGTAAGAAGATCAGCTAACTGATCCGGGGTATTCACATAGGAGATTGTAAGTTTTCCTTTGGAGACCAAATCACGAACAAAGTGTAAATCGATTGCAATATGCTTCATGCGAGAGTGTTGGACCGGGTTCAAAGCAAGGCGAGTAGCGCCCATATTATCACAAAGAACACGAGGAGTGGCCTGTGGTGTAAAGCCAAGCTCACCAAAGAGGTGATGGAGCCAGCAGACTTCCGAGGCAGCTGCTGCAAGGGCGTGGTACTCTGCCTCTATAGATGAACGGGCCACGCCATGCTGCTTGCGGGACCTCCACGAGATAGGGTTATTACCCAGAAAAATAATGTAGGCAGAGGTCGATTTTCCGTCCAATAAATCACCCCCGAAATCAGAATCCGTGTAGGCTGTAAGCCTCAAGGACGATGATCGACGCAAGAGGAGGCCCTGATGGATGGAGCCCTTGAGATATCGAAGAAGGCGTTTAACGGCTTCCCAGTGACAGGCAAGTGGAGCAGACATGTGCTGAGCCAGCTTGTTCACGGTGAAAGCAATATCAGGGCGCGTCAAAGTGAGGTACTGTAAGCCTTCAATAGCACTACGGTAGTCTGTCGCATTGGTTAAACCAGTAATGGACGGATATTTGGAAGATATGGGTGTGGAAACTGGCTTCGCACCATCCATTTTAAATTTCCGAAGCAAATCGACTGTATATTTGTGTTGGGAGAGAAAGAGACCCTCCTGACAATGGGCCACCTCTACACCCAGAAAATAGGTAAGAGGACCTAAATCTTTGACAATGAAGAACTTCGTGAGATGCTTTGTGACGTCGGCGATCACAGACGAACAAGAACCCGTAATGATAAGGTCGTCGACATAAGCCAAGATAAAGATACGAATAGCAGCGCGTGTGTAAATGAAGAGGGAATAGTCGGTCACAGACTGAACAAATCCAAAATTGAGAAGAGCAGAGCTCAGGGCGTTGTACCATGCACGGGGGGCTTGGCGAAGACCATAAAGAGTTCGATGCAGAACACAAACACTGGACGGGGCAGTAGAGTCAATGAAGCTAGGTGGCTGAGACATATAAACCGGATAGTCCAACTTGCCATGCAGAAATGCATTACTAACATCGAGCTGACGAAGATCCCAGTTGAATTGAAGAGCAAGTGAAAGAACGGTTCGAATTGTAGCCGGTTTATCCACCGGACTGAACGTCTTGCGAAAATCAATACCCGGACGTTGTTGAAATCCCTTTGCCACAAGACGGGCTTTGTATTTATCAATCGAACCATCCGGATTGCGCTTAATCCGAAACACCCATTTGCAACCAATGACGTTGCTCCGAAAGGGGGCCTGAACGAGATCCCAAGTACCAAATCGTTGCAGTGCGGTGAACTCTTCAGCCATAGCAGCACGCCAACGAGGCGAGGCGAGAGCCTGCTTGACGGTAGTAGGTTCATCGTCCACGGGTAACGGATGTTTAGTGGTATTATTGAGCTGCTTAGGCTTGAAAATGTTATTAAGGCTACGAGTACGCATGGCGTGGGTTCGAGGAACATCAGGAACAGGAGCAGGAGCACCGGACCCAGAGGAGGAGTCGCGGGAGCTAGGGGATGACTGGCCGTCTGGTGCAGGATTTGATGAAGGCGGTAATGGTGTGGTAGAGTCCGAAGGTGACATCGGAGACGGGGATGCTGGGCGAGGAATATGAGCTGGTGATGGCAGGACAGATAATGTGACTGGTGAAGAAGGAGCATCATCGTGGTGAGCAGATGCGGCAGGTAGGCCTGGAAAAATTTCCTCAAAGAAATGAACGTGGCGAGACACGTAAATCTGACCTGAGACTGGTTCGTAACACCTATACGCATTTTGGGAAGTGGAGTACCCAATAAATATGCAAGGAAGAGATGGCGGTGTGAGCTTCCCAGGCAAATATGGACGAAGCCATAGGAAACAACGACAACCAAAAATTCTCAACTTCGTGTAATTTGGATCATAGCCAAAAAGTGCATGAAACGGGCTTGATTTAGCCAATGTGGAAGCAGGCATGCGGTTTATCAAGTACACGACTGTTTGAATTGCAAAAGACCAAAAAGACGGCGGCAACGAAGCGGTATGCAATATGGCACGACTTACTTCCAAAATATGGCGATTACGACGCTCGACCATACCGTTCTGCTGAGGGGTATGCGGAGCTGTGGTCAACCAAGAAATACCATGCTGCACAAAAAATGAACGCAAAGCCACAAATTCACCCCCATTATCCGAATAAACATTTTTAATAGAGTGGCCAAATTGACGTTCAACCAACGAGCGGTACTGAGCAAAAATAACCGCAACTTGCGATTTAGTATTCATAGGAAAAACCCAACTGTAACGAGTAAATAAATCGACCACAAGCAGAAAGTATTTCGACCCATCAACAGATATAGTGGGCGCAGGACCCCATACATCAACATAGATAAAATGCAATGGATGCAAAGCACGAAATGAGAAAGTATAAAACGGTAAACGATGGCATTTGCTCAGCTGGCAAGAAACACAATGTTTGTCCAAAACTGACTTGTCCTTAACAGGTAAATTAAATGTACTGATAATAAAAGAGCTTGTATCACTGGACGGATGCCCAAGACGAGCATGCCAGTGAGACGGAGAAGCCCGAACACCAATAGAAGCAGCCAATTTATTGGAAGAAACAGCAAGAGCAGGTGGAACCAAGCGATAAACACCATCTTCGCAAGGACCTTTAAGAAGACGCGCCCCCTTGGCGAGATCCTTAATAAGATAAGACGAGGGAAAAAATTCCAGCGAGACATTGTTAGCTTTAGTAAATTTGCTAACCGAGAGCAGGTTTTGCCGTGCAGACGGGACACACAGAACATCATTTAAGACAAATGTACGTGTAGGAAACTTTAATTCAGATTTACCAGTATGAGTGATAGGAAGACCCGAGCCATCGGCGATGTGAACCTCATCTGTGCCATCATATTCTGAGTGAATCGACATGTTGCCAAGATCGGATGTGAGATTATGAGACGCACCCGAATCTAGGAGCCATGGATGTAAAGGGGAGTTCGAAGTCGAATTGGCATAGTTTTCCATGCTGGGACGCGGCAACAGGTGGTTGCAATATGGCCTGGAGTATCATAAAGTTGGCAAACGACAGGTCGAGAATTAGAATAATTAGGATTACCTGAGTTATGACCCATGTTGCCAGAGGGGTTGCCACGATTCTGGTTGGACCCAGAAGTACCAGAATTCTGACCACGAGAGTTATTCCCACCAGACCGGGAACCACGATTGTAGTTGTTAGTACCCCGATAATTGTTGCGAAAGAAATTGTGATTGCCCCGATTTGAGTTGTTGCCCCGGTATGTGGAGGCTGCATTAGCAGTAGCAAGTAACTGACGTTGCAATTCTTCTTGATGTTTGATGGCGAGTTCGTGTTCGAAGAGGAGATCATGAAGCTCTTCAAACCGAAATGGGGTTTCACGGGTACGGATAGAACCGACAATGGAAGCATATTCCGGACCCAGTCCATTTACAACAAATAGAGTGAGATCGTCAGCACTCACAGGCTCATCAATGAGAGCAAGTTCGTCAGCCTTCGCCTTCACTAACGCATATATTCCGTAATGGAACGATCTTTGATTTGCAGCCTGTATAATTCGCTCTTCAACTGGTTCACGCGAGAGCGAGATTTTCCGGTGCACAGACGGGAAATTGTTGTCCAAGCATCAAAGGACGTCTCCTGGAGAGAGACAACCGGTAAGACATCAGCCGAGAGGGAGCCGATGATGGCAGCCAAGAGGAGTTGATCTTGGTGAATCCAGTGTGCGACGTCGTCAGCGTTGGAACCATCGGGACGAAGCACTGGGCAGACGGACGTACCGTCGATATAACCAATAAGGTTATGGTCACGCAATAGGGCAATGAGGTGAGCCCTCCATGAAGGGAAGTTCACGAGAGTTAGCTTAATAGGCAAGTGATGGTGAGCCGTGATCGGCACAATAGGAGGACGCTGTGGCGGATTCGCGCCAGGAGCAGCTGTGTTGGCGGTATCAGCCGTAGAACCTTGAGACATGGCGGCGGAAGGAAAAAGAAAAAAAAATATAGGGTTTCACAGGGTAGAGACCGGAACCTCTCTTGATACCATATAAGAAAGATAATTTGTAGTTGATAATATTGATTTACAAAAGTGCCTCATAAA
This sequence comes from Ballota nigra, assembly GCA_947034835.1. Taxonomy (NCBI): domain Eukaryota; kingdom Viridiplantae; phylum Streptophyta; class Magnoliopsida; order Lamiales; family Lamiaceae; genus Ballota; species Ballota nigra. The sequence goes on from OX344721.1 coordinate 98,572,188, forward strand.
TAGAGGATTGATACAAGAGTTAGTCAACGAAAAGATACAACAATCATATCCTAAAATAACGTCAATCAATTTCACAAATCAAGGAATATAGTTAGGAAGACTATTTCCTAAGAATTTCCCTACCATTCCCCTTATTAATTAATGGACTAAATTCTCAATCTACCCACTTATATAATTTAATATGGGTTTGTTGTTTAGAGCGGTAATTAAACCATAGACGTGTATGTAATATTTACATGCATACCTATTAATTAGGTGAGTTGGTTGATCTTTAAAGGGTTAATTGCAAATGAAATCACAATCTTTTCGCAAATTGCAATTTAATCTAAATTTTTTAATCTTTTCAAACAAAACTCTTATTTAAACTTTTGTTACAATTCGAACCAATAAATAAATTTTTATTGTTTGAAAATGATATTTCACTTACTCGACAATGAATAATTAACTGTATTAATATATTTAGATTGGTTCGGATGACAACACATAATTAATTATCATTTTCGATCGGGCAGATTGAAATTTGTCATTTGGTTAGAATTGCTAATAAATTTAAAATTGAAGTTTTATTTGCAACAATTCAAAAGTTTAAATTAAATTGCAATTAGTAAAAAGGTCGTGATTTTATTTCCAATTACCCCTTCTTTAAAATTATATATGATATATATGTAATTCATTAACTATTGAGGAGTATAGGGAGAAAATATTTTTCCAGGACTGTAACTACAAATTTTAAAGAGTTGTAAATTTAGGTGAACCCAAATTAGGTCTGATTTTGAGCTTCTCATCCCTACCAGTGCCAGGTATATAAAATCTGCCACATCACTCTTTATATCTTAAAAAAATTAAAAAAATGAATTCGTGTTATTACATATATCAGATTTTCCCCTTCCCCAAATTCTCTTTCACCTTTTAGAATCATAAAATTAAAATGTATCTAAATATTATTTATATAATAAAAATTTGAATTGTGAAAATAATATTTAAAGAAAATTTTATTTAAAATATGATTTTTTTTTCTCTGCAGATTTACTTTCATGTATATTAACTTTTATGAATATTCTATGTAGTATGTTGATCTCATCAATTTGTATTTCGTAAATACACATTTCCTAATTTTGTAAGTAAACATTACGTACATAGTTGGTTTAGCATTTAGCATTAATGTGAACGAAGCATAAGAACCCCACGTCACGTTTAGGAGATATTTATAGATAAACAAGTTAGAATAATGAAACTAATGCAAATATACCACATGTGTAATTATAGCATACAATTATTAAATTTATAATGATGGGATATATTTATAGATAAACAGGCTAGAATAAATAAATACATCCAATTATATCAAATGTGTCATTATAGCATACAACTTATTTAATTTTTGGCATGACTATATATTTGCACCAACAAATTTTCTTAGTAAACCTGTGAAGTGTCAAATGTGAAGTATCTTGTCTGCTGAGCTTGATTCAATAGTAAGCTATGTTGTTAAAGTGTTGGCCGTGAGAGTTAGTTACTTTTGGGGTACCAGAGGAGGCGGCCCAGATGAGGATGACCAGAAGAGTCTGACCAGAGTAGTCTGGCAGATGAGCTATCAGAGGAGGTCCATCAGATGAAGTATACCAGAGGAGTCCTATCAGAGGAGGTCTGGACCAGAAGTCATCTGATGTGAGTAACCAGAATCAGAAGAGGTCAAGTCATCTGATCCTACGCTCGTTATACGCGAACTACACCAAATTGAAGGTAGCACGATGGCGGTTCTAACTGAATCAACTGGAGCGGTTATTGAATTCGTTAGCCAGCTGGAAAACTACCTTACATTTGAGTTTGTTACAACTGAAACGAATCTAGGGTTCATCTCAATCTCTGTAACTATAAAAAGGGGTTTCTCAGCTGAGAGATAAAAAGTGAGATCATTATTGAGTGCAAACACAGAGAGTTTGTGAGATTGAGTGAATTGTAACTTCTTCCATTTTTTCTTAGTGAAAAGCTATCCTCTCCGATCCCGTGGACGTAGGAGTATTCGTCTCTGAACCACATAATTCTGGTGTTCTTGTGTGATTTTAATTTTGTTCTTATTGTTACCATAATTCTGATTCCCTGATTACAAGTTTTCTTGTGAATTCAAAACCGATTAACAAGTGGCGCCGTCTGTGGGAAACAATGATGGCTTCAACTAAGTTCGACATTGAGAAGTTCACGGGGAAGAACGATTTCAGTTAAGATGAAGGCTCTCCTGGTACACAATGGTTTGTACGAAGCCTTGTTGCCACCGGATCAGGTGGCTTCTGGAACTAATCCAGCGAAGGTGGAGGAGAACAAGAGGAAAGCGCACAATGCGCTTATCTTGTGTCTTGGGGATAAACCATTGAGGGAAGCATCGAAGGAGAAAACCGCTCTTGAAGTCTGGAATAAGCTGGAGCAGTTATACCAGACCAAATCTGTTACGAACAAGTTATACATGAAACAGAAGCTTCAAGTCTTCAAGATGAATGAAGACAAGGATCTTGGTGATCAGTTGGACGAGTTCAACAGATTGGTGGATGATCTGGAGAGTTTGGATGTTACAATTGATGATGAAGACAAGTCATTGATGTTGTTGAATTCTCTACCTAAGTCTCTGGAAAATTTCAAAGATGCCTTGCTATTTGGAAGACAAGATCAGGTGATGTTTGATGATATTCAAACTGCCCTGAAAACCAAGTTTCTACAGATCCAGACTGAAGGGAAGAAGCCTGCTGAAGGATTAAATGTTCAATCCAAGAAGAAGAAGGGGTTTCAGTCCAAGAAGAAGGATGGTGGAAAAGGGAATAAGGGTGGGAAGAAATCTGATTTTGTTGAGAAGAGAAAGTGTTTCACTTGCCATAAGGAAGGTATTCTGAGAAAGAATTTCCCTGAAAGAAGGAAGAAATACAATCAAAATGATCAAGATGGAAATGCAGCTGTGGTGGAAGTTGAAGGATATGATAGTGCAGAAGTCTTGATGGTTAGTCATGAGAGACTAAGTCAAGAATGGGTCCTGGACTCTGGGTGTACTTTTCATATGTGTCCACATGAAGACTGGTTCTTAAATCTTGAGAAGATTGATGGAGGTCTTGTTCTTTTGGGTAATGATGAGAGCTGTAGAGTGCAAGGATCTGGTTCAAGATCAAGATGTTTGATGGAGTTGATAGGATCTTATCTGATGTCATGTTTGTTCCTGAGTTGAAGAGAAATCTTGTTTCTCTTGGTACATTGAATTCTAAGGGTTTTGAATTCAAGACAGAAAAGGGAGTTCTGTTAATAACCAAATCTGGAAGGATTGTTATGAAGGGTATGATCAAGAATAGTTTGTATACTTTGATTGGAAGAACAGTAACAGGATCAACTGATGTTGCTATGGAGTCTTCTGATGTTAACCTGTGGCATAAGAGATTGGCACATGTTGGTGAGAAGGGCCTGGTGGAGTTATCTAAGAAGGGTGCAATCCCTGCGAAGAGGATATGTAAGCTGGAGTTCTGTGAAAGGTGCGTTATGGGGAAATCAAAGAAGCAAGCATACTGACTTGGTCGGAGTTTTCGAGAAATATTTTCCTACTCTCCCGCAAGAGTACGAGATCGTCGTAGTAGTGAAAGTAGACTTGGACCAAGTAGTTATCGAACCCAAAGGATTTAGGAATGCAGTGGAGCCCCAAAGTTGCACGTTGGCATGGTACTATAGTGACGAGCAAGTAGGCATATGAAAATGAAACTAAGCAAAAATTAAATCTAGAAAGCAATTAAACAATTAAACTAACTTTCAATTAAGATAGTGCAAGAGAGAAATGCTTCGAGTGTCTTCACAATGCAATCCACTAGTGTGTGACAAATTCACAACCTATCATTGTCTTTTTCTAGATGTTTGCTAAGAGCGATCACAAAAGTGTGTAGACCAATCTCTTTTGAGGCTTAGGTGAACAACGTGGACTAACTAGCAATTCCTAATTATGCCCCATAAGCTCCTAAGATCGTGAATATCTAAAAACACGCGATGCATCTCTAGAATTCCCCCTTCACTAAGTACCCGAATTATCAAATTAAGATACCTAATGTCTAATGATGGGGGATCTAGCAACCGACCCCCTCTCGGGCAACCGATTACTATTTAACTCAAATTAATTAGTCAAAACTTTCACCTAAATACCAATCATGCATACCCAACTCTCGTTGCAATACACAAAATTAAATACATAAGCTAATCAAATCAACTAATTAATTGAGACATACAAAGTCCATCAATAGAAACATTCACATCAATAAATAAGCATAATCAAAGCTATAAATCCATCAACACACTAATTTCATACATTGATTCAACACTCAAAGCAAAGAGAATTAGCTCATGGTTCTAGAAGAGACACCCATGGCTAATAAGCTAAAATAACAAATAAAAATGAAATTACTCAATAAAGTTTGAAATAAAAGAAAGATATCACCTCTTGTGATGAAATGGAAATACAAATCTTCAATAGCTTCAATCCTTGCTTGAAATGTAAACACTACTAATGAAATATAAATCTAATCTAATTTAGAAATTAAAAGAAAAAGCAAAAGAAAAAAAAATAAAAGAAAACTATCTAGGGGATTAGGGTTCTAGGCTTGTGTTGGTTGTGTGATTGTTCACCCTAAATCTGAGAAATGAAGAAAATATATTGTGTGGAAATAGGGCTTGAGACGAATTTGCAATTAAATCCCTGAAAAATGAAGAATTTTCGCATTTTTTAAGCATTACCGAATTTATCGCGATATATCGTGAAATCTCGCGAGATTTTGAAATGCTTGAAAAATTGATTTTCTGCACAATCCATACCGGTTTGCTCCTCTTTAGACCGGCCGGTGTGAATTGGTCTTAACCGGTCTTCAAGGGCCGTAGCCAATGTACCGATTTGGACATATTGGTACCGGTTTGAGCTTATGTGGCTCGACCGGTGCGAACTTCTTCAATTTCCATGGCTGCTGCAGGCTTTCTCCGGCGAGAGGTGGTGGTCGTGAGCTTCAACTTTCAGCTCCGGTGGTGGCGCGAATTTCCGGGGACGAAATCTGTTGGAATTATTGGTGTGCACCAATAATAATATATGAGTGAAAATTAAATGGGAATTTAATTGAGATTGGGCTAAAGACATTGGACCTTGGACCTTGGTTATTGGTCCTTGACAATTGATCTTTGGGTTTTCTAAATTTGTTGAGCCCAAAAGTTTGGACTTAGCCCAAAAATATGGAGTGTCCATATTCATTGAAGATGACATGAAAGTGCATGATTATCATGCAAAACATGTGACGAATTTCAATTGTTGGCAAATTCCCTGATTTTCGTTTAATTGGGAGTGACTTACGTCTCCCTTATTTTTGGCTGAGACGAACCGGAATGCAAAAAGGTCCAGGTTCGTAGTTTGACTAACAATCCTTCCATGCATGTGTGGGTCTTGGAGGCCTATAAATAGGTGTCTTCATGCATAGTTTTTGGCGCCACACAGAAAATCTCTCTCACTCTCTCCCTAAGTATTCTAGCATATAGAGTCTTTAAGAAAGCAGTCCAGTTCATACGTTCTTTCTGTTCGCTGGAGCTTCAAGACCTGCGGTGCTGCACTCTTGAAGACGAAAGTGTCGTTTTACCTTTGGGGACGTATTTCCAGAACCGAAGAGCACTACCGGGGAAATTTCGTCTTGCGGGAAGAGGCCTTCCTCGACTCGACACACTGATTTCTTCTCTTTTTTGTTTCTATGTAATCTTTCTGTTTCGAGTTGTAACTTCATTTTTAGTTTCTGTTTTTTGTAATTGAATTGTTATTTCCACAGTCATAAAAAATTCCAACAATCGCAAGACGAAATTCGACTGACGGAAATAATAATTTTGAGTTTTTGAACCAGGGAAACACTCCTGTTCCTTTTGGTTCTCCCCAGGGCACCACTACCCTTATCCCCTCTGTAAATGTCCAAATTTGGGCAGACATCTTCCTAATGTGGTGAACCCTTTTCCCTTTGATGAAGCTAGACCTCTTATGGTCTATAACGAGAAACCCGAGAAGTTCTCGGGTAAGAATAAAAATAAAAATGGCAGAAGAGAATGCTATTGTTTGTTACCACCTTGTGGTTGGTAAGGTTTGTCACTGAGGATCCGTTTGCATTCGTTGAGAACGATACGCAAAATGGGGATGTCAGTGACAAATGGTGGCGATGGGAATAAAGTCCCGTGATTGATTAAAATCGGTTATTGATGAGAATCATAAACCGGATTGTGATGAGTCTTTTTCCGAATGAAGCAACAATTTGAAATAAGAATTGGTGGCTTTTCGGGAAAAGATTGAATCGGAATGCCCGTTGTGGCATTCGAGTCTGTCGCGATTTGAGTAAATCGGCGATTGACGTCGTTGATTCGAGAGAAAGTGACATGAATGGTCGTGTCTCTCTCTGTCGCTTGAAATGTTAGATGGCAAATAAGTTGAGCCATGTGTTTTAATTTATTTTGGGTTGAAGATCATACTTACATGATTGACCCAAAATTAAATTAATGAGGATATTGGCTAGTTTAGCCGAGTACATAGACCTGTTGTTGGTTTCAATTGGTCAAATTGATGAATTAAGGCTGAAACTCAAATTTCAGTTGAATTGTTGAGAAAAACATGGGACAAAATTAATTCAATTTTGGACCGTGTAATATTATGGAAATAGTACTAATACTCGAGGTATTAAATACTTTTCCATGAATTTGGATTCCTTGATATCAAATTAAATATTGATATGGGATCAAATACTTTGTGCTTGAGAGTACAAATTATTATTTGGATTTAGTCCAAAAGATTTGAGGCGTCGTATAATTCGCTTGAGATTTTCTCGCGAATAAATGGTGGCATTAAGGCCTCATTTGTAACTGTGCTTTGAAAGCATGAACGATGTGAATTTAATTCACAAGATTTGACTCGTATCAATGGCAATATATTTGAGAGTCAAAGATGATAAATTGAATTTAATTTGGTATTTGACCAATATTAAATTTCGGACTTGAAGTATAACTTCAAATGTCGATTTTCCAATTTATTTCGAAATTGTGTCCAAATTAATATTTGATGAAATATTAAATGAAACGGACGAACAATCTCGAATGTGGGAGATGAGTACTCGCCATGGATAAATTCGAATGTGGGGGAAGAAGAGGTCTCTCCATTGATATATTCGAATTTGATGTTTATGACTTTGAATTTAAATGGAAAATCTAAAGCAGTTTGTCAAGGAAGCCGGAACTAAAGAGTTCACCGTGGCAAAATTTAGTGTTCCAATTTTATAACTTTTGAGGTTTAGGTGTATAAATCTAAAGTTATAAAGTGGTTAATAAAATTTGTTTATTAACATTCCTAATATCAATAACCTCAAAAGGTGTATGATATATGTCATTAGTTTGGAACACTTTACCTCTAATACTTAGATCACACAGACGTGTGTGATTTGAAGTTGGTGAGACTTAGAGGTGTATACCCTAAAATATGGGGGGTGTGATGAAAATTTGATCTCTAGTAATAGTGGATCCACTCATGAAAAGAGCTAGCTGAGATCAAATAAAGTGCTAGAAAGAATGGGTCTAAAATCCACAAAGTAAAAACTGAAGCAGTGGTAACCCAACCATGATGACTGGAGATCCCAAGAACTTGGTTCAATGGGAAAACTAAGCTGTGGATGTTTGTTGTTAAGAACACTTGGTAATTTCACCATTCTTTAAAAAAGCACAACACCAAGTGTTGGAACCCATGAGTTGTGGTATAGGTTAAGTCTTTGACTTTTAATGATTCCTAGAGTATAATGGGATACTCAAGATAGGAGATCACCTATATAAGTGTGAGGTGAGTGGCCGCCTCAAATATCAGTGGATATTAAACACTTATGAATCCAAAGGGTGTCCATGGCCGAAACGGACAAAAACGTGAGAACAAGAAATGAGCGTAGAGATATTATTGTGTCAGTATTACTGTCTAAGTGCACACCAAGGCAGAATGGTTCAAGGCAATGTGTCCACCAGGCTGCCGGTGTACTCGGTAATGCTTGACTATGGAAGGTTCAAAGCCACAAACTACCTATCCAAATGCAATAACGTCTCGTTTGAACTGGACTGTGAGTCTGCATATTATAGGCTCTAATTTCCACTCATGTGGGGGATTGTTGGAATTATTGGTGTGCACCAATAATAATATATGAGTGAAAATTAAATGGGAATTTAATTGAGATTGGGCTAAAGACATTGGACCTTGGACCTTGGTTATTGGTCCTTGACAATTGATCTTTGGGTTTTCTAAATTTGTTGAGCCCAAAAGTTTGGACTTAGCCCAAAAATATGGAGTGTCCATATTCATTGAAGATGACATGAAAGTGCATGATTATCATGCAAAACATGTGACGAATTTCAATTGTTGGCAAATTCCCTGATTTTCGTTTAATTGGGAGTGACTTACGTCTCCCTTATTTTTGGCTGAGACGAACCGGAATGCAAAAAGGTCCAGGTTCGTAGTTTGACTAACAATCCTTCCATGCATGTGTGGGTCTTGGAGGCCTATAAATAGGTGTCTTCATGCATAGTTTTTAGCGCCACACAGAAAATCTCTCTCACTCTCTCCCTAAGTATTCTAGCATATAGAGTCTTTAAGAAAGCAGTCCAGTTCATACGTTCTTTCTGTTCGCTGGAGCTTCAAGACCTGCGGTGCTGCACTCTTGAAGACGAAAGTGTCGTTTTACCTTTGGGGACGTATTTCCAGAACCGAAGAGCACTACCGGGGAAATTTCGTCTTGCGGGAAGAGGCCTTCCTCGACTCGACACACTGATTTCTTCTCTTTTTTGTTTCTATGTAATCTTTCTGTTTCGAGTTGTAACTTCATTTTTAGTTTCTGTTTTTTGTAATTGAATTGTTATTTCCACAGTCATAAAAAATTCCAACAAAATCTTCTTCCAGGCATGGCTCTGCTGCTGTAACTCCGGCGAGCGTGAAATTCCGGCGTCGTGGGTGGTGAGATGGTTTCCGGCGAACGGATGTGAAGCTGAAGTGGGCTGTGCAATTTTCCGGCATCGTTCGTGAATTCTGGCGTACGTTTGAAGCTTTCCGGCGTCATGGCTTTCTCTCTCTCTCTTCGTATGAATACGGGCGTGAGTTTGTTTCCAAGATGAAAGCTAACTTTGACTTTCCAAAAGTATCAGTGGGGCCCGCCTTGGCTTTGTTTTCTTTTAGAATTCACGAGACTTGCTTCAGCAATTCAATTAAATATTTAAATGGGAATAGGCTAAGTGGGCTGCTACTAATTTGCACAAATGGGCTGCTTCTCTCTTGATTTCCTTGGGCCGCCGAAATGGGCCTTTAAAATTTGCTTGAAAATGGGCCCAATTCTTCTTCTTTTCTTCTCGATTTATTCTCGACTCATTCCTTCGATCATCTTCACAAAATTAAAGACACGTGTTTTCTTCTAAAAATACTCAATTTCCTGCAAAATTAAGCACAAATACCTTTCTCGACAATTAAGCACAAATAATCAAATTAATGTAAATAATCACACAAAATTCAATTAAATTAAGCAAATTAAATGCATGAATTTCGAGCAATTTTCACACTAATCACATACCAGAAAGGAAAGCATACCACCAAGGAGGTTATGGATTACATACATTCTGATGTATGGGGACCAACAAGGGTATCCACTCATGGTGGAGGCAGGTATTTCCTTACCCTTATTCATGATTATTCTAGAAAGGTTTGGGTTTACATTCTTAAACAGAAGAGTGATGCCTTCTCTAAGTTCAAAGAATGGTTGATTGAACTTGAGAATAAGAGGGGTAGAACTATCAAACACTTAAGGACTGATAATGGGCTTGAATTCCTATCAGAGGAGTTTCAACAATTTTGTAGGGAGAAGGGTATTACTAGGCATAAAACTGTTCCTTCAAACCCCCAGCAAAATGGTCTAGCTGAGAGAATGAATAGAACTATTCTGGAAAGGGTTAGGTGTATGTTATCTGATGCTCATTTACCTAAGAGTTTTTGGGGTGAAGCTGTTAACACAGCTGTGTATCTCATTAATAAAGTGTCATCATCTGCTATTGAGTTTAAAACCCCAGATGAGGTCTGGTATGGAAAGATATCAGATTACTCAAAGTTGAAAGGGTTTGGATGCCTAGCTTATGTCCATGTTAAGCAAGACAAGCTTGAACCTAGAGCTTTAAAATGTGTTTTCATTGGGTATCCAAAGGGTGTTAAAGGGTATATGTTGTGGTGTCTAGAGCCTGGGAACCAGAAGTGTATTACCAGCAGAGATGTTGTGTTTAATAAATCACAGATGGGGTACAAGTCTGGTGAAGGTGATAGAGAGCCATTAGCTGAAGAGATTGATGGTGTTATTTCTGAGCCAATTACTCAAGTTGAGGTGGAGCCTGATCATGACAAACATGATAGTGCATCTGGTTCTGAACCAGAGCAGGATACAGGAGAGAATGAGTCATCTGATGAGGAAAATACACCAGCAGAAGAGGAGGAAGGATTGCCAGAAGCAGATTTGAGAAATTATAGCCTGACAAGAGACAGAACAAGAAGACAAATACATCCTCCTGCAAGGTTTGGTCGTTTTGATCTGGTCTATTATGCACTTGTTACAGCAGAAGCCATAGAGTACCAAGAACCTAAAAGCTACAAGGAAGCCCTTGAGTGTGGTGATAGGGAGTCATGGATCACAGCTGTTGTGACCGTTTCGGACCGCGCATTGGATCCGGCCGGAAGAAAGTCTGAAAAGGCTAGAAGATACCCCGAGGTCGGGACCGATCTGGCCGGCCTGAATCCGACCTCAGCGGGCTCCGAACACGAGGTTCCGGCCGCGAAAGCGAGGCCGGAAACCTGCCTGGGACGTCCGTCCAAGTCGATCACAGCTACATCAAAGCCCCGCCGTGGCCGGTCCGGCCACGGCCATGTTCAGTAAGGTCCAGCAGAAGGCGCCCGGACGCGACCGACTGGCTGGAGCGTTTTCCGACCTCGGTGTCCGCCAGGAGACCGGCATCCGATCACTTAAGGCCCCCGGCCGGCAAGAGGGATCTCGAGCACGTGACAGAATCAGGCAAGATCCTCTCCCAAGGAAGAAAAAGGCCGCCTCCGTACCCTGCAACAGAGAATATTCCATCCAAATGAGGAAATTCGTCAGAGAATCGTCCTTTTTGGACACGCGTCAACACCCAAGTGGCCGGCCGCCTGCGAACCCTGACGCATCAGAGCCCGCGCGTCCTCAGAGGCAGGGGGCATTTAATGCACCTGTCCTCCGAGAGGCCGGAAATGACCAACATACCCCTATAGTGAGAAAACTATAAATACCCCAACACTTGTAATGTAAGAAAGGGGGAATCACTCTCAGTATAATCAATACACATACTCATTCAAGTCCAGGGATTAACAACCCCTGGCAATTCTTGGTGTTCTTGAGTTTTCATATGCATTTAAAGCCTCTCTTCATCTAAGCATTCATTTTAGCATTTAAGAACCCAATCATTTGGTGTTTTTACCAAAGCTTTAACAAATAGCCATTCAATCCCAGCAAAATATATTTGGTAAACAACATTTGGCGCTAGAAGGAGGGTATCTAACCCATCAAACACATTTTCTTCATCTCTTTGAAGAACACTCACTGTTCTTCAAAGCTTCACATCCTCAAACCTTCAAATCTTCAAACCTCAACCCCCCTCATCTCCTAAAGCAATGGATCCCCAGAAGTCATCCCAGGCCCACGGAAAAGCCACACGCGTGGCCTCCCCAATTCGCTTCCCGGAGGAACCTCTCCCATCCGGGGGCCGGGGATTCTTTACCCCTGACCAGGCCGGGTCAGGAAGACGCCGCCAAGCGGAAGAGGCGAGGGGCTGCCGGAGCACCACCTCTGCCTCCAAGAAGAAGGCCCAGGCTCGTGCCCTCAAAGGCAAGGAGAAGGCCAGAGAACACCAAGGCGAAAGCCAAGGTCGGGCGAACCCCGTCTCTGACCGTTCGCGAGGCTCCGCCCATCCGGTTTTTGACCGGTTGGGCACAACAGACCCATCGTGGTACCCGAGCCGTGTACCCAGTTACGACACTGGGTACGGAGACACCGAGTCCATCTCCAACTCGGGGAACACGGCCCAAATGCCCCACAAGAGGGCAGCCGAGGTCAGCCTGACCCCGGCAAACTCCGCCAGGCGCAAGCTAAGCTTCGCCCAAAGCGGCCTTTTGGGACGCGGAGTCCCCCGTGCGGCCGTTTTCGACCGAATCGGCCCCCTAGCCGACGTGGGCGACCAGCTGGCCGAAACCCCCAGTCCAGAAATCGTCAAGTTGCAAAAGCAACTGGACGAAATGAAGGCGCTCCTTGAAGCGCAAGGCCAAACCAAGGCCCGGCCAGTCGCCAACGAGCCTTTGGCGGTCGATATTGAGCTCACGCCGGTCCAGCTCAAGATCGTCCCCCCACCAACTCCTCTCTACGAGGGGAAAACGGATCCTGAGACCCATCTCAGCAAGTTCCGGATCTATATGACCGGGCGGGGCGCGACAGACGCCACGAAGTGCAGGCTTTTCCCTCTCACCCTGGGCGACCTCGCCCACAGATGGTACGTGTCCCTTCCGGCACGGTCCATTGACTCGTTCGCCACTTTGAGCGCCCAATTCTCATCATACTTTGCGGCCAAAATCGCCCGGCCGGAAAGCTGGCATCGCCTGATGCGGATCCGCCAGGAGAAGGAGGAGTCCGACGAGGACTACGTGGCCAGGGTGGACGAGGTCATGCTGACCGGCGAGGCAGTCAGCGACCAGCTTGCTTTACATGCAACCCTGGGAGGCTTTCACGGCCGATCTCCTATGTTCAAGCACCTCACCAAGGACTTCCCTAAAACCTATGCCGAATTCCGCGCCCGAGCCGGTGACTACCTGGCTCGGAGGAAGCTTCTGGCACTAAGGCTGGGGGAGTCCGAGCCGGCCCCAAAGGAGACAGAGGCCGTGGCCCAAACCTCTCCCAAGAACGGCCCTAAGGCCAGAAGGGTGGCCAAGCCGCCCGGCAACTTCAAGTCCTTCGAGGACGTTGAGGTTCACCTAACCTAGGCCACGAGGCAGTCCCCCACGCATATCTTCAATGCGATTCAGCACCGGGACGTGCTTCCCAGGCCAAGGCCCTATTCCGGAGACCGGTCCCGGCTGGACCCTAAAAAGTTCTGCGCTTATCACGACTCTATTGGCCACAATACGAGCCAGTGTCGTGATCTCCTAAAGCAGCTTTGGAAGCTGTTTGAGGAAGGGCGTCTGAACGACCTCCTTCAGAGGCCAGCCGGCCGGCAGGACCAACAGCAGCAGCAGCAGCCCCAACGCCACCCTCGGAGGAACGAGGAAGGCGGCCGGCCTCTTAGGCCGGTCGCAGCTTTGGAGGAAGATGATGACGAGGATGACCTCCTCCCGCCCATGAATCCCGGCGGTCGGGTCAACATGATCCAGGCCGGCGGAGGGAACCTAGGCGGCCTCACCCCCATCTCGACGCAGTCTAACCGTAAGCGGAAAGCAGAGGTCCGGGCAGCGACCAACGTCAACTTGGTCACACCCCCAGAACCAAAGATTCACAAGGACTTGGAGATAACTTTCTCCAACCGGGACCGGACCGGGGTGCTGTTCCCGAAGGGCGACGCGCTGGTGATTGCCGCCCAGATCCTGGGCAAAGAGGTTCAACGCGTTCTGGTCGACAATGGGTGCTTTTGCAATATCATCTTCAAAACAGCCCTAGACCAGCTCGGAGACCTCGTCAACTTCATCAGGCCAATCGACCTTCAGCTGAAGGGATTTGGGGACGCGACGGTCGCCGCGTACGGAAGGATAAAGCTCACCGTGGAACTCATATGCTGCTACAACAAGGAGGTCAGGATAACTAGGCCGCTAGATTTTATAATTGTAGATCAGCCAAGCTCGTATAATGGCTTTCTGGGTAGGCCCTTTTTAGAAGTTTTTGAAGCCGTTGCTTCCTCCTATTACTACTGTATCAAATTTCCCACCCCCGAGGGGGTGGTCGGCACCATTAAGGGTGACCAGGCAATGGCTAGAAGGTGTTTGAACTATTCCTACTCTTACTTATTTTCAATTAGCAACAACCAAACACCGGACGGGCCATACCCCGACTCTGAAACGGCCATTTCGGCCGCAGAACCCGTCGCGGAGGTCGGATCCACATCGGCCGACCCCCAGCCTATGCAGATCGACGATCCCGAGCCAAAGATTGGTTTCGAACCATCCGAGCTCGACCTCGATCCCAGATTCGATTCTTCCGACCGGCGGAGCTATGAACAAGCTACGGCTTTGGAAGATCTGGAACACATTCCGGTCGACCCCTCGAGGCCGGAACTGGAAGTACTAATCGGCTCTCGCATACCGACCGAAATGCGGGGGGAGGTGATCGAATTCCTCAAAGCCAACGTTGGAGTCTTTGCCTGGTCTCACCAAGACATGGTCGGGATAGACCCAAAGCACGCATGCCATCGTCTAAAGATCGACCCCAACAGGAGGCCGGTCCACCAAAAAAGAAGAAAGTTCGGCCCGGAAAAGTACGAAGCTTTGGCTGAGGAAGTCAAGAAGTTGCTAGACAACAAGCTGATCGAGCAAGCCCCGGACGAGCCCCAGTGGGTCGCGAACGCCGTCCTGGTCAAAAAGACAAACAACGCCTGGAGACTATGTATAGACTTCACCGACCTCAACGCGGCGTGCCCAAAGGATCACTTTCCGATGCCACACATCGACCACCTGGTGGACAGCACGGCCGGACACGAGATGATGTCCTTCATGGACGCCTTTGCCGGCTACCATCAAATCCCCATGGCCGTCGAAGACATCAAGCACACCTCATTCCACACGGAGAAGAACATATTCTCTTGGCTCCGAATGCCTTTCGGTCTGATCAACGCCGGCGCGACCTACCAACGCCTAGTCAACAAGATGTTTGCGGATCAGATCGGAAAGACCATGGAGGTCTACATCGACGACATTGTGGTAAAAAGCTTGAAGAAAGAAGACCATCTCAGGGATCTCGAAGAGACTTTCAAGATCCTCAAAGCCTACAATATGAAGCTGAACCCGAAGAAATGCAACTTTGGGGTGGAGGCCGGCAAATTCCTGGGACACATCGTCAGCCAGCGCGGGATCGAGGCCAACCCGGCCAAGATCAAGGCCGTCCTTGACATGCAAGAGCCAAGGACGATCAAACAAGTGCAACGCCTGACCGGATGCCTCGCCTCTCTCAACAGATTCATAGCCCGGCTCGGAGATAAAAGTAAGCCTTTCTTCTCGACTATTAAAAATGGCAAGTTTTCTTGGAATAGGGAAAGCCAAGTAGCCTTTGCAAAACTAAAAGAATACTTGGCAAACCCACAAATCTTGGTCAAGCCGGTCCCAGGAGAGAAGCTTTACTTATATCTCGCGGCCTCCGAGGTCGCACTCAGCGCGGTACTCGTACGGGCAGACGGTCAGAACCACCTCCCGATCTATTTCGTAAGCCAAGCCCTCCACGATGCCGAGCTCAGATACACCCCGCTCGAAAAGTTAGCTTACGCTTTGGTCATGAGCGTAAGGAAACTGAGGCCTTATTTCTTCGACCACCAAGTAGAGGTCCTTACCACTCTACCCCTGAGGCAAGTCCTACACCGACCGGATACCAGCGGCCGGTTATTGAAATGGTCATTAGAGATAGCTCAGTACGGGGTCTCATACGCCCCAAGGACGGCCATCAAGGGTCAGGCCCTGGCTGACTTTATAGTGGAATTAACTTTCCCACCCAAGTTCACAAGAATCAACCACCCACCTTGGAAACTCTATGTAGACGGATCATCAACCAACAACTGTGCCGGGGCCGGCATTGTCCTGATCGGCCCGGAAGGCCAGAGTTTCACCCATGCAGTCCGCTTCAGTTTTCCGGCCACAAACAACGAGGCCGAATATGAGGCTCTGGTCGGAGGCCTTGAGCTCGCAATCGCGATCGGAGTTTGCCGTTTGCATGTTTTCATGGACTCCCTGCTCGTGGTCAACCAGATCAAAGGAGAGTACGAGGCCCGGGGGGAGCAAATGATGAAGTATCTCGACCTGGTCACAACCTTATGCGAGAAATTCCATCAGGTTTTCATTGAGCAAATCCCGAGGGAACACAACACCCAAGCCGACGCGCTTTCCAAGCTTG
Source organism: Ballota nigra (assembly GCA_947034835.1). Taxonomy (NCBI): domain Eukaryota; kingdom Viridiplantae; phylum Streptophyta; class Magnoliopsida; order Lamiales; family Lamiaceae; genus Ballota; species Ballota nigra. The sequence goes on from OX344721.1 coordinate 98,588,372, forward strand.
CAACAGCGGAGGGAACAGCCGACCTTGCCAACATTCAACTCTCCACACTCGGAACGCCCACGGTCATCCGAGCACAGGTGGCGACCGTTCTAAGCACGGATGAGAATTGGATGACGCCGATCGTGAAATATCTCAAGACCGGCACACTCCCTGAGGACAGGACTCGGGCCCGGCAACTACAACTCCGGTCGTCAAGGTACACCCTCATTGAGGATCTTCTATATAAGAGAAGCTTTACCCTCCCACTCCTAAAATGTATAACCCCGGAGCAAGGCCAGACCATTCTGGCCGAGATCCATGAGGGGGTTTGCGGAAATCATGCCGGAGGCCGGGCCCTAGCCCATAAAGTGATCAGGCAAGGATATTTCTGGCCGACCTTGAACAAGGACGCCGTCAACTTCGCAAGGTCATGCCACAAATGTCAAGTCTTGGGACCCAACATCAAACTGTCCCCCGAGCAGCTCTCCTCTATGTATAGCCCTTGGCCTTTTGCCCAGTGGGGCATCGACCTGATCGGACCAATGCCCACTGCGCCCGGGGGCCACAAATTCGCCGTCGTAGCCGTCGACTATTTCACAAAGTGGGCCGAGGCCGAGCCACTCAACAAAATCAGCCAGACCCAAATTATCAAGTTCATTTGGAAAAACATCATCTGCCGCTTCGGCCTACCTCAAGTGATCATCTCCGACAATGGGAAACAGTTTGACGGTCTCCAGATGATCCAGTTTTGTGAAAAATGGAATATCAAGAAGGTTTTCTCCACCCCCTACCACCCGCAAACGAACGGCCAGGTAGAGGCCGTAAATAAGATCCTCAAGCACACTATCAAAGCCAAGCTCGAGGACAAAAAGGGGAAGTGGGCAGCCGAGCTACCCGATGTCCTTTGGTCATACCAAACGACCACAAGGAACTCAACGGGCGAAACACCTTTCGCTCTAGCTTTTGGGACCGAGGCCGTCATCCCTTCAGAGGTCTCCTTACCAAGCCACCGGACAGCCCAGACGATCACCGAAGACAATGACACCGCCCGGATGATCGACTTGGACATGTTGGAGGAGAGAAGACTCAATTCCGACCTCAGAAACGCGGCCTACAAGAAGAAATCCGAAAATTTTTTCAACTCCAAAGTGAAGGCCAGGCAATTCCAGGTCGGGGACCTCGTCCTCAAGAAAGTTCAAGTACCAAAAGGGGTATTCGGCCCGAACTGGGAGGGTCCGTTCAGGATATCCAAATGGCTCTCCAAGGGAGCTTACGAGCTGGAACTCATGGATGGAACTCCGGACCAATACCCCTGGAATGCAATCCACTTGAAGAAATACTACCAATGATTTTGTACTATGTTTATCAATCAATACAAAAGCTCTTCGCACAGCTGTATCTCATTTCAAACACCGGGCTCAGTTCAAAAGCGTATGCCGGCCGTATCGAGGCCGGCATATCACACTTAAGCCCGGAAAAGCCGCTTAAGGCCATCCAAAAAACCGAGCCCAGTTCAAAAACGTACGCCGACCGTATCGAGGTCGGCGTATCACACTTGAGCTCGGAAAGGCCACCCCAGCCACTTTAAAAGCCGAGCTCGGTTCAAAAGCATATGCCGACCATATCGAGGTCGGCATATCACACTTGAGCTCAGCAAGGCAACCAAGGCATTCCTACAAACCGGGCTCAGTTCAAAACATATGCCGACCGTATCGAGGTTGGCATATCACACTCGAGCCCGGGTCAAATCTCATTTCATACTTGTGAAAATTTACTTTGTTAAGAATATGAAAGCAAGAAAGCGATGACAAAACAATAAAGTTCAAGGAAAGACAGAATTATATTAAGGCAAAACCGGTCGGAAGGCCGGGAGATACAACGGTTTAAAGCAAGATAAATCCGGTCAAAAGCCGTTTACATTTGAAAGCAGTAAAAAAGAGCTAAGGCATTTAAGCTAAAATTTCAAGGTTCGATCTCGCCGGCCGCAAGGTCCGCCTGCCCCTCATTTCCGGCCGCCATGGCAATTTCGGCATCACCTCCACCCAGCACTTGAGAGTCGGCCGGAGGAACCTCCTCCCCTTCCTCTGCCTCCTCCTCTTCATCACCAGCCGGGGGATTCTGACCCGGCAGGAGCAGCCTATGCCGATGGGGGAACCATGAGAGGTCCACCCCATGGACGGTCTCGAGGTCGAGGATGGGGAACCAGTAGCCCTCAGCGACCGGATTCTTGGCAGCGTACTCCCGGAAGTACTCCTCCATGGCTGTGGTCTCAAGGCCGGCCTGGCGCGCAACCCGGATCATGCTGGCAGCGGCCATGTAGAAGCAAAACTCGGAGAAGAGTGCCGGGTTGGCGGTCGGATCCTCCGGATCGTATGCTGGCCGGCTAAGGGAGGCAGCCAATTCCTCCGCTTTCTTTTGGAGCTCCCTCTCCAACTCAGCCTGCCGGGCAAGGGCACGATCAGCATCCCCCCGGGCTCGATGAGCCTCCAGCCGCAGATCGGCACTGGTGTCCTCCATCTCTGCCACCCGGTTCCGGGCATCGGCCAGCGCCTTGTATGCCGTCTCTGCCCGACCAAGAGCATCGTCTTTTTCTTTCAAGACAGCCTCCATCTGGCCGACCGCACAATCCCTCTCCTTTCTGAGCGCGGCATTCTCGCTCTCTAGCCCAGCTTTCTCCTCCCGAGCTCGGGTCAGGTCGGCCTCTAGCCTCCGCACGGCGCTGAGGGCGCTGTTGAACTCGCTCTCCACGAGGTTGGCCATTATGGCCGCCTGGCTAACGAGTGCGATGCAGGCCCGACCGGCATATCGGGGTCGGCGCTCGGCGACATCGGCTAACTCCCGCGTCCAAGCTTGGGGCAAAGAGTTCACCGTCCGGCTCATGTACTCCGGCATCTCCACGATAGATCCCGGGGCCCGGGAAGAGAGGAAATCCAACACCATTGGAGGAAGGCCGGAGTTGTTGCGGGTCAATCTGGACAAAAAGAGAAATTAGGTCAGTATTGAATAAAATGCCTTAGGAAAAATCCAGAGACAACAGACTTACGCTTGGAAACGGGCGGGATCGCGACCGAAGTAGGGCCCGTCGTCTTCCCGGCCGGGAACGGATGCCGCATGAGCCGCATTTTCCGCCCCGACCGCCCCAGGCGGGGTGTCGTCGGAAAGGACGATAGGGGCCGGACCCGACCCATGATGCCCGGTCTCCTCGTCCTCAGTGTCCTCCCGACCCCTCTTCCGGCCGGTGAGTTGGGGGGATGCAGGGGCCTCAGTGGCAGCGGTCGCGACGGCCGGTACCGACTGAAGGGGGAGGGGCTCTTCGATCACGACCCCGGTCCGGGCGCCGGCTCCCTTCTTCTTCTTCCCCCCCTTGGCCGTCTTCTTCACTGCGCAGGCTCCGATCATAGAAAACATCTCCGGGCAGTCCTCAATTAGTTCTGGCGGGCACTGCCTCACTATCGGGAAATCGGGCACTGCAATGACGAGACACGGAATAAATAAAAAAAAAAAAAAAAAAAAAAAACACAGCAAACTAAAGGCCGGCCCCTGCCCGGATGCTTACCCGTCAATCTCAAGTGACGCGGGAACTGGAAGAAACGGCCGGAAATCCGAGACTGTCGGGTCCGGAGGACGGCTTGATTCCTTTCCGCGGCCGGCAAGGACAGAATCCGCTCTCTGACAACCGCAAAGTCGAAATTCAGCTCCCGGTCGGAAGGACAAGGATAACCTACAAAGGAAAGTAAGAAATTAGATCAGTATTTTTTATCCAAATATAAGCAAAAAATTCCTTACTGGGATTCTTAAGACGGATGTCGGTCGGAACGTCAATCTCTGTCCCATCCGGATACCCGGTCTTCCACGCCCCACCGACGAAAAACCACTTCCTCCGATCATTCCGACCCTTGCTCGGTAGGCCGGTCACCAACTTCTGCCCTTTAGTTTGAATGTAGACCTCACCGGTCCCACTCTTTTCGCTCTGGATTCGATAGAGGTATGTCATTTCACCAGGGGTCGGCATCCGGTAGAGCCGATTCTTGCCAAACAAAGTCATGACGCTCACAAGGATCATCCATGTGTTCGGAAGCAGCTGGATGGGCGCTTGGTTCCAGTAGTTTAGCAGGTATGAGACGGCCGGATGGAGCGGAAAACGAAGCCCAACCTCCATCATGTCTTGAGTCACAGCCACCATCCCGCGAGGAGGCTGGTCCGCCCGTTCATTCGGCTCTGGAGCATAAAGTTGAACGTCGTAGGGGATTTCCCAGTCGGCCCGGGCATCATCAAGAAAGCGCTGGGTCATTCTGCTCTGAATTTGGCCAATAGTCCACCTGCGAGACTCCTCCAGGTCGGCTATTCGAATAGTGGCCGGGTCGCGTACGGTCGGCTCACTCGGGAAGTGATCGGAGTACTCCTCGAAGTCGAAAGAGAGGGACTCGACCTCATCTTTCCTCTCCACGTATTCCGACCACAGACGAAAGGCTCGTCTGACCTGATCTCGCCGATCCTGGCTAACACTCCGGCCAGCCGCAACCGGCCTCTCGATCTCCTCAGTCTCCGACCCTGAGACCTCATTCGTCATCCCTAGTCTTTGTTTAATCTGCTCGGCCGCAAGATTCTGGAGCAACAAGTTGGTCCCCAGATCATCTCCTTCACCGTGAGCGTCTTCACACTCGTCCTCCTCGAGGAGATCGTCCAAGGGCTCCCTGTTATCCATGGACCGGGCCATCGCCTCCGTTTGCGATCTCACGACCGCAGCCGAAGCCCCTTGCCGGGCACCTTCGCCCAACAACGACCGGCTCGGAAACAGGCCATCCAGACCATCGTCGTCGTGGGCCCAGATCGAGCCCGCAAGACGGGAAGGAGAAGCTCCACTTCCTCCGCGCGAGCTCCCTCCTTCCTCAAACAAACGGCGATGGGCTCCGCCACCACCGCCGCCACTTGAGGAAGCTCCGCCCCCTTGCCCAGGCGGAGGACCAGCCCACCGTCGCACCATGATGTAAAATTAAAATTCGGAGTTGCAAAAAGTTTAAGAAATTACCTTCGCAACACCAATCGCCGCCGTGCAAAGATCGTCGCCGCCGTGAGAAGCTTGCCGGAAATCGCCTAAGGAACTGTAGCAAAATCGCAAAGAGTGAAAACCTTTGGAAATGAGGTAACACCCCTATTTATAGGAAATGGGCAGGGACCTACGGCGAAATAAGTTTCTAGGCATAGGGGCCTAGAAGCAAGAATTTGAAACGACGGTTTCAGCGCCAGACGCCTCGTACTAGGCGCGCATTAAATGAACGGGATTCGAGGAGTCGCATCACGTCACGTCGGGCTAGTGCGCGAAACCCGAAGCGTCGCCTGACAACATACGTCACCTCAACCATCTCCTAACTGTTGGCCGATCTCCGATCACCCCGGGCGGATCCAGGCCGGCACCAATAAGAAACGATAAACGACCACCTCGCCCCTCAAATTGAGAAACGAGCTGGGGGGCAATTGTTGTGACCGTTTCGGACCGCGCATTGGATCTGGCCGGAAGAAAGTCTGAAAAGGCTAGAAGATACCCCGAGGTCGGGACCGATCTGGCCGGCCTGAATCCGACCTCAGCGGGCTCCGAACACGAGGTTCCGGCCGCGAAAGCGAGGCCGGAAACCTGCCTGGGACGTCCGTCCAAGTCGATCACAGCTACATCAAAGCCCCGCCGTGGCCGGTCCGGCCACGGCCATGTTCAGTAAGGTCCAGCAGAAGGCGCCCGGACGCGACCGACTGGCTGTAGCGTTTTCCGACCTCGGTGTCCGCCAGGAGACCGGCATCCGATCACTTAAGGCCCCCGGCCGGTAAGAGGGATCTCGAGCACGTGACAGAATCAGGCAAGATCCTCTCCCAAGGAAGAAAAAGGCCACCTCCGTACCCTGCAACAGAGAATATTCCATCCAAATGAGGAAATTCGTCAGAGAATCGTCCTTTTTGGACACACGTCAACACCCAAGTGGCCGGCCGCCTGCGAACCCTGACGCATCAGAGCCCGCGCGTCCTCAGAGGCAGGGGGCATTTAATGCACCTGTCCTCCGAGAGGCCGGAAATGACCAACATACCCCTATAGTGAGAAAACTATAAATACCCCAACACTTGTAATGTAAGAAAGGGGGAATCACTCTCAGTATAATTAATACACATACTCATTCAAGTCCAGGGATTAACAACCCCTGGCAATTCTTGGTGTTCTTGAGTTTTCATATGCATTTAAAGCCTCTCTTCATCTAAGCATTCATTTTAGCATTTAAGAACCCAATCATTTGGTGTTTTTACCAAAGCTTTAACAAATAGCCATTCAATCCCAGCAAAATATATTTGGTAAACAACAACAGCCATGACAGAAGAGATGGAATCTCTTAAGAAGAATCATACTTGGATTCTTGTTGATAAGCCACCTAGGCAGAAGCTAATCAGTTGTAAATGGTTGTTTAAAAGGAAGCTTGAATCTGGTGTTAAGGATCAAGTGAAGTTTAAAGTCAGGTTAGTAGCCAGAGGATTTACTCAAAGGGAAGGAATTGATTACAATGAGGTATTTTCACTTGTGGTTAAGCATTGTTCAATTAGATTACTTCTGAGCAGAGTAGTCCAAGAAGATCTAGAGCTGCAACAACTTGATGTCAAGACAACTTTTCTGCATGGGGATCTTATTGAGAGTTTATACATGCACCAGCCAGAAGGGTTTGTTGAACCAGGGGGGGAAGGAAAGGTGTGTCTACTCAAGAAATCATTGTATGGCCTCAAGCAAAGTCCAAGACAATGACACAAGAAGTTTAATGAAGTTATGTTATTCATTGGTTTTGTAAGAAGCAAGTATGATACTTGTGTATATCTGGAAAGACAAGGGAGTGATGTGATAGCCTATCTTCTGATCTATGTAGATGATATGCTTATTGCTAGTAAGAGTTTGTTGAAAATTCAGAGTATCAAAAGGAAGCTCAGTGCCAGATTTGATATGAAGGACTTGGGAAATGCTAAAAGGATTCTTGGAATGGATATTCTTAGGGACAGAGCAGCTGGAAAGACTATTCTTATCCCAGAAGAGTTACATTGAAAAGGTCCTGAAGAGGTTTAACATGCATGAGAGTAGGTCTGTGTCAACTCCTCTGGGACAACAGTTCAAATTATCTAAGGAGGTGGAACCAAAGTCTGAAGAAGAAAAAAAAGCTATGATGAAAATACCTTATGCAAACGGGGTTGGAAGCTTGATGTATGCTCTGGTCTGCAGCAGACCAGACTTAGCTTATTCATTGAGTATGGTAAGCAGATACATTTCCAATCCAGGGAAGTTACATTGGGAAGCTTTGAAATGGATATTCAGATATCTAAAGGGGTCATCTGATTTGGGTTTGATGTTTGAAAAAATGACTGACCAGAAGAGTCCACTGAAAGGATTTGTAGATTCTAATTTTGCTGCTAATCTGGATACCAGAAGATCCTTAATAGGGTATATCTTTACTCTTTACAATACTGCTGTGAGCTGGAAATCTGTTCTGCAGAGTGGAGTTGCTTTATCTACTACAGAAGCAGAGTTTGTTGCAGTGTCTGAGGCTGTTAAGGAGGCTTTGTGGTTGAAAGGCATTATCAAGGATTTTGGTATAAACCAAAGGGCTGTGGTCATTCATTGTGATAATCAGAGTGCAGTTCATCTGGTTAAACATCAAGTGTTCCATGAGAGATCAAAGCACATTGATGTAAGGTTGCATTTTGTAAGGGAAATCATTGACAAAAGTGTGGTTTTGATCCAGAAGATATCTACAGAGGACAATGCTGCATATATGTGTACAAAGTCTTTACCAGGTACTAAATTCAAGTTCTGTGTTGAATTGTTAAAGATGAGTGCATGGGATGTTCCTTAGGCCCAAGCTGGAGTGTGGAGGAGAGGAAGAGAGGATTGATACTTCTCATCTAAGGTGGAGAATTGTGAAGTGTCAAATGTGAAGTATCTTGTCTGCTGAGCTTAATTCAATAGTAAACTATGTTGTTAAAGTGTTGACCATGAGAGTTAGTTACTTTTGGGGTACCAGAGGAGGCGGACCAGATGAGGATGACCAGAAGAGTCTGACCAGAGTTAGTGTTCCAAGGTTGAGTATTTTACATTTTTTTTAATTAAGTTCCTTTTGTTGATTATTTTATTTGTACTGCAATATTTTAATTCGATACAATTTTTTGTTATAGGATCAAAAATTTATTATTTTATGTGGTTGCTAAGATTTTAAAAAAGTTCATTGTTGAGTTATTATTTTGAGGTTGGTAATTTTTTATTATAATCTGAGATACTTTTTTTTTCTTAAATAATTTGGTATTCAATTTTTGTGTGTTTGTTACCGTTATTAGTATAAAGTTCATATTTTGAAAAGTTTTAAAATAACAATGACTTTATTATTATTTAAGTGTTTAAAAATAAAAAAAATTATTATTTGTCTTTTTTATTCAAAATAATATATTGAAATTATTAATTTGTTATCAAATTAAATATGAAATTGTTTATAAGATAAATATGTTATAAGATGCAACTATCTATATCCACTACTTTACAAAATATAACCACCTGATTTATATTTCTTTTTAATAAATATATAAAATTATAACATTATCAAACATATAGTACTTACACATCCTTAAAATTACTCACTCATCAATCTCATTTGATTTATGTACCACCACAAAACGTACACATTCTCCCACCACTTTAATTAAACATTAAAAACATGATTAATATTTTGTAAATGAGGTCCATTCGGTAGAGAGACTTGAAATGGGGTGTGAAATAAAATCAACATAATAAGGTAATTTGTTCAAATGTATTACACAAAATTTAGGACGAACCAATTTCATAGTATGAAATTTATATTATAATGTGTATTCATTGATACCATTAATGTTTCCCTGATATCATAGCGTAAAATGTTACTGTATCAGTGAAAACATGTAATGTCATTGATTGCATGTAATAATATCAGTTTATAATATGAACAAGTTTCATAGATGGACTTACTCAATGTATTATTTTTTTTTAATATTAATGTAATAGTCTTTATATTATTTTATAATATATTTTTATTTATTTTTTGTTTGTACAGTGATGAAATTAATTGGACAATTTATAGACAATCTAAGTTTTCTTTCACATGTTTAATATAAAAGTCAAATTGATCATTTTAAAAAAAAAATTAGAATCAGTGATTGTTGGTGATATTATTTAGCTTTATATGATACTCCCTTCGTCCCTGTTTTATTTTTCCATTTCTCAAAAAGGTCTGTCCCAATTTTTTTTTTCTCATCTCCAAAATAGAAATGAAGTGATTCACCTTTTTAAACTTCACCCCCACAATTCAACTACTTTATTCATTGAAATACTACTTTATTCACCATTCCCAAGAATACTTTATTCATTTAAATACTATTCACTACAAGAAAAAGCACCTATAACTACACAAATCTTGATACATTATTTTTTAATTGTCGTTAAAGCCATTCTACTGCTACATAGGTTCTGCTACATAGGTTCTCACATTACCTATAACTACACTATTATAATATTTATTAGTACATTATCTAATAATTGTCATAATAAAACCCTACCACCACACAATAACTAGTGTATTAACAACCTTTGTGCTTATCTAAATAAATAACACCTTTATACTACTAATATTTTAATATAAATGTGGAGAAACCTAATTTAAAAATACCAGCAACTATTATATTATAACTTAAATTCCGATTCTTTTTTATTTGAAGATTCTAATACTTTAGTAATTTTAAATTAGAGTATATATATAGAGTGAAATTGGTTCAATAATGAATTATTGAAGGATATTCATTTTTTCACTAAAGAGTACTTATTTTTTTCACTGATAAGTACTAGTTATTTTCAATGAATATATTTATTTTATTTTAAGTGAAAACAACTAATACCCTCTAGTGAAAACATCTAATACTTTTAATAAAAACAACTAATACCCTTCAATGATTTATGTATGAAAAAATTTCTCTCTATATTTTATCTTTAAATTAATATAAGTAGCCAAAACATAACATGAACATCTCGATCAGGAGAAAAAAATTAACTAAGAAATAAAATATAATATAAAATAAATACTACCACCAACTTAATTTTTTTTATTTAAGACAAAGTATAGAGTGAAAATGATTAATACATGAATTATTAAAGGGTATTACTTATTTTCACTAAAGTGTATTAATTATTTTCACTTAAAGGTATTAGTCGTTTTCACTGAAAAGTATAGGTTGTTTATTTATTGATAATAAACTAAGACTCTTAAATTAATTCTCGCATATTTAAATATTTTATAACTATTATACTCTGGAAAGACAAAGTATAGAGTGATAATGGTTCATACATGAATTATTAAAGGGTATTAGTTGTTTTCACTAAAGGGTATTAGTTGTTTTCACTGAAAAATATTAGTTGTTTATTAAAAATAAACTAAGACTTTTTAGTAAAGTCAATTAATACTCTTCAGTGAAAACAACTAATACACTTTATTGAAAATAACTAATACCCTTCAATTATTCATATATGAGCCAGTTTCATTCTATACATACTTTTAAATTAATTCTCGCATATTTGTATTTTTGATAACTATTATACTCGGTAGACAAAGTATAGAGTGAAATTGGCTCATATATGAATTATAGAAGGGTATTAGTTATTTCCACTAAGGAGTATTAGTTATTTTCATAGAAGGGTATTAGTTGTTTTCACTAAAAAGTATAAGTTGTTTATTGAAAATAAACTTAGACTCTTTAGTGAAGTCAATTAATACTCTTCAATGAAAACAACTAATACTCTTTAGAGAAAACAACTAATATCATTCAACAATTCATATATGAGTCAATTTTACTCTATACGTACTCTTAGTTTAATTCTCGCATATTTATATTTTTGATAACTATTATACTCGGTAAAGACAAAGTAAATAGTGAAAATGGTTCATACATGAGGGTATTAGTTGTTTTCACTAAAGAGTATTAGTTGTTTTCACTAACGTGTATTAGTTATTTTCACTTAAGAGTGTTAGTTGTTCAGTGAAAATAAACTAAGACCCCTTTAGTGAAAATAATTAATACTCTCAAGTGCAAATAACTAATACTATTCAGTGCAAATAACTAATACAATTCAATAAAAAATAATTAATACCCTTCAATAATTTGTGTATGAACTAATTTTACTATACACATGCTCCTCTGGAAAATCTAATTCAAAATCATTTTGTTTTTATTAAAAAATAAAGTATAGAGTGAAAATGGTTTACATATGAACCATTAAAGGGTATTCTTTATTTTACTAAAAATTTAAGTTATTTTCACTGAAGAGTATTAATTGTTTCACTAAAGAGTGCTAGTTGTTTAATTAAAACAAACTAATACTTTTTAGTAAAAATAACTCACACCATTCAGTGAAAAAATTTAATACTATTTAATAAAAATAACTAAAATTCTTCAATAATTACTATATTTACCAATTTCACCTAGACATACTCTTGTCAAAATTGTTTCATAATGAATGGATAATTCCTTTTCAGTTTTCATCGTAATTTTTGTAGAAATAAAATATAAAATACAAATAAAATAAAAGGAAGTATTGTATACAAAAGCCAAAAAGATCTCCAAATTTGTTAGAATATAACACGCTTCAACATTAGGAAATTCAAAAAGAAAATCTGAAATAAGAAACAGAGCGAGAGAATGAATTTATCAACGCGGGAGAAGAGAGCAAAACCCTAGAGCGTGGCTATGACCGTGGTTATTTTCTCTAGCGGTTTTCATAGTATCCATTCAAAAGGTTCTATTCCTCTTGCACACAGTAGCATTGAAACGGTGAAAGGGATGAAGAAAATCATAGTAGAGCCTAAGTAAGTATTCACACCAAATTAATTTATTTCAATTGATTGATTTTCTTGTTTTAGGGCAGAATTCATGGTTTGCAGAAATAGCCGACCAGGTACAAAATATTTCATTTCTCTCTCGTTAATTTATTCCGTCAAGGCAATTTTACCAGATGATCTCTCAGTCCATCTTCTTCGGGTGTAAATATTATGCAAATTAAATGGATAATTTTTATAATTGCGGCATCGAATCTTTTTTTTTTTTGTGGTGTAGATCTTGCAGGAGGAATATTGTTGCTTTGATTGAGGCTGTTTCTGGGGCTTATTTCAGTAGTGTCGCGGTGGCTAATTCTGTCAATTGTCCCGTTCCACCCAATTTCTCAATGCCTAAAATCTGGTAACTCCACTCACTTTGGAGTTCGCTTGAGTCAATAAGTTATCTTGCTAGTGTGGGGTTTTTTATGCTTTTACTAACTTTTGTTGCTTACGACTTTATTTTTCTTGAGAAGTACCAATATGTTATCCTATTTAATGGGCATTGTATTTGTTAGTACTTACCACGTAAATTTTGCTTGGTAGTATGTGATTGTAATTTTCGTAGTTTAATAAATGGAGGGATTGCTAGTCTAATCGTACATATGTTTTATCCGAGTAATTCTGTTGTGCTTGGAGGATTTTAGTGCAATATAAAGCTAGTGATTACCTTGTATTAAGTCTTGGTTTTTGCTGAGAGTACCTCCACCTCAACGATGAATGATTCAACAATGGGTGACAATTAGACTACTTATGCAGTACAATTGTCATGTTCTGCATTTTGATTATTTTCTAACTTTGTGGGTGTTGGTCACTATATTTTAAAGGTAAAATAAATCACCCCAGAAGTGTTAGCATGATATGTTAAAAAAAAATCAATTGATCATTTAGTGCAGCAGTAGTTGACTTCATAAAATGAGAATGTCGGATTTATGTTTATTTCAATTTAGACAAATTTGCCTTTGATTAAACTATGGGGCAGTGCCTCTTTGAAAGAAAGGTGCAAACAAGATGAAATAGTTTGTGAAAGGAGGAGAAGTTCTGTCGTTTTTCGACAAAATCCATGTGAAATTGATCATGAAACTTATTGTTAAGGTTTTGAATATGCATTAATTAACAGAAAGAAATTTGTTTGCAATACACCAAAAGGTTGTAATGGCTAATAACTATAAAAAAGAAGGTTCAATGAAATGAAAGAAAGGGTTAGAGAGTGGACTTGTGTTTTTCTAGTTTATTTATTTCATTGTCAGTTTGATTCTATTGATCTAGGAAATTAACAATGTTAGACAGAAATCTAAATGATGATGTTTGAGATTGAGTTAGTCTTGATCATTATTTTCTATTACTTTAATGCTTCAACTTGTACACTTTTTTGTGATTCATCCACGTTTTGTAACATTTGAAAACATGATTCTGGCAATTAAAATTTATGTGTTGAATTGTCTCATACATCAAGTTTAAATTATTGTGCGGCCCGTGGATTTGAGTATGAGTTATTCTCTTATCTTGATTTTATGTCCTTTTTAAGTATGCTATAGTTTAAAATTGCAATCTTTGGGAGTTCTTTCTTTTATTCATTTTTGTTAGGTTGGTATTTTATACATTTTTATTTGTTAGCTATTAAGAATGACATGTTACATTATTATTCATATAATTGATTGTAATATTGTCTTATGGTAAACTTGTGATCTTTTAGAAAATAAATATTCAATAACTAGATTGCTATATGATACATTTTGCATCAATTCTCTTTTTACTAGACAAGACAATTGACACTTCCGCTACTGCCTTACTGGTAATCTATTGTTATCCTTTTAAGCTTTTATTGAATTTCACATTAGATTTCTTCCATTTTTAGAACCATTGTTAAACCATATGTCATGTTATAATTGCAGGCTGGTGCCTTAGAAAAATTCAAGAAAATTGAGCTTCCAAGGTTTTGAGGATGCATGGTGCTCATCCTGTTGGAGTTTCTCCCTGCCTTTCTTCTCCAATAACTTTTTTTTGGTTCTGATCTCGCATTTGATTAGATTGCAAAGGTTCTGTTAAGACGCCATATGTATATTTAAGTTTTGTTAAGATGTCTTTGTAAATTTTGGATGATGATAGGAAATTTGTTTAGATAAAGTGAGAATGTTCTAGGCATTTTGTTTATAAATTATCAATTTAAGACATATGTGTATTCATTGAATTTTGTAATTTTTTTTATTGATTGAATTGCCTTTAAATAATAATATTTACAAATTTATTATATTTATATTATTAATATTATAATTATTATTGGTATTATAGTAATTTTAAATATGGAATCTGCTATTATGGTAAATGGTAAATGACGTGGAATTAATTAAGATGTAATATAAAATTAATATTATAATTATGATATATATATATATATATATGTAAATATATATTATAATTTTTATTAATGTTATGACATTTTTGTGTGTCATATTAGGGATGTATGGAAAAATATATATGTAGTCATAGTTTACATTTTAGTACATTTATAAGTGTAGTGATAGTCCCCTATCTATCGTTACATTAGTTTAGATGACACTAACAACTAATGTGGGGATAGATGAAGTGTAGTGAGAGGTAATTTATCACTACATTTTTAAATGTCATTTTAAGCAATTTTTCTTGTAGTGATTTTTTAACTATCGCATTAAACTCCGTGTAAAATCAAACGGGAAAACAAAACTGGGACGGAGTGAGTATATAATATTGAATTTAAATGTTGTATAGTAAGACCTATATTTCTTTGGATGCATTAAGGATGACAAAGGGACTGGGCGGGATAGGGTGGGTATCTAAAAACCCAGGGCCACCCCGCGCATTATCCCCAACCCCCCCGCCCCGTGCCTCGCTATGGAACAACAATTTGAGCCTTATGTCTGTCCTGCATGGGGCAGGTCCACCCTGCCCCACCACATTTCTATCTCCCTCTAAAAAAAATATAAATACAAATTTTAAATATAAGCACATGCACATTTTCATACATGTTGTGCATCATATAACTCATTTCAAGCAAAAAAGCAAATTCTCAATTAAATGTAACAATAACATAATCATCAAACCTACAACTAATACATTTATAACTCATTAGTGAGTTGCAATAACACACACACACATATATATATTAATATATAAATATAAATTTGATACATTGTGGGATGGGGCGCATAAAAGCAATATGTATATTCACACTAGATCTGCCCCACGTGCGGGGCGTTGGTTAACTGGCCCAATTGGGACGGCCTCAAGGCGAGCTATTTTACCATTTCTGGATGCATGCCTTTCTTATCTTACTGAAACTGTAATTTATAATATTTTCATCTCTTTTTTTAGATCTAGAATCAAGTTTTATTATATTAAAGTATGTCAAAATTGAAATTTTGTTCCTGGATTAAAATCAATTTTATTGGAGACACGGATCATCATATGTATTGTCATACTAAAATTAGCAAAAAATTGTTAGAAAAGTTTGATAACGTAAAATGATAAAATAATTATTAAAAAAAATAATTGTATTGATATCAGATAAAATAGCAAATTTCATTGTTTATGTTCCAAGGGGTAGTATGTTTTTAGTTAAGTTCCTTTGTTGATTCATATAAAAAAAACTCAATTGTTGAGTGTATGCACTGTGCAACAGGTGCATATGAGATCTTGACTATTTATATATGAGAAATTATTTGAACAAAAATAATTTATGTTGAAAATAAAAAAAAATAATTTTATTTATTTATTGATTATATTATAATAAAACAAATATACTCTCATAATATGATTATGTTTAATAAAAAAATTAATATAAATTTTTTCTTCATAGAATAAGTGATAAACATAATACATAATAGATATGAAGGTTAAGAGTATGTATAGAATGAAATTGGTTCATACATGAATCGATGAAGGATATTAGTTATTTCTTCTGAAGAGTATTAGTTGTCTCCACTGAAGAGTTTGTTTTCAGTAAACAACTAAGACTCTTCAATAAAGACAACTAATATTCTTCAATGAAAACAACTAATATTTTTTAGCGAAAACTACTAATATTCTTCAATGATTTATGTATGAATCATTTTCACTCTATACTTTGTCGAAGTTTGAAACATAAAACATATAAAATATATATTATTATATTTAAAAACTTAGTGAGTAACATGACTGCCGTGCAAAGCACGGTAGGTTTAATACTAGTTATATTCTAAAAGTATTTCATGTTAAACTTATTATAAAGTGTTTTATATAAAACATACTCTTGTTTTAGTGGTAAACTTGAAGGTTTATCTCCCCATGGACTTGGGTTCAAATCCCACTATTTGTATATATTTTCTTTTTAGGAAAAGCACGTATAAGGAATTAAATTTAAAAAAAAAAATATTAAAGACTCGGGTTCGAATCCAAGGATGGCAAAAAAAAAAAAAAAAAAAAAAAGGGGAAAGGTCTTTTCTTTTTAGGAAAAACATGTATAAGAAAATAAATTTTAAATTAAAAAAAGGTTATTAGATAACTAATTTCATTTGTTTTAGTGGCAAATGCAAAAGCTTAATTGTCCCTCTTGAGACTTGGGTTTGAATCCTGGGAGGGCCGAAAAGAGAAAGTGGAGCAGAAGGCAATGGGTTGCCAGCCTGCGCCCATAAAATTCATATATTAATAAAAGAAAAATTACTTCATAGAATTAAAAAAAAAAAAAAATCAATTTATCGCGGAACAAAATAAGCCTAATTTATATTATACTGCATAGTTTTAATAAATGAGAATTACTAGTTGAGTTAACATGAAATACTTGACATGTATTATAAGATAAATAAGGTATCCTTTTCACACGTGAATTAATCTTTCATAAAAAAAAATTATGTTAATTTTATTGTTGGAACTTTATGACTTTGGTATTAAAAAAATTTCCCTATTAAATTTATTTTCCCTATTTTTTATGTATAAATTATGTTCTTTTTTTATATTTTATTTATTGTTATTATTATTATTAACGTAATTATATCTTGTTGCCCACATCACCATTAATTTCTGCATGCATGCCCCCGACTTGAAGAAAATGGATTGTAATTGTTAATTAGTTACAGAAACAAGTTTCTCAAGACTGAAATTCATTGAGTTTTCTTGCATCAATATTAATATGTCTCAAGTAATGTTTAATGGATTAATCCATCCATCCTATCAACTATTGATAAAATACAATTTAGGAGTGGGTAGTATATATCTTGGCCAAATTATTATAAATTACGGCCTTAATTTCGTTTGCTAAAATAATCGATCCAAAATTTCGAGATTAGAAATTATTTATAAACACAATTTAGAATGCATGTTGCATCCGAATACAAGACTGTTTCTTGGGTGATTGGTTCAGCATTCGACCGGCACCATATATGGGTAGATTATTTAAAAAAAAAAAATCCCAAATTGTGCGGAAAAAATGTACGACGTCGCTCGCGGGTGTATTTTAATTCTTCTTCTCTTATCTCGAATAAAAGAATAAAAAGCTGCCGGAAAGCAATAAATTCACAAAAGCAGGATTATTTAACAAGATTATATTGTTAATTAAGTAGTGATAATTCAAATTTAATTGATTCAACAAAAGCACAATAGTAATTAGTGTGAGTAGTTTCACACCTCTTACAGTTACAGCACACATGCATAGCTTCAGCATAGGCAGCATCCATTTTATTCGTATGCTGATAGACTAATATTTAACTCAAAGGCGGTAAAATAGTGGAGCCTGACCACTTGAATTATACCACCTTATTCAATTAAACAGCGCTTTACTTAGTTTTGTGGTGCAGTGCAGCACTGGCCGTGGCAGCGCCCATAGCGGCAGCTTCCACCACCTCCGCCTCCTTTGCCTCCGCCTCCATGTCCACCTCCACCTCCACCGCCGCCGCCTCCGTGACCACCACCGCCACCTCCGCCGCCATTGCCACCGTGTCCACCACCGCCACCGTTGCCTCCGTGTCCACCACCTCCGCCACCGTGGCCGCCATTGTAACCCCCACGTCCATCAACAAGTTGCTCAGCTGAATTAGAAAGGAATGATTGAGCTCATCAGTTTATTGATTATACCATGCAAAAACATTAATGAAATTACTAATTCTTTTCTGAGGAAATAATTACATGCCGACGAGTGAGCACGTCCACGATAATACATAAGCAAACATAATCTATCAATTAAGATATATAACAAACTTTTTATATATTTCATAACGAACATTTTCAAAAAACCAAATAGTTACGTAAATCATAACATGAATACTACATATAATGTAAAATAGGATGATAGAAAAATAATTAGAGAGAAATTAATATATAGTTACTTGATGGGTCGATGGTGTTGGAAGTCTCAGCTAGGTCCCTAGCGGATACTTGTGTGGAGATGAGAACCGCCATTGCTATGAAAAGGCAGAGCATAACTATCACTTTGGAACCCATTTTTGTGAATGTGTGTGTATGTTTTGTTTATGAGTACCTTGTTGGATTTGCTTCATATTTATAGATGATTTTCAAGAACAATATGTGGATATCGTGTCAATCTAGTAGAATGTGAGTAGGCCCAGTTTTAGTTTTAGTTGGGTGGTGCAGGTCGGATTTAATGAGTTCATACTATATGATTTCATTCATTCATTTCACTCAAAAATAAAACTATACATTAATCTATACACACACTAATATAGTTAAAATGTTCTTTTTTTTTTTTAATTTCGTGATAGCTTACTTCCTGTCCAATTTTGATTTAAGAAAAAAAAAAAAAAGTAATCCTCCATCTCTCAACTCGTGCACTTACTAAAAAGGAAATAAAAACTACTTTATCATTTTTTAACTATACGCCTCTAAACATCACAATATTACACTATATGTAATGATATTCATACACTAATCTACTTCTATTTTAAAATAACAAAACTATCCTCAACAAAATATCATTTTTTCTACTTCAAAACTAATAAGCAACTCATTACTAAAACTCGTGCAATATTTATCTGTAAATAATACATGAGTTGAGGGAGGAAGAGGTAGTTTTTTCAATTTAGTTTCAATATAAAAAAAATTGTCTAATTTATGCCAAAATTACCAGAAATTTTGAAAACTGTGTCGATTTGTGTCACACGAAAGTCCAACTCTGGTCCCATTATCTTTCTACTTAATTACCAATTTTGACATAAAAGACAATTTCGTTTTCAATTTTGTGGCGACGGGTTCAAAATTTGGATACTTTTTTAATAGTGAAACTAAATAAAAAAAGGTTAACTTTAAAAAAAAAAAAAACCAAATTTGAATAATATTGGGACCAAATAAATTTTCAATATATTAGTGTCACGATGGAGGATGGCCCATTTCATTATTCGTGTTTGTTCATTATTGTGTAGATAGATAATACTTGGATTGTATATATATATAAAAAGAAAAACAAGTAGATTTCTATATTTCACACTAAAAAAAATTGTCTATAAAATTTTTCAACAAAAAAATATTCGTAGTTGCACATTTAATTTCTCAACTTACAAGCAAATTTGCCTATGAAATTTTTAGGAATTAAATACTTACAAACAATTTGCCTAAATTTTTTCACCCCCAAGTAATCTGTCTACGAAAATTCTGTAGACAAATATTTCTTTATAGGTATAAGGAATGAAAATGTCTATATAATAAATATATATATATATATATATATATTGTAGGCAATTTTGTAGATAATTCCCACTATGAAATTTTTTTATTGAAAATTTCGTAGGCATATTGATAATTTCTTTAGGCAATTTATTTTTAAGTGATAAATACACACATCTTAAATGTATAAATACAATAATATCGGCAAAGAGTGAATTTTTGCTCCTAGTTGCAATGTGAACAAAACATAAGAACCCCACATGAAAGAGATATTGCTACATAACAAGCCAGAATACATGCCACATGTTAACTTTTTAATTTATGCGTTGGTTTTCTATACACTAATAACACCATAAAATTAAATATTATCCTGGGAAAAAAGTGGATGCGCGCGGAAAAGAGGGAAGAAATGAAAGGGACAAAAAGAAGAAAAGGAGTGATGAGTAGAAGGAAGTGAAACAGATCACGGTTCTAAGATTTGTGCTTACCACTAGCTTGACTTTTATCACCCTAAACTTTAAACTTATGCCCACCACTTGTATATTTATTGTACTATATTTTAAAACAAAAATTTATGTGAAAAAAATACTCGTGAATTTTTATTGTTTTTTCAAATATTATTGTTGTACTATAAAATGTCATTATTTAAATAATGTTTTATTTTTAAATAATAATACTTCATGATTTGCACAAATAGTGATATACCTTTCAAATAACGACACTTCATATACACAACATTGATACATTTTTTTTCAAATACATAGTTGTACTATAAAGTATCATTATTTTAAAAAAAATGCTTGATTTTTAAACAATAACCAATAGTGATATTTCTTTTTTAAACAATGGCACTTCGCATGAACAACAGTGATACTTTTTAATAAAATAGTTATACTTCGTATGCACAATACTGATACAATTTTTTAAACAGTTATACTGTGTATGTACAACAGTGATACTATATATGTGCAACAATGACACTTGAAAAGGAAGGTCCATGTTAACCCGAATTTATAGGAAACTACTTTTATTTTATACTCGTGTTTTGTACTTAAAGCAGTGAATCTTGTGAAGCAAATACTATATGTATTATACCACTTGAACTCATAGATTTCCTCTTAAATTTGGATTGTTAATCCAACACATGTATATATAGCTAATGTATACGTAACAATTTACACAAGGTCACTACGTATATATTACACTACAAAAAAAAAAAAAAAAAAATTAACATTTAGTGTATGTAATCCTGTAATTATAGTTTCTCTAGTAAAAAAAATTTAATGACAAGAAACAAGCTTTAATAACAAGACCCTGTGACAATAATTATATTAACTTATAGAAAATTTTAATAGAATTATTGTCACTATAAGTTAATTTTCTTGTAATATTGTTAGGAGTATATATATATATCATTATTTCTTGTACATATTGTATCCCACATCGATGCAAATCCTGTCCATAAAAAGAGAAAGACGATGTCGAGACAAAGGTTTTACGAGAGCCGAAATTGGACATGCTGCATCATGAAAAAATTACCACAAATGAGGACACAGATGTTACATTGCTATGCTAGCATGTGTCGGTGAACAATGTGTCGCACTATGAATTTTATTTTTTTAAATTGATTAAACGTTCATCAATTATTGATTAATCTAAAGATGATGGAGAGAGAAAATTTGTGGATAGTCTACGCACTGCATACTAGTAGGTAGGTACTCACTTGGAGATGTCGGCAAAATTGACAAACAAATATTGATAAAGAAAAAGTATGAGCTTATCGAAACAAACAAAATTGTAAATATAATTCCATAATTTTAAAATTACAATTGGGTCATATGTGCACTATGTGTGACATGTGATTATGTCCTATAGGTATACGAATTTAAAGCACCATGTACTCATGATAAAAACGAAAACGATTATAGGGTCGTTACCTAATTTAAGTGAGCTCGTCTGACTAGTAGGTGGAGATTTTATTGAGGTTTTTTCACCAATCTGAAAAGTTTTGAGACTTGCCAAGGTGAGTCTTCCACGCGTGGAAGCTTTTGGTGAATTTATGTGGGTTATGAGCAATGACAGATATAGGTATTACTAATGAAACTCGCTATGTAACATTTAAATTTAATTGGGATTAGACAAATTCCATTATTAAAAATCGAATGATGGACTAATTCATAAAATATTATTTGTAATATGTAGAAATTTAGGAAGACTTGTACTGGACTTTAGTCCAGTGCAATCAATTGTGAGTAGCCGTGGAGCCTGAATTTTTTAGGCGATTCAACTAATTAAAAAAAATGATATATAATTAAATAGTCAGTATATTGTATGTATTAAGTGTATCGTGCAATTCAAGTGTATTTTAAAAAAGTTAGAGTTTCTTATAAAGTTGTTCAAAATGAACAATATTAACTGTTCAATAAAAACAACTCTAACTACTTAAAAATATACTTGAGTTCTACGATAAATCCCGATTCACAAGAGACCTAATTATGTCATAATATTAACACATAAAGAGAAATTATAGAGTGAAAATGATTCATACATTAACCATTTAAGGGCATTACTTGTTTTTATAGAAAATTATTAATTGTTTATAGTAAAGAATATTAGTTGTTTAGTGAAAATAAACCAATATTTCTTCAGTATAAAAAATTTATACATTTAAGTGAAAACAACTAATATTTTTCAATAATTCTTATATGAACCAATTTCACTCTATACATAGTTAAATATAAATAATTATATATGAATGCATCATCAACATATTTTTTCTTTTCATTCTTCAAGATATTTTGAATACATCTTTACTATGTATTTTTTTTATAATTATGACACTAAATAAAATAATAAAACAAAATATAAAGTGAAAATGGTTCATACATAAATTATTGAATGATATTAGTTACTTTCATTAAAGAATATTAGTTGTTTTCACTGAAAAGTATTAGTTGTTTATTGGAAATAAACTAAGTCTCTTTAGGGAAAACAACTGATACTCTTTAGTAAAAAAAAAAAAAAAAAACCTATTACATTTCAACGATTCATGTATAAACCAATTTCACGTCAATTAATTAAACACACTCTTTATGGAAAACAACTAATACTCTTCAGTGAAAAAAACTAATACATTTCAACGATTCATGTATAAATCAATTCCACGTCTATTAATTAAACACTAAAACATTATTAAAGAGGTCGAATTATGGAAATTCCTGCGTACAATCAGAAAGAAGCAATCCATTGCACAATTGCATAAGAAACAATGCTGGAAAATATCATTCACATAGAAGATTTCTAAACTTATTATTAGAAATCTACGACAAAAGCACATTTGTCCCGACAAACAGAGATTAATAAAAAGTGTAGGCCCGCAATTATCCAAAAATTTATATATAAGATAATTGTTTTTTCCCTACTTAAAAAAAAATTATTTTTGCCCCAAAAACGTTGGCAAAAAATTGACACCTACATGTTGGCACGTTATCAACCTTTTTGTCAACTTCTTGTTTGTGTAAAAAATATAATATTTTTAAAAGTAAGATAAAAACAATTATCCTATAATTTTTTTGGCAAATATGCTATTTCCCCTTAAAAATGGAGATATAAGCATTCATTGTTGTTGGAAATTTTGTTGCCTATATACAACATATGTGAGTGGTTCGATGATGCTTTGAATTGAAAGTGTTTGATGAAATGCCTCTTCATGATAATTGGTTGATTATGATCGAAGATTTCTCTCTCTCACTCATATCTCCCTCCGTCCTTTGTAAATATCTCATTTTGAATAATTTTACTCATTTTAGTTTTTTAATTTTTAAGAAAAAATATTGCAATGGATTACCAAAAGATATTGCAGTCATGACAAAATTGCATACTCTTTGAAGAAGTAGGTAAGTCCTAGGCGTCAGTGGCGACTCAGGAATTTCACCGAGGAGGCCCCAATTAATAATAAGAGCCGACAAAATGCATTCGCAAATTTTCGATATATATTCAGAATTTAAAGAAACAAGGTTTAAATTAGTTCATATACCACTAGGCCACGAATCAAATTATTTCAAAATTCAAGTGGGGCCAGTGACCACCTTGGCCCCCACATGGTTCCCCCACCTAGGGCTGGCATACCATACCGTACCGTACCGTTCATACCGTACCGTACCGTATACCGTACCGAAATTTTTGGTATGCAAAAATGCATACTGATACCGTACCGAAAATTTCGGTATACCAAAATTTCGGTATGCCAAAAAAGCATACCGCATACTGTACTGAACATTCGGTATGCCGTACCTTACCAATATTTCGATATATACCGGTATACCGAAATATTATCAGTATACCGAAATATATACCGGTATACCGAAAATATTTCGGTATGATACCGTATACAGGAAATTTTTAAATATTGATATCGATACCGTACCAAAAATTTTCGGTACAGTATCATAACCGTACCGAAAATTACGGTATACTGAAATTTTCGATAAATTCGGTATTTTTTGGTATGGTAAGTGCGGTATACTGGTATTTTCGGTATTTGCTCCACCCCTATACCCCCACCTGCTTGTCCTGATTGTATCATTTTTTATTAGAAAAGCTATCACTTTAAAAAAAGTGATACGATTTTAATAAAAAATTATACTAATATTTTTTTGTTAAAAATGATTATCATTTTTCTCTTAAAAATTATCACTTTTCAACTTTAGTCTAATGAACGAATTGGTGGAAACTTTTATTTGTGGACTGTTATGGAAAAATTCTCATGAATTTAGGTGTTGATCTGTCTCACGGATTAGATCTGTAAGACGGTTTTGAACGGGACTTTATCTTTTTAACTTTTGGTTACTATCAAGGGCATTGCAAATCATGTAATGAATTTTTTCACTTTTGACTTTTGTTTTTTTTTTTTTGTTCGTAATGAATTTCATGATGTCCATTATTTTCTTATTCACATTCTCAACGTCCTTGCTACTCTCCTTGCTAATTTAGTTCTTGGATATACTTATTTAAATGAGATTCTTGCATCACAGTTTCTCAATGCGAAAATGATTATTACAGGCTTGATTATGGATCGATAGTATGTTGTTAGCATTGCTCCTGTGAATCAACGTACTGCACTGTCTTTTAAATCTTTTTAAATCTCAAGTGTTTGAAAATTATAAGTTAATTTCTACATGAAAATCTATCACTTTTAACATAAAATCAATCAATTTTCAAAAAATATAATATTTTAAATAAAAAGTGACAAAGTTTTCACTAAAAGAGACTATCACTCCCACACTCACTTGAACCATTATCACTTTAAACACTAAACAAAGAAAAAGATTTGCAATTTTCATATTATATTATACTAGTGAACACTACAAAAAAGACGCGTTTTTGCGACCGCAAAAAAACCGGTCTCAAACTCATGTATTAGCGACCGAAATAGACCAGTAGTCTCAAAGTAAAAAGATTTGCAACCGTTTTCAAAATCGATCTCTAAATCGAACAATTAGAAAATATAAGGGATTAATTTGATGAATTTAAAAAAAATGGGGCTCAATTTGAAGTTATATACAATTAAATGCATAAAAAATGAATAAATTAACAATTTATATTAGTCTAACATATTAAATTTAAAAAATAAAAAAAGTTAGTAAATATATATATATATATATATATATATATATATATATATAAATGAAATAGAAACAAAAAGAAATTAATTTGATGAATTAAAAAAAAAGGGACTCAATTTGGAGTTATATACAATTAAATGCATAAAAATGAATAAATTAATAATTTATATTAGTCTAAAATATTAAATTTACAAAATAAAAAAAAAGTTAGTAAATATATATATATATATATATATATATATATATATATATATATATATGAATTAGAAACAAAAATGAATTAATTTGATGAATATTAAAAAAAAAAGAGTCAATTTGAAGTTATATATAATTAAATGCATACAAATGAACAATAATAACAAGTGTCATAGTGGTTCATGCCTCCTCCGGGTTGAGTAACCCGGAGGTCGGCGGTTCGCTAATATTAGCTATCTGCGTTTTAGTGACCGACTTCAATTGGTCAGAAATCGGTCGCTAATCCGCATTTTTTTGTAGTGGAATTGAGTAAATCAAAATTGCGTAACGTCATAAATAATAGCCTTAATTAAAAACGTGCAGGCTGCAACATACCTCAAGATAAATACTCCTTTCGTTCCACTATAAGTTTTCTACTTTCCTTTATTTGGATGTCCCACTTTAAGTTTTATTTTTCATAAAAAGCAAAAACAACACTCCATATATTAAAAAACAAATACTTTTTTAAACGACTACCCTTTACTTTTTTATAACTCCTCATTATTTTATACAAAATCAATATGTGGCTCATTATATATTAATAAACAATATATTTAAAAAAAAGACAAAAAAAAAAAAAAAAAACAAGAAACTTATATAGGAACAAAGGAAGTATTAAATACAACCTCATTGTGGCCTTTTATCAAATAGTTAACAAGCAAAAATGCTGAGAGACAAATTTGAAGAACAATTGATGCATATATCTTCTCAAATGGTTAACAAGCGTGAATGCTCAAGGATATATATATGGGTAACCCTGTCAAACGGTTAACTAAATTGGGAATCTTATCGAACACTTTACATACATAAAAATATTATTGTCCTTAAGACGAAACACCCTGCAAAATAAATTTCCCCTAATTTCAATGATAATGATTGAAAATTTCTAAATCACAAGATAAATATTGATTGATAAATGAAATGATAATTATATAAGAATCTAATATTAAATTTAAACACACAGACACACACATGTATCATGAGGTGTTGCAAAATTCTTATCCAGAGTGGTTGTGTAGGGGGCAGACTAACCCTTATGCAAGTTGGGGCAAGTGCCCCACCTGAATATTATTCTTTATGTATTTTATGTTAAAGCATGCAACAATTTCTTTCCTAGCCTATTGGTAAGTTAACTTGTGTCCGTAAGAATAAGAATGGATTGTGGGTTCAATACCCAGCCTGCAAATTCTTGCATTGAACAATATTTAAACGATCTACATTATAATAATTGAGTTTTTATTATAACATTTGAGATTAATTGTAAATTTATTACTTTATTTCATAGGTTGTGGGTTCAATACCCAGCCTGCAAATTCTTGCATTAAACAATATTGAAACGATCTACATTATAATAATTGAGTTTTTATTATAATATTTGAGATTAATTGTAAATTTATTATTTTATTTCATAATTCTTCCGTCTCATAAACTTGCACACTTTCACTTTTCATTTGGCTCATAAAACCTTTCATATCCTTAAAATGAAAATAATATTCAATTTACAATACTCTTACAATATATGCACACCATTAATGTATCATTTGAAAATTGGTCAGCAAAAAAAAAAAAAAAAAAACCACTTTCCTGAAACTCGTGAATTTTAAAGTGTACAATTTTTTTTTTGGACGGAGAAAGTATAATTTTATGCCTTCTCTACCTCTAATTTCAGCATCCGCCCCTGGTTTTGTAATGATGAAGCTGGTTTATTTTCTTAGATCAACAATGTCCTACGAAAGATTGAATGTATTGATACATTATAATGGCAAAAATTTGTATGAAACCGCACAAATTAACACATATCCCTACTAAAGTGTTAATGAGTCAATGCCCTAGTTACACCAATTCTCATTGTCTCATGCCATTAGACGATCTCATACAAGACCTACTCTTTATTAATTGATAAAACAGTTACTGGAAATTTGATATATACAATATTATATGGAGAAAAATCACAAATGGTCTAGTATCTTTATCCGAATTGAATTTTAGTTCTTTTTCTTTATACTTCATCATTTCTGATCCTTTTAGTATAAATTTGATCTTTTCATTGGAAAATTACCCTAATTTATTATTATTGTTGATATCTGACCGATGTTGTGCAAAATGTTACAAAATATTTAGGCAACATCAAAATTTCACTTTTTTCCTAACATTAACTCTGATTACTTATGTTGTTCTCAATGTTTAATCATGTAGGTTGACGATTTGGAAGTTACCTAAGTCACACAGTTATAAAAATAGAGTGAGAAGTTGAAGATCAACATGGGCAGTTACTTTTTTAGTGGGGCTTAGTAGAGGAATGATTTTGAATCATCATAAGCCATGATTCTTGGTCGTGGACATGCTGATTTCGAGTTCTATGAATAGAGGAAGCAATGAACACAACAAGCAAGCCAAACGTGATTATTCTATCACGTACATAGAGTATTTAGTCAAGTTACAAGAACAAAAAACTATTTTTCTCCATTATATATCATTATTAAATAATTATTGTATTATATATTCAACGACTAATCTGCTCATTAGATTAGTCATTTGTTAATGACTCATTATTTGGTTAGCATGTTCAGAGCTTGTGTATATGTATAAAAAGAGCTCATTGGTGATTTGAGATGAAATGTAGAATTGACCAGAAATAGTGATATTCTCTTGACTCGATATGCCCCCAAACCTAATCTTTTTTTACGAACTGGGTAAATAAATATGTCTTCTTTAATTAATTCGTTTTCTGTATTTTTCATAACAGATACAAAATTATCTGATTGGAACCTATAATATGTTTTAGGTATATGTTGTGACCATTACTGACCACAAGTTGGGTCCGGTCGGAAGATGGCCGAAATAAGGCGAGAAGGTACCCAGAGGCCGGAGCCGACCTGGCCGACCTGAATCCGACCGCGGCGGGCTCCGACCGCCAGCCTCCGGCCTCGAAAGTGAGGCCGGAAGCCTGCTCGAGATATCCATCCGCGATCCATCGCATCCACGTTGAAGCCCTGCCATTCCCGGACCGGCCCGGCCAGGATTAACAAAGTCCAGCAGAGGCCGCCCGGACACTACCGACTGACAGGAGCATCCTCTGACCTCACCATCCGCCCGGAGGCCGATCTCGATCACTCGAGGCCCCCGGCCGACTAAAGAAAGATTCGGGGCACGTGACGGAATCGTGCAAGGTCTTCTCCCAAGGGAGAAAAAGGCCGCCTCTGTACCCAGCGGCAGAGAATATTCCATCCAAATGAGGAAATTCTTCAGAGAATCGTCCTTTTTGGACACGCGTCAACATACTAGTGGCCGGCCGCCTGCGAGCCCTGACACATCAGAGCACGCGCGTCCTCAGAGGCAGGAGGCATTTAATGCACCTGTCCCCCGAGAGGCCGGAAATGACCAACGTACCCCTATAGTGAGAAAACTATAAATACCCCAACACTTGTAATGTAAAGGTAGGTCCAATCATTCTCAGTATAATCAATACACATACTCATTCAAGTCCAGGGATTAAAAACCCCTGGCAATTCTTGGTGTTCTTAGTGTTAAGTATTTAAAGCCTTTCTTCATCCAAGCATTCATTTTAGCATTTAAGAACCCAATCATTTGGTGTTTTTACCAAAGTATTTACAAATAGCCATCCAATCCCAGCAAGACATATTTGGTAAACAACATTTGGCGCTAGAAGAAGGGTATCTAACCCATCAAACACATTTTTCTTCATCTCTTTGAAGAACACTCACTGTTCTTCAAAGCTTCACATCCTCAAACCTTCAAATCTTCAAACCTCAACCTCCTCATCTCCTAAAGCAATGGATCCCCAGAAATCATCCCAGGCCCACGGAAAAGCCACACGCGTGGCCTTCCCAATTCGCTTCCCGGAGGAACCTCTCCCCTCCGGGGGCCGGGGATTCTTTACTCCTGACCAGGCCGGGTCAGGAAGACGCCGCCAAGCGGAAGAGGCGAGGGGCTGCCGGAGCACCACCTCTGCCTCCAAGAAGAAGGCCCAGGCTCGTGCTCTCAAGGGCAAGGAGAAGGCCAGAGAACACCAAGGCGAAAGCCAAGGTCGGGCGAACCCCGTCTCTGACCGTTTGCGAGGCTCCGCCCATCCGGTTTTTGACCGGTTGGGCACAACAGACCCATCGTGGTACCCGAGCCGTGTACCCAGTTACGACACTGGGTACGGAGACACCGAGTCCATCTCCAACTCGGGGAGCACGGCCCAAATGCCCCACAAGAGGGCAGCCGAGGTCAGCCTGACCCCGGCAAACTCCGCCAGGCGCAAGCTAAGCTTCGCCCAAAGCGGCCTGTTGGGACGCGGAGTCCCCCGTGCGGCCGTTTTCGACCGAATCGGCCCCCTAGCCGACGTGGGCGACCAGCTGGCCGAAACCCCCAGTCCAGAAATCGTCAAGTTGCAAAAGCAACTGGACGAAATGAAGGCGCTCCTTGAAGCGCAAGGCCAAACCAAGGCCCGGCCAGTCGCCAACGAGCCTTTGGCGGTCGATATTGAGCTCGCGCCGGTCCAGCTCAAGATCGTCCCCCCACCAACTCCTCTCTACGAGGGGAAAACAGATCCTGAGACCCATCTCAGCAAGTTCCGGATCTATATGACCGGGCGTGGCGCGACAGACGCCACGAAGTGCAGGCTTTTCCCTCTCACCCTGGGCGACCTCGCCCACAGATGGTACGTATCCCTTCCGGCACGGTCCATTGACTCGTTCGCCACTTTGAGCGCCCAATTCTCATCATACTTTGCGGCCAAAATCGCCCGGCCGGAAAGCTGGCATCGCCTGATGCGGATCCGCCAGGAGAAAGAGGAGTCCGACGAGGACTACGTGGCCAGGGTGGACGAGGTCATGCTGACCGGCGAGGCAGTCAGCGACCAGCTTGCTTTGCATGCAACCCTGGGAGGCTTTCACGGCCGATCTCCTATGTTCAAGCACCTCACCAAGGACTTCCCTAAAACCTATGCCGAATTCCGCGCCCGAGCCGGTGACTACCTGGCTCGGAGGAAGCTTCTGGCACTAAGGCTGGGGGAGTCCGAGCCGGCCCCAAAGGAGACAGAGGCCGTAGCCCAAACCTCCCCCAAGAACGGCCCAAAGGCCAGAAGGGTGGCTAAGCCGCCCGGCAACTTCAAGTCCTTCGAGGACGTTGAGGTTCACCTAACCCAGGCCACGAGGCAGTCCCCCGCGCATATTTTCAATGCGATTCAGCACCGGGACGTGCTTCCCAGGCCAAGGCCCTATTCCGGAGACCGGTCCCGGCTGGACCCTAAAAAGTTCTGCGCTTATCACGACTCTATTGGCCACAATACGAGCCAGTGTCGTGATCTCCTAAAGCAGCTTTGGAAGCTGTTTGAGGAAGGGCGTCTGAACGACCTCCTTCAGAGGCCAGCCGGCCGGCAGGACCAACAGCAGCAGCCCCAACGCCACCCTCGGAGGAACGAGGAAGGCGGCCGGCCTCTTAGGCCGGTCGCAGCTTTGGAGGAAGATGATGACGAGGATGACCTCCTCCCGCCCATGAATCCCGGCGGTCGGGTCAACATGATCCAGGCCGGCGGAGGGAACCTAGGCGGCCTCACCCCCATCTCGACGCAGTCCAACCGGAAGCGGAAAGCAGAGGTCCGGGCAGCGACCAACGTCAACTTGGTCACACCCCCAGAACCGAAGATTCACAAGGACTTGGAGATAACTTTCTCCAACCAGGACCGGACCGGGGTGCTGTTCCCGAAGGGCGACGCGCTGGTGATTGCCGCCCAGATCCTGGGCAAAGAGGTTCAACGCGTTCTGGTCGACAATGGGTGCTTTTGCAATATCATCTTCAAAACAGCCCTAGACCAGCTCGGAGACCTCGTCAACTTCATCAGGCCAATCGACCTTCAGCTGAAGGGATTTGGGGACGCGACGGTCGCCGCGTACGGAAGGATAAAGCTCTCCGTGGAACTCATCTGCTGCTACAACAAGGAGGTCAGGATAACTAGGCCGCTAGATTTTATAATTGTAGATCAGCCAAGCTCGTATAATGGCTTTCTGGGTAGGTCTTTTTTAGAAGTTTTTGAAGCCATTGCTTCCTCCTATTACTACTGTATCAAATTTCCCACCCCCGAGGGGGTGGTCGGCACCATTAAGGGTGAACAGGCAATGGCTAGAAGGTGTTTGAACTATTCCTACTCTTACATATTTTCAATTAGCAACAACCAAACACCGGACGGGCCACACCCCGACTCTGAAACGGCCATTTCGGCCGCAGAACCCGTCGCGGAGGTCGGATCCACATCGGCCGACCCCCAGCCTATGCAGATCGACGATCCCGAGCCAAGGATTGGTTTCGAACCATCCGAGCTCGACCTCGATCCCAGATTCGATTCTTCCGACCGGCGGAGCTATGAACAAGCTATGGCTTTGGAAGATCTGGAACACATTCCGGTCGACCCCTCGAGGCCGGAACTGGAAGTACTGATCGGCTCTCGCATACCGACCGAAATGCGGGGGGAGGTGATCGAATTCCTCAAAGCCAACGTTGGAGTCTTTGCCTGGTCTCACCAAGACATGGTCGGGATAGACCCAAAGCACGCATGCCATCGTCTAAAGATCGACCCCAACAGGAGGCCGGTCCACCAAAAAAGAAGGAAGTTCGGCCCGGAAAAGTACGAAGCTTTGGTTGAGGAAGTCAAGAAGTTGCTAGACAACAAGCTGATCGAGCAAGCCCGGGACGAACCCCAATGGGTCGCGAACGCCGTCCTGGTCAAAAAGACAAACAACGCCTGGAGACTATGTATAGACTTCACCGACCTCAACGCGGCGTGCCCAAAGGATCACTTTCCGATGCCACACATCGACCACCTGGTGGACAGCACGGCCGGACACGAGATGATGTCCTTCATGGACGCCTTTGCCGGCTACCATCAAATCCCCATGGCCGTTGAAGACATCAAGCACACCTCATTCCACACGGAGAAGAACATATTCTCTTGGCTCCGAATGCCTTTCGGTCTGATCAACGCCGGCGCGACCTACCAACGCCTAGTCAACAAGATGTTTGCGGATCAGATCGGAAAGACCATGGAGGTCTACATCGACGACATTGTGGTGAAAAGCTTGAAGAAAGAAGACCATCTCAGGGATCTCGAAGAGACTTTCAAGATCCTCAAAGCCTACAATATGAAGCTGAACCCGAAGAAATGCAACTTTGGGGTGGAGGCCGGCAAATTCCTGGGACACATCGTCAGCCAGCGCGGGATCGAGGCCAACCCGGCCAAGATCAAGGCCGTCCTTGACATGCAAGAGCCAAGGACGATCAAACAAGTGCAACGCCTGACCGGATGCCTCGCCTCTCTCAACAGATTCATAGCCCGGCTCGGAGATAAAAGTAAGCCTTTTTTCTCGACTATTAAAAATGGCAAGTTTTCTTGGAATAGGGAAAGCCAAGTAGCTTTTGCAAAACTAAAAGAATACTTGGCAAACCCACAAATCTTGGTCAAGCCGGTCCCAGGAGAGAAGCTTTACTTATATCTCGCGGCCTCCGAGGTCGCACTCAGCGCGGTACTCGTACGGGCAGACGGTCAGAACCATCTCCCGATCTACTTCGTAAGCCAAGCTCTCCACGATGCCGAGCTCAGATACACCCCGCTCGAAAAGTTAGCTTACGCTCTGGTCATGAGCGTAAGGAAACTGAGGCCTTATTTCTTCAACCACCAAGTAGAGGTTCTTACCACTCTACCCCTGAGGCAAGTCCTACACCGACCGGATACCAGCGGCCGGTTATTGAAATGGTCGTTAGAGATAGCTCAGTACGGGGTCTCATACGCCCCAAGGACGGCCATCAAGGGTCAGGCCCTGGCTGACTTTATAGTGGAATTAACTTTCCCACCCAAGTTCACAAGAATCAACCACCCACCTTGGAAACTCTATGTAGACGGATCATCAACCAACAACTGTGCCGGGGCCGGCATTGTCCTGATCGGCCCGGAAGGCCAGAGTTTCACCCATGCAGTCCGTTTCAGTTTTCCGGCCACAAACAACGAGGCCGAATATGAGGCTCTGGTCGGAGGCCTTGAGCTCGCAATTGCGATCGGAGTTTGCCGTTTGCATGTTTTCATGGACTCCCTGCTCGTGGTCAACCAGATCAAAGGAGAGTACGAGGCCCGGGGGGAGCAAATGATGAAGTATCTCGACCTGGTCACAACCTTATGCGAGAAATTTCATCAGGTTTTCATTGAGCAAATCCCGAGGGAACACAACACCCAAGCCGACGCGCTTTCCAAGCTTGCAACAGCGGAGGGAGCAGCCGACCTTGCCAACATTCAACTCTCCACGCTCGGAACGCCCACGGTCATCCGAACACAGGTGGCGACCGTTCTAAGCACTGATGAGAATTGGATGACGCCGATCGTGAAATATCTCAAGACCGGTACACTCCCTGAGGACAGGACTCGGGCCCGGCAACTGCAGCTCCGGTCGTCAAGGTACACCCTCATTGAGGATCTTTTATATAAGAGAAGCTTTACCCTCCCTCTCCTAAAATGTATAACCCCGGAGCAAGGCCAGACCATTCTGGCCGAGATCCATGAGGGGGTTTGCGGAAATCATGCCGGAGGCCGGGCCCTAGCCCACAAAGTGATCAGACAAGGATATTTCTGGCCGACCTTGAATAAGGACGCCGTCAGCTTCGCAAGGTCATGCCACAAATGCCAAGTCTTGGGACCCAACATCAAACTGTCCCCCGAGCAGCT
Organism: Ballota nigra; assembly: GCA_947034835.1. Taxonomy (NCBI): domain Eukaryota; kingdom Viridiplantae; phylum Streptophyta; class Magnoliopsida; order Lamiales; family Lamiaceae; genus Ballota; species Ballota nigra. Next base: position 98,622,448 of record OX344721.1, read on the forward strand.
CTCCTCTATGTATAGCCCTTGGCCTTTTGCCCAGTGGGGCATCGACCTGATCGGACCAATGCCCACTGCGCCCGGGGGCCACAAATTCGCCGTCGTAGCCGTCGACTATTTCACAAAGTGGGCCGAGGCCGAGCCACTCAACAAAATCAGCCAGACCCAAATCATCAAGTTCATTTGGAAAAACATCATCTGCCGCTTCGGCCTACCTCAAGTGATCATCTCCGACAATGGGAAACAGTTTGACGGTCTCCAGATGATCCAGTTTTGTGAAAAATGGAATATCAGGAAGGTTTTCTCCACCCCCTACCACCCGCAAACGAACGGCCAGGTAGAGGCCATAAATAAGATCCTCAAGCACACTATCAAAGCCAAGCTCGAGGACAAAACGGGGAAGTGGGCAGCCGAGCTACCCGATGTCCTCTGGTCATACCGAACGACCACAAGGAACTCAACGGGCGAAACACCTTTCGCTCTAGCTTTTGGGACCGAGGCCGTCATTCCTTCAGAGGTCTCCCTACCAAGCCACCGGACAGCCCAGACGATCACCGAAGACAATAACACCGCCCGGATGATCAACTTGGACATGTTGGAGGAGAGAAGACTCAATTCCGACCTCAGAAACGCGGCCTACAAGAAGAAATCCGAAAATTTTTTCAATTCCAAAGTGAAGGCTAGACAATTCCAGGTCGGGGACCTCGTCCTCAAGAAAGTTCAAGTACCAAAAGGGGTATTCGGCCCGAACTGGGAGGGTCCGTTCAGGATATCCAAATGGCTCTCTAAGGGAGCTTACGAGCTGGAACTCATGGATGGAACTCCGGACCAATACCCCTGGAATGCAATTCACTTGAAGAAATACTACCAATGATTTTGTACTATGTTTATCAATTAATACAAAAGCTCTTCGCACAGCTGTATCTCATTTCAAACACCGGGCTCAGTTCAAAAGCGTATGCCGGCCGTATCGAGGCCGGCATATCACACTTAAGCCCGGAAAAGCCGCTTAAGGCCATCCAAAAAACCGAGCCCAGTTAAAAAATGTACGCCGACCGTATCGAGGTCGGCGTATCACACTTGAGCTCGGAAAGGCCACCCCAGCCACTTTAAAAGCCGAGCTCGGTTCAAATGCATATGCCGACCGTATCGAGGTCGGCATATCACACTTGAGCTCAGCAAGGCAACCAAGGCATTCCCACAAACCGGGCTCAGTTTAAAACATATGCCGACCGTATCGGGGTTGGCATATCACACTCAAGCCCGGGTCAAATCTCATTTCATACTTGTGAAAATTTTACTTTGATAAGTATAAGAAAGCGATAACAAAACAATAAAGTTCAAGGAAAGACAGAATTATATTAAGGCAAAACCGGTCTGAAGGCCGGGAGATACAACGGTTTAAAGCAAGATAAATCCGGTCAAAAGGCCGTTTACATTTGAAAGCAGTAAAAAAGAGCTAAGGCATTTAAACTAAGATTTCAAGGTTCGATCTCGCCGGCCGCAAGGTCCGCCTGCCCCTCATCTCCGGCCGCCATGGCAATATCGGCATCACCTCCACCCAGCACTTGAGAGTCGGCCGGAGGAACCTCCTCCCCTTCCTCTGCCTCCTCCTCTTCATCACCAACCGGGGGATTCTGACCCGGCAGGAGCAGCCTATGCCGATGGGGGAACCACGAGAGGTCCACCCCATGGACGGTCTCGAGGTCGAGAATGGGGAACCAGTAGCCCTCAGCGACCGGATTCTTGGCAGCGTACTCCCGGAAGTACTCCTCCATGGCTGTGGTCTCAAGGCCGGCCTGGCGCGCAACCCGGATCATGCTGGCAGCGGCCATGTAGAAGCAAAACTCAGAGAAGAGTGCCGGGTTGGCGGTCGGATCCTCCGGATCGTATGCTGGCCGGCTAAGGGAGGCAGCCAATTCCTCCGCTTTCTTTTGGAGCTCCCTCTCCAACTCAGCCTGCCGGGCAAGGGCATGATCAGCATCCCCCCGGGCTCGATGAGCCTCCAGCCGCAGATCGGCACTGGTGTCCTCCATCTCTGCCACCCGATTCCGGGCATCGGCCAGCGCCTTGTATGCCGTCTCCGCCCGTCCAAGAGCATCGTCTTTCTCTTTCAAGACGGCCTCCATCTGGCCGACCGCACAGTCCCTCTCCTTCCTGAGCGCGGCATTCTCGCTCTCTAGCCCAGCTTTCTCCTCCCGAGCTCGGGTCAGGTCGGCCTCTAGCCTCCGCACGGCGCTGAGGGCGCTGTTGAACTCACTCTCCACGAGATTGGCCATTATGGCCGCCTGGCTAACGAGTGCGATGCAGGCCCGACCGGCATATCGGGGTCGGCGCTCGGCGACATCAGCTAACTCCCGCGTCCAAGCTTGGGGCAGGGAGTTCACCGTCCGGCTCATGTACTCCGGCATCTCCACGATAGATCCCGGGGCCCGGGAAGAGAGGAAATCCAACACCATTGGAGGAAGGCCGGAGTTGTTGCGGGTCAATCTGGACAAAAAGAGAAGTTAGGTCAGTATTGAATAAAATGCTTTAGGAAAAATCCAAAGACAACAGACTTACGCTTGGAAACGGGCGGGATCGCGACCGAAGTAGGGCCCGTCGTCTTCCCGGCCGGGAACGGATGCCCCATGAGCCGCATTTTCCGCCCCGACCACCCCAGGCGGGGTGTCGTCGGAAAGGACGATAGGGGCCGGACTCGACCCATGACGCCCGGTCTCCTCGTCCTCAATGTCCTCCCGACCCCTCTTTCGGCCGGTGAGATTGGGTGATGCAGGGGCCTCAGTGGCAACGGTCGCGACGGCCGGTACCGACTGGAGGGGGAGGGGCTCTTCGATCACGACCCCGGTCCGGGCGCCGACTCCTTTCTTCTTCTTCCCCCCCTTAGCCGTCTTCTTCACCGCACAGGCTCCGATCATGGAAAACATCTCCGGGCAGTCCTCAATTAGTTCTGGCGGGCACTGCCTCACTATCGGGAAATCGGGCACTGCAATGACGAGATACGGATTGTTAAAAAAAAAAAAAAAAAAAAAACACAGCAAACTAAAGGCCGGGACCTGCCCGGATGCTTACCCGTCAATCTCAAGTGATGCGGGAACTGGAAGAAACGGCCGAAAATCCGAGACTGTCGGGTCCGGAGGACGGCTTGATTCCTTTCCGCGGCCGGCAAGGACAGAATCCGCTCTCTGACAACCGCAAAGTCGAAATTCAACTCCCGGTCGGAAGGACAAGGATAACCTACAAAGGAAAGTAAGAAATTAGATCAGTACTTTTTATCCAAATATAAGCAAAAAATTCCTTACTGGGATTCTTAAGGCGGATGTCGGTCGGAACGTCAATCTCCGTCCCATCCGGATACCCGGTCTTCCACGCCCCACCGACGAAAAACCACTTCCTCCGATCATTCCGACCCTTGCTCGGTAGGCCGGTCACCAACTTCTGCCTCTTAGTTTGAATGTAGACCTCACCGGTCCCACTCTTTTCGCTTTGGATTCGATAGAGGTATGTCATTTCACCAGGGGTCGGCATCCGGTAGAGCCGATTCTTGCCGAACAAAGTCATGACGCTCACAAGGATCATCCATGTGTTCGGAAGCAGCTGGATGGGCGCTTGGTTCCAGTAGTTTAACAGGTATGAGACGGCCGGATGGAGCGGAAAACGCAGCCCAACCTCCATCATGTCTTGAGTCACAGCCACCATCCCGCGAGGAGGCTGGTCCGCCCGTTCATTCGGCTCTGGAGCATAAAGTTGAACGTCGTAGGGGATCTCCCAGTCGGCCCGGGCATCATCAAGAAAGCGCTGGGTCATTCTGCTCTGAATTTGGCCAATAGTCCACCTGCGAGACTCCTCCAGGTCGGCTATTCGAATAGTGGCCGGGTCGCGTACGGTCGGCTCACTCGGGAAGTGATCGGAGTACTCCTCGAAGTCGAAAGAGAGGGACTCGACCTCATCTTTCCTCTCCACGTATTCCGACCATAGACGGAAGGCCCGTCTGACCTGATCTCGCCGATCCTGGCTAACACTCCGGCCAGCCGCAACCGGCCTCTCGATCTCCTCAGTCTCCGACCCTGAGACCTCATTCGTCATCCCTAGTCTTTGTTTAATCTGCTCGGCCGCAAGATTCTGGAGCAACAAGTTGGTCCCCAGATCATCTCCTTCGCCATGAGCGTCTTCACACTCGTCCTCCTCGAGAAGATCGTCCAAGGGCTCCCTGTTATCCATGGACCGGGCCATCGCCTCTGTTTGCGATCTCGCGGCCGCAGCCGAAGCCCCTTGCCGGGCACCTTCGCCCAACAACGACCGGCTCGGAAACAGGCCATCCAGACCGTCATCGTCGCGAGCCCAAATTGAGCCCGCAAGACGGGAAGGAGAAGCTCCACTTCCTCCGCGCGAGCTCCCTCCTTCCTCAAACAAACGGCGATGGGCTCCGCCACCGCCGCCGCCGCTCGAGGAAGCTCCGCCCCCTTGCCCAGGCGGAGGACCAGCCCACCGTCGCACCATGGTGTAAAACTAAAATTCGGAGTTGCAAAAGAAAAGTTAAGAAATTACCTTCGCAACACTAATCGCCGCCGTGCAAGTTTCGTCGCCGCCGTGAGAAGCTTGCCGGAAATCGCCTAAGAACAACTACGAATCGCCAAAGAGTGAAAACCCTTTGAAGTGAAATAGCATCCCTATTTATAGGAAATGGTTGAGGGCCTACTTCGAAATAGAAATCCTAGGTATAGGGACCTAGGAGCAAGAACTCGAAGCGACGGTTTCGGCGTCAGACGCCTCGTACATCACGCGCATTAAATACGCGAGATTCGAGGAAATCAAGTCATGTCGCGCACGACAGCTTTCGATGCGCGTAATCCGAGGCGTCGCCTGACGTCATGCGCGCCTTTTTAGGCAAGATAAATAAAACGCCCACCTTCCCAATCAACGAGTAGACTTTAGCCGGCCTCCGACCACCCCGGACAACTAAGGCCGACACCAACACAGAACGACAAACGACCACCTCGCCCCACATTGAATCTGAGCGACGAGCTGGGGGGCAATTGTTGTGACCATTACTGACCACAAGTTGGGTCCGGTCGGAAGATGGCCGAAATAAGGCGAGAAGGTACCCAGAGGCCGGAGCCGACCTGGCCGACCTGAATCCGACCGCGGCGGGCTCCGACCGCCAGCCTCCGGCCTCGAAAGTGAGGCCGGAAGCCTGCTCGAGATATCCATCCGCGATCCATCGCATCCACGTTGAAGCCCTGCCATTCCCGGACCGGCTCGGCCAGGATTAACAAAGTCCAGCAGAGGCCGCCCGGACACTACCGACTGACAGGAGCATCCTCTGACCTCACCATCCGCCCGGAGGCCGATCTCGATCACTCGAGGCCCCCGGCCGACTAAAGAAAGATTCGGGGCACGTGACGGAATCGTGCAAGGTCTTCTCCCAAGGGAGAAAAAGGCCGCCTCTGTACCCAGCGGCAGAGAATATTCCATCCAAATGAGGAAATTCTTCAGAGAATCGTCCTTTTTGGACACGCGTCAACATACTAGTGGCCGGCCGCCTGCGAGCCCTGACACATCAGAGCCCGCGCGTCCTCAGAGGCAGGAGGCATTTAATGCACCTGTCCCCCGAGAGGCCGGAAATGACCAACGTACCCCTATAGTGAGAAAACTATAAATACCCCAACACTTGTAATGTAAAGGTAGGTCCAATCATTCTCAGTATAATCAATACACATACTCATTCAAGTCCAGGGATTAAAAACCCCTGGCAATTCTTGGTGTTCTTAGTGTTAAGTATTTAAAGCCTTTCTTCATCCAAGCATTCATTTTAGCATTTAAGAACCCAATCATTTGGTGTTTTTACCAAAGTATTTACAAATAGCCATCCAATCCCAGCAAGACATATTTGGTAAACAACAGTATACACTACCAATTAATTACTTAAAGAAAGTTTGTGCTCCAATTCTTTCTAACTCACGCTAATATGCATAACAGCGATGGCGTGCCTTTGGAAATGGGCTTCTATTAATCATTTTCAATTGTGCCACTGCTGTATTTTGGGCCTTCATCAATTAAGATGAAATATTTCCCCCTCCAATTCTTTTCTCCTCTAATTTTACTCGTTCCACCCTGGATACAATTTCTTCTCGAGTCATTTCTTTAACTGGCCTCAATAATAATTAGTAATGTGTGTTTGCTCCAAAATCCTCAATTTCTTGTAAAAGTAACAAACAATACATTTCTTCAAATAAAGTGCAATTAGTCAATTTAGTATAAATAAATACATAAAATCCTATCAAATTGAGCAAATTATACACGTAAATTTCTAACAATTTTCACCCTAATCAAAGTCATTATGTACATTGCTGATCAGTCATCCTTGCCAATATTGCCAAAAAGAGAAAAATGTAGTAAGGGAAGAAAAAAGAGTAAAGAGATAATATCACTGATTTTCATCTAACATTCGACAAGTCCAATTTTAATCCTACAATTTTTTACCTTTTCCAATTTTGGAGAAGAATAAATTGAGGGAGAATGAATTATTCTTTTTGAAGGATTTATTCAACAAATTGAAGAATCCTTTCAATTACAATATTAATTCATCTCAGTACTTTCATTGAAGGAAATCTAGACTCGGTACTTGTAAGTGATATTTTCACTAATTTCAATGATAATGATTGAAAAATTCTATATCATAATTGTTTTATAAAAAAAAATGAAATTAAGAATCTAAACTCAATTTTATCGTATATATTCCGTGAGTTCCTGCAAAATTCTTCATACTAATTATCTTAACTCAAAATGGTTGTTCTAATGATGAGGATATATGATTTATTTTTTTAATTCAACAATGTCTCAATAAAGATTGAATGTGTTTACATGTTATTAACTGATAAGGCATATACTGGAAACCATCGTTAAATTATAAAACGACTTGTATTTAAACCTAAATACCGGTTGCAAAAAAGAGTACTATAACAAATAAAGACAATTCACTACAAGAAAATTGATTTTTAATGACAGAGATTCTGTCACTATTGTTTTTCAAGCTAAAAGTCTTTAATGACAGAATAATAATTTTTAGTGATAGGCCCGGCCTGTCATTAAAGTTAATTTTCCAGTCACTAAAAACTTCTAATTAGAGAAGCAATAGTGACAGGATTTTTCAATTAAAAATCAATTTTCTTATGGTGATTTAAGTACATGTTGCCTCTCAAAGGAGTTAAAAAAAATTGGTTCCGTAACTTTTATTTTTTTGCAAATAGTCCCAAAGTTATTAAAAAATCATTGTAGTCCTGTAACGTTATTGTTCAATTTACATTTATTGTTTATGAATGACGCAAATGCCCAAGGACAATTTTCGAAAAAGTGAAATTATAACTTTCGGATAATAATCTAAATAAGTCGCAGGAATGCAATGAACTCAAAACAAGATTACTATTATTAACTAAGCAGTGATATTATTGAACAAATGCGAAATAGTGATAACGTACAGCACCAATTTTATTCATTATCATACACATATATGCTGCTGTTTAATAATTTTAAACATTCCCAACTCCGTACTTTTCACCATGGTCGTCATCGCATTTGCCACCATGGCCGCCATCTTGTTCACCATAGCTGCCATAATGTCCATATCCGCACTTTACAGCGTGGTCGTCATCATATCCACCATTGTATTTGCAACCGTCACCACCATCATATCCTTTTTTGAATCTTCCACCATGGTTGTCATCATATTTGCCACCGTCACCTGCATCATATCCATCATTGTATTTCCCACCGTGACCACCATAGTATTTTTCACTGTAGCTGCCATAATGTCCATATCCGTACTTTCCATCGTATTTGCCACTGTGGCCGCCATCATGTCCACCCTCGTATTTGCTGCCATCATTTCGACCACAGTATTTTCCATCGTTATGTCCATATCTGTATTTTCCATCGTGATCGTCATCATGTCCACCGTCGTATTTGTCACCATTGCCCCAATCATAGCCATCATCGTCTTTGCCACTGTGGCCCCAATCATGTTCACCGCCGTGGCCCCAATCATAGCCATCATCGAATTTGCCACCGTGGCCCCAATCATGTCCATCGTTGTATTTTACACCGTGGCTCCAATCATAGCCATCATCATATTTGCCACCGTGGCCCCAATCATAGCCATCTTCGTATTTGCCACCGTGGCCCCAATCATGTCCACCCTCGTATTTGCCACCGTTGCCCCAATCATAGCCATCATTGTATTTTCCACCGTGACCGTCATTTTGTCCACCATAGTATTTTCCACCGTACCAACCATAATGTCCGTATCTGTACTTTCCATTGTGGTCGTCATCATGTTTACCATCATATTTATTTCCATCGACGGCTTGCTCTGTTGGATTAGAAAACAAAGACTGATTATTGTGCCATGCAAAACTATTGAACTCACTTATTTATTAATATTTTTTAAATATTTAATATTGAACTTTTTCGAAAAGACAAAAATTATTTACTTAATTATACTTGGAATTAATCTATATTTAATATGTAATGATGATAGATGAAAATAATTACTTGATGAATCGAGGGTGTTTGAAGTCTCAGCTAGGACCCTAGCAGATACTTGCGTGGAAACGAAAACCACCGTTGCCAAGAAAAGACATAGCATAACTACTACTTTGGAACCCATTTTTCTGACAAAAAGATGTATGAATTTTTTTTTATGAGAATCTGAGTGGATTTGCTTCTTATTTATAGATATTTTCAAGCACAAAGTGTGGTATCATCTCAATTAGTAGGTGGTCAGTATGTCCGCATGTAGGTGGGGACTAATTTTTTTTTTTTTATTACCGCAATTTAGGAGCAAAATTTGGTCTGTAACTTTTCGGCTCGCAACTTTAAAAAGTTGCGAATTGAGGCAAATTAGCCCGAATCCTTCAGTAAAAATTTAGCCAAAATCACTTTGTTGCCCAATAAACTTTAAAACTAATTCAATAATCTATAATACAAACAAAACATAAAATCAGTAATTTCTTTTTAAATGAGAGATTGAAACACCAAACTGAAAGATGACTGGCAAAGTATTTTAAGAAAGTAATTCATGATAAGCTTATCATGAAATTATATTAAAGTATCGAATATATGATCAAGAGTATCGATAATCTCACCAGGAGTATCATTAAATAGTAGTATTATATTGTAACGGTTGTAAAAAACAAAAAAGAACCTAAATTAATGATATTCCTGGTGAGATTATCGATAATCCTGATTAAAGATTCGATACTTTAAAATAGTTTCATGATATGCATATAATAAACCATTTTCATATAAAATTTACTATATAGCAAAAATTCACAACAAATGATTTGAAAAAGCAATCCACAAAGTGCTAATTGCTGGAAACATCATACAATTTCGATCCAGTAAACCCACCCAAAAAAAAAAAAAAAAAACGACTTTAACCCATACATTTTATTTAATTTTTTCTCTTACAAGTTCCTTCTGCAATGATATGATTAAAAAAATATACTTTAATGCATAATTAATATAATAAAATGTATTATAAAATTAGGATTTTTCTCTGCAAATTACTCGAATAATATTTATTATGTACATTGACTTTTATGAATACCAGTATAATACGTAAGTCTCATTTAATATTTAAGAGTAGGTCTTGTATGAGACCGTCTAATGATATGAGACAATGAAAATAAATATAATTAGGGCATTGACTCGTTATTCTGGTAGAGGTGAATGTTAATTTGTGTTGTCTCATGCCATGGGACAGTCTAATACAAGTTTTTGTCAATATTTAATTATAAAAATACAAACACAATATTTGTATTTCATAGATGCATATATCTTAATTGTGTAAATAGACATTACGTATGATGGTTTAGCACATAGCAATACGTGAGTGAGTTGTTAATGTACTTGCTCCTACTTGCATTAATGTGAACCAAGCTTAAGAACCCACGTCACGTGTAGGAGATATTTATAGATAACAAGCTAAATACACACGACATGTTCAATTTATGCGTTTGTCCCATGTGCACTAATTATTCCGTACCATTTGTGTCTTGCGTGAAATCACCGTTTGATATAAATACAACTAATATTTTATAATAAATAATCAATGCTCTTTAATAAAATAATTAATACCTTCCAAACCAATTTTATGATGAAATTGGTCACATAAGAATTTGGCTTTAATTTTATTATGAAAACGCAGTGCGTCTAGAAAAAAATATGAATGAACAGGACAAAAAGAAGAAAAGAAGTGGAAAGTGAGACAGATGATGAGTTGCATATATAGCTCTAAAAGTCGCACACTAATTGAACACAAATTTTTGTCTTAATTTATCAATCAAAATGGTAAACACATTACTTAAATAAATGTATACACATGTTGTGCATGTATTATAAATTTTAATAGGGTTAATATGACTTTCAGTCATTAAATTTTATCTTAAGTTAATTTTTGGTCATTGAATTTCATGGTTCATCGTAATCAGTCACTTAACTATATTCTTTTTAATCAGAGTTGGTGTCAATGTTAGTGAATTCTTCCTCAATTCACCATATTGTTTTTCCCTCAATCTAGCCCTAGCTAATTTGTCTTCAATTTCATTTGATTTCTCTCCAAAATCTCTCTAAACAACAAATTAATCCATGGATCACAGGCCCAATTAGACGTTGGTGGATGGAGGCGTACCAGATTCTTCCTTCATTCATGTACTCACTAAAACTCAAATCCAATTCTCCCACCTCACATTCCAAAACATCCTGATTATCGGGTCAATTTGGGTTGCATAATACGGGTGTGATTTCATGTATTCGGCCACGCAACAGCATGCCGTTCTTTTTCAGACTCTGTTGATACGATCTGAAGAAGCTGATAAGTTTTCAGACAAAAATTACAACAAACATAGCAGACCCATTCTGTAACTGCTCCTCGATCTCCTGATATCAATCATAAATTAAAAATTTATCTTTATATTAAAGAGGAAACCACAATAACTGACTCAAAACAAGAGATTTTAATATTATATACTCAGCGTTAATTGCACTTTTTATCCCAAAAGAATGCGTCAATTTTAAAATGGTCCGCAGTATTTTTATACACTTTTGGTCCCAAGAGAATATGATAAATTGCAGTTTTGATCCCAAAAAATGTGGATAAACTTGAAGTTTTGGTCCAGAAATTTAACGGATGAGACCACAACTGCAAATAAAATGGACAATTTTCACACATAGGTATCAAAAGTGTTTTGCACTCATTTTTTTTTTTTTTTTGGATCAAAAGTGCAATTTTTCCTATATACCCATGTATAGGAGATATTTTTAACAACAAAAGTATTAATTGTAAAGCGAGGTGAAATTTGTTCACACAATATATAATATAAATTTTAAGTTTTCATTTTAAAAAATGCCATCTTATTTAAAAAAAAAATGTCATTCAATTTATTTTTTTACCTAACAAAACTTCTCTCCTCCCACGAAAGTCTCTTGTTCTGTTATTAAATATTAATTCCTATCATTAAAAAACTTTTAATTAAAAAAAAATTTTTTACAAGATTTTTTTTGCTTCCTATCATTAAAAATTTTTTTTTACAAGATTTTTTTTGCTTCCTATCATTAAAAAACTTTTTTTACAAAACTTCTCACCATGACCGCTATCATGTCCAAAATTAAATATTGATTCCTATCATTAAAAAACTTTTTTTACAAGATTTTTTTTGCTAAATGTTAATTTTTTTAGATATTAAAATTCATAGTAATAATTTAAATATATTAGAAGACGAGAAAGAAAAAGTTAGAAAAGGAGAAATTAAAAGAAAGGAAAACAAAGAATTGAAGAAAAGTAGTTAAAGATTAAAAAAAAAATATAAAAGGAAAAACACAAAAAATATTATTTAATAGTGAGCTAAAATAAATAAGCAACATTTATAACACTTACCGTCAAAGTTTAAATTAAAAATAATTGAAGTTCTCAAACAGGCGACCCTCGCCGATTTAAACTTACAAAGACTTAAGATGCCAACAATGATAACCGAACATATAACATGAAGTTGTATCATATATTTATATAGATGTTAAAAAACATATGTATAAAATAAAAAAAAATATAAAATCGGGTCGTCATTGGGGTGGGGCCCTGTGCGATGGCACTTGCGTCACCATCATGTCCACCACTGTATTTTCCACCATGGCCGTCATCATATCCCTCACCGTATTTGCCACTGCGGTCGCCATCATGTCCACCATCGTATTTACTACCGTGACCACCATCATGTCCATCTCTATATTTTTCATCGTGGTCAGCATCATGTCCATAATCATTTTTATCATCGTGGCAGCCATCATGTTCATCTCCATATTTTTCACTGTGGCCGCCATCATGTCTACTATCGTATTTCCCACGGTGGCCACCGTAATGTCCATCTCTGTATGTTCCACCATGACTGTCATTATGTCCACCATTATATTTGCAACCGTTGCCGCCATCATGTTCACCATCGTCGTTGTAATCATGTCCACCATCATATTTGTTATCGTGGCCACAATCACATGCATTTTCATATTTTCCACCATGCTTGTCATAACGTCCACAATTGTATTTAACACTGTGGTCGTCATCGTGTTGATCTTCGTTTTTTCCACCGTGACCGTCATTATGTCCACCATGACCGCTATCATGTCCATCTCCGTATTTTGGATATTTGTCGTCATTATGTCCACCATCGCATTCGCCACTCTGGTCGCCATTATGTCTAACATCATATTTACCACCGTGACAGTCATCTTGTCCCTCTCTGTATTTTTCACAGTGGCCGTCATCATTTCCACCATCGTATCTACCACAGTCATCGCTATAATGCTCATCTTCATATTTTCTATCGTGACTTTCATCATGTCCACTATCGTATTTGCCACAGTGACTGCCATCACTACCATCTCTGTATTTTCGACTATGGATGTCATCATATTCACCATCGTATTTGCCACCATAGCCGACATCATGTCCACCATCGTATATTCCATTGTTGTTGCCATCACGTCCATCTCTATATTTTTCATCGTCGACGTCATCATGTCCACCATTGTATTTGTCGCTTTGTCCTCCATTAGGCCCATCTTCATATTTTCCACCGTGGCCGACATCATGTCCATCACAGTATTTTCTACCGTGGCTAGCGTCATGTCCACCACAATATATTCCACCGCAGATGCCATCAAGTCCATATCCGTATTTTCCATTATGGTCATCATCATGTCCACCATCATTTTTTCCACCATTGCTACCATCATGTCCATCTTCATATTTTCTACGATGGTCGCCATCATGTCCACCATGGTATTTACCACAATGGCAGCCATCATGTCCATCATTGTATTTGTCATCGTAGCCACCATCATGCCCACCATCATATTTATCGATTTGGCTGCGATCATGTCCACTATTGTATTTACCACCCTGGCTTCCATTATGTCCATCTTCTAATTTTCCACCGTAGTCGTCATTATGTCCATCATCGTATTTGCAATCGTGGCCGCCATCATGTCCACCACATTGTTTTCCACCGTGGCTGCCATCATGTCCAGCACAGTATTTTCCAATGTGGCTACCATCATGTCCATATCCGTATTTCCCATTGTGGTCGTCAACATGCCCACTATTGTATTTGCCACCATGGCCACCATCATGCCCATCTACATATTTTTCACAATGGTCGCCATCATGTCCACCGTCGTATTTGCCACAATGACAACCATCCAGTCCATCATCGTATTTATTATTGTGGTTGTCATCATGTCCACCATCGTATTTGTCACCACGGCAGCCATCATATTCATCCTCGTATCCGCCCTCGTGGCCGCCATATCCATGGACGACTCGCTCAACTGGATTAGAAAGCAAAGACGGATTATTATGCCATGCAAAACTATTGAAATCACTTGTTTTCTAATTTTTTTAGTTATTTTATATTAACCTTTTTTTTTTAATCAAACATTAATTACTTAAATTATATCTTGGAATTAATTTATATTTTAATATGTAATGATGATAGATGAAAATAATTACTTGATGCATCGAGGGTGTTCGAAGTCTCAGCTAATACTTGCGGGGAGATGAGAACCACCATTGCAAAGAAAAGGCAAAGCATGACTACTACTTTGAAACCCATTTTTCTGACAAGATGATGTATGTATTTTTGTATGAGAAGCTTGTTGGATTTGCTTCTTATTTATATATAATTTTCAAGCTTAAAGTGTGGTTATCATGTCAATTATTTAGTAGGTGGTCAGTTGGTCCAAATGTAGGAGGGAAATGATTTTTTTGAGGACCGCAATTTTGGAAGGTAGTAAAGTAAGAACGGTAATTTTTCGGGTTGAAAATTTAAAGCTTGTAGTGTTTAAAAGTTGCCAATTGCAGCAAAACCCGAATCACTCTGTTCAAATTTGGCTAAAATGGCACATGAGTTGCACTCATCGAGCTATATTCAAACTAAATTTCACCTCATTGCCTAATAAACTTTAAAACTAATTCAAAAATCACAATAACACAAACAAGTCATAAAATCAGTAATTATTTCTTTTAAACTAAACTGAAAAATATAAATTTAAACAAGCAAACACCACACCTAAAGATCTGAAGCCAATTACCGAAGATTCACAACCAAATTATTTAAAAAAGAAATTCACAGACTCGTAATTGCTGGAAACATCATCCAACTTCGATCCAGGAGATCGTTGGTTCAATTTTTAATCAGACCCCCCACCCACCAAAAAAGAAAAAAGAAAAGATAAACACAACGAATTGAAAACTTAAAATTATAATGTTCATTTTTTTCCTCTCCAAACTGAATAACTTTGGGAAAATTGAAAATTTCATTGTTCTTCATTCATCCCCAGACAGAAATTGTAGGGCGGAAAATGAAAAACATTAAGAAACTTAAATGGAAAAGGTAAAAAAAATTAAAACACGGTGTCCGTTATCCCAAAGCTGAAAATTAAATTTATTGTTGTTCCTAAATTTTTTAAAAATCGTTCCGCAATCATATATAGGAGAGGGTTGAGGTAGATTTATTCAATAAGTTTAGTTTCACAACTTCGTCTATTATTAATTAAATGAATAAATTTGATATTTGATCAATGAAATAAATATTTTGAGTTATTTTTGTGTGCACTTGAATGCATAACATGCACTAAGTTTTTGAGTTCAATTCTAAATCAATCTTGATTTTTCAAAGCCCAATTTATGTAATGAGTTTTGAAAAGTCAAGAATAACTTGAAATTGAACTCAAAATTCAAATGCATGTTTGCATACTCAAATATTTTTGCTTAAATTTTAGCTATCTCTCCAGATATTTAGGTAATGTGTGTCACATGCAGAATGTAGGTAATACCTATGTAGTTATTTATATATTAATTGAGTTTTGATCTGTATATATATGTAGTTTAAATCTAGCAAATAAACAAATTAATATTTTTTTGGCTTATTTCTTTAAAATCAGAAACATTCCCTTTATATTTTATTTACCTAAAAAATTTGAATTGTGGAAATAAAATTTTATTAATAAATATATTATAAATATGGAACTTACTCTTGATCAAATAGCTTAGTTAATATATATTATGTTCAGTGACTTTTATAAAATATTCCGTATGATACGTGAATCTCATCTAATATTTAATTTTGTAAATACAAATACATATTAATTTCATGTACAAGTGGACATTACCTATGATGGTTTAAAATTTAGCAGTACGTGAGTAAGTTGTTGATGTCCTACTTGCATTAATGTGAACCGAGCATGAGAACCCACGTCACGTATAGGAGATATATTTAGATAACAACCTAAATACACACGACATGTTTAATTTTTGCGTTTGTCTCAGTTGCACTAATTAATTGTTCCGTACCAGTTATGTCGTGCACGAACCAATTCCACTACAAACAAATAATGAATTGTCTATTAAATTCTCAACAAAAAAAAATCTGCAGTGGAATTGTCAACTAATTGTCTATAAATTTTTCTAATTATCTAAGACATTTTGAATCTCCACCTACATATTTTGCCTTCGAAAATTTTATTGACAAATTGTTTGTAGGTAATTTATTACTTAAGAATTTTATTTTATAGACAATTTGATTTTGTATGCAAATGATATGTAGGTTGAGGAATGAGGATGTCTATTTGATTAGAAAATTTATAGGCAAGTCCTAGACAATCCCCACTACGAATTATTTTGTTGGAAAAATTCGTAGATAATCCTTTATGTTCTTGTAGTGTTCACAGTTTAATTTAAATAAAACTAATACATTTTAATAAACAATCAATACTCCTTAATGAAACATTTAGTACCTTTCAAATCAATTTTACAATGAAACTTGGTCACACATTTAGTACTCCTTCAAACCAATTTATAGAATAACAAGTTAATACATACAACATGTTTAATTTATGCGTGTCTCTCATGTGCACTAATTATTCAATATTCCCTCCGTCCCAATTTTTTATTTTCCCATTTGTCAAAAAGGTCCGTCCCAATTTTGTTTTCTCATCCTTAAAATGGAAATTACTGTATTCATTTAAATAATACTTTATTCACCTTTCACCATTCTTAATACTATATTATTCATTTAAATACTACTTTATTCACCATTCATCATTCCCAATACTACTTTATTCATTTAAATACTAAAATTCAACTCTCGCATTAAACTCCGCGCACAGTCAAACGAGAAAACAAAACTGGGACGGAGGGAGTACCATTTATGTTTTGTATGAACCAATTTCACCGTACAACTTATTTACAACTATTATCTTATACTCTCTCCGCACCCGTAATAAAGTTTGTTGGAGATAGTGCACACTTTTTTAAGGAAATTAATTTATTGACTTTATTAACCAAATAATGAATAATATTTTGAAATAAAGTGGATATTTGGAGAGTGTTTTATTTCCAATTTTGGGTGTGAAATTTATTGTGAAACATCTCAAAAAGGAAAGTAAGAAATTTATTAGGGGACTGGAAAAGTAGTAAACAACCAATACTCTTTATTTTTTAATGAAATAATTGATACTCTTCTAACTAGTTTTACGGTGAAACTTGTTTACACAATTATGAAAAAACAATGGGTGCAGAAGAGAATGAGTAAATGAACGGGGCAAAAATAAGAAATGAAGTGAAATTGGCGAGTTGCTTAAAGTGAGACAGATCATGATTTGGGGATTCAAACAATTTTCGTCTTGTAACTTGTTACCTCTATCAAAATGGTCCTGCAATTATTTATTTTATTAATTTAGTTCTATATGCCTGTATTTACTTTGATTGTTGAGATTGAGTAACTAAAATTAAATAGTAGAACAAGACCAAACTATCTCAAAATATAACTTATTTACTTTGTATATGGTTTAATGTAGTATATGATTGTTCACTTTTCAAGATTATATATAATATGAATTAAAATTACTAATATACTCCTCTTTCAACATTAACAACTTCACATACCTACATTTGCATCTATACACCAATTATGAACGAAATCAGCCAAACAACTAATCCTTACATACACCACTCATCGACGAAATCAACAACTAAAAGGCGCTTGATTTGCAACTCTTTAATGATAATGAGAATGAGATTGAAAATTAGTGTAATTATGATGGTTAATGAGAACAAAATCACTACCTCCTCTCTTAAATAAGTTAATCACTACTCCATTTTGATTACCCTATTCTCTTGCTACAATCATCATCCCCAATCACTTTCCTATTCCTCTATCAACAACCATTTGTTGTCCACTTAAAGTCACAATTGTAACAATTATCTCCCCAACATATAATTTTTATTAAGGGAGTATAGATGGAAAATAATTTTTATTCTTATTATCTGAAGAGTTGTTATGACAAACAACTACACATCAATGCACAGGGAGCTTGTTGCAGAAACAAATGCAAGAGATAAAATACAAGAACACATCAATTGAAAATCTAAAAGTCTATCCTTCTGATAATCTAAATTAATTTCCTCCGACAACAATTGAACATCACCGCATTTTTATTACATTTTACTGCTCGTCTTTCCTCTGGCCAACTCCGACCACAGTCTTTGATTCCAGCCACATGAATGGAAACAGCCGTCGATGTTAGGAGCTTAGACACCGACGAGATTGAAACACAAACATACCTTAATTGATTGTAGGTCGGCGGTTCCCCCCTGGAACAGCAGCGATGCAATGACTAGGGTTTGGTTGAAAGAGGACAAATCGGTAAAAGAAGGGGGAAATTATCTCGAGATGAAAAATATCCGGAGGTGGGTTTGTCCTAGGGATGTAAACGAATCGAATCGAGTCGAACACAACTGTGTTTGAATTTGTATTTGTGAAATTAATTATTCTGAATATCGAATTCGAATCGAATATTTATCGAACAGTAAATGTGATTTATATTTGATTTGAAACTCATATCGAATTATTAGAAAATATACGAATACTTGAGTCGAATATTCGAATCGATTTTTTTCTCAAGCATGTTCCTAATAAATAATATTTAAGAGAAGGTATTATGTGAACAATATTCATACTGAAACTTGTTTGAAGGGTACTGGTAAATTAAACTAAAAGTATCAGTGAATTGTACTAAAGTTATCAGTTCCAAAGGGTATTTACTTGTTTTTATTAAAGATATTAGTTGAAGTGGTATTAGTTATTCTCACTAAAGATATTAGTTGTTTCAACATAAGGTATTAGTATTTTTTTTATAGATAAAGTTGTGACTCGAATTCATAACCTTTATATCATAGGTAGTGAGATTTTAACCACTTGAGTTACATCTTTGTGAAATATTAGTAATTCGTTGTTCACGGTAATAGTTATCATGAGTACTATTCACATAATACTTTGTCAATATTCAAATATTCATTTCAAAATTGTCATTGTTTGAATTCACAAACAAGCTATAAACTTAAAATTTGCATAACATAATCAAATAAGTAAATGAAAAAAAATTAATGATCAAATTCATGGAAAAAACACTTGAATAATCAAATTAAGAGTGTTAACCTGCAATTCTTTTTTAATTTGTTAAGTTTTTAATAATTAAATTACATTAAATGTCTTTTAATCAAAATATTTAATTAAGAATTGCCTAAAAGCTCACTTGGATGAAGTTATAAGGTTAATATCCTTAAAATAATTATAATGGACTTAAATTTATAAATAATTATATTTGTTATTACTATTATTATATAATTATGTAATTATATATTTAACCGAATATTTACTCGAATATTTACGAATATCGAATCAAATATCATAGTATTTGTATTTGTATTTGTATTTGATAACTAATTGAATCAAAAAAATTATTTATACTCAAATTCGAATTATAAAATTTCGAATACGAATACCGAATTTCGAATACAAATACCAAATCGAACTAAAATTGTTTGATTCGTTTACAACCCTAGTTTGTCCCCAGTCAGAGGGTTAAACCGGGTCTATAGACTTCCCAAGTAAACACTAAATAAATAAAGGCCTAATTATTTTCTAAATGGGCTTTTATAATGCAAAAACACAACCTATTCAAAATTTGTCAATTTGGTCCAATTAGCCTAAAAACGCACGAAACAATGTGCTGTATTTTCACCTATTAAAAAAAATATATAAAATTAATCTAAAATTTCCACCACATTAAATGACTTTTTAGAAAAATGAAAATAAAACAAAAACACATTTAAATTAACAAACCAAACTTAATTTATCAGTTTACGTGGGATTTTATTTCATCTGAAGTGTAACTTAACAAATCAAAACGCAATTAAATTAACAAATAAAAAACGAAATTAAAACTAACGAATCAAATCTCAATTAAATTAATAAATAAAAAAGGAAATGAAAACGGAATTGACGTATTCCAAGTCTCCAACGTCTTCTCCGTCGCAGCCCTAGGGTTCCGCCCCCACTCACCCATATTTGACATCCACTATTGGAATTTTTTGTTCGAGTGTTCTGATCGGGCTTTTTTGTAGCTCAAATTTATTCGTGATTTGTTAGTCTTTTCGTGAAATCTAAAATTTGGTTTTGGTTTGATTTTGAATGTCAGCAATAGATTTTGATTTTGGGTTTTTTTGGAAGGTTTTGTTTCAGGAAATTGTTCGAATAGCAAATCAATGGAGAAATTATAAAGCTTTCAATCATTTGTTTGCAGAAAATTAGAGAGATCTTCCGTAGATCCAATATTCTCAAGTTCTTAGTCTATAGAAATTGATTCGCCAACCGTATGTGTTCGTGCGTTTACTCTGCTTAGTTTCTTGATTTTTTTATTTAAAATTTAATCTTTATTTCGGGTTTTTAATTTATTTTGTTTTAAATTTATTTATTTATATGTGTGGAATTTATTTGCAGAAATGGTCCCATAAGAATTGGTCCTCATGAATTTGGTCCTTTTTTTAGCGCAAATAGTCTCATACGATTTTTCCGTAAGCGAATTCTGTCGATTAACGAGCGTGAGGCTCACACATCCGTTAGTTTCCTGCCAAAAACTCACGCGCATAGTTTCCAACTAAAAAAAAATTAATTCTCAACTTCTTAAAACTCTATGAACTAGAAAAAACCCAAAATTTCCCAAACCCCACACCATAAAACTACCTTTCCAAATCTTCCTCATAATCGCCCTGTTAATCGAAGAGAAACCAAATTCAATTCAATCAATAATCTGACCCATTACACTTCAAAAATCAAGTTGAAAATGTTTTTTCATCCAATTTTCCATAGGAAATTGTTAAATATTTAATGGATGCGACTTTTTCTGCAAAAAATGAGACAAAAAAAGAATATGGGACCAAATCTGTTAAGTACGAATTCACATGGGACCATCCTTGCAATTTACCCTTTGTTTTTATGTTTATATTTTAATTAGAGAGTCCACCTAGTCAGCATGTCACGCGTAAAAAATAAGCCACGTCATCCACACATGACCAAAACAATGTTGTTTCGTGCATTTTCCGGCTAATTGGGATCAAAATTGGCAAAATTTAAATACATACAGGACTAATCAATAAAGTAAATAATTATAGGATTATTTCAATAAAGTTGAAAAGTTACCGACGAAGATGGTTTAAATCCCTCGGGAGTTGGATAGATCTAAAAGTCTAACACTATTTGCACACAAATTTTTGTCTTAATGTATAACTCAAAACGTTAAACACATGACCACTTAAGTAATATATTTATACACGTGTTCTATGATGGCTTTGCGAGGAGTATCAATAAAATAATGACAAGGAAGATGAATAGGCGTTTTACTAGGGAAGTTTTACTTAAAACTATTTTTGAGAATTTAAAATTAACTTCATTGAATTTAGTTATTATGCTTAAACCCATAATCTTTAGAAATATGTTCAAGTGACGGGGAAATTGATTTTCTTTGAAAGATTCGAGCGGGGCGCCATCATTGTAGGTTACGTTGGTTCATGTTCTGAGAAAAGAGGTGAGAGAGAAAGGGGACAGAGTCATTAAGACAGACGTGAGGTTAGTTTGAAAAGGTATGATTTTATTTCTAATATTTTTCAAATTATGTGGGTGACTTCATTATTTATTTGGCAATAATTAAGTTGGGCCAAAGCCTGGATAATGAAATTGATTGAAATTTGGATAATATTTTGCTTATATGAGCTGAGCAGAATTATTTATTATCCTGGGAAAGCATAAATTAGTCATATGTCCCTAATAATTGTTATGTGTCCAAGACTTAGTTGTGGAGTGAAGTGGATTGAAAAGCAAATATTACAACAAAAAATTCATTCACCTTTCAAAGTAAATTATTTTTAGGATTTCTTACCATTTAGTACACTTAAATAGAATCAATTGCACCATAGTTTTCGTTTTCAATCACAGGACAAATTACTACATTCTAAAGCAATTAGATACAACAACGGGCATTTACACGCATGACACAACACTATAGACTAAGGACATGTTTGGTAATAAGTATTAAGGAGTGATAGATACATAAACACACATAATATTTTGTTTGGTGGGCTATATTTGTAACCATAATGACCATGTATTAAGGTGTGGCCCGATTTCTATTGTACTATCTACGTATGAGTACAGATCCTACCTCAAGAGGTGGTATTTATATGACCATCAGTAATTATAATTTATTTTTTCAATTTTAACCCCTTAAATTCGTAACTTCTTAACCACTCCCAGATCGTGCAAAACCATGTTCTTGGAATGGGGGGATGACGACCACTGCTATTCCTCCTCCGAGCGCAGCGATCTGCGATGTCGTTATCTGCAGGCCGCCTTAGTGTGTGGTCGCCGCCGATCATGTGCCGCTGCAGATCTGTTTCCCCATCTGTCAAAGAGAATTGTCTTTACGCTGAAAATTAGAATTAAATTCCCATCCTTTTTCTGAATTAATTTGGTGCTGCATGATTCATGGGATTTCTTGTTTTCTGGAATTTCCATAATTAAGTTTCATTTTAGTTTGTTTTCGGGAAAAAAAAGTTCGAATTATGATTTCCTTATTCTTGTTTCTTCACAAGATTTGGTAAGATTTGGGTATATGGTATCGACCGGATATTCGGGGAAGACCAAGTGATTGGAAAATAATTTTTTTATTATGTTGTAAATTAATTTAATTTTTATTTCCTGTCCTTTAAAAAAAAATTATTTCCTGTAAAAAAAATTAATTTTTATTTTTATATGTTATTTGGAACTTAAAAAAATGGAGATTTTTTTAACTGTAAATTGAAAATAATTTCTATCAGTTGTATGTATTAGAGTTTTGAGGATAAAAATAATTTTTTCAAATTTATCAACTAATTTATAAAGCCTAGCAAATGAACTATAACATAGATCATATTGTATACCAAACAAAAATTATATACATAAAACTTGTTTAATGAATCAAAGTTTAATCTATCATATACTGTATTATCATATATATATAATGTTGATAGGCGAACATAAGTCGATGATTGGCGAACAGAGATTAAAGCCTTAATAAGGATTACGAGAAATCCACTCCAAATCAAAGATGATCAACAAAGAAAATCAAGCCGGGGTGCATAAACTAATCCAGGGAGTATATAAACTGATGAACAACTACAACGACGAACAGCTTATCAGCGAACAGGTTTTAAGGCCCAAGACCAGAGATGAACATTCTGTTAAGTCACTGATGACGAGCAACATTGACAAAAGGTGGTGCATCTACCAACCTAAGGGGTGCATGTCTACGAACAAAGGATTAAGATCTCAACGCCAATCTGTGTGAAACACAAAGGCGAACAACTTCTGAGCCATGCACTCAAAAGGCGAACAACTTTTATGAAAAAAACCATCCTGGATCAACTAAGCCGACCTGGGCGAACAACAATGAAGTCCGAGATAAGACCAAAGAAGACTTTGTAACTAAGATTCAGCTTAGATAAGGTCAAACTAAGGTCAAAGGACACTTGCCAAGCATGCAGGCTAGGGAGACCAAGAGTCATAGACACCTCATGCTTGCTAGTCACTATAAATAGTTGTTCTCCAGCTTAAGAAATACAAGTTCAAATTCATAAACACTCCCAAAACACACACTAACACACCTAAACGTACACACATACGAAATTAATTCGATTTCGACTCTCGTGTTTACGATTCCACAACCCGAACCTTTGATTTATCATTTACGGTGATAATCAATCACACGTTATTGATTGGTGATCTTAAACCGAACTAAAACAGTCACTAATCCACCCGATTAAATTTGATCACCAACAATTTGGCGCTAGAAGGAGGGTTCGAACCTTCGATTCAATATAATTAATCAAGAACTTCAAGTTAAAGACTTGAAGATTTGAAGAAAACCTCAAGAAATATTTGAAGATTCAAATAAAAGTGTTCTTGATGTTCTTGGTGTTCTTCATCACAAGAACAAGGACAAATTAATTCGAAATGCCTCAATCAAAGGAAACCCAAGCATCACGCTTATCAAGGAGACCGTCTCCTACCCGAGCTTCGTCGGCTGACCACCAAGATCGTAACCCCAGGCATACGAATAGATCACAGCATACGGCCATAACTCATAATCTCCCACCTTAAATGGAGGCTCTGGCGAACAACCCTAACGAATTAGCCAAAACCATTGCTGCTCTCCAGGCTCTACAGAGACAGCAAGATTAGGATAGGCCTTCACAAGTAAGGCCTAGGGACAGACCTGTGGAAGTTGTTAGGGCCAGGTCAACCAGGGGCGAACAACATGAAGTAAACAGTGCCCAGGTTAGGCGGGATAAAGGCAAAGCTAAGATGGTCGAACCAAGAGAGGGCCAGGCCGAGTCTGCTCGCGGGCGAACAACAATGTCGAGCCATGGAACAACTCGTTCCAGTGCCCAGGATAGACTTGGCCAACCCCAACAACAGGAGAAAGTTGCTCGCCGGGAAGTTGAGCGTGGGCGAGCAACATTTGAGCAACCGCGCCCATCAGTTCATGAGAGACTCTCCCAATCGGCCTTCAGGCGTCTAGGGCCAAATGCGGCGAGCAACCCTAAAAAACAGCTCCAGGATTTTCCCACTCCGAGTGAGGGACTGCGACGAGCAGAAAGGTTGGTACCTTTGCTCGCCGAACAGCCTCCAAGCCAAGGGGCATCTTTGGATGAGCTATCAAGTTTAAGAAGTGCCGTGGAGAGCATGCAAGGACAGTTGGACCAACAAAGAGGTGTGGGGACAACCAGTTTGCCGTCCTCACCACTATCACCTGTCATTCTGAAAGCCCCGATTCAGAAAAAGGTCCAGTTCCCGGCAAGCATACAATATGACGGTGTTGCTGATCCCAGAGTTCATCTGACGAAGTACTCAGATTATATGGTCTCGGTGGGGGCCATCGATGTCACTCAATGCCAAAACTTACCCTTAACTTTGGGGGATCGGGTGCACAAGTGGTTTTCAGCGATGCCACCAGCATCTATCCACTCTTTCACTCAACTAAGTCGAGAGTTCCTTTCCCATTTCTCAACGGCGGGATCATACTTGTCCCAGAAACATCGATTGTTGGAACTAAAACAAAATGACGACGAGTCAGATCGGGCATTCATGGAAAGGTTCGACAAGGTGCTGTTGGAAGGTGAACCCGTCAGCGAGGACACAAAAATTGTTGCTGTTATGGCCGGGTTGAAAAAAGGATCAAAGCTATGGAAAGAGGTACGTCTGAAGTGCCCAAGAAGTTATGCCGAATTCAGAAATCAAGCCGGCATATTCGTTTCCATGCACGAGGCCTTACAATCAAACTTGGGGGAGAACAAAGCTGATCCTAAGGAGAATAACAAGAAACCCGGCGCAACAAGCTATCGAGTCCCTAAAAACATGAAGGCATTCAACGAAGGGACGGAGCTCAAGGAAAAGTTGAATCAAGTGCTAACAGTGTCAGTCGATACTGTTTATGAAAATGTGAAGGATAAGGAGTTGCTCTCCCCTCCCCGGAAAATTCGTCAAGACACTGGCAAACTCAACCCTAACAAGTACTGTGCCTACCATCAAAGCGTGGGGCACTTTACGAGTGAATGTAGAGATTTTCTCAAACAGCTTTGGCATTTCTACGAGGACGGAAAGCTCTCTGACTTTGTTAAAAGACAACCCGGGAAGAGAGTCCGGGAGAACAACTCTGAGGACGAGGATGATCAACCTCAGAAGAACAATAAACCAGCGCGACCAATTCCTACCATTCCTGCTCGTCCGTTGGAAGACTTATACATGATGGAACCTGTAGGTCCTGCAGGAGGATGTTCTGATGGACGACAACCAATCTCCAATCGAAAAAGAAAGGCTGAGTTACGAGCGATCGATCAAGTCCAAGAAATGGGGGTTAAACTTTCTATCATGCAGACAGCAGAATTGACCTTCACCGAAAGTGATTTGGAAGGAATATTAACTCCGCACAACGATTCGCTCGTAATCTGCGCAAAGATTATGGGAACACGGGTCCACAGATTGTTGGTAGACACTGGAGCCTACACCAACATCCTATTCAAAAAGACGCTCGATCATCTTGGAGATTACTCGGGCTATATCCGGGATTCGACTCATAGAATTGTAGGCTTTGGGAATGCTGTAACAGTCCCACTGGGAATAGTTACTTTAGCAGTACAACTTGTAACGGCCAACGAACCCGAGAAAAATATTACGAGAATGGTTGACTTCTTGGTTGTAGACCAGGATTCAACTTATAACAGGTTTCTTGGTCGACCCTTTTTGAATGAATTCAAAGCTGCCTGTTCCACTTATCACTATTGTTTGAAATTTCCAACAGCAAGCGGAGCAGGTACGATCAAAGGAGATCAAAGAAAGGCCAGGGAATGTCTCTTACAGTTGCAGGCCAAGCATGCATTAGTATCCATGATGGAAGCCACAACTAGCTATCCTGCTGATGAACCATCAATACTGGAGAACATGATGGACATAGAGGAAGACCACATGGATACTGACGAACAACATCTTGACGAGCAGGTGTTGGACGAACAACTCCTCATCACCCATGAGGAACATCATCCTGACGAGCAACAAAGAGGTGGTGACGAACAACATTCATCTGATAGCTTGGAGGGCCAGGTGTTGACTAATAACAACAGATCAGGGCCAACAGATGATCTAGATCCCCGCCTGGGGGCAGAGCCAATGAACATCGAAAATGATTTCAACTCTGAGGGACCAATACTTGATCCTCGGTGGAAAGGACAAAAACGACGAGCAACTCCAGTTGAAGAGCTGGAGGCGTTTAATGTTAATCCTAAAAACCAGGATCTCGAATTATACATAGGATCTGAGCTCCCTGAGCCTTACAGACCCCGAATGAAAGAGTTCCTCAGCAAAAATCTAGATGTTTTCGCTTGGTCTCATGCAGACATGGTGGGGATAGATCCAAAGCATGCTTGCCATAGACTTAACATCAATCAAGCAAAAAGGTCTGTCCATCAAAAACAAAGAAAATATGGCCCAGACAAGTATCAGGCTTTAAATGAAGAAGTAAAGAAGTTGTTAGACAACGACTTAATTCGACAAGCACTCTGTCCACAATGGGTAGCAAACCCAGTCCTTGTGAGGAAACCAAACGGGACCTGGAGGCTATGCATAGACTTTACAGATCTGAATGCAGCATGCCCAAAGGACAACTTTCCACTTCCTCACATTGACCAGTTGGTGGACAGCACTGCAGGTCATGAAATGCTAACATTCATGGATGTCTTTGCCGGGTACCATCAAATTTCAATGCATCCGGACGATCAAGAGAACACAGCATTTTATACGAACAAAAACTTGTTGTGTTGGAAGAGAATGCCCTTCGGCCTCATCAACGCCGGAGCAACATACCAGAGGTTGGTGAACAAGATATTCGACGAATAAATCGGAGATACGGTAGAAGTCTATGTGGACGATATCGTAGTCAAAAGCCCCCGAAGAGAAGACCATCTTCAACATTTGACCCAGGTGTTCGAAATCCTTCGACACTACAACATGAAGCTGAATCCGAAGAAGAGCAGTTTCGGAGTTCATTCAGGAAAATTCCTGGGCCATCTTGTTAGTCAACGAGGGATTGAAGCCAATCCAACAAAAGTCAAAGCAATCGTGGATATGCAACCACCACGTTCAATAAAAGAAGTGCAAAGACTTACGGGATGTCTAGCAGCATTGAATCGGTTCATATCCAGATCGGGGGACAAATGTCGTCCATTCTTTGAAGCTATCAAGAAAGGACAGTTCACATAGACTAACAACTGTCAGAAGGCGTTCGACCAACTCAAAGAATATCTGGGAGATGTTAAAATCCTATCAAAGCCCGTCCTAGGAGAAAAGCTATATTTATACTTGGCAGCGTCAGAAGTAGCCATCAGCTCTGTTCTGGTGCGAGAAGACGGCAAATTTCATCAACCTATTTACTACGTCAGTCAAGCCTTACATGATGCGGAGATCAAATACTCTCCCACCGAGAAGCTGACATACGCACTTGTCATGAGTGTGAGGAAGTTATGACCATACTTCTTTGATCATCAAGTTGAAGTACTAACAACTTTCCCACTCAGACAAATTCTCCATCGCCCCGACACAGCTGGTCGCCTATTAAAGTGGTCGCTTGAGATTAGCCAATTCGGGGTGACCTATGCTCCTCGAACAGCGATCAAAGGGCAAGCGTTAGCCGACTTTATTGGCGAACTAACCTTCCCACCAGATCCGACGAGAGGACTTGATCACCCCTGGCATCTTTACGTTGACGGATCTTCAACCAACATAGCCTCGGGGGCAGGGGTGGTTCTAATCAGTCCAGACAGATAAGTATTCACCTCGGCAATCAAATTTGGTTTCATGGCAACCAACAACGAAGTTGAGTACGAAGCTCTTATTGCTGGTCTCCACCTATCTCTTGCAGTAGGTGTTAGACGGTTACAAATATTCGGCGACTCACAATTGATTGTGAATCAAGTCCGAGGTGAATACGAGGCGAAATACGATCACATGATCGAGTATCAGCGAATTGTTGCTTACCTGATGTCCTTGTTAGAACAAGTCTTCATTGAACAAATTCCAAGGACAAGCAACACGCAAGCAGATGCGTTGGCCCGACTAGCAACAAGTGAGGGACCAGCAGAGTTGTCAGACATTATAATTACAAAGATGAATGATCCATCAACAAGAAGTTATAATGTCAACCAATTTGATGAACAAGCAAGTGAAGAAGAAGACTGGAGAACAAGTATAGTCAAATACTTGAAAAGTGGGAAAAAACCAAACAACCCTTTTGAAGCTGTCAAGCTAACAAAGCAAGCCGCCAGATATACTCTGGTGGGCGAGCAGCTTTACAAAAGGGGAATATCAATCCCACTTCTCAAATGTTTGCTTAGGGGGCAAGGACGAGCAATACTCGAAGAAATACATGCCGGAGTGTGTGGAAATCATACTGGGGGGCAAGCCTTGGCATACAAAACTATCAGACAAGGCTACTATTGGCCGACTTTACGCTAGGATGCAATCAAGAAAGCAAAGACTTGCCATCAATGTCAAATTTTTGCCCCAAACATTCATACCCCGGCCCAACAGCTCGTATCAGTTTATAGCCCGTGGCCATTTGCAAGATGGGGGATAGACATTATTGGTCCCTTCCCAGCAGGAGTTGGAGGTGTTCGATTTGCCATTGTGGCAGTCGACTATTATACACAATGGGCAGAAGCAGAGGCCATGGTAAAAATCACGCAATAGAAAATGATCAACTTCATTTGGAAGAACATTGTCTGTCGTTTTGGAGTTCCACAAACCATCGTGAAAGACAATGGTCCACAGTTTGATGGAAAAGAGTTGAGAGATTTCTGTATAAAGTGGGGGATCAAAAAACATTACTCTACACCCTATCATCCCCAATCAAATGGACAAGTCGAGGCCGTGAACAAGATAATCAAGCATACATTGAAAGTACGGCTAGCGGAGAGCAAGAGCAGTTGGTCTGAAGAACTCCCGGAAGTCCTGTGGGCATACAGAGTTTCTTCCAGGTCAAGCACCGGAGAAACACCTTTTGCAATGGCTTTTGGAACAGAAGCTGTAATACCAATCGAGTTAAAGACCAACACGTTCAGAATGACCAACTTTGATGAGCAGGCGAACAACTCTGCTCTAGCCACTGAAATGGATTTGCTCGAAGAAAAAAGACTGAATGCCGAGCTAAAAAATGCTACCTATAAGCAGCGAGCAGAACGCTATTATAATTCCCATGTTAAAATCAGGGAATTCAGAGTTGGAGATATAGTTCTAAGAAAGTTGCTTGCCCAACCTCCAGGTGTATTTGGACCAACTTGGGAGGGCCCGTATCGTATAACGGAAAAATTTGTTAATGGTGTATACGATATCGAAGATATGGAAGGCAAGCCGACCCAATACTCCTGGAATGCTGTACATCTGAAGAAGTACTATCAATGAGACGAACAAGTTCCTAATTGGGCGAACAAATTTCTTGGGGGGCTAGTGAACCAAGTAAGGCAAACCAAAAACTTGCCTAATTTTTGGAAAATTTTGCTAAGTATAGAATTCAAAGTTGTTCGGCACACTGTATAGTTTTGTGTTGTTTTATCTTTTAATTATAGACAGAGTTGCTCGGCAAAAATATTATAAGCGAGCATATTTTAGTTAGTGTTCAAAGTTGTTCGTCAGATTGTATTTGTTAGTGACGAGCAGTCTTACAACACTTGTAAATTTTTCATAATGTAAATATAGTAGTTGTTCGTCAAAAGGAAAAGTCCAAAAGCTCGAGGTACAAGTCCATTTTGAGGACCAAAGCCACTTAAAGGTTGTTCGTTTTTTAAAATGAACAGAACCTAAGGCTAAACCCTGATTCCATTAAAGGCAAAGTTCAATTCGAACAAAAGCCCAACACTATATGTTATAATTGCAAAGTCATTGACAAAAATGTAAAGGCAATTAACATATAAAGAAAATGAGCGAACATAAGAAAGACATTCCATTAAACAAAAGGCATTGAGCCTAAAAAATAGTACAATGATTCTAGAAGTCAAGTACTACAAAAGGAGCGAACAACTATTACAAAGAAGAAGAAAAGAGAAAAACTAAGTCCTATATCTATTGTTGCTCGGCGGGAGGAGGGTTTTGAGTTTGGTCGGCGGGAGGATCAACGATCATGTCTCTAGCCATGTCCTCCGCGACTTTTTGCTCCATTTCTTTAGCAGCCTGCTCATCCGCAGCAGCTGGCTCCTCTTCTTGCTCGCCCTCATCAACTTGAGGTGGAGGACGAGTAATGATGATGCTTGGGTCAAGGCCATCGATCTTGACCCCCAACTCGGCGATATCCCCCAGTTGGAGCTCGATGTTGTTCGGCGGGGGATAGTGCTCCAGAAACTCAGTCAAGTCCTTCCCCATCTCTTCCACCATATCTTTGAAGTCATAAGCATCAGCCATACGGATGCAATCCGCATAGGCGCAAATATATCCTAGATTGGAGATGGGGGACGGACCGAACTTGAATCTCGACTTCGAGTTGCTCGCGGGTAAAGGAATTGGCTTCCACCTCACGAAGACGAGCATTTTCGGCTTCTAGCTCCGCGATTCTTTGTTCGGCCGCGGATAACTTTTTCCCTTCCTCACCGAGCAAGACCTCTTTGCCCTTCAGTTCGACAGTTAAGCCTTGAATTTTTTCAAGGTACTTCTTCTCGTTGTCAACATAGATGGTAAGCTGGTTGTTGAGCCGAGCAATTTGGCCATTCAAGTTGTTCGCCATCGAGTCTTTTTCCTCGGAGAGTTGGCGAACAGTGGCAGCATGATGGCGAGCAGCTTCTTCCAGCTCCACCACCTGGGCCATTCCCTGTTGAGCAGATACGAGGGAGTTGGCAGCCTGCACCATTGACAGGTGAAAGTTGTCAATGGCCCCTTGGACGAGCACGGCCTTGTTCAGTGGCCTTGACCAGGCGCGAGCAACTATTTCAGTCGCCCGACGAACATGATCATCTGGGATGTCACGGATGTTCGCCGGGGTCTTCGAGCAGGCGTATTGGTGAAGAGTGTCTATTCGCCCCGGATGGTCATTAGGCCGATACCTGCGAACAAAGAAGCTTCAACACTTAGTAAATTTTTCAACTTATTCAACTCTTGGAAGAGTTCAAGGAGGAATCCTTACTCGGCAAACTTGGCTCCGTCCCACCCAAGATAGGTGATATCCTCAGGTCCGCGAGGAGGAGTATGTCTATCTTTGCTCGCCTTTCCTCTGTCTTCAGTAGAAGGGGGGCGAGCAGCTTCGCCGGAAGGCAGGCGATCAGAAGACCCTCCCACCTTTGATTTCCCCTTGTCGGTGGTGGGGGGTAGCTGAGACACATATGTACCATCACCTTTCCTCAGCCTTTTGGCACCGTGAGGAGAGGAGGCAGGGGCCGGAGTAGGCGATGAGCTCGGCGGAAGAGTTGTCCGCTGGGTCTGCTCGACGATAGGGGCTTTGTTGGTCATCCCCAACACCTTGGAGGGCGGATCACCCTTCTTTCTTCTACCCTTTGGTGGCGCCATTTCAAACACCCTTTGTTCGAGGAGGGCAAAGTTGGGAGGGACAGCGACAGTGACTTGTTCGGCTAAAAAAAAAAGAAGAAAAGAAAAGAGGAAGTTAGACGAACAAGTTCAGAATAAAAAAGACGAGCAAGTTTTCAATGGGAAGTTAGAAATTTTTGATATACCTAGGGGCACCTCAACCTGAGCCTCTAAGTGGTGGAGATAGGTGAGTAGGCAAGCAGCTTTCTGACACCTCTCCTCGCTCAGGTACTGGATAGTCCTATCTGCTCTATTGCGGAGGCCGACCAAACAGGAGGTGAACAAAAACTCGGCGCCGATTTCTTCCTCCTCTGAGTTCCACTTGGGTAACCGAGGACCTGCGAGCAAACAAGAAAAGTTAAATTAGAACATTACAGTTCAAGAACGAACAAAGATAAACTTACGCTTAATTATTCCATAAGCAGCGGGAGAGTTTATTCGTCCAATGCCCCGTGTGGACCGGAAGATGCTCGCCAGTCACCCCCTATGAAAAAGAAGTGCTGTTTCCAGTCCTTGATCTTGTTCGGCACCCCTTCTACCATCTCGAGCCCAGTTCTGGCCTTGAGGTAGTAGTAGCCTTCTTCGCCTATGAGACACTTAGTAATTGTCATGAGATAGTTGATCTCTTCTGCAGTAAGGCGATCAACGTATCCTTCGAGGGTGAACAGGCACATTGTGCCGAGCAGATTCATCCATCCAATCGGCGTAATCTGTGTAATGGCAAGGTTGGTCGCCTCAAGAAAACGACCAACAACTGGAGGTAGCGGCAGCTTCAGGCCGGCCATCAAAGTATGAATGTTGATCGCCGTGCATCCTGGGGGTGGGCGATCAGCTCTCTCTTTTCTCTTGGGGGCCCACATATGAATGTCATACGGGATCTTGTATGTCTCTCGGATCGAATCAAGATCCTCCTCGAGGACGACGCTCTTGATTCTGCTCGCCTGGAATTCATTTCTTATCAAATCCATTTTTTGTCTTTTCGGACGAGCAAAGTGGTTCGCGTATTCCTCGGCATATGCTCGCCATTCGAAAGGCCGAGCAACTCCAACTGGAATCTCGTTTTCCATCATTTTCGGAGATGGGAACCCTATCCCTTCCAGAAATTCGCGGGTCAATTCGTCAAATTGGGGATCTTTCGATTCAGTACTGGTCGAGGAGCCCTCGTCGGAATCTCTATTCACAGCGACCACCACCTCCCTCCCTGACGGGCGAGCACCCGTATCTTCTACCGATCGAACAACGGAGTCCACGTGGGGATCCGAGACCGAAGAGACTTCGAAAGGGGGTCGATTTTCGTGTGCCACAATAGGGAAGAGGGGATCAAGAGTTTCCTCGGATTTGTTGCTCGAATGCGAAGACATAGGAGGAAAAGGAAGGGGGAAAATCCAGACGGCGGCGGAAGAAGTTGCAGACGGCGGCGTATTTCCCGGAGAAGACGATGGCGCACGGTCCCACACGGCGGCGGTGGGGGTTTTTGAAGAAAATAGAAACGAAAAAGATGAAGTAAGAAAAATGACTACCTGGGGAATGGAATTTGAAGCCAAATACTGGAAGATCGGACCCCGGAAAAGCTTGGAGTCGCCGGAGAAGGAGAAATCGTCGGAGCACTGTAGTAGAGATGGAAAAAGTGGGAAAAATTTCAGTTTCTCCCGTACTTATACCCCAAGCAAAAACGGGGTAAAGTCCGTAATTACCCCAAAAAATGGGGACCAAAAAGCCAAAAGACGGGGTAAAATTCGAACAAGTGTGAAAATTGGAGGACCTATATGCAAACATAGGCGCGCGTAGCCTCGGGATTGATCGCGTGTGGACGACGCTCAATCATGACGCTCACGTCATCCTCGTACGCCCCCCAGATCGTGGGAAGACGAAACGGTGAATTCGGAGCTGCTCGCCAAAAGTAATGATGTTCGTCTAGATCCATACCAGGAAAGTATCCTAACTACAGTTGCTCGCCACAAAGTTGCTCGTCTAAAGCAACATCTAGTCAGGATAGGAGTCAATTGTTGATAGGAGAACATAAGTCGATGATTGGCGAACAGAGATTAAAGCCTTAATAAGGATTACGAGAAATCCACTCCAAATCAAAGATGATCAACAAAGAAAATCAAGCCGGGGTGCATAAACTAATCCAGGGACTGTATAAACTAACGAACAACTACAACGACGAACAGCTTATCGGCGAACAGGTTTTAAGGCCCAAGACCAGAGATGAACATTCTGCTAAGTCACTGATGACGAGCAACATTGACAAAAGGTGGTGCATCTACCAACCTAAGAGGTGCATGTCGACGAACAAAGAATCAAGATCCCAACGCCAATCTGTATAAAACACAAAGGCGAACAACTTCTGAGCCATGCACTCAAAAGACGAACAACTTTTATGAAAAAACCATCCTGGATCAACTAAGCCGACCTGGGCGAACAACAATGAAGTCCGAGATAAGACCAAAGAAGACTTTGTAACTAAGATTCAGCTTAGATAAGGTCAAACTAAGGTCAAAGGACACTTGTCAAGCACGCAGGCTAGGGAGATCAAGAGTCATAGACACCTCATGCTTGCTAATCACTATAAATAGTTGTTCTCCAGCTTAAGAAATACAAGTTCAAATTCATAAACACTCCCAAAACACACACTAACACACCTAAACGTACACACATACGAAATTAATTCGATTTCGACTCTCGTGTTTACGATTCCACAACCCGAACCTTCGATTTATCATTTACGGTGATAATCAATCACACGTTATTGATTGGTGATCTTAAACCGAACTAAAACAGTCATTAATCCACCCGATTAAATTTGATCACCAACATATACTACCAAACGCGTCTAAGTCACTAGACTAGACAGTAACGTCCATCTCCCCCTCTCAAAAATCCTACCTGCTCTTTCTCTCTCTCTTCTTCAAAAATATTTCACGCTCTCTCTCTGCCACCCATGGCTGCCTCGATCAAACGTCCTCTCCCTCTCTATCTGTCGACAACCATAGATCAAAGGCGGACACAATAGATCCACAGTGGTTCAGGGTTCGCTGAAGTCCGACGATGGCCGAACAGATCAACGGTGGTGCAGGGAGGGACTCGAAGTGTTTTGGGGTTACTCCCTCGCTTTCGCGTTGGACCGCCTTTTACGGTGGCCGTTTCTCCCCCACCGCCGCGGATTAGCTTAAAAAGGTATGCCCTCTCTCTCTCTTCCCTTTCGGTTTATCATCTCTAGCCTCTAGTTCCATATCAAAACCAAAATCCTGTTATGGTGGTGGTTTAGCTTAACCTAGAATCAACTTTATTCAACATTCTAAAGTGATTCGTGCCCTAATGCTGGATTTCTCTTCGTCTATCAATTGAAAAAACAAACCCCCGAATTTGCTCTATTAATCTCTATTCCTTCGCCCTTCAAGCTGTGGAACGATGAATATGGTCTGATTGCTCTGTCTCCTCCGACCACTCTGCGTGGCGGCGCTTTCCCAAGAGGCACCTTGACCATCCCGAGCTCGCCCGGGACTCCCGTTTTGGCCATGGACCGATCGGGAGTGGGGGTTTCGGCAACACGGATGGCAGCTCATATTTGGATTATTCGGCTTAAGAAAAAAGAAAGCTCATATTTGCAAACACATACCTATTTTTTTTTTTTTTAATTTTGAGGTCGAGGAAAAAGAAGAAGTCATGGATGCTAATTCTTGGGCTGTGCGTTTGTCTTCCGCCTCTAATCGTTATCAAGCCGCTCTCCAATCTCGGTCTGGTAAACGCCGTCGTCCTCTTCTGTCCTTCGCATGTAGAATATCTCATTTTTGAATTGTTGGTGTATTAAACTTTGGGTCATGTCTGTATAAATTATGGCTAAGACTTGAGACCATAAGTTTTGGTTGATAGAGCCTGTGACTTTGGTTTGGTGGAATACAAGTTCTTTTAAATTTTGTAACGTTGCATAAAGTGTGAAAAAAAGTTGTAAGAGGACATTTGTGTTCATTTGTGTAATTATACCATGGAATCATCCATTGTACTGTAATTGGAAATTAATCATGGTATCGTCTATTGTACAATAGTTGTAATGTCTTTGCTGCGGTCCAAATCCTGTCGTCTTGCACACACATATCTATATACATACACACACAAATACATGGACATTTCTAGGTTGGTTTGTGCTTATGTTTGGCTTAAATAGAATAATATATGATTTTTGTTGTTAGTAATGTTGTTTACTGATCCGGGGAGTTGCTTGTACTTCTATCCTCGTGTAGAATATTTTGTTATGTGTACCATGAGGCCTTGTTTGTTAGGCTTGATAAGATAGGTATTAATGTTCAATCCCGCACTATCTCATGTTTGTTATCGTGTTGGAATAATACCTTTAACCCGTTATAATTTTTTGACCCGGTATTGCAATACCTTTTTAAAGGTATTATCCATCCCACCCTCCCCATGGTATTACTTAATACCTCTCCTACTTTTTACTTTATTAGTGTAAATGAGGGGTATATTTGTCATTTACTATGTTATCCCATTAAATAATGCATAATAACAAACACGAAATAAGAGTTATCACTTATAGCTTATCACTTGTAACAAACACTTGAATAAATCTACCATGTGTTAACTAATCAACTGTATATTATCTCACCTTATCACAAACATGGTAACAAACGAGCCCTGATAGTATTATATATTGTATCACTGCACACTATAAATAGTGGCATGTGCATATGAGTGTTGTACCAAGGTATTATATGTTGTACCAAAGTATTATGTGTTGTACCATTATATTATATGGTGTACCATAGTATTATGTGGTGTATCATGGTATTGTGTGTTGTACTATAGTATTGTGGTATTATGTGTTGTACAACAATTAATACGAGACTTGAAAAACTGCATCCAAATTGACTGCCATTTTTTAAAAACAGTTACTGCAAAAAGCAAAAACAAAAGTAGTGTTAATAGTACAAAAGGAAAAAGGTGAATGATGTGATATTTGTGCTTTGTAGCTTAGTGTAAGTTTTGAAAAATGGTATAGCCTAGTGCAATAAAGGCTCAAATTTTGGAGAAAATATCAAAACTAGTCATGTAACTTAGGTTGATTCCAATTTTAGTCCTGTAACTTTTTATTTTATCAATTTTAGTCCTGGAGTTGTCAATTTTAGTCTTGTAACTTTTTATTTTCTCAGTTTTAGTCCTGAAATTGTCAATTTTAGTTCTGTAATTTTTTTCTCAATTTTAATCCTGGAGTTGTCAATTTTAGTCCTTATATTGCCTCTAAATTAAAAAAATTCACTGATTTGGGTCGGGGCCATTTTTGTTTTCAAACGGGCCGATTATAATTAGATGGTCGATTAATTTTTTGATTATGTGGTAGTTCATGTGTACATTTTTCGGAAAAAAAAGCCCAAATTCTTCCGGTGAGTATTTGATTTTTTATACCAAAAAGGACTGAAATTGATAACTCTAGGACTAAAATTGAGAAAATAAAAAGTTACAGGACTAAAATTGACAACTCCAGGGCTAAAATTGAAAAAATGAAAAGTTACAGGACTTAAATTGGAATCAAGCTAAGTTACAGGACTAATTTTAATATTTTCCCCAAATTTTGTTGCTATTAGTAATGACCCCTTATTTTTATCTATTTACAAAGTGGTCTTCACATACTTTGAAAGTGCTCGTTCACTTTTAGCAATAGAAACAAGTAGTACAAATATTAATTAGGCGAATCAATCTATAGTTTTTTTTTTTTTTTTTTGGGATTAGTGAATTAATTTATGTATAGTTGAGGAGTGATTCTAGGGTGCATCCAAGTACATACTATGCACTTGGATTTTGCACCCAATTTGAAAATCAATTTTGACTTTTTTGTCTATTTAAAATTCGCGGATCCCCCTTCTTCTCCATCTTCTTCCACTGATGCCTCGCGTGCCCAAAGGATTCGCCTTTAGGCGGACTTCGCCTCCGCCTTCAGCCCAAAGATGGGTTATAGCAAGAGAAAAACAGTCGTGGAGGGAGAACCAACAAAAAAAAATTATCTACAAATTAATTACAAGTTTCTTAATTCCAGAATTAGATTTTGGAAAATTGGTCAAAATTGAAACAATTAGGCAAATCATGATCTAGGGGAAAAATTAATTATAACAGCAAATGGTGCGTATCTTTTAACTTGATTTTGAATGTCATGTCAGGCATTTTGAGTTTCATTGGAAACAGAGAACAATTTGATTTTCTGAATATATAGTGTATTTGTTTGAATTGTGTCCCACATTGGCTTTTTTAATTTATAGGCAAATTTATGTATATATGGTGAATAGTGCGTGTGATTGATAATATAGAGTGGTTTGGAAGTTGTTTACGAAAATAGAGGGAATCGCCTCTGGGAGGGGCGAGTTTCCCTTTTTTTTTTTTTTTTTTTTTCTTAGGTCGCCTTTGGGAGGGGCGAGTTTAATTTTTTTTTTATTTTTTTTTTAAATCGCCTCTGGGAGGGGCGAGTTTAAGCCTTTTTTTTTTTTTATTTTATCACGCCGTTGGGAGAGGCGTGTTTATGTTAAAATTTTTTTTTTTTTTTCGTTTCTTAGTTATAATTTGTTCCATGATTAAATGGGTTAAAATAGGTGTGTATTTGAGTTGATTTTAGTAATTATTGTTCAATGATTATGTGATGATTATTCAATGATATATTATAACTAAACCCAAATTGCTATTGAGATGTAAAACCCTAATTGTTAGTGGAGATAAATATAATTGTGTATTGAAATTGGTTTATATTTATACTATCTTTAAAAAAAAAATTATAAACTATTTCATAAAAATTGAAAATTATTTCAAACACTAAATAATATTTTTAAGTAATAAATGTAAAATGTAAAAAAAAATGACATTTATAATAATAGTACCAATACAATTAGCGATGGCCCAATCGACCACCCGTTCCACATTGCGGCGGACGTCTTTCACGATAATTACGACGAGGTTGTTGTTCATGTTGGCTTGGTCCGGGCTCCTCTCCGTATGTGTCCGCATATGGTATAGGCGTTGAACTGTAAACTGGGCGTTGTGCGAATTGAGGTCGATGTTGATAATAGGTACTCATATTAATACCCGTATTTAATATGTCAGTAAATGAACCAGGCCATGATGTAAGAAGATCTGTCACAGATTTAGTTAATTTAGATCAATAATATATATATATTAAAATATATATTATTTATAAGTTGATATTATATACCTGGTTCATTATAAGGTGTCTGAAAACTGGGTTGAGGTATCTCCTGTTGCAACGTCGATGTAGAAGCAGGCTGGGGTACCCCCTCAACGCTTGCCCAACCAACTATCAAGTTAACAATAACATATCATAAGTAAATAAACATAATCTTTAAAAAATATTATTAAGGGTTATGTGTAACTTTCATACCATTTCCAGCAGGATGTGCGTAAGCTCCAAATCCAAATGAGGGCAACTCATAACTTGTGTGAGGCGTAGGCTGAGGTGGCCACTCATTTGATTGCCGAGCATCTATCAAATTAATAGAAATATACATAAACAAGTAAATATAATTTCTTGAATATTTTTAATTTATTATTGTAACTTTGATAATATTGAATTACACACCGTATGCAGTTGGTGTGTTGCCCAAAATTCGAGACGCTCCATACTGTTGGCCCATCGATGTAGAAAACGACAAAGTTGGCACTCGCCTCTGGGAGGCGCGAGTTCAGTATGCCAGACAGAAAATGACGGAACTCGCCTACCAGAGGCGCGAGTTTGGTATGGGTGGGAAACAGCTGCATGGAACTCGCCTCTGGTAGGCGCGAGTTTAGTACTTCACCTTGATCGCGCTTGGGGAGCGCGATCTACTTCCTTGATCGCCTCCCCCGAGCGCGATCAACCCTATTTTTTATATCACCTTCGAACTTAACCTATTTTTACTATATTTCTTTTGATTTGGCCTATTTTAAAAAATTTGCCTAATTTATATAATGATGATGACGGAATCATCGATCAAGGCGAAACATAGACAAAACGAAAACATTTTTCAGTCCTAAAAAGGTGGAATTTATATCAGAAGTATTTTCCCAAACCATTGAAACAGTCACATCTTTAACACATGCCTCCCCTTTTCCTTTAATCCGTGCTCTTGCTTCAAACCTGAGTCCCAATCCTCTGGATACCTCAATCTGAGAAGTATCTGCAGATACCTTCAATCTGAGAAGTATCTGCAAGGAAACATTGAGGGGGCGCTTGGTTAACCATTCTTCAATGGTAATGAGAATGAAAATTTATTTCCATCTATGCCCTCATAATAAAAATGATATGTTAGGAGAAGAAGTGTTCCAATGGTGACACCATTGCTAGTGTCATGCCCCAATTTTGGAATAGAAGTAGACCACAAATGGTTGTTGGTGGAGGAAGAGGGGATTGATTGAGGAGGATGATTGTAGGAAGAGAATAGGGTAATCAAAATGGAGTAGTGATTACCCTATTTAGGAGGAGAGGTAGTGATTTTGTTCTCATGAACTATGCTAATTACACTAATTTTCAATCTCATTCTCATTATCATTGAAGAGTTGTTAACCAAGCGCCCAGTTTTTTAAATTTCAATTGTTCGACTTATGTTTCTCCGACATGATTTAGAACTATTTTATTGTAATTTGAAATGGGTATTGTTAAATAATTCTTGGGGTATTGGTGATTAAGTCACGGGGTATCGGTGATTATAACTTGGGGTATTGGTGATTATAACTTCGGTTATTGGTATGAAGCGCGTGTGACCCATTTGCGACCCGACTTGTTGCCAGACCCGCGAATTTCGGTCGGGTTGGGCCTAACTCGCTAGTTTTTACTTTTTGGTCAAAATTAATTTTAAATTAAAATCAAATTCTAAGGGCATGCTATGCACTTGGATATATCCACCGTGAAATGTATCATAGTTTACGTAAGTTTTGACCTTTTGAATATCTGGAGTATATAAGCATGTGATAATTGATATTCATTCGATTGAAGAAAAGCAGAAGAGTAATTATGACATTAGTGTGAGTAGTTTCACACATATTATTAATTATACTCGAGCAACCTTCACTCAGTTTTGTGGCTCCGACTTGTCGCCAGCGTAACTGCAGCAACGGCAACCGTGGTGTCCACAGCACCGCCCGTAGTGACAGCCTCCACCTCCGCCACCGTGGCCTCCATGTCCACCGTGGCCCCCGTGGCCACCATGGCCGCCGTGTCCACCGTCGTAGCCTCCATTGTAACCACCTCGTCCATCAACTGAATTGGAAAGGATTAAGCTAATTAGTTTATTATTCAATTCAAAAAATCACTAATTCTTTTCTAATATATTTCATAAAGAAGTTAAATTATAGCATGGAATTAAATAAAAATGAATATAATTAGAGGACTAGTTATATACTCGATGTATCGAGAGTGCTGGAAGTCTCAGTAAGGTCCCTAGCTGATACTTGTGTGGAGATGATAGCCACCATTGCGAAGAAAAGGCTAAAGAACTTGGTCAAAGATACTTTATTTATCTTTATTCACATGAGTATATACACATACAATGAATATGGCTAACTAGATACATCCGATGTGGGATATCTATACAACAAAAGAATGATACAATATAATATACAAAACAATACTCCTAATATGCCCCCTCAAGATGGTGGACGGTTGACAACACCAATCTTGTCCATGAGTAGTGATAAGCGGTTTCTGGAGAGAGGTTTGGTCAAGGCATCTGCGAGTTGATCAGCTGAAGAAACATGAGCAACACGAAGATGATTTGACTTGACTAAATCACGAACAAAATGGTAATCAATGGCAATGTGCTTCATACGTGAATGGAACACTGGATTTGAGCATAGATATGTAGCACCGACGTTGTCACAATATAGAGAAGGTGGAGATGGGTGTATAGAAACAGCCAACTCAGAAAGTATAGATCGAGTCCATTGCATCTCAGCAGCTGCAGCTGCAATGGCCCTGTATTCAGCTTCGGTCGATGATCGGGCAACTGATTTCTGTTTGCGAGAGCTCCATGAAATGGGATTAGAACCAAGGAAGATGATAAATGCCCCAGTAGAGGTACTATCATCACAGTTACCAGCCCAATCAGCATCTGTGAAGCTATGAAGAGTGAGAGGACTATCATAGCGTAGATGAAGAGCAAAATGGCGAGTCCCATTGAGGTAGCGGAGAAGACGTTTAACAGCCCCCCAATGAGTTTCAGTGGGAGCGTGCATAAACTGCGACAGTTTATTAACAGCAAAGGCAATATCAGGCCTTGTGAGAAGAAGATATTGAAGACTTCCAAGAATTTGTCTGTAGGAAGAAGCATCGTAGGGGTTACTTCCATCATGGAGTGAAAGTTTGGCCCCTGGTGCCAGTGGAGTTTGAACAGGCTTTGCATCAAGCATGTTGTGACGTGCCAAAATATCAGTAACATACTTGCGTTGAGACAGAAAGCAAGAGGATGAGGTACGAAGGACCTCAATTCCAAGAAAGTATGACAACTCACCAAGATCTTTGACGGAAAATTGTGTAGCCAAATTATGAACAATATGAGACAAAAAATTATTATCACTGCCAGTGAGAATGAGATCATCAACGTACACCAAGAAGTAAGCGACAATACCTTGTTTGTTATAAACAAATAAGGATTCATCAGACTTGGTGCAAGAGAAGCCAACAGAGAGTAAGAATGTACGAAGTGCATTGTACCACGTTCGAGGGGCTTGTTTCAAACCGTAGATTGATTTGCGAAGCTTGCACACAAAGGTGGGATGATTCTGATCAGAGAAACCAGGAGGTTGTGACATGTAGACTTCATCAGAAAGGGATCCATGGAGAAACGCATTATTCACATCAAACTGACGAAGAGGCCAAGCACGAGCAACTGCAATGCTGAGAACAATGCGCACAGTAGCTGGTTTGACAACAGGGCTGTAGGTTTCAAAGAAATCAATACCAGGACGTTGATGAAAACCTTTGGCGACTAACCGAGCTTTGAATTTTTCCACAGACCCATCAGGCTTGCGCTTGATGCGAAATACCCACTTACATCCTACTACATTTTGAGATGTAGCTGGTGGAACCAAATCCCACGTGCCATTGTTCAAAAGAGCAGTGAATTCAGCTGACATGGCTTCACGCCATCGTGGATCCTTGAGCGCCTGTGTGATAGTGGTAGGCTCAACATCATTAGATAGAGAAGAGGTAAAGCCATACCTCGGATTTGGCTTGGTGATGTTGTTACGAGAACGAGTCACCATAGGATGTTGAGTAGCCGGAGGCAAAGGAGGCGACGGTGAAGGACTTTGTCGAGGGGGAGAGGCCGATGGACTTGGCGCAGAGACAGCTAATGTAGGAGAAACGGGTGGAGGTGGTATACTAGAAAGAGTGGGAATAGGCACTGGAGATGGTATAGGAGATATATCATAAGGAGGAGAAGGGAGAGTAGGTATAAGAGGAAAGGAAAAGGGAAAGACATTTTCTACAAACTCAACATGTCGTGAGGTGTAGATTTTATTAGAGGAACGATCAAGACAAAGATAAGCACTTTGAGTTGGAGAATATCCAAGGAATACACAGGGATTAGAGCGAGTTTCGAGTTTGTGAGAGACGTACGGACGCAAACATGGGAAACACTGACACCCAAAGACACGTAGTTTGGATAAATTTGGGGAAATGTTGAACAATTTCTCAAAAGAGGATGTCATATTGAGATCAACTTTTGGAAGACGATTTATTAAATATGTAGCTGTGGAGATAGCATAGGGCCAGTACTGAAGTGGCATGGAAGCTTGATGAAGAAGAGCAAGACCAGTGTCAACAATGTGACGATGTCGCCTTTCAGAAGCACCGTTGTGTTCAGGAGTATGAGGGGGAGTGGTGAGATGCGTAATGCCATGAGTGGCCAAAAAAGGGCGCAAAGCAAGATATTCTCCTCCATTATCAGAGTAAAGAGTAGTAATTTTAGTTTTAAGAAAGTTTTCAACTAATGCTTTGTATGCAATAAAGGTGGGCAAAACATCAGACTTTCTTTTCAAGGGATATAACCAGACATATTTTGTAAAATGATCAACAAATATGACATAATACTTGAAACCATCACAAGATAAAACTGGAGAAGTCCACACATCAGAAAAAATTAACTGAAGTGGCATAACAGAAGTTAAAGACGACTCAGTAAATGGTAGTTTGTGACTTTTGATGCACTTACAAGAATCACAACTAAAATTACTATGTTTATGCATGGATATATTATTGCTAGATAATGCAGAGCTCAAAATTTTTGGAGAGGGATGACCAAGGCGAGCATGCCAAATGGAGGTAGTACATCTAACCGAAGAGAGAGCAGAAGGAGGTGTGGTAGTTTGAACATTAGCCGACCATACATAGAGTCCATTAATGCGTGGACCCCGATGAAGAACACCCCCCGTACGACAATCCTTCACCTGAAAATCAGAAGCAGAGAATAGAACCACAACGTTATTTTGGTGACATAGTTTAGAAACAGATAACAGGTTCTTGGACATGGAGGGCACTAGGAGTGTATCCGAAAAACGAAGTGAATTTAAATCAGAGAATATCAAACTGCCAATGTGAGTTATATGTAACTTGTTACCATTACCAACGATTACACCATCATTCCCGTCATATGGAGCATGAAGAGACATGTTGGCTAAATCAGAGGTGATGTGGTGCGAAGCACCCGAATCAAGTATCCAACAATTGGACGATGGAGCCGAAGTTGCAGTATGGGCTGATGGTGTGCTATAAGCTGACGGAGCGGTCTGCGTATAGTGCTGGGAAGAAGAAGTGAGCGCCTGAATCTCGGGACACC
Organism: Ballota nigra; assembly: GCA_947034835.1. Taxonomy (NCBI): domain Eukaryota; kingdom Viridiplantae; phylum Streptophyta; class Magnoliopsida; order Lamiales; family Lamiaceae; genus Ballota; species Ballota nigra. The sequence goes on from OX344721.1 coordinate 98,667,308, forward strand.
TACGGGCAGAGTGACCAGGAGCACCACAATATTGACACCGACCTTGATAACCTGTCCTTGCTTGTTGAGGAGTCGACCCTTGCTGCTGTTGGAATCGAGTGAAGGGAGGATGTGACGTTTGTGGCTTACCGGTATTTGACGATGGACGGCGCTGATTAGTGGTGGCCGCAAATGCAGTAGCCGGTTGAGGAGTAGAGACGGTAACTCGTGCAGCTAGTTGAGATTCAGTACTGAGAAGTTTTTCATGGAGTTCCTCAAATGAGACCGAAGAGTCACGGGCCTGAATAGCATTTCCTAATTCCTTGTAGGAATCATCAAGGCCATTGATTACTTTGAGAACAAGATCCTCCGGATCTGTAGTAACCCCGAGGAGAGAGAGCTCATCGACAACACTTTTTATTTCGAGCATAAATTCAGTGATACTACGAGTACCTTTCAAAGGATTGTGTATCTTATTCTTAAGTGCAAGAATACGACCCCTGGAAGGTTTTCCATAGATGGATACAAGAGTTGTCCATGCATCATGAGAAGTTTTTGCAGAAGCAATAAACGGAATCAATTTCGGTGTAATGGATCCGATAAGGGTACTGAGAAGTAGTTGATCTTGCCGGATCCAATACAGGTACATGGGGTTCGAAACAACATTATCACCGGAGGTGATGGTAGAGGATGGACAAGGGAATGATCCATCGAGAAATTTGAACAAATCGTAGCCGGATAAAAGCGTACGAATTTGCAGGCTCCAACTAACGTAGTTGTCGGGATCGAGTTTCACGGGTGCTTGTGACGTCGTGTTAAACGCCACAAGTGACGGTGGTGAACCACCGGTAGGAATCGAGATCGTGGAGGTCGACCCGGCATTGATCACCGTGGAAGATGATGACGTGGACATGATAACAAGAGTGTGCAGCGGGATTTTTTTTTTTTTTTTTTGCAGCAGCGTGAGACCTGCGTCTGCAATTTGGAGCGTGAGGCGTTGAGAAAGAATAGGCTAGGATTGTGGGATATGATGCGGAAGAAAAGGGAGTTAATTAAGGATCGTATGTAAAACGTGGGCTTTAGCCAAGGAGGCTCTGGTTACCATAAAGAACTTGGTCAAAGATACTTTATTTATCTTTATTCACATGAGTATATACACATACAATGAATATGGCTAACTAGATACATCCGATGTGGGATATCTATACAACAAAAGAATGATACAATATAATATACAAAACAATACTCCTAATAAAGGCATAGCATAACTATCACTTTGGAACCCATTTTTCTGAATGTGTTTTTCTTTCAACAAGATTTGTGATTTTTTTTATTTATGAAAACCTTGTTGAATTTGCTTCTTATTTATAGATCATTTTCGAGCACAAAATGTGGATATCTTGTCATTTAGTATGGTGTGGGTAGGCCCATATTTAGATGGGTGCAGGTCGAATTTAATAACATCATTCTATATTTATGATTTTATTCATTCATCAAAATTATAAGTATATACACATATATGTATGTACATTAATAAAATTAAATCACATTAGTCCAAACTTTAATATTCCAAAAGATCTAATTGGATCCATTCAAAAAAAAAAAAAAAAAAATCTAATTGGATTATTTTATTTTGTCCCAATAATAAAATTAGTCCAATTTTATCTCAAAATTAAAGATTGTTTTTTTTAGAACTGTGTCCTTTATATATTAGTGAACGTTTCAACGGTTGCCCCAAGTCCACTATATATTCAATTTTGGTCCCAATTTAAATACTTACGTGACATTTGCATGACATATAAAAACAACACCATTTTCAATTTTCCGGTGTTCTTCGGGTAACATTTGGCAAATTTTTTAATATTAAAATTAAATTTAAAAAGTGGTTTTTAAAAAATTAAAATTAAATGGTAGATAAGTTATGGGAAATTTTATTAATTCTTATTAATAGTAGTGTCACGGCGGAGGAAATCCATTATTGTGTGAACAAAATTCCGTGGATGTACATTTATTTGTATAAAAGCATGATATATATAATCATAAAATATTGTAATAAAAATGAGTATATATATATACATATATTTATTAGGAATTCTAATAAATATGAGTACTCGATTTTACGGTAGCGAGTGAATTGTTTGCTTGCTCCTGCAGTCCTTCTTGCCACGTGGACGAGATATTTATAGATAACAGGCCACATGTTATTAATTTATAAGTTTTGGCTTCATGTTTATTAGTTTAAACTTATCCTGTGGAAAGTAGTGGGTGTGGAAGAGTGAGTAAGTGAAAGGGACAAAAAGTAGAATGGTCGAGTTGAATGAAGTGAAACGGATCACGGTCCTAAGATTTGTTCTTTGCACGAGCTTTTGACTATATCACTCAAAACTTCACTCATAATCACTTCAATATTTATTTCCATTGGAAAGACAAGGTTTTAAGGAAAATGATGTAAAACAGATTAGGTAAAAGAATTATAGAGTTATAATGGGTCTAAGTATATTAATAAAGTGATTGATGGGAAGAGTAATATTTCTAAAAGGATATATAAAAATAAAATATGGGTGACGGACAAAAAAAGGTGAGGAGGAATCGGAGAGTATTTGGCATTTTTTATCATTTTTATTTAAAGGTTATATTATTTTAAAAATATATAATTTTGTATTTTATTAGTTTATTTTTTATGTATTAAAATTTTATTTATTAATTTTGGATATTTTTAAATTCAAATTTCTGTGAAGTGCCTTTCAGTTTTTAGTAAGTCTTAAACTTTTTAAATTATTTTTTCTTTTAACTTTTTTATCATTTCTACTGCATCCATCACACAAGCTTTATTTGTATTACTAATATAATTTAGAGAAGAGAATGTATATTATATTTACTATAGTCAATGTTTTATTAAAAAAAATGTATATAATTGTGAATATTTATATAGAAGAATGATATTATGAAATAATCCTACTCTTTTGGAATTAAGAATTTTATTGTTGTACTATATGAAGAACCTTTAATTGGTATGAAGACAATGAAAATATATTGTGAGAGACTTATAACTTTTTTTTTTTTTGAGGGAATTGAAAAAACAAAACAATCAAATACTCACTTCAACTAAAAAGTGTGTACACTATTTCTGTCCACAATTTCTTTGCATCACCACTAATCATCACTTAATTTTTTTCCCATGTTAATAATTATATACTCGCAAACAACCAGTTAGTTTACATATTTTTTTTTTGAAAGGTAATCAATTACAATAGTTTCCTAACATAATCAATTACAATAGTTCCTTCGACCACCGGGTACATGACAACATCTTTTCATCTCGCTGTAGACCGGAACCGCAACCACCACAAGAGGGGAACACCACCCCACCACAATAGGGGAACAACCACCCCACCACAAGAGGGAAATAAATTCCTTCTCCATGTCTCGAACCCAAGACCTCTGGGTTTTAGATGGTGGCCTCAACCATTTGAGCTACCAACACTTGACTTTTTTACCTACATTTAAATACACGTTAGAAAACAAATAGGCAGAGTCTTTTTCAATGAAGTACATAAGTATATTAAGTTATCGTGAAACGTGATATGATTAGAGGGGACGTGGTGACATGAGATTGATATCAAATAATAAAAATATGATATAAGATGAAACCGGTGGTTATTAATTATTTTTTAAGGTAAAGTTCTTGCTATTTTATTTTATTTTATTAAAATAAAATTTTCCATCAACTATTTCAAAATAAACTATTGTCCCTTCATTCCATACTTGTTTCCTACTTTACTGTATACCCAGATATGAGAAAAAAAGAGTTATTTATTAATATTTAAAGTGATAAAATAAATATTTTTTATTAAAAGTGTATGAAAAATATAATATAAAAAACTATTGTTATTATTTTATTGTATTTTTTGCTAAAAATGAATTTAACAAACAAATATGGAGCGGACCTTTTTGGCAAACTAATTCGGAATGGTAGGAGTAGTAAGGGAGAACCCTTGCTATATATTTTTTTTTTATAGTTTAATCATTGTATGGGAAAAGAGAAGCCTCTTCAACGATTGATTAGGGATGACAATGGGCTGTTAAAATCCAGATCCGCAACGAATCCATCGCATAAAGATCAGGTAAAACCCTTGCTAAGCGGGTCACAGGACAGGTTTGGACCAATTTGACCGAGATTCCACCGAATTTAACGGAGCTTGGTATTACACGGACCCGCCCCACATATAATATGTTACAATTTATATATATATATATATATATATATATTATTAATAATAATAATAATATAAAAAATAGGGCTTTAATCTTCATCATTCAATAACATTCCAAATTAGAGAATAGATAGATCGTGAAATTCCTTCCCGCTGCCGGCCATCGTCGACCTGTTTTCTTTAGATATAAATTTAGAAGAAAGTAGAGTAGATCTTTGTTAAGATTTGAACTGAATGTTGATGACATAAAGATGAGAAAGCACCATGGGTACCCCTGTGCTAACCACCCCATTCTCTAGATACTCTTCCAGATTAATTTTAACTACTATTGAAAAGTATGTTTTTAGTGCTACTTTATAAATAAACTAATTCTTGTACTTTTATTAATAAGAATAAATTATTTATCACAACTTGCTTTAGATATTATGAATATTATTTATTTATTACATAAACGTTCAAATATTTTATATTGAAGACAATATGGTGTGTAGTAGACCACAGAAAATCGTATTGATAATTTCTTGTGATAAGTTTAGCGATTCACAACTTAGATGAAATTGAATAATCCAATGATAGAAGTTGAGGTGCAAGGCTTGTATTGCTATGCCTAAAAGATAACACTAATGCATATGATGCATTAATTGTACCAACACCGAGATAATTCTTCTAGCCTGACATGGAAAGGGGAATTATATATCAGTAGTTATTGATTTCTTAATTTATATCATTTAATTGAAGTTGTATGTAATTAATTAATGTTGCTTTGATTTATTATGAGTAAAGAGTCATTGAGACTCAATATTCTGTATTTTGGACAATATTTTAATTACAGATAGATTGTTAAATTAATACAGAAAATTGTGTCTTGATTATTCAAGTTGATTATGTCCCCTACGTATGGTGAAATCAAAGCAACAAACAGTTCAATGTGATATAGAGTTGTTCGGTAGCTACGAGCACTTCAAACGACTTTCAATATTGATTATACATGAAAAATGGACGAAAAATGCATAATATTCAACTTTTCTTTGTAAAATATACAGGAAAAAAAGGATTGGGATTGAATATAACTTCAAAATTTTGTGAAGAAAATTAAATTCATCGTAATTCTCAGACATTTGCGATGGAAAATTCCATCGCTAATCATCTTTAGAATGATCCGGGTTAATTATTGTTTACCAACATGTTTGTTGTACGGGAAATGTAATGTGTCGGGTGATTTGCGATGGACATCCTAATTTAAATTTTGCGACAAATGTCCGTCGCAAATATTGTAAAAGTGAGATCGTTTTGCATTTTTGAAAAATTCCATCGCAAACTTACGACGGATATGAAAGTTCATCGCTAAGTTCATCAAATTTGACCAGTCAACATGTTCCATAGTAAATTTTGGAGAAACCATCGCTATTGTCAAAAATTTGAGACAGGATTGTTGTCTGTCTCTAATGCATGTTAATCAATTGTAGTATTTGTACATTGTTCAGTTTACATCCATTTTTATAAGTGACATCATATCATTTTTCGTATATGAAAAGTGAAATTATTACTTTCTCGTAATAATCTAAAATAGTTGCGGGAATGCAATAAATTCATAATAAGAGAACACTTTTATTAACTAAGTAGTGAAATTACATTTCATTTGATTCTACAAATGAAAAAAGTAATCACATACATTATTGCACCTCACAAAGCACACATTTTATTTTAAATCATTCACATATATGTTGTTGTCTAATAATTTTAAACATGTTCACCATTGTATCCAGTACCGTGGTCGTCATCCTTTCCACCACCATATTTGCCACCGTGGCCATCATATCCACCATTGTATTTTCCACCATGGGCACCATCATATCCACCATCGTATTTTTCACCGTGGTCGTCTTCATGCCCATCTTTGCCATTGTAGCCACCATCATGCCTATCGTTGTATTTGTCACCATGACCGTCATTATGTCCATATTTGCCACTGTAGCCACCATCATGTCCACCATTGTATTTGTCACCGTGATCGTCATCATGTCCATCATTGTATTTGTCATCATGTCCGTCTTTTCCCTTTTTGTCACTATCATGACCATCATTGTATTTTCCACTGTGACCGTCATCATGTTTACCATCGTATTTGCCACCATGACCGTTATCATATCCGTCTTTCCCACTGTGGCCACCATCATGACCACCTTTGTATTTGTCGCCGTGGCCGTCATCATATCCACCACCATATTTGCCACCGTAGCCATCACTATGTCCATCTTTGCCACCATAGCCGTCATCATGTCCACCGTCGTATTTGTCACCATGTCCGTCTTTTCCACTTTTTCCACCATCATGGCCATTATTGTATTTTCCACCGTGACCGTCATCATGTTTACCATCGTATTTGTCATTATGGCCATCATTGTATCCGTCTTTTCCACTGTGGCCACCATCGTATTTGCCACTGTGGCCGTCATCATATCCACCATCGTATTTGCCACCGTAGCCATCACTATCTCCACCTTTGCCACTGTAGCCACCATCATGTCCACCATTGTATTTGTCGTTGTGGCCGTCATCATGTCCACCATTATATTTGCCACCATATCCGTCATTATGTCCATCTTTGCCACTATAGCCACCATCATTTCCACCATTGTTTTTTCCACCGTGTCCATCATCATATCCACCGTCGTATTTGTCACCATGACTGTCTTTTCCACTATTGTCGCCATCGTGTCTATCTCGGTATTTTCCACCATGGTTGTCATCATGTCCACCATCATGTTTGCCACCGTGGTCATCATAATGTCCATCTTTGTCATTGTGGTCATCATCATGTTTATCTCCACATTTCCCACCGTGGCCACCATCATATCCACTATCATATTTGTCACCATGGCCGCCATCATGTTTATCTTTGTCATGGTGGCCGTCATCATGTTTACCATTGTATTTGCCTCTGTGGCTGCCGTCTTTTCCACCATGACTATCATCATGTTTACCATCATATTTGTCGCCATGGCCACCATAATGTCCATCTTTACCACCGTGCCTGTCATCGTGTCTATTATCGTATTTGTCTCCGTGGCCACCATCATGTCCATCTTTATGTTTTCCACCGCGGTTGTTATCATATCCACCATCGTATTTGTCACTGTGACCGCAATAGCAACCATCATGCCCACTATTGTATTTGTCACTATGGCCATCGTCATGTCCACCATAGTATTTGTCACCGTGGCTGCTATCATGTTCATCAACGTATCCATTGATGTTGCTGCCATGTCCATCGCGGACTTGCTCTGGATTAAAAAGCAAAGACGGATTATTGTACCATGCATGCAAAACTAATGAAATCGCTTATTTTCAAATATTAATAAAAATATATTTCATAATGAACTTTTTACAAAAAACCAAACATTAATTAATTAAATTATAACTTGGAATTTTTATGTTTAAAATGTAATGATGATAGATAAAAAATAATTACTTGATGCGCCTACGGTGTTGGAAGTCTCAGCTAGGATCCTCGCCGATGCTTGTGTGGAGATGAGAAACCCCATAGCTAAGAAAAGGCAAACCATAACTATTAATTTGGAACCCATTTTTTGACAAGAAGATGTATGTGTTCTTTTGTTATGAAAAGCTTGTTGGATTTGCTTCTTATTTATAGATCACTTTCAAGCACCAAGTGTAGTTATCATGTCAATTAGTAGGTGATCAGTAGGTCTGCATGGGTGGAGAATAATTTTTTCAAGAGCCGTAGCAAAATGAGTTCCGTAATTTTTCAGATAGACAATTTAAAGGCACTTAACTTTTAGAAGTCACGAATTGAGACTAAATTAGCTTGGATCAATCCGTTCACATTTGACCAAAATGTCAAGTGAGTTGCTTAATAAATTATAAAATTAATTTAAAAATCACATATAATACAAACAAAACATAAAATCAGTAAAAAAAAAAATTAAATACACTAAAAAAAAAAGATTAAAACAATGAGACACCACACCCAACGCTCTGAATCCAATTAATGAAATTTCACAACAAAGAATTGTAATAATAAAATAATATAACCCAAATAAAAATAAATAAAACAAAAATAAAAACAACTAATTAAAAGTTAAAATTATAAAGTTCGTTCATCCTCTACAAACTGAAAAACGTTTGTTCTTCACCCCTATTCTTCATCCCAAAAATTGGAAAACTAAAACTTCCATTGTTCTTTATCCCTTCATCCCCAAACATAAAACTGAAGGGGGTAAGAAAAATTGAAAACCTAAAGAAACTTAAATGCAAAAGGAGTGTTTTTTTTATCCCAAAACTGAAAAACAAATTCATACTTGATCCTTAAGAATAATTAAAAATCATTTGTCAATCACGGGAGAGGACGCGGTAGACTTATTACATGAATTTGGTTTCGACAACTTTGTCTATTACCGAAGATTGTTATTTTATATTAGATCTTTTAAATAAATTAACTTAATTCAAATCATAAATTAAATGAATAAATTTGATATTTGATTAATTAAATAAATCCATATGTTTAAATTTTAGCTATTTCACCAAATATTTAGGTTTATTTGTTTTATGCAGGATGTATGTAATACATATGTAGTTACATAGTTGAGTTACGATTTTTATTTTAAATTATGATATGTAATTAAATTATTGAGGAATGTGTTTGTGTTTGTTTTGGTGTATATAAATAAATAAATATATATATATATATATATCTTGATTAAAACAATTTCTTTTTTACTAATTTCTTCATTAATTATTAATATTGAATTTTATGAATATTGATATGTGGGTCTTGGGTAAAATATATTTTTAGGCCTGTAATTTAGGAGTGATTGTATTTTAAGGGCAATATATATATCACTACAAAAAAAACGCGGATTAGCGACCGATATTAGCAACCGCTTTGTAACCGGTCTCAAAATCATATATTAGCGACCGTTTGGCGACCGAAATTGACCGGTAGTCTCTAAAAAAAATTTACGACCGCCTATAAAATCAGTCTCAAAACCGACTAATTAGCGACCGCCTAGGAAGGTCGGCCGCTAATCTTGTGCGATTGGCGACCGCCTTAGCGGTCACTAATCCCAAAGGTCAGTCAAAAGGACAAATTATTTTTAACCGCCCGACTCTAATTTCAATTTTATAATTAGCGACCGACAGGTGGTGGTCGCAAATCGATTAATTTGACCCGTTTATGAAAACGGGTGATATTCGAAAATTAGCGACCGCCTATGGCGGTCACTAATCCTAAAGTTGGTCAAAATGACCAAAAAATTAAAAAAAAAATTCCAGAAAAAAAATAAAAAATATGAATTGTTTCGTAAATTGATACATATTGAACAAATTAATTTGATGAATTTAAAAAAAAAGGACTCAATTTGAAGTTATATACAATTAAATGCATAAAAATTAATAATTTATATTAATGTAAAATATTAAATTTACAAAATAAAGAAAAAGTTAGTGTGTATATATATATGTATATATATATATAATATAATATAAATGAATTAGAAACATAAAAGAGTTAATTTGATGAATTAAAAAAAAAGGGGACTCAATTTGGAGTTATATATAATTTAATGCATAAAACAAATAAATTAATAATTTATAGAAGTTTAAAATATAGAATTTACAAAATAAAAAAATTAATCAATATATATATATATATATATATATATATATATATATATATATATATAAATTAGAAACAAAAAAAAATTAATTTTATGATTTTTTTTAAAAAGGGGGACTCAATTTAAATTTATATACAATTAAATGCGTAAAAATGAATAAATAAATAATTTATATTAGTGTAAAATATTAAATTTATAAAATAAAATAAAAATTTAGTAAATATATATATATATATATATATATATATATATATATAAATGAATTAGAAACATAAAGGAATTAATTTGATGAGTTTAAAAAAAGGACTCAATTTGGAGTTATATACAATTAAATGCATAAAAATGAATAAATTAATAATTTATAATAGTCTAAAATATTAAATTTACAAATTATAAAAACTAGTGAATATATATATATATATATATATATATATGTATGTATGTATATGAATAAATAAATTAGAAACAAAAAAGAATTAATTTTATGAATTTTAAAAAAATAGGACTCAATTTGAAGTTATATAAAATTAAATGCATAAAAAAAAATTAATAATATATGTTATTGAAAAATATTAAATTTATAAAATAAAAAAGTTAGTAAAAATAAATAAATAAATATATATATATGAATTAATTTGATGAATTTAATAATTTATTGTTGTTTAAAATATTAAATTTACTAAATAAAAAAATTAGTGAATATATATATATATATACATAATTAAATTAGAAATAAAAAAGAATTAATTTGATGAATTTAAAAAAAATGGGAGTCAATTTGAGGTTATATACACTTAAATGCATAAAAACGAATAAGTTAATAATTTATATTAGTGTAAAATATTAAATTTATAAAATTAATAAAAAAAGTTAGTAAATATATATATAAACGAATTAGAAACAAAAAGGATTGAATTTGATGAATTTAAAAAAATACGGGAGTCAATTTGAGCTAATATACAATTAAATGCAAGTAAACGAACAACAATAATATGTGTCCTAGTGGTTCACACCTCTTCCGGGCTACCTGGAGGTCGTGGGTTCGGTTCCCCGTGGGCGCATATTTGCTCATTTATTATTATTATTATTATTATTTCTACAAGCCTCATAAGGGCTTATATACAACATGGTTCGCCTAATATAAGCTAGTGGGTTAGTGGCTCAGTGGTTCGCATCCCGCCTGGACCCTAATGGGCTTGGGTTTGAACCCACTGAGCTATTTTTTTCGCAGGTTTTGAGATTAGCGATCGCCGCCAAATCGGTCGATAATCGTAAATTTTAAATTAAAAATATTGTATTTATTAAAAAAAATTAGCGACCGACCTGAGGCGGTCGCAAATTCCATGATCCGACCGGGTCATACCCGGGCGGATTAGAGACCGATCTGAGGCGGTCGCTAATATTAGAGACCGCCGGTGGCGGTCGCTAATTAGTGACCGACCTAAAAAATGGATCGCTAAATTAGCTACCCGCATTTTAACGACCGACGTTTATCGGTCGCTAATCATATTTTGTGACCAAATATCGGTCTCTAAATCGATCGATAATCCGCATTTTTTATTTAGTGTGTTTTCTAACTTGTTAAAGTAGGACAATATGTTTTCAGATTTTTTTTTTTTTAAAGAACATATTTTTTAGTTTGTAAAAGTAGGACAATATATTTAAAAAATATACATATAAAGCTTGTAAAAAACAAGAATATTGTCTTTCTTTTACAATCTCAAAAATATATTGTCTTGCTTTTTTACAAGTTCAAAAATGTATTGTGCTACTTTTACAAGTTAGAAAACATATTGTACTTCTTTAACAAGCTTGGAAACATATTGCCCTTATAAACTACAACCACCCCTTAATTACGGGCCCAGCAAAATATTTTTCCCCGTGGGTCTTATCTAGTATTTATATAAATACAAACACATATTTGTATTTTTTAAATGACAAAAATTTGGATGAGGATGAGACATTCCACCATCTCATGACATGTATGAGACGGTCTCAGACACAAAACCTACACTATAAAAAAAAAAACATATCGTAATTGTGTAAGTAGACATTACGTACGTCGTTGGTTTAGAAGTTAGCAGTACGTGAGTGAGTTGTTAATTTACTTGCTCCTACTTGCATTAATATGAACCAAGCATAAGAACCCCCGTACGTCACGTGTAGGAGATATTTGTAGATAACATAACAAACTAAAATTGACCATATATATATATTATTTATGATCAGTTGCTTTGATGTACACTAATTTTACCGTACTAATTTATTAATGTATTAAAGAAAAAACAGTGGGTGGGAACAGAAAAAATTGAATAGACGAGTTACATTAATTGCACACAGATTTTTTTATCTTAATTTATTCCGCGACTGACGTCCTAATAAAAAAATATTAAAAAAAAAGTGTACTTTAATGACTACTTTTAATGACGAGTAGAACTTATTGACTAAAATTAAAATTAGGGTAAAATTAGGTAACCAAAACTGATATTAACCTTTTAGATGAGGAAGAATTTTTTCATGATATCAAAGCTTAGGCTCTCCCATGTGATGGGTTCAAATCCCGCTAACCGCAATTTCACTCTTATTAAAATATATATTTATTTGGTGTTGTGGCACAAATAATCCCGTATTTGGCCTAAATACTATCTCAGAACCGGGGTGTACCGGAACCGGGGTTTGGGCCCCGATAATAGGATTTCGACATTAAACAACCCGACAAAATCAAAGGTCAACTTTAATAGAGATATCGAAGTGCAGACAAGATATTGTAATATTAGATTTAATATTGTTCATTACTGTTTATTAGATCTACGGTTGTAATAAATACCCTAAAATAAAGGGTCAGGATGACTTCCTTAGTTAGAAGCTTGGGGCTCTATAAATAAGGGCCCCAACCCATTGTAAAAGGGAGCTCTATTAGTTTTCCCCTCCCCACAAAAATTCTCCCCTCATAAATAAAAGACTAGGCAAGGGAAACCCTCTTCAGGGAGTCCCAAAGCCATCTTCAAGGGAAGAACCCATCGGTTCTTCCCCCATTCTTGTGTTCTTCGTGTTCATATTATTCTATATGTTTGTTACCCGATAATCGGGACTACCCCTATAGCCACATAAATCCATCACTTAGATCCGGTGAAATCGGTAACAACATTTGGTCTCCTCAGTCCTCACATATAGAGTTGACAAGCTCAGAAGACAACTCAACCCACAAGTAAGGGAGAATGTATTTAGGGAACTACTATACACGTAAATTAATATCGCACATTTTTACAAATTCAAGCTTTTAAATGAGATAAAATTCTTTGAGAAATGATAGAGATGTGTGAAATTAATTCTTTTGTACAATAGTTCCATAATAGATACAGTATGATACCACTTGAGCTGATCATAGACCTCATCCCTCAATTAAGGTTTAGATCATAATTAATCCAACATATAGCCAATATATATGTACTAATTATGTAGATGGCAGATGTGCACAATTTTATTTGGTAGGGCGTGTGCCGGGTTTCCTGATTCCTTTTCTACGGTAAAATTTGCGTACTTAGTTTTATTGTTTCAATTACTTTTTGCGGTAAAAAGACTGAATTGAATTTGTAGATGTGTAAAATTTATATATTTAATTCTCTAATATTTCCCTTACTCATGGGTTAATGTTAATTTCATCATGGGCTAATGTTAACTTCATCATGTAGAGGATTGTGGAGACTCTATGTGTGTACTTGCGGATTAGCTTGAATTTCATCATGGGAAAAATGGAGGATACCCAATAAATGTACATATAATTTAAATGGGTGGAATTTTGTAGTGTACCAATGCTACTAATATATACTTTAATATATTTTAGTATTTTTTTGGGGTAATTTGTAATTAAGGAATATGGATAATTCTTAGGGAAGAAGAAATTAATGGGTAAAATTATAGAGAAAATCAAGAGGGAGATGGCTAATATTTTTCTTTTTATTGAAAGAATTTCATCTCATTTAAAAGTTTGAATTTGTAGAGTATTATAAATTAAGCTAATTCATTTATATTATTTCCCTAGCACTCCCCTCATATATAGGCAAGATTCTCAATTTTCCTTTTTTGGGAAGAAGGTCAAATGAGTCGAGTTACTTTTAGAGGAGATCGAACCTAGGACGTGCGTGAACCTAATTTTAATTTGGCTCTAATACCATGAAATTTCATCCCATTCAAAAGTTCAAACATTTAAAGAGATATGAAATTAATCCATTTATATTACTTACCTTCCCAAATTGCATGTACAACCTAAATAAGAACTTAGGGATCACTAAGTCCAAAAGTAAATCCCAAAACTAAGGGAGTTCAAATGTAAAACATAAATACTTAAAATGAAACGTTAATACCAAGTGCACATTTGACTAAACTTATTTTAGACATTTTATAAGCTCTATCATCTTATAAATAAGTTATTTTAAGAATATATAAGATTTAATTTTAAGTAGCTATAAATTGCTAAAGTACGTATTTGACTAATAAAACTTATAACTTTAACAATTTATAATAAACATTTATTAAAACAATGTGGGGTAAGTATAATAAATATTTCATAAAAATTTTATTTATACGAACAAGCGATTAATTTTAATTTTGTTAATATAATGTAGTAATCATTGGGTGATGTTGGCCATAAGAATGAGGGATCTTACTGTGTATTATTTGGATCCAGCTACGGATGGGGTGTATACAAATCGTCCCGATCTTATAGCATTTATGGAAGGGTACGTAAGTTAATTTTTAATATTCTCATATTATGATTTGTTTTACTTTTAAGATTATACATATCTAATGTATATTTATTTTTTTAAATAATTATATAGTGTGATGGCAATGTATCAGACTAGTCTTCCAGGTAAAAAATCAGATACCACCAATATTAGTAAAGTGCTGTGGAAAAACATTAAGGTAAGTTACTTTAGAAAATTAGCAAATCTATAGAAAATAATCATAGTTATAGTACATGATTGTAATTGTTAATCAATAGGTTCCGAGGCAGCAAGATGGCAATCACTGTGGACATTTTGTGTGTTGCTACATTGAAGATATAATCTTGACTTCTCGGACGACCATTCCTGAAGAAGTAAGTCGATTATCGATTTATTTTAAATATGATTGAATAAAAAATGTTTATTATTTAATTAAATTTTCTATGTAATTTGCAGTTTGTGCATAGGCCTCGGATCCCTTTTTACAACAACGCTCGAATTGAGAAATGGAAGATGGATTGGATTGGGTATCTTTACAATCGATTCTTGTAACATTATTGTAACTTTTGATAGCATCATATAACTTATATATTAATTTGTGATGAATTAATATTTCATGTTATTGGATCTTATATTATATTTATTTGATGTTACGAATAAATTATTAGTATATGTGTTTTGGTAACTTTGTATATATTAGCAGGTTTATTATTTAATTAAAAAAAAAATATATATAATTGAATAAAATATATATATATAATTGAAAAAAATGGTTAAAAAAGCAGGTTTATTTATATATATATAAATAAAAAAAATTAAAAAAGCTCTTGGAGAGCGGTTAATAACCGCTGTCTAAACAAATAAAAAAAAAATAGGAAAGGCTCTTGGAGAGCGGTTATTAACCGCTATCTAAGAGTGAGGCTTGGATAGCGGTTATTAACCGCTCTCTTAGTGTGGCACTTGGAGAGCGGTTTTTAACCGCTCTTTTAGTTCTTCCTCTTGGAGAGCGGTTCAGAACCGCTCTCTTAGCTCCTACCTTGCACAGCGGTTTCTTAACCGTTCTCTTAGACTAACATAGCTGTTTCTTAGAACCGCTTTCTAAGGTCTAATTTGTACTAGTGAATTAAAATATAAGATTTTTTTTTTCATGTGGGTAAATTGCAAGGATGGTCCCATGAGAATTTGTACTTGACAGATTTGTCCCATGTTCTTTTTTGATCCCATTTTTAGCAGAAAAGGTTTCATCCGTTAAATCTTTTACAGTTTTCTATGGAATACTGGATGGAAAAATCTTTTCAACTTGATTTTTGGAGGAAAATGGGCCAGCTTTTGCTGTTAACTATCATTCCAATGTAAAATTCAAGCCGAAGGCGATTCTGCAACTTTAGTTTGTAGAGTTTTAAGAAGTTGGAAATTAATTATTTTTAAGTTGGGAACTATAGGCGCGAGTTTTTGGCAGAAAACAAACGGGCGTGTGGGCCTCATGCTCGTTAATCCGGTATTTTTTTGACAGAAAAATCGTATGAGACTATTTGCGCTAAAAAAAGGACCAAATTCATGAGGATCAATTCTTATGGGACCATTTCTGCAATTTCCCCTTTTTCATGTTGAGGTAGAGAGAGGTGGATTGGTAGGAATAGAAATCTCTAACTTATTTTTTACCATATATAAATTTTAAGTATTAAAAATTTAATTTTCAGATTTTATAAGTTGTTAACCATCGCATTAATATTACCAAATATTTTTAGGATGCTTATAAGCTTCAAAACCATTTATAAGATGTTATAAAGAACTGAAGAGTTAACGTGGTCTAAGACTAATATTTTATCTTCACATGCTGTGCATGGACTGGATTAAAAAGTTTTCCTTTAATCTCCACCGTTGGATGCAACTTCTATATTCAGACCATCAATAGCAAATTCCATCTTCTCATTCTCGTCCCTCTTCCCCGCCGCCCAAACTTCTTTCTCTGAAACAAAATAAAAAATAAAAAAATGAATAGGCCTTGTATGAGATCTTCTCATGGCATGAGACAATAGGATAATATAACTAGATCATCGGCTCATTAACACTTTGGTAGGGGAGGGTGTTAATTTGTATTGTCTCATATCATGAGACGATCTCATACAAATTTTTACCTAAATATATAAATATATATATATATATATATATATATACACACATTAAAATAAATTAGAGCAAGGGCTAAGTATGCCGACATGTTAACCAAGTGGAAGTCGAGATGACAATAACAACGAGAGGCTCGTGGCGATGTGGACTACGATGTATGGAGATCACTTGTCCAGTCCTGAAAGAGAAGTCATTGAAATGTATAAATTTGTTTTAATTTAAATTAAAAAAATAGTAGATTCAATTTATTTGAATTATGGGCTATTAAAAATAATATTTATATATATACTTTGGTGTTGTACTAGGGTTTTTTTTTTTTTTTTACTATATGCTTTGAAATACAATTTATTTGGATGTTAAGAATAATATGTTTTTTTTTGTTCAATATTGTTATATAGAGTACAGTTTCATTTGAATAAATAATAGTTATATAAAATGTAATTTGAATAAAAAAAAAAGAAATAATAATTTATGTCGATATTGGTAATATATAATTAAACTGTGAAATTACATTGAATAAGGAAAAATGCCCCCAGCACAAGTGACCGAAGGTGCCCTTGAGTAACCAAAAGGTCACAAATTCAATCTCCAACGGTTATCTCATTTAAAAGTCTAAACTTGTAGAGAATATGTGTTATTAATTCACTCATTTAAATTCTCTAACACTCTCTTTCACTCATGAACAAAATTTTCAATTTTCTCCTTTAGGCAATAAGTGAATAATTTAATATATGACTGGAGGTTATTAATTCAGAAATCGAACACAAAACGTGTAGGCATGAGCCTTTTGGTTTTGATACCATGAAATAATTTTTTAGATATGTCACTGCCGTACAATGAACTAAATTGCACGTGGTTGGTGGTAGGTTGGGTTGTGGATGCTCTATTGGCACGTGTTCCATTGGGCACAAAAAAAGGCGAGGGTTAGGGTTTCCTCTCGCCGTATATTCGCGAGTGCAAAATTTAGTCGTAACTTGTCTAGTGTTCAATTTTGATCCATAGAAATTTAAATTTTTAATTTTGGTTCTATAGCTAATTTGATTGTCCAATTTTTGTCTCATTTTCACCGAAAATTAAAAAATGGTGTTGTTATCGTTCATGTGCCGACGAAAATTGATAGGTTCGATCTGTCTAAGCTACGTACTTACGTGGACGCTGAATGTGTAATTAATATCATTTTTAATTAAAAAATTAATTACACCTGGAAAAAAATGAAGAAAAGAAAACTATGTTAAGTTTTTTTTTTTTTTTTTTGGGCTATAATCGTCCCCAAAAATGAAGGAATCATTGATTTCCCGTACTCCAAATCGTCTTCGATTTCCCCCGTTCAGAATCACAAATTTTGGAAACAATCGTCCCAAAAATGAAAGAGTCATTGATTCAAACTCGTCCATCCTTTGAACTCCGACAAATTCATCGTCAGCAACTCTACAGCAGAGTGCGACAAGGACTTCACTCATCTCACCCCCGTGTCTCTAATGAGTTCCGGTGAAATAGGAAGGTTTAATTATGATTTTAGCCTTGCAAATCATCACCAATCTGCGACGCTACCTCAATCATCCAATTCGTCAAGCCTTGGGTCACTGTGAATAAACTAGGCCACCATTTTACCCTAATTCAAGATAAAACCCTGCCTTTTTATAACAAATTTGTCGTATCATATCCAGAAGGATTTGATTCGAATCGACGTACTATTGGTTTGAATTAGGGTTTGGAGATCAGTTTTGCACCAAGTTCGTCCTCCATTATCAAAGATTTCAGAAAATTCTTGAGGAAGAACCGAAGAATATTGACGCATATCAGATTCCTCATGACATCTTCATGTGGGCTACCAAGAGGAAGGAAAGAGCTGATCGGCCTCCACCCGGGTGTACGGCGATCAACATTGACACCCTAATTGCTGGGTTGAGGCTTCCGTTGCCCCCGGTTGTTGGTCGTTTTCTGGAGGTGACCAACTTAGCCATCACCCAAATAACTCCTATTGGGTGGATGAACTTGCTCGGCATCATGGGCCTGTTCGCCCTGGAGGGATACGTCGACCGTATAACTGTTGAAGAGGTCAACTACTTGATGACCATCACCAAATGTCCGAGAGGCGAGGAAGGATACTACTACATAAAGGCCCGGACTGGACCGAAACTGGTGGAGGGGGTGCCGAACAAGATTCGGGATTGGAAGGAGCACTTCTTCTTTATTGGGGGCGACTGGCGAGCATCTTCTGGCCCTCACGGCGGTGTCGGGCGTATATTTGAACCCACCACTTATGGGCAAATCAAACGTAAGGTCATCTTTGTTCGCCCTTGCATAAAGTTCTAATTTAACTTTTTTTGTTTGCTCGCAGGCCCCCGGTTGCTCAAGTGGAATTCAGAGGAAGAGGAGATTGGCTCTGAATTCCTCTTCACTTCGTGTTTGGTTGCTCTTCGGGACAAAGCCGAAAGGACCATACGTGAACAAGGAGAAGTGTAAAAAAGCTGCTCGCCTGTTTACGTATCCCCATCATTTGGAGGCTCAAGCTGAGGTGCCCCAGGTATAAAAATTTCTAACTTTCAAAATAAACTTTGCTCGTCATCACTCCCTGAACTTGCTCGTCTAAATTGAATTTAATTAACTTCCTTTTTTTTATAGCCGAGCAAGTCACCGTCGCCGTTCCTCCTAGCTTCGCTCTCTTAGAACAAAGAGTGTTCGAAATGGCGCCGCCGAAAGGACGGAGGAAGAAAGGTGATCTGCCTTCCAAAGTGCTGACGATGATGAACAAGGATGAGAGGGCCAAAGTTGCTCGCCCGGCCGCACCTGCTACAAATCCCCCCCCCCCCCATCTCCTCCCCCGACCTCATCTCCTCGAGGAGCAAAACGATTGAAGAAGGGGGATGTGTCCTTCGTGGGCCAGACAGCTCCTGCCGGGACCAAGGGCAAGTAGAAGGTGGGGCATTGCCATGCCCGCCACCACGCGGGGGGGGGGGGGGGGGGGGGAAGCAGTTCGCCCCTCTTCCATTGAGCCTGCGGAGAAGGCAGGCAAGACGGGCAGGGATTCCACTCCTGTTCGCGGTCCTGAGGATCTCACCCATTTGGGCTGGGATGATCGAAGATTCCAGGAGTAAGTCTACCTTCGCCTCTGTCGAGCAAGATTCAATTTTTTTTTCTAAGTATCATTTGCTTTCTTGTTCGCAGATACCGTGCTGACGATCATCCTGGGCGAACAAGCGCTGTCCACCAGTACGCTTGTTCGAAGACTCCCGTCAATATAAGGGAGATTCCCGGCGACCACGTTCGCAGAGCGACAGAGCTGGTCGCCCGAGCCTGGACACGCCCTCTGGACAAGGCCGTCTTCCAACAAGGGCTGGCGGACAATGTTCATCTTTCTATGATGCTTCATGCCAACGGCCTTATCACAGCTCAAAGGGCAATGGCCCAGATTGTCGAGCAAGAAGAAGTTGTTCGCTGCTATGCCAGCACTGCTCGACAACTCACAGAGGAGAAGGACGGCCTCATCAGCCAATACGAGGCCAAACTTGTTCGTCTCAATAACCAGATCAATGTTTACATTGATACTGAGAAGAAACACCTTGAAGAAATTCAGGGTTTATCTGGTGAATTAGGAGGCAAAGATGCCTTGCTCGGCGAGGAGAAGAAGAAGCTGTCCGTGGCCGAGCAGAAAATCGCCGAGCTCGAGGCGGAAGTTGCTCGCCTCAGGGATGTGGAGGCCAACACCTTCACCCGCGAGCAGCTCGAGGCTGAACTCCAGACCCGGTCTGGCCCCATCTCCAACTTAGGATATATCCGCGCCTACGCCGATTGCATTCGCATGGCCGCTGCGTATGATTTCAAGGATATGGTTGAGGAGATGGGCAAAGACTTGTCCGTGTTCTTGGAAAACTACCCCCCGCCGAACAACATCGAACTCCAACTGGGGGACATCGCCGAGCTAGGGGTCAAGATTGATGCCCTTGACCCGAGCATCATCATTACTCACCCTCCCCCTCAAGTTGATGAGGGCGAGCAAGAAGAAGAGCCAGCTGTTGCTGACGAGCAGGCTGCTAAGGAAATGGAGCAAAAAGTCGTGGAGGACATGACTAGAGACATGATTGTTGATCCTCCCGCCGACCATCCTCAAGATCAACCTCCCGCCGAGCAGCAATTGTTTTTAGGACTTAGAATAGTCTCTATTTTGTAATAGTTGCTCGGTAGGCTCTTCTTCGTAGTTGTTCGTTCTTGTAGTACTTTGCACTTGTACTATTTTTTAGGCTTAATGCCTTTTAATTAATGGAATGTCTTTCTTATGTTCGCTCATTTTCTTTATATGTTAATTGCCTTTACATTTTTGTCAATGATTTTGCAATTATAACATATAGTGTTGGACTTTTGTTCGAATTGAACTTTGCCTTTAATAGAATTAGGGTTTAGCCTTAGGTTCTGTTCATTTTAAAAAACGAACAACCTTTAAGTGGCTTTGGTCCTCAAAATGGACTTGTACCTCGAGCTTTTGACTTTTCCTCTTTGACGAACAACTACTATATTTACATTATGAAAAATTTACAAGTGTTGTAAGACTGCTCGTCACTAACATATATAACCTGACGAACAACTTTGAACACTAACTAAAAACATTCTCGCTTATAATATTTTTGCCGAGCAACTCTGTCTAAAATTAAAAGATGAAACAACACTAAACTATACAATGTGCCGAACAACTTTAAATTCTATACTTAGCAAAATTTTTAAAAAATTAGGCAAGTTTTTGGTTTGCCTCACTTGGTTCACTAGCCCCCCAAGAAATTTGTTCGCCCAAATAAGAACTTGTTCGTCTCATTGATAGTACTTCTTCAGATGTACAGCATTCCAGGAGTATTGGGCCGGCTTGCCTTCCATATCTTCGATATCGTATACACCATTAATGAATTTTTCCGTTATACGATACGGGCCCTCCCAAGTTGGTCCCAATACACCTGGAGGTTGGGCGAGCAACTTTCTTAGAACCATATCTCCAACTCTGAATTCCCTGATTTTAACATGGGAATTATAATAGCGTTCTGCTCGCTGCTTATAGGTAGCATTTTTTAGCTCGGCATTCAGTCTTTTTTCTTCGAGCAAATCCATCTCAGTAGCTAGAGCAGAGTTGTTCGCCTGCTCATCAAAGTTGGCCGTTCTGAATGTGCTGGTCTTTAACTCAATTGGTATTACAGCTTCCGTTCCAAAAGCCATTGCAAAAGGTGTTTCTCCGGTGCTTGACCTGGGAGAAACTCTGTATGCCCACAGGACTTCCGGGAGTTCTTCAGACCAACTACTCTTGCTCTCCGCTAACCGTACTTTCAATGTATGCTTGATTATCTTGTTTACGGCCTCGACTTGTCCATTTGATTGGGGATGATAGGGCGTAGAGTAATGTTTTTTTATTCCCCACTTTATACAGAAACCTCTCAACACTTTTCCATCAAACTGCGGACCATTGTCTGTTACGATGGTTTGCGGAACCCCGAAGCGACAGACAATGTTCTTCCAAATGAAGTTGATCATTTTCTGCCGGGTGATTTTTACCATGGCTTCTGCTTCTGCCCATTTTGTATAATAGTCGACTGCCACAACGGCAAATCGAACTCCTCCAACTCCCGCTGGGAAGGGACCGATAATGTCCATCCCCCATCTTGCAAATGGCCACGGGCTATAAACTGATACGAGCTGTTGGGCCGGGGTATGAATGTTTGGGGCAAAAATTTGACATTGATGGTAAGTCTTTGCTTTCTTAATTGCGTCTTGACGTAAAGTTGGTCAATAATAGCCTTGTCTGATAGTTTTGTATGCCAAAGCTTGCCCCCCAGTGTGATTTCCGCATACTCCAGCATGTATTTCTTCGAGTATTGCTCGTCCTTCCCCCCTAGGCAAACATTTGAGAAGTGGGATTGATATTCCCCTTTTGTAAAGCTGCTCGCCCACCAGAGTATATCTGGCGGCTTGCTTTGTTAGCTTGACAGCTTCAAAAGGGTTGTTTGGTTTTTCTCCACTTTTCAAATATTTGACTATATTTGTTCTCCAGTCTTCTTCTTCACTTGCTTGTTCATCAAGTTGGTTGACATTATAACTTCTTGTTGATGGATCATTCATCTTTGTAATTATAATGTCAGCCAACTCTGCTGGTCCCTCACTTGTTGCTAGTCGGGCCAACGCATCTGCTTGCGTGTTGCTTGTCCTTGGAATTTGTTCAATGAAGACTTGTTCTAACAAGGACATCAGGTAAGCAACAATTCGCTGATACTCGATCATGTGATCGTCTTTCGCCTCGTATTCACCTCGGACTTGGTTCACAATCAATTGTGAGTCGCCGAATATTTGTAACCGTCTAACACCTATTGCAATAGATAGGTGGAGACCAGCAATAAGAGCTTCGTACTCAGCTTCGTTGTTGGTTGCCATGAACCCAAATCTGATTGCCGAGGTGAATACTTGTCTGTCTGGACTGATCAGAACCACTCCTGCCCCCGAGGCTATGTTAGTTGAAGATCCGTCAACGTAAAGATGCCAGGGGTGATCAAGTCCTCTCGCCGGATCTGGTGGGAAGGTTAGTTCGACAATAAAGTCGGCTAACGCTTGCCCTTTGATCGCTGTTCGAGGAGCATAGGTCACTCTGAATTGGCTAATCTCCAGTGAACACTTTAATAGGCGACCAGCTGTGTCGGGGCGATGGAGAATTTGTCTGAGTGGGAAAGTTATTAGTACTTCAACTTGATGATCAAAAAAGTATGGCCGTAACTTTCTCACACTCATGACAAGTGCGTACGCCAGTTTCTTGGTTGGAGAGTATTTGATCTCCGCATCGTGTAAAGCTTGACTGACGTAGTAGACTGGTTGATGAAATTTACCGTCTTCTCGCACCAGAACAGAGCTGATAGCCACTTCTGACGCTGCTAAGTATAAATATAGCCTTTCTCCTGGGACGGGTTTTGATAGGATTTTAACATCTCCCAGGTAGTCTTTGATTTGGTCGAACGCCTTTTGACAGTTGTTAGTCCATGTGAACTGTCCTTTCTTGATAGCTTCAAAGAATGGACGACATTTGTCTCTCGATCTGGATATGAACCGATTCAATGCTGCTAGGCATCCCGTAAGCCTTTGTACTTCTTTTATTGAACGTGGTGGTTGCACATCCACGATTGCTTTGACTTTTGTTGGATTGGCTTCAATCCCTCGTTGACTGACAAGATGGCCCAGGAATTTTCCTGAATGAACTCCGAAACTACTCTTCTTTGGATTCACCTTCATGTTGTAGTGTCGAAGGATTTCGAACACCTGGGTCAAATGCTGAAGATGATCTTCCTTTCGGGGGCTTTTGACTACGATATCGTCTACATAGACTTCTACCGTATCTCCGATTTGTTCGTAGAACATCTTGTTCACCAATCTCTGGTATGTTGCCCCGGCGTTGATGAGGCCGAAGGGCATTCTCTTCCAACACAACAAGTTTTTATTTGTATAAAATGTTGTGTTCTCTTGATTGTCGGGATGCATTGGAATTTGATGGTACCCGGCAAAGACATCCATGAATGTTAGCATTTCATGACCTGCAGTGCTGTCCACCAATTGGTCAATGTGAGGGAGTGGAAAGTTGTCCTTCGGGCATGCAACATTCAGATCTGTAAAATCTATGCATAGCCTCCAGGTCCCGTTTGGTTTCCTCACAAGGACTGGGTTTGCTACCCATTGCGGACAGAGTGCTTGTCGGATCAAGTCGTTGTCTAACAACTTCTTTACTTCTTCATTCAAGGCTTGATACTTGTCTGGGCCATACTTTCTTCGTTTTTGATGGACAGGCCTTTTTACTTGATTGATGTTGAGTCTATGACAAGTATGCTTTGGATCTATTCCCACCATGTCTGCATGAGACCAAGCAAAAACATCTAGATTTTTGTTGAGGAACTCTTTCATTCGGGATCTGTAAGGCTCAGGGAGCTCAGATCCTATGTATAATTCGAGATCCGGGTTTTCAGGATTAACTTTGAACGCCTCCAGCTCTTCAACTGGAGTTGCTCGTCATTTTTGTCCTTTCCACCGAGGATCAAGTATTGGTCCCTCAGAGTTGAAATCATTTTCGATGCTTATTGGCTCTGCTCCCAGGCGGGGATCTAGATCGTCTGTTGGCTCTGATTCATTGTTGTTAGTCAACACCTGGCCCTCCAAGTGGTTAGATGAGTGTTGTTCGTCACCACCTCTTTGTTGTTCGTCAGGATGATGTTCCTGCTGGGTGGTAATGAGTTGCTCGTCTAACACTTGCTCGTCAAGATGTTTCTCGTCAGTATCCATGTGGTCCTCCTCCATGTCCATCATGTTCTCCAGTATTGATGGTTCATCAGCAGGATAGCTAGTTGTGGCCTCCACCATGGATACTAATGCATGTTTGGCCTGCAACTGTAGGAGACATTCCCTGGCTTTTCTTTGATCTCCTTTGTTGGTGCCTGCTCCACTTGCTGTTGGGAATTTCAAACAATAATGATAAGTGGAACATGCAGCTTTGAATTCATTTAAAAAGGGTCGACCAAGAAACCCGTTATAAGTTGAATCCTGGTCTACAACCAAGAAATCAACCATTCTTGTAATATTTTTCTCGGGTTCATTGGCCGTTACAAGTTGTACTGCTAAAGTAACTATTCCTAAAGGGACTGTTACAGCATTCCCGAAGCCTACTATTCTGTGAGTCGAATCCCGGATATAGCCCGAGTAATCTCCAAGATGATCGAGCGTCTTTTTTAATAAGATGTTGGTGTAGGCTCCAGTGTCTACCAACAATCTGTGGACCCATGTTCCCATAATCTTTGCGCAAATTACGAGCGAATCGTTGTGCGGAGTTAATATTCCCTCCAAATCACTTTCGGTGAAGGTCAATTCTGCTGTCTGCATGATAGATGGTTTAACCCCCATTTCTTGGACTTGATCGATCGCTCGTAACTCAGCCTTTCTTTTTCGGTTGGAGATTGGTGGTCGTCCATCAGAACATCCTCCTGCGGGACCTGCAGGTTCCATCATGTATAAATCTTCCAACGGACGAGTAGGAATGGTAGGAACTGGTCGCCCAGGTTTATTGTTTTTCTGAGGTTGATCATCCTCATCTTCAGAGTTGTTCTCCCAAACTCTTTTTCCGGGTTGTCTTTTAACAAAGTCGGAAAGTTTCCCCTCCTCGTAGAATCGCCAAAGCTGCTTGAGCAAATCTCTATGTTCACTCGTAAAGTGCCCCACACTTTGATGGTAGGCACAATACTTGTTAGGGTTGAGTTTGCCGGTGTCTTGACGGATTTTTCGTGGAGGGGAGAGCAACTCCTTCTCTTTTACATTTTCATAAACAGTATCGACTGACACTGTTAGCACTTGATCCAACTTTTCCTTGAGCTCCGTCCCTTCCGTGAATGCCTTCATGTTTTTAGGGACTCGATAGTTTGTTACGCCATGTTTCTTGTTATTCTCCTTGGGATCAGCTTTGTTCTCCCCCAAGTTTGATTGCAAGGCCTCGTGCATGGAAACGAATATGCCGGCTTGATTTCGAAATTCGGCATAACTTTTTGGGCACTTCAGACGTACCTCTTTCCATAGCTTTGATCCTTTCTTCAACCCAGCCATAACGGCAACGATTTTCGTGTCCTCGCTGACGGGTTCACCTTCTAACAACACCTTATCGAACCTTTCCATGAATGCCCGATCCGATTCATCGTCATTTTGTTTTAGGTCCGACAATCGATGTTTCTGAGACAAGTACGACCCCGCCGTTGAGAAATGAGAAAGGAACTCTCGACTTAGTTGAGTGAATGAATGGATAGATGCTGGTGGCATCGCCGAAAACCATTTGTGCACCCGATCCCCCAAAGTTAAGGGGAAGTTTCGGCATTGAGTGGCATCGCTGGCTCCCACCGAGACCATATAATCCGAATACTTCATTAGATGAACTCTGGGATCAGCAACACCGTCATATTGTATGCTTGCCGGGAATTGGACCTTCTTCTGAATCGGGGCTTTCAGAATGACAAGTTATAATGGTGAGGATGGCAAGCTGGTTGTCCCCACACCTCTTTGCTGGTCCAACTGTCCCTGCATGCTCTCTACTGCCCTTCTTAAATTTGATAGCTCATCCAAAGATGCCCCCTGACTTGGAGGCTGTTCGGCGAGCAAAGGTACTAACCTTTCTGCTCGTCGCAGTCCCTCACTCGGAGTGGGAAAATCCTGGAGCTGTTTTCTAGGGTTGCTCGCCGCATTTGGCCCTAGACGCCTGAAGGCAGATTGAGAGAGTCTCTCATGAACTGATGGGCGTGGTTGCTCAAATGTTGCTCGCCCACGTTCCACTTCCTGGCGAGCAACTTTCTCTTGCTGTTGGGGTTGGCCAAGTCTGTCTTGGGCACTGGAACGGGTAGTTTTATGGCTCGACATTGTTGTTCGCCCGCGAGCAGATTCAGCCTGGCCTTCTCTTAGTTCGACCATCTTGGCTTTGCCTTTATCCCACCTGACCTGGGCACTGTTCACCTCGTGTTGTTCGCCCCTTGTTGACCTGGCCCTAACAACTTCTATGGGTTTATCCTTAGGCCTCACTTGTGAAGGCCTATTCTGATCTTGCTGTTTCTGTAGAGCCTGGAGAGCTGCAATGGTTTTGGCCAGTTCATTAGGGTTGTTCGCCAAGGCCTCCATTTCAGGTGGGAGATTATGAGTTATGGCAGTATGTTGCGACCTGTTTACATGTCTAGGATTACAATCCTGGTGGTCGGCCGATGAAGCTCGGGTGGGAGACGCTCTCCTTGACAAACGTGATGCTTGGGTTTCCTTTGATTGAGGCATTTCAATTATATTGTTCTTTAATTTTTATATTGAAGAACACCAAGAACACATTTTCTTAAATCTTCAAATGTTTCTTGAGTTTTTCTTTGAATCTTCAAGTTTCCAACTTGAAGTTCTTGAATAATCACACTAAACCGGAGGTTCGAACCCTCCTTCTAGCGCCAAAATTGTTGGTGATCAAATTTAGTCGGGTGGATTAGTGACTGTTTAAGTTCGGTTTAAAGATCATCAATCAATTACGTGTGATTGGTTACCATCGTAAATGGTAAATCGAGGGTTCGGGTTATGAAATTATAAACACGAAAGTCGAAATTGTAATAATTTCGTATATGTGCACGTCTAGGTGTTTAAGTGTGTGTTTTCGGAGCATTTGTGAATTTGAACTTGTATTTCTTAAGCTGGAGAACAACTATTTATAGAGACTAGCAAGCATGAGGTGTCTATGACTCTTGGTCTCCCTAGCTTGCATGCTTGACAAGTGTCATTTGACCTTAGTTTGACCTTATCTAAGCTGAATCTTAGTTACAAAGTCTTCTTTGGTCTTATCTCGGACTTCATTGTTGTTCGCCCAGGTCGGCTTAGTTGATCCAGAAGGGTTTTTTCAATAAAAGTTGTTCGCCTTTTGAGTGTATGGCTCAGAAGTTGTTCGCCTTTGTGTTTTACACAGATTGACTTTGGGATCTTGGTCCTTTGTTTGTCGACATACACCTCTTAGGCTGGTAGATGTACCACCTTTTGACAATATTGCTCGTCATCAGTGACTTGGCAGAATGTTCGTATCTGGTCTCGGGTCTTAAAACCTGTTCGCCAGTACGTTGTTCGTCGGTTTATACACTCTCTGGATTGATTTATGCACCCCCATCTTGATTTTCTTTGTTAATAATCTTTGATTTGAGGTTGGTTCTTCATAATCCTTTTTAAGGCTTTAATCCTTGTTCGCCCATTATTTATTTATGTTCGCCTATCAACAAACGCCAAAAAGAATATCTGGCCTCGTATAAGTTAGATACCGTAAGCATCCAACAAGGCTCTTGAACAAAGTTGGATCAACTTTCTCACCATCTTGATCCACATGCAACTTGGTTCCACACTCCACGTGCGTGCTTACAGGCTTGCTTTTCTCCATCTTGAACTTCTTGAGAACTTCTTTAGCATATCCTTCTTGAGAAATAAATATGTTATCATCTCGTTGCTTCACTTCAATCCCAAGATAATAGGACATCATGCCAATGTCCGTCATCTCAAACTCCTTAGTCATGGCTTTCTTGAACTCATCAAACATCTTTGGATTATTTCCTGTAAAAATCAAGTCATCCACATACAAACAAACACGTAACATATCACCATTTTTATCAATTTTTACATAGAGAGCATATGTTCATGTGGACACTTGATAAAACCATTTTCTTGAAAGTATTTATCAATCCTGCTATTTCAAGAGTGAGGAGCTTGTTTCAAGCCATAAAGAGTCTTCTTCAATTTTAGCACTTTCTTTTCTTCATTGGGAACAACATAACCCAAAGGCTGATCAATGTAGACTTCTTTCTCCAAATATCCATTCAAAAAGGCTGATTTCACATCCATTTGATGAATTTTCCAATGGTTTTGGGCTGCAACAGAAATGATTAATCAAATTGTCTCAAGGCGGGCAACGGGCGCAAACACTCCGTCATAGTCAATTCCGGTCTTCTGCTTATACCCCTTTGCAACTAATCTTGCTTTGTATTTCTCAATCTCGCCTTGTGCATTTCCCTTTATTATGTACACCCACTTCACTCCAATGGTGTTTTTGCCTTTTGGTAATGATACTAGCTCCCACGTATCATTTTTTTGTAATTGCTTTTATTTCTTCATTCATGGTCTTTCTCCACTTTTCATCTCGAGCTGCATCATCATAGTTTACGGGCTCGGTTTCTGCAAGTAAACAAAATTGAGTAAAGTCACTCAAGTTTACCTCTTCGGTGGCATCATAAATGTCCCTCAAACTTCTAAATCTCTGAGGCCCTTCACTCGAACTTGCTTCCTCAATTTGTACATTTTGTGGCTGTGGTGTTGGCGGTGTGACGTCATCTTCTTTCTCATCATCATCAAAGAGAGGACTATATCCACTTTCTTTCTTCATAGTATTCTATTCCCAAACACCTTCTTCATCGAACTCCACATCTATGCTTATGACAACCTTCCCATTGGTTGGATTGTACAACTTGTAGCCTTTAGAACTTTGATCATACCCGATGAAGAGATATTTTACACTTTTATCATCAAGTTTGGTTCTTTTTTTATCAGGAACATGAGTGTAGGCAATGCTTTCGAAAACTCTCAAGTATGAAACACTTGGCTTGTATCCACTGCAAGCTTCTTGAGGCGTCAAACCATGAACACTTTTAGTGTGACACCAATTCATCAAGTAGACTGCACAAGAGACAGCTTCAACCCAATACTTGTTTAGCATATTCTTGCTCTTCAACATGCTCCTCACCATGTTGAGAATGGTTTGATTCTTCCTCCACTCCATTTTATTGTGGTGAGTATGGAGTCGTCATGGGACGATGAATACCATGTTGCTCACAAAAAATCTTGAATTTGTTTGATGTGAATTCTCCACCTCTATCGGACCGAAGAACTTTGATTTGATAGCCACTTTGTTTCTCCACCATCAATTTGAATCTTTTGAAGGTTCCAAACACTTCCGATTTTTGCCTTCAAAAAATACACCCAAAATTTTCGAGAATAATCATCAATTAAAAGTACAAAATATTTATTCTCGTCAAATGATGATGGATTGATTGGTCCGCACACATCCGAGTGTATCAACTCCTATGGATGGTGAGCCCTCATCTCAGACTCCTTCGAAAAACTCTTTCTTGTTTGTTTGCCAAAAAGACATCCTTCACAAAGTTGATTAGGATGGTCTATAGAAGGTAAACCTTTCACCATGCTTCCTTTACTCATCATTTTTAGCCCATCAAAATTTAGATACCCAAATCTCATATGCCATAGCCAAGATGAATCTTTAAAACAAGATTTCAAGCACATAGAAACACCATTTTGAATGTTAAGTAAAAATATTAGATTTTTTGTCATATGCACCTTAGCAATCAACCTTCCATTTTTATCTTTCATTGTCAAACATTTATCTTTCAAATGAATATCATAATTCTTTTTCAATAATTGACTCAAACTCAAAATATTACTTTTCATGGCCGGCACATAAAACACATTGGAAATTAATTGGTGACTTCCATATTTTGAACGAATCAAAATCATACATTTTTCCTTTACTTGAACTTTTGAAGAGTCTCCAAAAGTTATATCACCTCCGATTGATTCATCAAGTCCCATGAACAAATTTCTCCTTCCGCAAATGTGACTACTTGCACTAGAGTCAAGGTACCATTTATTCTCATTCTCATCTTGCTTGGTTCTGCATGCCAGAAGTAAAGTACAATCTCCATCTTTTTTTACATTGCTGCTTTCCGCAAAGTTATTTTTCTCCTCCACTTTACTTCTACATTCCCAAGCATAATGGCTAGGACGATGACAAGAAAAACACTCAACTTCGGATTTGTCATACCTTAATTGATTTGGCCTATTTTCTCCACGACTTCTTCCTCTTCCACGATTTCTTCCTTGATTGGAGTTTTTACTCGTCTCATAATTATTATTTGAGGTGTGTTTATCACCTTGTCCACCTCTTCCATGACCACGTCCTCGACCTTGTCCTCGAAATCCTCCACGTCCTCGACCTCTTTGTGATGTGCCTTGATTTGTCTCTTTCAAAGACAACTTTGCCTTCAAGGATTGTTCAACCGATTCTTGAATTGTTTCAACAATCTCTCTTCATGAGCTTGCAACGAACCGGAAAGTTCATCAACGGTCATGGTGTCTAAATCCTTAGATTCTTCGATGGCAACCACAATGTAATTAAATTTTGGATCCAAAGATCTCAAAATTTTCGCAACAATGCAACCATCTTTCATGTCATCTCCATATCTTTTCATTTGATTCGTGATAACCAAAACTCTTGAAATATAATACGAAATAGATTCTGAATATTTCATGCGTAGAGATTCAAACTCCCCTCTTAATGTTTGGAGACGTACCTTTGAATGAAGCTTGAAGAGTTTCACATGCTTGCTTGGAAGTAGTTGCCGCAGCGACTTTCTCGAACATCTTCTCATCCAAACTTTGATGGATGAGTGTGAGTGTCTTTTGGTCCTTCTTCTTGGCGGATGCTTCACTTTCATCAACACCATTTTCCACAGGATCCCAAGCTTCATAGGCTCCAAGAAAAGCCTTCATCCTTATGCACAAATTATCATAATTATCATTGGTGAGAGATGGAACGACAAATGGAGTTCTATTAGACATTTCTTCAAGCTTTGTCTCCAAACACAAGTGACTCTAGATACCAATTTGTTAGAAATTGAAGAGCATAAATTTCTACAAGAGTATAAAACTCAAGAGTGGAGGAAACTATTTTAAATTTTCTCAACTTAATTTTCTTGTGACTTGATACAAAATGATGAATACATGGGGTATTTATAGGTGATACCCATAATGCATCTACACAAAATGCATGAACCATAATTAATTCTAATGCATGAACTTCTAATTAATCTCATACATGTATTGACCAAGAGTTCAAAGGTCATTCATATATTCTACAGTGCAATTTAATTAATCTAGTTTATTATTTTCAAACAAATAAAATATCGTCGGTTATTTAATTTGATTATCCATTAGATTAATTTTAAGATTCATAAATATATTCAACATGCTGGATGAAAAAGGACTGAGGAGGAGGAAAATAATTTCAAGAGAAAACACGAATTTTGATTGGATATAAAGATGTGAATGATTCTTCTCTCAGAAAGTAAAGAACCCTTTGAATTTCCAAATCAATTTATCTCAGTACTCACAAATGCTATATGCACATTGATTAGACATTGATTGACCATCAATGTGTGTTAAATCCTAAACAATCATCAAGCAATAATTTAAGTTATAAAATAAGTAGTTTAAAAAAAATACATAAATGTAAAATTTAATAAAATAATAATATTTTAATATTTTATAAATTTTTGTAAAAGATAATTATTTTTATTTTAGTTGTATGCAAAGTATTGTGGAACGAATAGAAAAGAAAAATGTATTTATTATTTAGAGTCGCACTACTCAAAACCCAAAATTCGCTAAACTCACCCCACTTACTAAACATACCCCAATCAAATTTAAAAATTATCATATGTTACTAAACATACCCAATTTTATTTCTATAATATCCTTACCCTATAAAAAATTAAAATAATATTTTTTTATTTTATATTTTCATAATTATCTCTCTTCTCAAGAAAAAAGAATATTTATTCATTTTTATTCTTTAACTTTTGATCGTAATTTTAATAAAAAATCTTAAAAAATTAAATATATTTTAAAAAATATTATAAAAAATAACAAAATTTTCAAAAATATATAAATTACAAAAATTGATTAATAAAATAAAATTCTTAAAAATAAATAAAAATATTTGATTGAATTATTTGGAAGATATATATTTTTTAACAATTTTTCAAATTTAAAAGAATATTTTGTAAAATAATTAGAGTAAATAAAAAAAAGGAAAAATTTTAAAAAAAAAAGTCGATTGTATATATAAAATTGTCAAAAAGTAATTTATATGTAGAATAAATATTAAAAAGTAATGTTATTTTTTTGTCAAAAATGAATGTAACAATTGAATATGGAACGAATCTTTTTGGCAATATAGCAATTAACTTTGGAACAGAGGAAGTACAATATTATTGTTTAAAAATAAATATATAATATAATAATATATTGAAAAATAACTATGCACATTGATGGGACAACACAACATCCCATCAATGTGCACATAGTATCACTCCTCAGTACTACTTCAAAGGTATTATAATCTAGACTTGATATTTGGTAGTAGTAAATACATACTCCCTCCGTCCCACTCTAAATGTCCCACTTTCCTTTTTTGGTTGTCCCACACTAAATGTCCCATTCCATAAATGGAAAAAGCAACACTCTACTACATATAAACTTTAACCTTCAAATTCACACAATATTACCAAAAATGCCACTCATTCAATCCACTTTTCAACACTATTCATTACTTTATTAAACACTATTCATTACTTTTCAACACTATTCATTACTTTTCCACCATATATTAATAAACAAATACACTTTCTTAAACCATTCAACCAAAAGAAATGGGACATTTAGAGTGGGACGGAGGGAGTACAACACTAATTTCAAGGAAGAGTTATACAAGAACTCAATTTTTAGGTTCACTCTCAATTTAAATTTTCATTTTTTAAAGTACCTTAAATCAGGATGATTTTTTCTCAATTTAAGATTCAATTTTATATGTCACATTTCAAGGCCCAGCTTTTCTTTCTCTTCATTTCTAATTATATGAGACATGCGACACTAATTTTTATTTTTATGAAGAATTTTTTTATTTATATTTTGTAGTCTACATTTTGGAATATATTTGATGTATATGTTTTATGTTTTTGAATTTCTCAGGTTGTTAATAAGCACACAATTTATTATAAATAATTAATTTCATAGCCCAAATTAAAAAAAATTAAAAATTACTTGAAATTTCGGTTTTATGTACACAACCCGCCAAGAGAAAAAGTACATGATATCTAATACGAGGATAAAAAAAAATATATATATATATATATATATGTATAACTTGATAGTTATATTCTAAAAATTGATTAAAATAAATAAGATATTATACTTTAAGTTTCTTATAAAAAAAAAATAAAGACAAATTGATCGGATTTTGAATTGTAAAAAAGGTGATAAAATTGAATCTTAAATTGAGGGAAAAAAAATAAAATATAGACCCTAATTTGAAACAGTTTAATTGGAAACTTGAATTTAGACTCAGCTAGCTAAAAATTGGTTCATACATAGAATTCTCTAATTTCAATGATAATGAAATGAAAATTAAGAATCTAATCTCAATCTTACACACGCATGGTCTAGAAAAATTCTTCATACTAGTATTCTTACCCAAAATAGTTGTTCTAATGATGAGAATGGTTTATATTCTTATTCCAGAATTTCCCACTATGACGGGATGTGTTGATATATGTCATTTATTGATAAAGCGTTTGCTGAAAACTTTGATATCTTCAAAATTTAAGGCCCGCTTGGTATGATTAATAAAAGGGTAATGGTAATGAGTGACATCGAGGAGTTAATCAATGTGGGGTTAGTGATTGCAAAGTTAGTGCTTGGTTAAAATATCTACAATGGGAATCAATGTGATACATGGTGCTTGGTTAAAATAATACCCATTACCCATAATCATTCTCATTACTCTATA
Organism: Ballota nigra; assembly: GCA_947034835.1. NCBI lineage: Eukaryota > Viridiplantae > Streptophyta > Magnoliopsida > Lamiales > Lamiaceae > Ballota > Ballota nigra. The sequence continues at coordinate 98,702,172 of OX344721.1, forward strand.
ATCAATACCTCTAATCAAGCGGGTCTGAAAATTCCATAATGGGTATAATTTTTATAAAGGATATTATTGATATACGATTATTGGCTAATTAAAAAATATTGTAATGACATTTGCCACAATAACTACATTATATTTAAACCGTATATTTAATCAAGTGTAAATTAAACAATAATTACAAAAATAAAAAAATATATAAAAATATGCATCTCCAAAATAACGAGCAATATTTTCGATTAATCCATAAGTTCACCTTCAATAGAAAACGATATGTCTAATGAAAATAGTAACGCATAAAAACCATCCTAAAACAAAAGGTGCAAATGATTTACATATATTTTCAAGGCCATGCCAGTAACTTCAAATTAGAACTTGGTCCTTGAACAAAAAAAACAAGTATTAAAAACTCAAATCCAAGAAACTGCAAACATAATCTGCCACTTCTGAGGGGTTCAAGCTAAACAATATTTCAACTTTGACTGCATCTTCACAAATAGCTTGAGCAGCCTTAAATTTATCTTTCCCCTTAAACCCATACTTGCTCAACTCCTCAAGAACTTGTGGCATCTTTGAAGATTTACCTTGCACCCAATCTGACATTGATTTAAAATGAGAACTTACATTGTTCATAAATCCCTCGATTTTATCACTGAGTACTTTGAAATCAAGTTCATCATTCTTCTTTAACTTTCCACTGCTAGATGGTTGCTTCCTTTTTTTCTTGGAGCTTGACATTGAATCAACTTCAAATTCATTGTCGTTGGGGGGACTATCACCTGTAACCGAATAATTCAACTCAACATTGACAGTGCCTTGTGCAGCAGCTACAGGATCTTCAGCACCAAGTCCTGTTGCCCTAACCTTGCCATATACAATCTCCAACTCCGACAAATATGGAAAGACCACATTATATAGTCCCTTAGCATCTTTGTGGTTCTATATGAAATGTCATCACAACAAGAAAATTATATAAGAAAAAAAAATTAGAACGGCAACACTAGATAAAATATGAAGAATAATGTATGGTCAAACCATACCTATACAATATAATGCCCATGTAATGACTAATGAAAACCAGACAACATAAGTATTCAAGTCTGATGATACATACATGTCAATATGTATGCATCACATGATGTAATAAACAGTCTAAGCCTGATGTTGTATATTATGGTTCCTGCCCTGATCATTCATGCATTTATGGTTCCTGCCCTATTTATACATACATGCATCCAACATTCTGAAGAAAGAATGATGATGGTAGCAGTTATTATGGTTCCTGCCCTAAACATTTATCATATTACACATTTTCTTTACAACTCTTCGACTGTGTTGTTAAAAAGAAATCAAATTTAACATTAAATATAATATGAAAATGTTATCCCTCATGTTTCAAGCCATACACGACTGAACAATGTGGATAAGCAACCTGGTCTAAGTCATAACAAGGAACAACCTGGTCTTGGGCATGCTAGAAAACGGACAGGAAATTGCTGTCAAACGTCTATCAGGAATCATTCATGTAATATTAATTCTGTTGGGACATTGTCAGTTTTGATTAAGATCTCAAAGCCCCTGAAAAGATGTTTGCCTTAATATGTCTTTGTCAGGCTAGTCTTGATTAGGATTAGTACTTAGTCATTTTACACTTCACAGGTACTCAGTGAGAGGAGAACTCACTGGTGACAATCAAGACTCAGAGCCTGAAGACGAAGAACACCATCCTGAACTTATGGCAGTCCTCTAAGCTGGCTGAGTAAGTGTCAGTGATGAAGAGTATGACCCTGAGGTCATTACTAACTCAGTCCTGAAGGGAACAGGAGGTCACTGAGTTAATGGGAAGACTTGGAGTAGAGCCAAGCAATGCAATAGGAATTTCAGCGTCAGGACAAGACTGGTGGGCTCAAGACAAAATGAACTTAACAAGACAAGCCTGAAGCTCAGGAATAAGTTCTAACATTCTCACCAACCTGATGACGTGGACCAATCCGAGAAGGACACGCACGTACGGAACCTGACATGGAGACTGAATTCAGACTGCACATTCAACGGGCAAGCATTTAATGGGAATTTAATGCAAATACCAAATCCATGCAAGGACGGCTGCTGCATGGAGATATGTCCGTTTGAAGCCTCTCTACATAGATGACTCGAAGGCTATCTCTCCAACGGATATTTTTTCAAATCACCTTTAAAAACAGAAGGCCTTGAACCCATTCAAGGTTACGGGAAATTTCCAAGTCAGAAATTACTCAAACTCTCAAGCATTCAAAGCATTCAACCCTTAAGAAGAAGCACTCGAAACCATCTAAATTTCCCAAGTGTTTCTTAGCAACCGAGAGTTATTTTGTATTCCAAGAGCTAAATAGCATTATCTTAAGCTTAGAGAGATTATCCAATCCTTAGCATAGCTTTGCCTTGTAAGGATAATCTCAACTTAGTTGGAATCCAAACTGAGACCAAAACCCTAAGTTAGGTTTGTTGGGAGTAAGTCAGTTAGTGTGTTAGTAAGTGGAGTTGTATAGATCAGTGAGGATAGCTGGTCTTGGTGCACCTTGGCACGTTAAAAACAAGAATCCCTTGAGTGGATTTCCTGTTAAGTCAGGCCGTGGACGTAGGAGCTTGAAACTCTGAACCACGTTAAACTCCTTGTGTTCTTACTGCTTTGATTTTGTGCATACTTGCCATATTATTCGTTCATTCATTGCATTCAAGTTTATCAGACCTGAATCAATCAGGCTGATCTTCAAAAGAGCACTGCCCTACTAAACACTATTCTGAATTGAGTAAAACAAGTTTTTCTGAAAGCAAACTAAACAAGACTTTAAACTTTCAGGGCTCAAAGATTTCCGCACTGAACTGATAGTTAGCCAATTGACCCGCACCAAGTGTAGTCAGTAGGTGTGTTATCAGCTCCTAGTTCTTTACCACTCTGAGTAAAGGGGACTCAGTCAGTTTTAAGTTGAAAAATTGGTATACGTGTATTCCCCCCCCCATACACGTATTCCTCAGTCTTGTACCGGGACCAACAAGTGGTATCAGAGCAGTGGTTCGAAAGACCACTGACTTTGAATACTAATAGTTTCAGAGGAGAAACTGTTGGTGGTCACTTAACAGATCTGAGTTTGCTTTTCATAAAACTTGCATCATCATGACTTCGAGGAGACTTGAAGCTTCGTTGCCTGAATTCTATGTATCTAACTTTGTCTATTGGAAGTTCAGATTAGAAGCACATCTAGATGTCATCCATGACCAGATGCCGCGTGTACTCAGGGAGGGACCGATCAAGATCACTATTCCTAACGTCAGAGGACTGGGATATGAGGATCTTGCGATTGGCGTGCAGGTTCCTAAAGAAAGGAAAGACATGACCAACGATGAAATCAAGATGGTGGGACTTGACAACGTCGCCAGAAACATCATCTTGCATACGGTGCCCTTCGAGTAGTCAGCTAGGTTGATGAACTTAAAGACGGCAAATGAGGTTTGGGATGAGCTGACAAGGATGTGTGAGGGATCTGAAAAGATCAAGGAGAACAAGAGAAACATTGCCATTCAGAAATTCGAGGCGTTCGAGATGCTGCCTGACGAAAGTATAGATCAAATGGAGTCTAGATTCATCAAGTTGATGAATGAGTTGGTGATACTGGACAAGGATGTCCCAAGGAGAGATGTTGCTTCAAAGATCCTGAATGCCCTTCCTGAGAGATGGGACAACAGTGTAATTATGCTTAAGAACACTCAGGATATGAGTAACATAACTTCTGCTTTACTTTTTTCAGAGCTCAAAGCGCTTGAATTTGATCTTAACAAAAGAAAGAAGAAAGTTCAGTCAGAAGAGGAAGTAAAGGAGAAAACTCCTGAGAAAAGTGTGGCGTTCAAGGCCAGGTTTGAACTTGTTGAGCCCTCATCAAACTCTTCATCAAAGTCACTGATGGAGATGAGCAGGGAAGAACTCGCTGAGGAGTACAGCCTGATGGCCAGACGATTTGACAAGCTCAATTCCAGGTTTGGTCGTTATAAAAAGTTTTATCAGGACTCACGTGACAGGAAACCTGAAGGAACCCACCAAAGCTCAAGGAGATATGAGGAGCGAAGGAACACTGACCAGAGGAGAGAACGTGGTGATGAAAGGAGATATTCTGAACCAAAACCTGAAAGAAGAGACGAACATAGACGTACTCGCGATGATAGATATCCAACCAAGGCTGAAAGCTCACCAAGAACCAGGGAACCTGACTCAAGGAGGAACCCTGAACCAAGAAAAGAAAGAGTAAGTGAGCAGGTAGCATGTTACAACTGTAACAAGATTGGTCAATATCAGTACGACTGCCCGGAGCTGAGTGCAAGGGAGAGAGAGGAAAGGAGAGCCACTAGGGATCTACGATCTGCTGATCGGAGAGCGATGGTCGCTGAAGATGCAACAGATTCTGACGGTCCTGCTGAAAGGTCACCTGAACTCTTCTCAGATGACGAGTACGATGATGTCTGTCTAATGGCTAGGGATGAGCCTGAGGTAACATCAAATTCTATTTGTGCTTCGTACACTGGTCAAAATCCTGAGCTTAGCTCAGAGTCAGTTAGAGAAATGAACCTTCAGATCTGCCTTGATCAATTGATGGTTGATTTCTCCAGACTGCAGGAAACTAATGTCTTCTTGGTAGAGGAGAACAAGAAATTGAGTACTGAGGTTCAAAACCTGAACGAACAACTCACTCAGTCTGATCTTAAAGAATCAGCTCAAATTGTGAGACTAACTCAGGAGATTGATTTAATCAATGTTGAGCGTCTTCCAAGAGAGAAGATTCTGAAGGAACTGGCTGACGAAGAGCTGGTCAGGAAGGAAGAACTGAAAGTACTTAAGAGTAAGTTTGATGACCTCTTTACCAGACATGAAATCCTGAAAAAGAGTGAGGACTCTCTCAAGAAAAAGGTTGCAGCAATGAATAAATCCCCAGTGGCTAGAGAGGAAATAAATAACAGCCAGATTCTTGGGAACAAGAAAAAAGGACTTGGATATGTTCCTGAGAAATCCTCACAAGGTCAGTCTCATGTTGCGTCAGGGAGCAACACTGAGAGGGTATTTGTTCAGACAGGCGAGAATGCACCTAAGGTTGTACTCCAGGCCCGTCAAACTGATAAGGGCAAAGAATCTGTTGACACAGTCAGGGTAGCTCCTAAGGTAGCTAAGCCAAAACCCAAGGGAAAGGCGAAGCAACCTAAGGAAGCCCCTGAAAGCTCAGGCCAGGGAAAACCTCAGCGAAAGCAGAGGAAGACTCAGGCCAAGAGCCCTCAGACTGGTCAGCGAGGGTACCATCATGCTTGGCAATACCAACAGGGAAGGCCAAACATGATGACACCCCCGTGGTTTTGGCATCCTGAGGCCTTTAACTGTTTTCCTTTCCCTCACTTGCCTAGGGGGAATAGAAATCAGGGTCCTTATCAAGAACAAGGCCCAAGACCTGCTGCACCCAGACCTAGGAAGAACAGGAAGCCAGCCCAAAAGGCACCCACTCAGGCTCCTGTGAAGCCTAAGTCTAACACTCATACACCATCTTCCTCTCAGGCAAAGAAGAAGAAAGTTGTGTATGTCGATGTTTCGGGGAGACAGATTTACCACTCTGAGGCAATCAGGGTTGTGAAGCAAGTCTGGATCCCGAAGGGTACAGCTGACACGATAGGACCCAACACCCAATGGGTACCTAAAGCCTGATTTGCTTGCAGGCGGCTGTGGATCACAACAAGAGGAGAGGAGACTCAATCAAAGTTGTTTGGTACCTAGACAGCGGTTGCTCAAGGCACATGACTGGAATGAAGAGTCTTCTCCAAGAATATCAAGTTAAAGATGGTTCACAGGTAACCTTTGGTGATAACTCAAAAGGTGTTACTAAAGGCTTTGGTGTTTTGATAATAGGTACAGTCAGAGTGGAAAATGTGTCCTTTGTGGAAGGACTGAAGCATAACCTGCTGTCAGTAAGTCAATTCTGTGACAAAGGGTTCAGTGTTGAGTTCTCATCGAATATATGTTCAGTCAAGGACAAATCAACACAAGTGCTTCTATCAGGTATAAGGAAAGGTAATGTTTATCTCGCTGATTGGAGCAGCACTATTCCTAATACTTGTCTTGTTGCTAAAAGCTCTCTAGAGCTCAGTTGGTTATGGCATAAAAGATTAAGCCACCTGAACTTCAAGATTCTTAACAAAATTTCTAGACAGTCACTTGTTGATGGTCTACCTAATGAAGTTTTTAGCAAAGATCACGTGTGCAAAGCTTGTCAGGAAGGGAAGCAGGTCAGAGCATCATTCAAAGAGAAAGCTTCCTATTCCACTGACAGGATACTTCAGCTCTTGCACATGGATTTATTTGGTCCCATAACACCTGTGAGTATGAATGGTAGAAAGTATACCCTTGTGGTTATTGATGATTATTCTAGATATACTTGGGTTATTTTCTTGTTGAATAAAAAGGAAACACAAGTGAGGCTTCCAGAGTTGCTCAGGAGACTCAGCAATGAGAAGAATCAGTCCATTACTAAAATCAGATCTGACAAGGGCACTGAATTTATAAATTCATATATTTCTGACTTCTGTAATGAACTTGGTATAGCTCATGAGACTTCTGCAGCTAGAACCCCACAACAGAATGGTGTCGCTGAAAGGAGGAACAAGACTCTGAAGGAAGCTGCAAGGACCATGCTGGCTGAGTCAGGATTGCCCAAGAAATTCTGGGCTGAGGCAATCAACACTGCATGCTACACTCAGAACAGATCCATGCTGAACAAACAACATGCTCAGACCCTATATGAGACATGGAACAAAAGGAAACCTCGTATTTCTTATTTTCATGTATTTGGTTGTAAGTGCTTCATACTCAACAATGGGAAGACCCAATTGAAAGCCTTTGATAGCAAATCTGATGAAGAAATATTCTTAGGATATTCTGAAGTTAGTAAAGCCTTCAGGGTTTACAATTGTAGGACCCTTGTTGTGGAAGAATCACCTCATGTTGTCTTTGATGAGTCTGCTAATGAGTCTAGGGCAAAGGTGTTGAATCCTGACACTGAGGAGGTCACAAGGAGTGTGACAAGGCTAAGCTTGAAGAATCAACCTGATCCCAAGATCAAGACTGTGCCAATTCCGAGATGGGATGATGATGACGATCAGGATGATGAATCAGGTGCCACTCCTAAGCCCAACACATCAGGGATTGTTGAGCCTCAGACTGAGGAACAGGCTCAACCTGAGGTAAGCACCGTCTATGAGGATGCCGTTGCAGCTGAGACGGTTCCTGAGTCACCTAATCAAGGGGGAATCAATGTCCCTGACATTGAGCTTGTTAATCCCTTTGGTATAGACTCAGGATCATCCCCTTCTGTTCAATTTCCTGAATTTCATGAGCCTGTAGACACTAACATTGCAGGTACTTCAAGAACAACTCCTGGCAAGAGAACATGGTTAGAAGATCATCCCATTGATCAAATCATTGGTGATCCAACTGAGGGAGTCAGGACCAGACGGTTCCATGGTGAGAGTGCATTGTTCTGTTACTTTCTCTGTGAGCAAGAGCCTCAGAATATTGAAGAAGCTCTCACTGACTCGAACTGGATCATTGCCATGCAAGAGGAGTTGAATCAGTTCACAAGGAATCAGGTTTGGGAACTGGTAGATAGACCTAGGCATCAAGGTGTGATTGTTACCAAGTGGGTCTTCAAGAACAAGAAGGATGAAAATGGTGTTGTGGTAAGGAACAAGGCTAGACTGGTTGCAAAAGGGTATTGTCAGTCTGAAGGAATAGACTATGATGAAACTTTTGCTCCGGTGGCTAGGTTGGAAGCTATCAGGTTGTTCCTTGTATACGCAACATATAAGAAGTTCAAGGTGTATCAAATGGATGTCAAGAGTGCCTTCCTGAATGGTGTACTCAATGAAGAGGTATATGTTGAGCAACCTCCCGGGTTTGAGGTTGGAGATAGAGTATATCATTTGAAGAAAGCACTCTATGGACTCAAGCAAGCACCAAGAGCTTGGTATGATACCCTATCTCAATTCCTGACAGACCATGGGTTCAAGAAGGGAACTGTGGATAGGACATTGTTCAGGATCACTGAAGGTGATGACATTCTCTTGGTCCAGATTTATGTGGATGACATAATATTTGGATCACCAAATCATCAGCTCTGTGAGAAATTCTCTAAGTTGATGACTGGTAAATTTGAGATGTCCATGATGGGAGAGATGAACTTCTTCTTAGGATTGCAGGTCAAGCAGACTGATCAAGGTATATTCATCAATCAGGCCAAGTATACAAGAGACTTGATTCATAAGTTTGGTGTTCAGAACAGCAATCCAGCCAGGATCCCAATGAATACAAATTGGAAGATGGATCCTGACACTGAAGGGACTTCAGTAAATCAGACTGAGTATCGTGGGCTGATAGGTTCTTTGTTGTACCTGACTGCAAGTAGGCCTGACATTACATTTGCAGTTGGTGTGTGTGCAAGATATCAGTCTGATCCCAAAAGAAGTCATTTGGAGGCTGCTAAGAGGATACTTAAGTATTTGAAAATGACAGTCAATATGGGACTATGGTATCCTTCAGATGACAACTTAGAACTGACAGGTTATTCAGATGCAGCTTATGGAGGTTGTAGGATTGATAGGAAATCAACCTCAGAGACATGTCAGTTTTTGGGAAGTAAGTTGATCTCGTGGTTTAGTAAGAAGCAGAATTCAGTGGCGACATCCACAACTGAGGCTGAGTATATGGCTGCAGGTAGTTGTTGCGCTCAGATTTTATGGTTGAGGCAACAGTTGAGGGACTACCAAGTGTTTGCTAATCAGGTTCCAATCTATTGTGATAACAATAGTGCTATAGCAATTACTCAGAACCCAGTGCTTCACACAAGGTGCAAGCATGTGGATATTAGACACCACTTCATTCGAGATCATGTGGAGAAGAAAGATATTAGGATGGAGAAGATTCACACTGACAGGCAAAGAGCTGACATCTTGACTAAGTCTTTGGCTGAAGCAAGGTTTATGGAACTGTCAGTGGAGTTAGGACTCTTAGATCCGGGAGAGCAGTCAGCATAGGGTTCTAGGGGGAACTCAGGCCAGACTCGACTCAGCGAGGTATCAGGGTGCTACAATGTCTCCCTGACAGGTATGAGTTCTAACCTGACTCTTGTGAATTTCAAGCGTCTCCCTGAGTCCTTCGTCCTGAAAATCTTTATTAAATGCATTCCATTTTCATTAAAAGCGCGCCTTTTCATATTTAAAACCCACGCGCACGGAGCATTTAATGCTACAGTTACTTTTTCATATACGTGTCCGTTTTATACGGAATATGACTGACATGGGGTTTAATTGAAGCTGAGATTAATCCTGGCCCTTCATTTCAAAACCTTTCGAATTCAGGGATCAATCTCAACCCCACGTCTGAGTAACTGACTTAGTCTTATCAATCAAGAGTGCCATTTGAGGTTTTTACGCAAACACAACGCACAATCTGCACACTGAGTTTTCTCTTGCTCAAACACAGAAATTTCAAAAATCTCTTCTTTCAAAACAATGGCATTCCTTGATTCCAACTGGACAACCGACAAGATCGTGGACGTTATCGAAAAGAAGCTGGTACACATGGAGCAAGTCATCTCCATGGAAGGTATCTGTCTCACAGTTGAGGAAATCAAACCAGTATTCAAGTGGATTTCCGATGCTGGGTTGGAAACATACTTCACCACCCGCCCCATTTCCGTGCTCCCAAGAACAGTTGTGGAAGCATACTTAAACTTGTTCTTGCGGAAAGGGGAAGTTTTCACAAAGGTGACTGCGCTGAAGCCGATGGGAGAGAAGGACGGCGACGGTGAGTCTCTTTACAACACAGAGGTGGTCACTATTAACATCAGGCAGGCGGTGAGGGAAGTCTTCAAGTTGCCATCCTCAGGCATCAACCCAAAAACGTACAAGGAAAATTCGGAGGGAGAATTCCTTGGGAAATGGACCAAATCTGGGTCATCAGAGTTCAAGGCCCGTCAGAACAAGAATACGTTGAAGCCTGAGTACAGGGCTCTGGTGGATTTGGTGTCCAAGATGGTGATGGGCGCTACTGGCTCTCACGAGCAACTGAGTCTGCCCAAACTGAGACTCATGGGGGCAATTGCTGATGGAGTGGAGGCGAACTGGAAGCAGTTCTTCCTTGATCAACTTCATCAGGCCGGGTTGGACAAGCTTACGCGAGATGAGGAGAAGAAGCACATTTCTGTCAGTGCCATCTTGCCATTCGGAACGAGGATGTCCATCCTGATTGCTCATGCTTGCCATGGGTATACCTTCAATTTTGAGGACAGTCTCTCCTCAAAGAAGGTAATGTTTTCCTCACTGAGTGATACCTATTCAGTGCTAGGGCTGACCGATCCCAATGCGAAAGCAAAGGGTCAGGCCAAAAAGCCAGCTTGTAAGGCCAAGAGAGTGGCTACCAGTCTCATTGAAAGGTTAGATGAGCTCTTTGAGGAGAGTAAGGAAGTAGAGGAGGTGGAGCAAGCAGCCTGAGGTGGTCGCGGCTGAGAAGAAGAAGAGGGTGAAGATCGTGCTGTCAGGGAAGAGCACGAAATTAGGGACTGAGTCTGATCCCAAGAAGGCCGTGTCTGAGGCTGAGGGGACTGACGATGACCTCAGAAAGGAGGTGGATGCTCAGGGAGAGAGGCCCCTAAAGAGGCTTAGAAAGGGAACCGGAAAATCCCCGGCTAAGAAGCTGCCTGAGGTGAGAGAGAGGGAGAAGTCAAGCTCTCCTGGAGCCTCTAACTTGGAGGAAGTGAGAAAGACTGTCGAGACGGCTGAGTCGTTGCAGCCTGAGACAGCACCCACTCAAACACCCCCACACCCTGAAACCCAAACACCTTCCATCCCTGACCCCACACCTCAAAACCCCCAACCACCCCAAACCTCAGAGCCAAATCATCCTACTGAGTCAGTGCTATCAAATTCACCTACGAATGAGCCTGACCAGTCAGCCGAGCCAAACCTTCCAAACCCCACAGAATTTCCATCATACCCCAATCCCAAAGACTGTCCCAAATCCATTTCAGCTGAAGAGGATGAATTCCTTGAAGTGGAGGAGGAGGAGTTAGATGAGCATATGACTGGTGGGATTCTTGAGAACACACTCAGGGGGAATGCCACAGAATGGGCAGGGAAGTGCTGGCCTGGGCTGTACAAGTACACTGAGCTGCTAGCGTATGTGATTGAGCTCAAGGTTTGGTTGGATTTCAAACAATCAAACATGCAGGAGCAGCATCTGCTAGTGGACGCTCGTGGCTGGGATCATTGGGAGACTGAGGAAGCCAAGATTTGCTCCTACTTTGGACTGACTAGCTGGCTTCAACTTCTAAACTTTGACAACCTGAAGCAGCTAGTGGCTGATATGATGTCCAAGAGCAAGGCTGACATCCTGTCTGGTGACGAGAAGGATGATGAGGATGAAGATGAAGCTCAAGGTGGAGATGTGGAGAAGGCAGTGGAGGAGACTGCGAGAGAAGTTGATGAGATGATCTCTGAGCCTCAGGCTCAGGGGGAAGTTGATAAGGACACTGGTGCCAAGGGTGGACCAGTGGCTGAGGATGTTTTGAACATCTCAGCTGCCAATGAGACATCTTTCGATGAAGGGATTCCCTGCCCTGAGACAAGAGAGGAAGATGTTGAGGCATCCAAGGAGACTCTCAGTTCCGAGGGACTTGCTCCTAAGGTTCAAGTTAGCTTAGCTGAGCCTGAGCAGGCGGCTTTGACTACTTCACAACTGCCTTCAGTGCACCTTGACGAAGGGACTGATGACGCAGGGGCTGACAAGGGAAAGCAGCCAATCATTGATGCGGCCGTTGATGATGAAGATGTGATAATAACCGGGGTTGGACGTGCTGAATTTACAAGCATAGTGGAGGTCAAGCAGAAGAAAACCACATAAAATCTAGCTGAACTTCAGGAGGAAGTGATGAGGCTACGAGCTGAAAAGGAAGAAGACTCCAAGGCCCTGGCAAAACACATCAGGTGGACAAAGTCAGCCTACAACACCCTTGCCAACAGGGAGCTGATTTTGCTAAAGAGAACGATGACTGACACGGCCAAGTCAGTGAAGAATGAGAGGAAGCGCACCAAGAAGATGCTCAGGAACACTCTCAAGAAACTTGATGAGAGGGATGCGATCAGGGATGAGAAGTTGAATCAGGCAGTTGATAGACTTGCAGTTCAGACTGGAGCTATTGTCACTCAGGCCATGAAGGACTCAGCGTCCAAACTGGAGCTGGAGTCAGGGAAGTTGGATCGCATCTCTCAGTCAGTGGCAGACATTTTGGCAAAGGCCACTGACGAGTCTGCAAAGATACTAACTGAGGCCAGCAGAGTCAGCGGTGAGTCCTTGAAGGTGGAGGAAAGGATCACCAAGGCTGAACAAAGTCTCCAACTCTCTATGGAGGGCTTTGAGAAGAAAGTCAATGCTGCTATCAGTTCGGTTTCTTACGCAGGCACTGGAATTTCGATGGGAGTTGAATTATTGAAGGAGGGAATTAATGATGTCCATTCCCTAGCCTCCTTCATAATCAACAGCGGATCTGACGCATTCCCATCCGAGGCCAATGATGATGCCAAAAAGGGGGAAAAAAAGAAGAAAAGATCCCGCCCTGAGGCATCGGAGGCAGTCAATCAAGGTGAGACCGTTCTAGCTGACCCTGAAGCCAATCCTGAAGGGAACATATTAAGGGTGAGGAAGTCAGCTAGGTTAGAGGCAGTGGAGAAGGAAGGAGAGGAAGTTGTTGCCAAGCTGAGGGAGGAGGCAACAAAGGCAAAGACTGATGAACCTTCCAAGCAACAACCTGAGCCAGTTCAGAGATCGTCTCCCATGAGCTCAAAGAAGAATCCCATCAATTACTCAGGGGAGTTGGTGGCGGAGTTATGTGCTGAAGCATGGGGAGATCACTCTGAGAAATCTGAGGCTATGCGCAGAGCTGAAATTGCTCAGAAGGAGAAGATGCGCATCCTAGAGAAAAAGGTTGAGAAGCTGACAGATATCACTGAGCTTCAACAGCGAGAACTGGATGACGCAGTGATCAGCTTGCTAAGGAGGAAGAAGGCGAAGCCTGAGCCGAGGAAGTACAGGAAGAAGCCAACAATTAGGAAATCAACAATTCTTCAAGTCAGTAGGCCAGAATCAGGAGTAAGGGAAGCTTTTGTCGATGAGTTCGTCTCAGAGGCATTGAAGGAGTTTTGGACTGATGCAAGGGATGAATTTGTTAGACTGTGGTATGTTGTGAAGAAGTGGGGCGACACTGACGATATCAATGCCCACTTCACTGACTACATGATGGACAATCATCCTGAGCTATTTCAGAAGATCTTGGAGGAGGCTGATGCAGCTCAAGTTCAAGTGAAGGCTCCTGAGTTCACCATTCGAACTCCTCCCTTGGTTCCTGGAACTCAAAAGCATGACACAAAGGCCATAATGATGGAAGTATTAAAGATAGCCAAAACTGAAGGATACGTGAACTAACCTGGAAGACTTGACGAGCTGAAGGCAAGAGTCTATGCAGGATATGAACTCAAACCTGAGATGAGATTAGTCTAGGTGTTCACAGGCTTCTTTGTAATAGATTAGATTCATTGTAACTATTTTCAAATCAATCAATGAAATCTATTACGTTTGCCCAAAGACAAAAACTCATTGTCTTTTTGGTTGTTTGTTTTAAATTCTGTACTTTATCAAGAACTGCTCTAACACTGTCTTATCTTATAGATAGGTTTATCATATTTCCTCTAAATGTTTTGAGGATCTTTTCAGTGTTTTGGCATCATCAAAAAGGGGGAAATTGTTGGGACATTGTCAGTTTTGATTAAGATCTCAAAGCCCCTGAAAAGATGTTTGCCTTAATCTGTCTTTGTCAGGCTAGTCTTGATTAGGATTAGTACTTAGTCATTTTACACTTCACAGGTACTCAGTGAGAGGAGAACTCACTGGTGACAATCAAGACTCAGAGCCTGAAGACGAAGAGCACCATCCTGAACTTATGGCAGTCCTCTAAGCTGGCTGAGTAAGTGTCAGTGATGAAGAGTATGACCCTGAGGTCATTACTAACTTAGTCCTGAAGGGAACAGGAGGTCACTGAGTTAATGGGAAGACTTGGAGTAGAGCCAAGCAATGCAATAGGAATTTCAGCGTCAGGACAAGACTGGTGGGCTCAAGACAAAATGAACTTAACAAGACAAGCCTGAAGCTCAGGAATAAGTTCTGACATTCTCACCAACCTGATGACGTGGACCAATCCGAGAAGGACACGCACGTACGGAACCTGACATGGAGACTGAATTCAGACTGCACATTCAACGGGCAAGCATTTAATGGGCATTTAATGCAAATACCAAATCCATGCAAGGACGGCTGCTGCATGGAGATATGTCCGTTTGAAGCCTCTCTACATAGATGACTCGAAGGCTATCTCTCCAACGGATAGTTTTTCAAATCACCTTTAAAAACAGAAGGCCTTGAACCCATTCAAGGTTACGGGAAATTTCCAAGCCAGAAATTACTCAAACTCTCAAGCATTCAACCCTTAAGAAGAAGCACTCGAAACCATCTAAATTTCCCAAGTGTTTCTTAGCAACCGAGAGTTATTCTGTATTCCAAGAGCTAAATAGCATTATCTTAAGCTTAGAGAGATTATCCAATCCTTAGCATAGCTTTGCCTTGTAAGGATAATCTCAACTTAGTTGGAATCCAAACTGAGACCAAAACCCTAAGTTAGGTTTGTTGGGAGTAAGTCAGTTAGTGTGTTAGTAAGTGGAGTTGTATAGATCAGTGAGGATAGCTGGTCTTGGTGCACCTTGGCATGTTAAAAACAAGAATCCCTTGAGTGGATTTCCTGTTAAGTCAGGCCGTGGACGTAGGAGCTTGAGACTCTGAACCACGTTAAACTCTTTGTGTTCTTACTGCTTTGATTTTGTGCATACTTGTCATATTATTCGTTCATTCATTGCATTCAAGTTTATCAGACCTGAATCAATCAGGCTGATCTTCAAAAGAGCACTGCCCTACTAAACACTATTCTGAATTGAGTAAAACAAGTTTTTCTGAAAGCAAACTAAACAAGACTTTAAACTTTCAGGGCTCAAAGATTTCCGCACTGAACTGATAGTTAGCCAACTGACCCGCACCAAGTGTAGTCAGTAGGTGTGTTATCAGCTCCTAGTTCTTTACCACTCTGAGTAAAGGGGACTCAGTCAGTTTTAAGTTGAAAAATTGGTATACGTGTATTCCCCCCCCCCCCCCCATACACGTATTCCTCAGTCTTGTACCGGGACCAACAAATTCATAAAAATTTAGATTAACCATATTAACACAGACATCCCCATAAAGCATGACAATAATTTAATTGCACCCAACTACACAAGGATCAAATCAAACTCTTCAGCATCTATTATGATGATTCAAATTGCCTTCATTATTTAAAGCAGGGCTATTTAACCATTATTACTAGTCATAGATAAAGTTCAAACTGAGCAAGCAAACCACTTCCACTAAACTGAGCAAGAATAACATAATTAATTGCTAAGACTTATTATGAATCAGAAGATAGATAATCAATAGTATAAATAAACTGCAATTGGCTTACCTTGACCCAATCGTCATACCACGTACGCTCGCATTTTATCTTCTTCTCAACATCATTCTAAGTACAACCACTTTCCCTACACATTTCAGTTATAGCATGAAACTTTGTCTTCAAGAACTTAATCCTAGAATCAATGTGCTTCACTTCTTTTGTGAAATTGGACATCTTTTGCGTCATAATTCTTCTTATCTCATTCATGTAGTTGTTCTTGAAGCCTCCATCAGTTTTCCAAAGAGGATCAGCCGCCATATCTTGCAAACATCTTATTAGTAACCAACTTTCCTCTGACCAGAAATGCTTATTCTGCCCTCTTCCAAACGGAGGATCAGGTGCAAGTTTGTTGATTCCAGATGTACCACTCTCCATCCTACTACAAATTTCAAATAAAAATCACAATCATGCAAGCAAATGGACATTATATAATGTGAATATCATAAACAATTAAGAAAGTAGAGTAATTTATAAGAGAACAAAATATGCATTCGTAAATGTATTCACTACAAGAAAATGCACTATTTGTAACGAAAAAATTGGTTACAAATAATCATTTTTTGGTTACAAATACATTTTGTAACGAAACTTTCGTTACAAAAGTTGGTCTTTTAAAGTCCGTCGCAAAAAGTTTTTGTAACGAAAAAAAATCAATTTCGTTACCAATACATTTGTAACGAAACCTTTTTTCGTTACAAAAACGCTTGTATAGATAATCAAAGTTTCGTTACCAAAAAACAAATTCGTTACAAATAACTTGGTACATAAAAATTAAAATCCTATATTTGGTTATTAATATTTTATTCGTCACTAACGTTTTTTTATATTTACAATCCCATTTCGTTAAAAAAAATACAAATAACTTAACAACAAGAGGATCATATGAGAAACCTTAAAAATAAATGACAACAATGCAATAATAATTTTATTTCAAAAGAATATCAACACTCCAAATACATTTAAGTTAATATTGTCAACATACTCATAGCATTGTGAACACTTCAATGTACATAACATTAATAAAGATCTATATATTAAAAGTGTTAAACTTGATGTCTTGATTAGTCTTCTTGTCCACGATCAATTTGAAACTTCATTGTCCTACAAAATATTCACAGCAGTAGAATATCATAAGTTTAAGAATTTACAATGCACAATTGTAAAAATCACAATTGCAACCATGTTCAATAATATCAAGAACACATCACAGAAAATCTCAGCCACAATTAACCATTTACTCGCATCAACAAAATTGTTAAGAGAATGAAGACATGATATTGACTGCATCATACTACTAACAATTACACTAATTAACTTGCATGATTCCTGAAATCAGCAATGCATTAAAAAACGAATATGAACATATATAATTGAAGTAATCAAGCAGATTCATGAAATACTATTTGCAATCCAATAAAAAATCACAATTAGTCACCAACAGAAACAAAGACACAAAAGGTACTAGCTGATAAGACATTTAAAGAAAAATAACAAAAACTCTAAAAATGAGAAAAGAGAAATGACAAGTACCTGACAAGTGACAACGTCCAGGAGCTAATTTAAATTCAGAATAAATCTTATAGTGAACCTGCCCCAATAGAATTTGCCTTATAGGAAGTATCACAGGAACACCATTGATCTTGTAATTAAGGACCTTAAGCAACAAAACAATTAAAAATTAAATAAATCCCTGTGAAAGCTAGCTGGTTCAGTATGTTGAGCTATAATTAATATCGAGGAGTACAAAATCAAACAATGACAAAAGTAATTACAAAATTTTGAAAGGAAGCCCCAGTTCAACAGGGAAGAAACATAACAACATTGAGCATATATCCCCCTACCAATAGATGAAAAAAAACTTTAGTATTTTTAAATTACACAAATCGAAAGCCAATAAAAATCCATATGAAGAGATCAAAATTATAATAAGATATCAGTACCACTGTATTTTTGACGGGGTATATTTCTGTATTCATGCTTCAATAGTTGATATTCACCATCATTAATCCAAAGGTTTCAGCTTCTAACTTTGCACCCTAAAAAAGAAAAGATCAATAAGCTCATGATGACAAGCTACCTCTTGTAATTGTCAAAACTGAAAGAGTTAATGGCTAGCTTTGAGATTTGTAAGTTAGACTAAAAAATCCTTCTAGAAAATAATACCAAGTTCCCATTTTTTTTGCCTTTAACAATATTGTAAAAGTGGTGCAAACACGAGAGTTGTTAAAATGAGTTAGGATAAAATGTGATATACATTGTATCCATTTTAGCTACGATCACATGGAAATTGAGAAATAGAGGGGAACAAGGTGTTTGTTGAAGTGTCAACACCACTCAGTTTAAGACATGCAGAAAAAATCATATGGTTTTTCTATTTAGATGAATGAAATTCATAGTCAGGCCAGTTTTCCTGCACAAATGTGGTATATATATGTGTGTGTGTGTGTGGGGAACTAGAAATAAGCAATCAAATTTTATTAAATTTCATCAATAATAAACTCAATGAAGTTATGACCATACTCTAATATGCAATGTGTTTCATCAATAACTATTAAACAAATTCCGGAATCTAGTAAATTTGACCATACACAGTAGTACCATACAAAAGCTCAGGAAAAAAACTTATCACAAGACTCAAATCAAAATTATATGGTCAAATAGCATGAGAAAGAAAAATGAATCTATTTCCAATAGTCTGGAATAATTTAGAAAAAGAAATAGAAATAGGTAGGAACAGCTCCGGAAAGCTTATAATTCAACATCTAAGCACATTAAATGGATTTTTACTAGCAATTTAAGTGACCATGAGTCACATCAAGGAGCCAACTTGAATGCACTTAATTTTACATGGGGCATAAATATTTAAAAAAAATGTTAACATAGTAGCAGGAGACATTTCACATATGGTTCTGGAACGAATCTAAACTAAGCATTACACATTTATGGTAGATTAGGTTTAAATTAGAAAATAAACGTGTGTTAGGGTTTTAATTAAATAAACCTTCAATTGGGTTTACAGATCCGGGACATAGCGGGCGGTGCCCGGCGCAGCAGAAGACATGAGGAGGAGGAGGACGTGGTGTCTGAGGCACCACGAACGATTCGAGACGACGATGCTTCCTGGGATGGCCGCTGAATGCTTTGAGAAAAAGGGGAATCATTTTAAAAAAGAATCGTGATTAAAATTTGATTGAATTTGGAAGGGTTTGAAGAACATGAAGAGGGCGAATTGCCCTGAGAAAAGGGAAGAAGAAATGAACCTCCAAAACTTCTCAATATGTAATTTACAACCAAGTAATATTTATTCCTTCCAAAAAAACTAAGTACTAATATTTATTAGATAAAAAATAAATGAAAGTGTAATTGTATTAGGGGAGAATTTCCAACATTTTTGTGTCACTGGAATTCCATGATTATTAAATAAATAAAATATTATTTTATTTGGTTAATCATCCAACCAATTATTTTTTATTGAAAAATTTGTAAATATTAAATTAAAAAAAAAAGTTTTATATGAAAATGGTTTATGATATACTTATCACTAAACTATATTAAGCATTGAATATTGAGTAGGTATAGGGTAAAATTGGTTCATATATTAATTATTGAAGGATATTAGTTATTTTTACTAAAGAGTATTAGCCGTTCATTGAATTATATTAATTGTTTTCACTAAAGAGTATTAGTTGTGTATCGAGAATGAACTAATACTCTTCAGTGAAAACAACTAATACTCGTCAATTAAAACAACTAGTATTCTTTAGTGAAAACGAATAATCACTACAAAAAAAAATGTTTTTAGTGACAGTTTTTTTTGTCACTATATTCTTAAATTTCGTCACTGAAAGTAATTAGTGACAATTTTGGAGGTTGTCAGTAGTTTGTCACTATAAATAGTGTCACTATAAGATTAGTGACGAAAATGTCTTAGTTGTCACTATAAATTATATTTTTAGTCATGCCCATATTTTGTCACCAAAACTTGTTTTTAGTCATATTTTATTTTTGTCACTGTTACTCGATGGTTTAGTCACACATCTTCGTTGTCACTAGCGCTCAATGTTTTACTCACACATTTTTTTTATCACTGTTACTCGATATTTTAGTCATGCATTTTTGTTGTCACTGTTATACAATGTTTTAGTCACACATTTTTTGTGTCACTGTTGCTCAATATTTTAGTAACATATGTTCGTTGTCAATATAAGTAAGACTTTCAGTCATGATTGGTTATTATCGCTACAAGTTTTCACTAATCAAGAAAAATTATCACTGAAGACTACAAAATCTCATCACAATATGTATTTTTATATTAATAATTTAAATATAATGTATAAAAATAGTATTTATAATATTGTGATAAAATTATTTTGATTATAGTCATAATGTACTTATCACTAAACCTATAATTCTAGTGAAAATTATGTAAATACTAATTTGATTTAATTATTATTAATTATAATACCTATGAAATAATCAATTTGCATATTGAAAAAAAAATATAACAAAAATTGAATGTAAAACTTATGATTAAATGGTAAACATGAAGGTAGAAAAGTGCAAATATAAATACATCAATACTTAGAATAAAAAGTGTGTTCTGTTTCAATTTCAAAGCAAACAAGTAAGCTAAAATCAAATGTCTAAATTAAATTGCATAACATAATGAATTGACGTATACTTGCAGTTATCAATTTGCTCAAAAGCTATCTTTCCACCAATTTGCTCCAAAGTTGTCTTCAAGTCTGTAAAAAAAAAAAAAAAAAAAAAAAAAAAAAAAAAAATTAATGAGAATCCATAGAAAGAAAACTAATATAAAAGATAAATTACATCAATAAATTTTAATTATTTACATTAGAATATGAAACATGACTTACTTTATATGTTTTTCACTACTCAGTGTAATAATTATAATTTAGATGAAAATACTTTTATCACTCCTTCCAGATTTAAGTACTGGTGATATTTAATATTTCAAAATTTACTCATTCATCTCAATTTTTTTTTTAAATATATCCAACAATAAATTCAGAGAAAATACTTTTAAAATCATTAATTTCATCCTACTCAAGCGGAAAAAATTAAGCACAAGATAGAGATGCTAGTGTTGTTACCTTAAATTCATCACTTTTGAAATCCCAGTAATCTTGCCCCTCCCTCTCCTAGTGTTAACATGATCTCTTTCGTTCAACAACAAGAGATTGTTGCTCTCTATTTGTGTTCATGATTGCAACTGCATTCAAATATTAATTACAATTAATGCATAAATCTATAATACATAGGAAAACAAAATATCACTTGCACAAAAGCAGTGTTTGTACATATTGATGATAATGAGAAGATGATATCAAGAAGAACAGTTGCCTTGAAACAAGAATACAAATATATATTTCAAGAGAAATTAAATTTTGTGGAGGGAATTTAAGAATATCGTGGAGAGAATTAAAGATTTGCGTGGAGGGAAACAAAAATATCCAATAAACGTGGAAGGGGCGTGGTGATTCTGGTGAAGAAACGTGGCCTAGAGATGTTGATACCATTTTTCTTTCTTTAAAATTTGTACTAATCCATTTATTTATTTTGCTGGATGATTTGGTTTTTAAACATATATATATATATTATCATACATTTTTTAAAAAAAAAATTACCTTGTGATATGCTTAATTAATATATACATAAAATATTTTAGAATCAAATAAAAATATTATATTTTATCATAAATTCACAAATTTTTATTATAATTAACTTTTTATACATATATATTTAATATAATGAGTAGTTCTAGTGTGCACTTGAGTGCATAGTATGCATTAAGATTTTGAAAAATAAAAAAAATACTCTAAGCAGGAATCAGTAATACCTAATATGTAATTAGTAATACTTCACGGTGTAATTAGTAATACTCCAATTGCAAACAAAATGCACAGTTCAGTGTATTACTGTATGTTTTGAAAAAAATCAAAATTGCATGCTAGAATTTGTGATTGAATAAATGGTCTAAATTACAAATTTATTAAATATGTATTTAATAAAAAAATTCATATGTACTACATACTAAATGTTTTAAAAGATTGAAAAAATGAGCTCACGTGTCACGTACCAAGTACTTTAAAAATTATTACAATTATTTTCAATATTTTATATAATTTTAAATTTTATTTCAATTTCTTTTTATATAATTCTTAAATTTTTACTACCTCCATCCCAATTTTGTTTACCATTTGACTTTTGTTGACTTTAATGTGAGACTTAATTTGTAATATTTAAATGGATAAAATGATTTTTTTTATAATTGCGTATAGGGATGTTAAACGCGCTGGCCCTAACCCTATAGGGCCAGCCCTACAGGGTTGCGGGCCTAAACAGTTTCGGGCCTTATCGGTTCATTTTAATCGGTCCACTAAAGCTCGAAACCTAACCCTAACCCTAACCCTAGCGGTCCGCGGGCTAAACGGGCCACTAACGGGCTCCGAAAAAAAAAATTAATATACAATATAGATTTATAATTGTAATACGCTACTATTTAAACTAAAAAATTCAAACATGGTTAAAAAATTATTCATAAAGTTCATAATCGATAAAAAAAAAAAATCAAACATTGTTCATAAAGTTCAAGCACTAACAATATTCAAAATTTAATATAAATGTCTCAAGGCTCTTCAATCTTCGACATTCGATCCTTCCTTGGACAATGACGAAACATCATCTTCCAAACTGGGCGAGGGACTAGGCGTGACTGAAGGTATACTGTTGTTAGGCGCAAAAGTAGACAGCCGTGAAAGACGTAGGGTTTCAAACTTCCATTTTCAATTAGAAATTAAATATATGAAGTAACCTAAGAAAAGTAAAAAAAAAAAGCTTTCGGGCTAGCGGGCCAGCACGGTAAACCGGCGGGCTAGCCCTTTTAGCCCGCGGGCTAACCGGTCCGGGCCAAAATAGCCCGCATTTTAAACGGTCCATTAGACCCCTCGAACCTAGCCCTGTGCGGTTAAGGGTTAAACGGGCTGGCCCGCCAGCCCGCGGCCCGTTTAACATCCCTAATTGCGTATTATTCAATTTTAGTGCATAAGACAAAATGAAGATATTTTTCTATGTAATTATTAATGGAGTTAGTGTAATTCAGAAGTGTTTGACAATAACAGTGTATATGCATAACAATGATAGTGATAAAACATAATAGTTATACCTAACGAAATAGGGTTAACGTCATGTTTTATCTAAATCTTAATTATTTGTACATACCTACGTATTAAAAATATTTACTTAAAAATTTTGGTCTGATAATTAATCATATATTAAGAATTGATTCAATAGTAAATTAAATATTTAAGAAGCAAACACATTTAATTTGGTTTTTTTATTTGAATTAAAAAAATTAAGAATTAAATATATTAGATTTTAGAGTATGTATAGAGTAAAATTTGTTCATACATGAATTATTAAACGAAACTAATTGTTATCACTAAATTAAAGTGTATTAGTTGTTTACACTGAAGAATATTAGTTATTTTCACTGAAGAGTCTTAGTTTGTTTTCACTAAACAACTAAAACTCTTCAGTGATAATAACTATTACTCTTCAGTGAAAATAATTAATATTCTTTAGCGAAAATAACTAATACCCTTCGGTGGTTCATGTATAAACTATTTTCACTCTATACTTTATTTAGATTTTAATTTGATTCACTATTAAAATTCAAATATTACAAATTAAATTTGATAAAGTAAGTATATATATTTGATTTAATATTTGAATTCAAATATTGATATTAAATGTATGTTTCAATTTGTTATTAGAAGTATATTATTAAAAATAAACTTAATTGTAATTTAAATCTCATGTCACGTCCCAAGTTTTTATATATATTACAATAATTTTTAGATTTCTAAATAATATTAATTTTATTTCAATTTTTTTTTTATATAACTCTCAAATACGTGTATGTTATGTTATAATTAGTTCTATAAAAATTAGAAATGTTTAGAATGTTTAGAATTTATGATATTTAATTCTCTAAATATTCTAAAAAAATCTAAAAATTATTTTAATCTACATTTAATATTCTAGGGAGTTTTATATTATTTTGAGTAGATCTTGTATGAGACTATCTCATGCTGAAACATAATTTGAGCACTAATTGACTCTTTAACACTTTGAAAGAGAAACATGTTAATTTGTGCTAGTTTGCGAATCGTGTCAAAATGAGATCATTTTACACAAGTTTTTTACTATAATTTTAGAGGAAAAAATAAAAAGAAGTCATATTATCAAATATATTATACAAAATAAATGAAATTATTAATTAATTATAATAAAAAATATTATATATATGATTTTTTTTAATAATCATAAAAATTGTATTATTCATGTATAAATTTTAAGTATTAAAATTCTAAAACTGATATGTGAAAAAAAAAATACTAAATTAAAAGGAAGAGATTAGTGTTTATTTTCAAAATATTATTATTGAATCAAAAGTGGTAATAAGTGGCATGTTTAATCTGAGTAGTTATTATTGGTCCAAAAAAGTTTGAACGGATTTTTTTAAATACAAAGTATAGAGTGAAAATGGTTTATACATGAATCATTGAAATATATTAATTATTTTTACTAAAGAGTATTAGTGGTTTTCACCAAAAAATATTAATTGATTTCAATAAAGAGGATTAGTTATTTAGTGAAAATAAACTAATACTATTCAATATAACCAACTTATACCCTTCATGGAAAACAACTAATACCCTTTAATAATTCATGTATGAATCTATTTCACTCTATACCTACCCTTTTTTTTAAAATTAAGTGAAAAATATTGAAGGTGAAGTACAATTCCAAATATCAATATATATATATATATATATATATATATATATATATATATATATCAGCGTAGAAATATAGTCATGAACTATTAATTACAATTTTAACTAATTTTATTTATAGTTTTATTATTTATGCATACTTTAACTTATTACATATGACATGGATATACTAAAAATTGACTCAGTGTTATATTCATTTATTAAGAATCAAATATATTACATTCCAATTTGATATTAGAAAATATTATAAAAATATTCTTATTTATATAGTATTTGAATTCAAATATTAATAACTAAGCTGGTATTCAAATTTGAATTTAAGAATGGTATGTGTTTTTAGTTATATTAAGAATTAAATATATTTGTTAGTTCAAATTTAAATATGACGGATAAATTTAATATTACAAATCATATAATTTAATTTTTAAACTTACAAAATAATTTTCATATCAATAAAAAAATGTTGCAGATGAAAAAAAAATGTGTGTACAAAAAAAAGCAAATTTTAATTTGTAAAACTCAATGGGTTTCTTTTACAACGGTAATACTCCCTCCGTCCCATACTTGTTGGCTACATTAAAGGTCTGTCTCATACTTGTTTGTTACATTGCCAAAAAGGTCTGTCCCATATGCTACATCCATTTTTGACCAAAAAAAAAAAAAAAACAACAATACTTTTTAATATTATATTCTCCATACACTAACAAAAAACATCTATTTTATCATTTTAAATACTATAAATAACTATTTTCTTTAAACCCGCCATACAGTAACCTAGCAAACAAGTTTGGGAGGGAGAGAGTAATATTTTCTCATCACTATCACTTATAGTGAAATAAAAAGAATAAAAAGTAATAATTCCAAATGTTATCTGTGTTTATAGTTTGTGACAAAGGTTTTTTCCCACCAACCATGTTAATTTTAGTCAAACATTTAGAAATAAAAAATAATGATACTATATAATTTTGTCATTAGTTATAATACTCTATGGTATAACCTAATAAATTATTATCATTATATTTGTACTTTTAGTTAAAAATATTCAATACAATATTAATAATACATAATGTTGTCACTAATTAACATAAAATAATGATATTTTTTACATAATAAATTATTATCACCATTTCTTTGCTTTTAGTGACAAAATATCAAATAAAATATTGACAATGTACAAAGTTGTTACAAATTAGCACAATATGTGTTATTTTGTAATAATGAATTATTGTCACTATTCGTGTATCATTAGTGATAAATATTCTATTAAACATTAACAGTATAAAAAATGGTCATTTATTACGTTATTTTGTAATATAATACAGTAGTGTCACTATATGTGTATTTTTTGTGACAAATATTAAGTTAAATATTGACAATATTAAAAATTGTCACTAATTAAGTTATTTTGTAACATAATGAATTATTGTCACTATATGTATGATTTTAGTGGCAAATTTTTAGTTAAATAGCAATAATATAAAAAGCTGTCACTAATTACGTTATTTTGTAATATATTGAAATATTATCGCTACATGTGTATTTTTTTAGTGACAAATATTCACTTAAATATTGACATTTTAAAAAATTATCACTAATTATGTTATTTTGTAATAAATTAAAATTTGGTCACTACATGTGTGTTTTTAGTGACAAATATTATATTAAATATTGACAATATAAAAAATTATCACAAATTACGTTATTTTGTAACATATAAAAATATTGTCACTACATATATGTTTTTAGTGACAAAAAATCAATTGCCACTAATATTTTTGTCACTAAACATATTTTTTTCTTTGTAGTGAATATCCTTCAATTATTAATGTATGAACCATTTTTACTCTATATTTTGTCTCAAATATTTGACCAGGAGAATCGACAATCTCACTAGGAGTATCATTAATCCGTGTTCAAGAAAATTTAAAACAATTACAATATAATACCACCGACCCAGATTAATTATAAACCTGATCATGAGATTATGATAGTTCTGGTCAAATATTCGATACTATAGTATAATTTCATAATATATAAAATTTTCATGAAATTTTCATATAATATTTTATCATTAAAAAATATAATTTGATTTTGGGAAAACATTCCAGTGGTGTTGAATTTCAATTGGAATAAAAAAAATCCAACAAATTTAGAAAATATAAAAATAATATTTTCATCCATTTTTTTTATTTTGGAGCCATTAATTACATCATGTTAATTATATGGAAATTATTATCATGGACATTGTATGATATGTTGGTTACAATAAGTCAAGTTTACTATTTGTAACGATAAATACTTAGTGTTATTTAAAGTAGGACTTTTTGTAACGAAAATAAATTTTCGTTACAAAAGATCCTCTTTTGGTAACCATTTAAATGCTGGTTACAAATAAATTCGTTACAAGAAGTGCATTTTCTTGTAGTGATTACATTAGGGAGGAAGTTCTGCAAAATAACAATAGAAAGCAACACGAATAATCATTCCATATCTAAAATTTCATTTCTCCAATTATTAAACATTTCAGCAGCCATGTTATTTCTAAAAGCAGTCCATTGGTTAGTTGAGCCAATTGTTGTTATCTGTTGAACTTCATTCTCGTCATGATCTTGCTCATTGTCACTTTCACTTTCACTTTCACTTTCCTCTTCGTCTCTATCTTCATTTATATTTTCTTGAGGGTCACTTCTCATGAATTTTCGAACCAAATATGTAGCAGACAACAAGCAATGATAATGCGAATTTGAGTTTGGATTGGGAAAAACGAAGGGGAAGCTAGAATATTCCAACGTCCTTTCAACAAGCCAAAACATCTCTCTATGACATTTCTTGCTTTAGAGTGCTTCATATTAAAATACTCTTCCGGTGTCTCAGGTCGATGCCCTTCAAACTCATTGAGATGATATCTATGCCCACGATAAGGTGTGAGAAATCCCTCAGAATTGCAATATCCAGCATCTACCAAATAGTAACAACCTTGAGGGACTTTAAGTCTATTAGGCCTATTAATGGCATCACGAAGAACGCGTCCATCATGAGCAGAACCTTCCCAACTGGGCAAAACAAAGATAAATTGCATATTTGGACAACATACTCCTAACACATTTGTTGTAATACCCCCTTTTCTAGTACGATAGCGCGGTTTTTCTTCTTTAGGAGGCGTTACTGGAATGAAAGTACCATCCAATGCACCTAAACAACCCTATAAAGGACAAATAATTATAGTATTGCTTAATAAGATATTAATAATAATTATCTAAATCAGATGAAAATGATTACCTTAAATGATTTCCATCTATCATCTTGGCAGTCATCAGGTATAGGTACGGGTTTTTTAAGCAATACATTGTGTAGCTGCAAAACCGCTCGAAGACAAAGATGGAACTGACGACTCACAGTCTCCCTACTCCGGTAAAAAAGTAAGCAGATAGTTCTACTTTTTTAATGGTGTGCCAAAATGTAGAGAAATAGTGCCATAATTTCCTCGAGAGATGAATTTTTAGTTGATTTTAAACCCCAAACGTCTCTTGCCATTTCACATAGTTTTGCAAATGTTCTTCTATCCATCCGAAGTTCACTAATACAAATTTCATCACTCACCTTCGTAAGGTTGAATATCCATTTCATACGAGCTACCCGTTTTTCTTCCTTATCTTTTATTTGGTGAATCTTATGTCGATGGTGTGCAAGAATTGCAATTTGATAAAGTATCAAAACCATGCAAACCATAAGCATTCCATACATATTCCACACAGTACACATTAATCTACATCTCCTATAGTTAACCGGAGGTCGTGCCATGTTTTATCTACATCACATAATAAAGAATGTTCTATTAAAATCTGTGAATCACTCAAATAGAACCCTAAAACACACAATTTTTTCTAACAAAAAGTACAAATTAAAAATAGCTAACCAAATCATTAATGAAAATTTCTGGCATTAGCAAATTACCATTCTAATTAGTATCCAACACTGAAGATTTCAAACATAAAAAATAGAACAGCAGCATAAATGCAATAAAAAAGGCACACAATCACACTGAAATCTCACTAATTTACTATCATTAACCTCAAGCCTTCACTGTTAATCAATTCCCAAGCAGATTTCCAGAAAGTAATATTTTCAGTGACTTGCTAAACATTTTGAATATCACAAACAAATAATATTTAATGAATTGTTTCATCTTTCACTGAATATTATACAAACACTATGTTATTCACACCAATTAATTTAAATGTCTATGTAGTCGTCATCTTGACAAAGATTGGTGCCCAATTAATTTCACCTAATTAAAAAAATAGGAGACAAAAACATTCTGTTATTCACACCAAAAACATTCTGTTATTCAATGTGTGAAAATGGAAAAGTAATAATGTATGGTATTCACAGTGTGCATGTGTGGGAAAGTAATAATTAAGTTTTCATTTGAAATATTTAAATTGATTGATGTGTGTTTTTATTTGAAGCTGACAACCTTGGATTACCATATGTGAGTTCATACTTGGATTCAATAGGATCCAATTTTCGACATGGTACAAACTTCGCAACGGGTGGTGCAACAATTCAACGTCCAAATAAGTCATGGTTTGAGAATGGGATGAGCCCATTTCCTCTAGAAATCCAAGTAGAGCATTTCACTCAGGTTAAAGAAAGAACACCATATTTCTATAATCAAGGTTAGTACTAATTAAGTATGAAGTATCCATGAAGAAGTTTAGCAAATCTAGAGTTACAATTTAAAAGGACGAATTCTTATAATCAGGGGTTTAATTTTTTTTTTTTTTTTTTTTTGCTGAAATGAATATTTCCTAGCTCGAGAGACACTGTTAGTATGTGAAAGTGGGAAGAAATTCAAGAGCAAATAATGGATTTGCTGGTTAAGATTATGCTACTCCTAATCACCTCCACCCCAACCACCCACCCCACCCCACCCTACCCTTACCCCTGTCTCACATGAGATACGAAAGTTGCACATTGACAATGTCCCCCAAATATCAACACAATGAAAACTATTCTGCAAATAATTTTGTTAAGATATTGAACATCACTAATTTTCCATCCAAATTCCAACATATATTTCGAAAATTCAGTAAATAAAAATCTATTTCAGCGGAATTTTCTGTAGATAAGAACAAATTCTACGGAATAAAAGCAACAGAAGCTATGGTTGTGAGGAAACTTGTGAAGGCCAAGGGGAAAACTGCTACCATAAGATTAGGACATAGTTTCTTGTCATTCTCAACTCTTGAAACACATTACTGAATAAATTTTGACTAAAAAACACCCAATCAAAATCAGCAAGAATCAACTTGTTATCAAGCTAAAGAGTGGCATTGCAAAAATCAAACAGAGTTGCATAATCACCCCACACATATTAAGAAATGTCCATTTAAAAGCGGAAGAAGAAACGTTCACTAAGACAACATCAAATTTGAATCATGAATTCGCAGCAAGTAAAACTGAATAACAGCATAGTACTAAACCTATCATCTTCCACCAGAGGCCAAACCACTAGATGATCTCCTATGGGTTTTCCACAGATTCAATTTCTTTGGCACACGATTCAAATATCATAAATCTTAACAAAAATTGTATAATCAGCACATAACTAACGGATATTTTACATAATTTGATTGAGGACCGAAAATTAGGGTTCTACAGAAGAAAATTAGGGAATTCTATTGGGGGAAAACTAACCTTCGTAGAGTACCGAGCACAAAATCAACTTCAAAGAGAAGAATTCGGAAGCTCCATTGATGACGTTGACTGGGAGAATTATTGAAGACGGCCAGCAATTTATCAAAGACGGAGGACGAGAGCGAGAGCGAAGAGGGAGAGAGCGAGAGCAAGAGCGAAGAGGGAGAGAGCGTGAGTGATTGAAGAGTGAATCTTGAGTGATTACAGGGAAAATATTAGGTAATCAAAGTAGGGGAGTGATTAACTTATTTCTATTCCCATTACTGAGTAGTAAATAATACCAAGCACAATTAATAGGAATGAGTCCATATTGATTCCCATTACCCACCCCTAAAGCAATCTGTAGTTAATTAAACCTACCGAGTGCAACGTAGGAAGACTTTTGAATTTAGCCAACAAAAAACCTATTAGTAATTAAAGCATTGAAATTACATTTCGCGTTTAATTCAACAAATGCAAAATAGAAATCAAGTATTATTATTGCCACACATTTTATTCATAATCATTTACATATATATGCTTCTTTTTAATAATTTTAAACATGTCCACTGCCATATCCGCCATGTCCTCCACCGTGTCCGCCGCCATATCCTCCACCGTATCCGCCATCATATCCACCATAGTATCCGCCACCATCAAGTCTAGCACCGTATCCGCCTCTGTGTCCGCCACCATATCCCCAATCGCCATCATGTCCACCACCGTATCTGCCTCCATGGCCGCCATCGTACAGAACCTGCTCACCTGGATTAGCTAGGAAGCAAAGACGGATATTATTGTACCATGCAAAAACATTGAACTAACTTATTCTAAAAATATAATTTTTTTTAAATATTTCATAATGAAATATTTCAGAAAACAACCATTAATTACTTAAATTATGGATGTAATTTATATTTAAAATGTAACGATGATAGCTAAATATAATTACTTGCGGTATTGGAAGACTCTAGGTTCCTAGCTGATACTTGTGCGGAGATAAGAACAACCATTCCTAACAAAAGGCCAAGCGCAACTATTACTTTTGAACCCATTTTTTTAATGTGTTATATTTTTTATATGAGGAGCTTGTTGGATTTGCTTCTTATTTATAGATCCTTTTCAAGCACAAGGTGTGTATATCATGTTAATTAATTAGCAGGTGATGCGTCCATGCACTAATATTTAAATATATACAAGCACATATTTGCATTTCATGAATACACATATCCTAATTTTAAAAGTAGACATTACATAATGAGTATGTATAGACTGAAATTGGTTAATACATGAATTATTGAGGGTATCAGTTGTTTTCACTTTAGAATAGTAATTATTTCCACTGAAGATATGAGTTGTTTATACTAAAAAATATTAATTTGTTTCCACTAAGCAACTAATAATCTTTATTGAAAACAATTAATACTTTTTAGTGAAAACAACTAATATTCTTTATTGAAAATAATTAATACTATGCTATGGTTAATGTTTCACTCTATACTTTTTCTTGTAGTTGGTTTAGCACTTGATAGGTAATTAATTACAATGGTTGCTTTAGCACTTAGCAGATGGATTAAGGAGATTGTGGCTGGTCGTCCTTTGAGATTTAAATTTTAATTATTAATTTATTTATTTATGCATCGAATTCATATAAAAAAATTCATTTTGTCCTTTTGAATTATAATATTTTATCCCTTTATATATAATTTGGTTTTGTTGGAGACTAAATCCTAGATCCGTCTCTACTTTCTTTAATTCGAACCAAAGATAAGAACCCCACGTCACGTGTAAGAGATATTTATATATAAACAAGCTGGAATAATGAAATAAATGCGCAATTATACCACATATGCAATCATAGCATACACTTTAATATTTTACGAAAAAGCAGTGGGTACGGAAGAGATGAAGAAATAAATGAACACCTCAAAAAAAAAAAAAAAAAAAAAAGACGAAGAAGAAGAAGCGAAACGAGCGATTGATGGGAATTTAAGCATGGCATATTGATGATCTTTTTCTTCGAAAGTTATATAGAGATCGTGGAATATTTTGGATGCATCGGTACAAGAAAATATCACCTATTGTAACACTTTTTTAGAGACACGTTTAAGTAAGCGTCATAATATATACTCCCCCAATCCATGAAAAATAGTCTTTTATTGTTCACGTAGTTTAATGCATATGTTGGAGAGTACTACGTAGTTTTCTGAGGTTTTTTTTTTAATAAAATGATTGGAAATTTCGTTTCACATATTTTCCATAAATTATCATTTTATTATAAAAAAAGCGGACCTTAAAAAAACCCGTAATACCCTCTGACATTTCGCATTAAACTATGTGCAATAAAATAGGAGTACTTTTTAGGGACGGAGGTAGTATGCATTAGTGAAACCCATTCCCTTAATTAGGTTTACAAGATGTCTAGTGACGCTCATATTGCCTTATTTCCCTTTTCTTCGGACTCACCGCATATTCGTCACCCCCAAATGTGAAGCATTAACCCAATTTTTTTAGTAGTGATGTAAGAACAAGGTTATTCAATATTGTTCTACACATTGTGATCGTATGGTGACGTTTTACTTCCTTGTATGAGGTGCGACTCCATGTATGTGGTTCATGCTCCAACCATTAATACCTTGGTATTTTCTCTCGAAATAGCTAAGGAGAAAATGGAGGGAGGGGTGGATGGGGGGTGGGGTGTTTGGAAATTAAGAATCTAATCTCATTGATAATTTCAAAAATAATGATTTAAAATTTTAATATCATAATATAAATTAATATATTGATTGAGGGATAGAGTTTTTTTTTTTTTTTTTTTTTTTTTTTTTTTTTTTTTTTTACGTCCCATGTGTTTTCACCTTTTTCAAAAAAGAAAAAATTCCCAAACAAATTAAGGGGGCGCTTGGTTAGCAATTCTTCAATGACAATGGGAATGCAAATTTATTTCCATCTTTGCTCTCGTAAGAAAAATAATATGTTAGGGGAAGAAGTGTTCCAATGGTGACACCATTGCTAGTGCCATGCCTCAATTTTGGAATAGAAGTTGACAACAAGTGATTGTTGGTGGAGAAATGAGGGAGTGATTGAGGAGGATGGTTGTAGGAAGAGAATAGGGTAATCAAAATGGAGTAGTGATTACCTTATTTAGGAGGAGATGTAGTGATTTTGTTCTCATGAACCATGCCAATTACACTAATTTTCAATTCCATTCTCATTACCATTGAAGAGTTGTTAACCAAGCGCTCCCTAAGTTCTCCTTGCGTTTCAATTTGTGGCTAAGTGTTCAATTTATGTCTCAAAATTGACAGTCTTGATAAAACACGGGT
The DNA here is from genome assembly GCA_947034835.1 of Ballota nigra. Taxonomy (NCBI): domain Eukaryota; kingdom Viridiplantae; phylum Streptophyta; class Magnoliopsida; order Lamiales; family Lamiaceae; genus Ballota; species Ballota nigra. Next base: position 98,735,640 of record OX344721.1, read on the forward strand.
CAATTTATTCGATGTGTCATGCACGTGCTTGTTAAATTTTGGGAGATTCCGATGAATATGGATATTAAATTTATTTTCTAATTATTTTCCAGCCTAAAATAAATTAATAACAAGTCCACCTCATTTTAATATTTAAAAAATCTGAAAAAAATACTTTACCACTTCTCCACCCACGCGCGCTTGCATCATGACTGGTCTCTCGCACTAATCATCTTCCTCAACAATTACAAATTCATTGTCAAAATCAATAATATCAAAACCCCAAAAAATATTTTGGTCAAAATTCCCAACAATCCCTCAAAAACTACAACTTAAAATGCAGAGTGGTCGATCAAATTCATGAAGCGGTTCAAGGGGCAAACGAAACCACTTGTGTAATGTAATCTAGCGGTGGGAATTGTGGGCGGAATTAAAGAAATTAAAGATTTGGAGGTCAAACGGAAATTAAATGATTGTGTTTTATCAAGATCATCAATTTTAGAACGTAAATTGTACAATTGCCCAAAAGTTGGGACACATTTAGAAAATTTAATTTTTTGGGATGTTTTTTGAAAATGTAAAAAGTTATGGGACATAAAAACTTTATTGATTGATAATAAATTATTAAGAATCTAGTCTCAATCTTATACAAACTTATATATGGTCTTGCAAAAATTCTTCACACTAGTGATCTTACCCAAAATAGTTGTTGTCTAATGATAAGAATTTATTTTCTTATTCAAGAACTTCCTACTATAAGTTACTGTGCTAAAAAAAAAAAAAAAACAATTTTCCAAGTGCAACAGACAATTTAAACAAAACCAAACTTTTGAATTTAGCCAACAAAATCTATTATTAATTATAGCACTGAAATTACATTTGGCGTCTGATCAACAAACGCAAAATAGTAATCAAGTACATTAGTGCCACACATTTATTCATAATCATTCACACATATATGCTTCTTTTTAATAATTTTAGACATGTCCACCGCCATATCCTCCACTGTATCCGCCACCATGTCCTCCGCCGTATCCGCCATTGTGGCCGCCATAGTATCCACTACCGTGGCCGCCATAGTATCCGCCATCAAGTGTAGCACCGTGTCCGCCTCCATATCCACCGTTGTATCCGCCACCATGGCTGCCACCGTATCCGCCTCCATGGCCGCCATGTCCCCAATCGTAACCACCACCGTAGCCGCCATGTCCACCACCGTATCCACCTCCGTGGCCGCCATATCCGCCACCATGGCTATCGAGAACCTGCTCAGCTGGATTAGGAAGCAAACACGGATTATTAATGTACCATGCAAACCCATTGAAATCACTTATTCTCTAATACTAATTTTTAAATATATATTTCCTAATGATTTTTTTTTCATAAAACAAACATTAATTAACTAAATTATAACTTAGAGCTAATTTATATTTAAAATGTAATGATGATAGCTAAAAAATAATTACTTGAGGCGTCGACGGTGTTGGAGGTCTCTAGGCTCCTAGCTGATACTTGTGTTGAGATAAGAACCGCCATTGCTAACAAAAGGCCAAGCGCAACTATTACTTTTGAACCCATTTTTTTTAATATCTTTTTTTCTTTTATGAGAAAGCTTGTTGGATTTGCTTCTTATTTATAGATTATTTCCAAGCACAAGGTATGGATATCATGTTAATTAGTAGGTGATGTGTCAATGCACTAATATTTATATAAAGACAAGCACATATTTGTATTTCATAAATATACATATCCTTATTTTTAAAGTAGACATTACGTAGGTCGTTGGTTTAGCTAGCCCTTTACAGACGTATTTAGAGGGTGCGGGTTGGTCGCCCCTGGGATTAATATTTTAATTACTCCCTTAATTACGATTTAAAAGTACTAATGTTAAAAGATGTGAGTTGATGATTTATTAGTTCGTCTTTTTTTTTATTGAAAGGTTTAGGGTTTATTTCATTGCTAAAGGATAAAAAATGTAGTGCAATAAAATATAAGTAAGGGATGTTTGAAAGTAGTTAGTTTTAGATTGCTTGGGATAATTTAAATCATAGATTTATAACAAAAACTTGTATGAGACGGTCTCATGGCATGAGACAACACAAATTAACACCCACTCTTACCAAAGTATTTATGAGTCAGCGCCCTAGTTATACTCATTTACATTGTCTCATGTCATGAGACGGTTTCATACAAGACTTACCCTAGATTTATTTACCCTTGCATTAATACGAACCAAGCATTAGAACCCCACGTCACGTGTAAGTGATATTTATAGATAAACAAGCTAGAATAAAGAAATAAATGCAATTATACCATCACTAATTATAGCATACAATTTAATTTTTTGTGAAAAAGCAGCATCGGCAGAAGATATGAAGAAATAAATGAACAGGTCAAAAATAAGAAAAGAAGTGGAACGTAATCAGGTGGCTTAGTCCACTTGGCCACTTGGCCATTAGGCTCCCCACTTTAGTGTGATTGATCCAGGTTCGATTCCTTTTGTAAACGAATTAAGAGAGTTATAAAGTGGCTTGGAGAATTCTTGGAGTACTTGGGGCTTGGTGAACTAACTTCTAACTACTAACAATTAACATTTACGGATAAAAAAAAAAAGGAACGAACGATTTGCGTGAAGTGAAACAAAGGAGTTTCTTGAATTTAAAAGTCGTTCACTTATTGCAGTAAAAAAAAAAAAAAAAAATTTGTTGAGTAAAAATAGTTCATACATGAACCATTTGAATAACATTAATTTCTAAGGTTGCATTTAGATAGAGTCGTTTGAAATCCAAGGAATTTGAAAATGAATGGAATTAAAAATCTATGAATTTCAAATTACATGATTTTGCTTATTATTTGAAATTATTCCATTTTAAACTAGGATTAAAGCTAAGCATTTGAAATTCATTCATTTAAATATCTTATCCAAACAAGTAGGGTGAATTTAGGTTGTGGGTTTAAAATTCATTGCTCAAATCCCTCCATTCAAACACAATTAATTGTTTTCATTGAAGAGAACAAGTTATTTTCACTTAAGGATACATTTTAGCTTAAGGGGGAAAAATATTTTTTTAGGCCCGTATCTTTAAGGTGGTTGAAAAAGTAGGACAATATATTTTCGGGCTTGGAGAAAGAGGACAATAATTTTAAAAAGTGGTAAATGTAGGACAATTGAGCCCGAATTAGGTCTAATTGTCCTACATATACAACTTTATAAATTTATTGTCCTCCTTCTCTAAGCCCGAAAACATATTGTCCTCCTTTCCCAACCACTCTAAAGATACGGGCCTAAAAAAATATTTTTTCCCTCAACCTACTATGAGACTAATTTTGATTCATCTGATGAGACTAATTTTGATTCGAGGGCGTATTAATATCTTTCAGAGGGAGGGAACAATGACGATGAGATTGCTAAGCATAATTGTAAAAGTCAAAAGTATGATCGAGCTAATAGTTTTATCTAATGCTTTGGGTTTAAATTAATTGTTCTTGTTGTTTATTACTTGCTTGTGTCACATTTAGTTGTATTTCCTTTTTTCTTTCATAAAATAATTTTCTTTTCACTTTATAAGTCACAATTTTTGGGGTTAGAAAAGAAAAATTGAATTAGAAATGAATTTCACAAAAAATTTGGTCATTTCACTGAAATTTCTTCAGAAAAAATATCGTTTGAAGCAGTATTGAATTTAAATTTTCAACTCATTACATCAATAAAAAAAAATAAAAGTGTCAAATTTACAAGGGAAATATGCACAGGTGTCACTATCAAGTTTTCATTTTCAAAAATATCACCAAACATTTTGTACGACCCCCTGTGCTGCCCTTATGTGACCCTTTTCGGTGGCATTTTAAAATAAAATAAAATTGGGTGACATTTAAAAAAAAAAAAACTTGAAGTAACATTATTCTACATTTTTCAATTTACAACTATATATCCACATACTAAAATATATCAAGCAAATTTTAAGTAACAAAAAATAGATAAATTTGATTCTTGGAGAAAAATATTTTTTTAGGCCCGTATCTTTAGGGTGGTTGGAAAAGGAGGACAATATGTTTTCGGGCTTGGAGAAGTTGGACAATAAGTTTAGAAAGTGGTAAATGTAGGACAATCAGACCTAATTCGGGCTCAATTGTCCTACATTTACCACTTTTAAAAGTTATTGTCCTACTTCTCCAAGCCCGAAAATATATTGTCCTTCTTTTCCAACCACCCTAAAGATACGGGCCTAAAAAAATATTTTTCCCTAGCTTAAGGATACAAAGGTTATTAGTTGTTTAACTAAATATTATTAGTTGGTTACACTAAAGAGTATTAATTAGTTACATTAAAAATATTGTAAGATCCTGATCAAAAAAAAAAAAGTATTGTAAGATAGTTCATATATGGATCATTTCCACTCTATACACACTCCTTAATCTATAACTCAAAACTTTAAAACATTTATATATAAGTGTGTTATTTTATACTTTAGACCTCACCCCCCAAGTTAATTGAAAAGCATCAATCTTCCCCCAAAATTAACCCAATGTCTTTGCACGAACTGAAAGTCTAAAACCCTTTTGCCAATTTTTCTAGTAGTGATGTAAGAAGAAAGTTATTTTTTATAGAGGAAAAAAGAAAGTTAGCTTTTATAGAGGAAATTATTATTTTAGGTCAATATCTTATGGGTTATTACAAAATTGGGACTCAATCTTTTCGGGCTTGCAAAATTTGGACATTGTTTTTATGGTCTTGCAAAAGTAGAACACTATCTTTATAAACTTGCAAAATTAACTAGGACACTATTTTTTCTATTGGGCAAATATACGAATGTTTTTTATTAAATGTGACCTATTTATTTGGCCAAAAACAATATTGAGGTGGAGGACATATCACAATAGCGCTTTATTTGGCAAGCATTTTATAAAATTTGACCTAAATTTGCAAAAAAAAAAAAAAAAAAAAAAAACTAAAAGATAGTGTGTAGTTATGCAAGTTTGTAAAGATAATGTCCTAATTTTGCATGTCTGTAAAAGTAGTGTCCTCTTGTTGCAAATAAACATAAGATAGTGCTTCATTTTCACCTTGTGATTGTAGAGTGTTGGTGACGTTATGGTCCCTTGTTAGAGAACACTGCAAAAATCATGTTGTTTGACGATGGCATTGCATCCCAATTTCTGGCTAAGTGCAATTTACGTCTCCAAGTTAACAGTCTTGATAAAAACACGATCGTTTTACCCCATGTGCCATGCACGTGCTTGTTAAATTTGAGAATTTTTTAAAATATTTTTACGTGGATATTAAATTTATTTTTAAATTATTTTTTAGCCTAAAATAAATTAATAACAAGTCCACATCATCTTAATATTTGAAAAAAAAAATCTGAAAAAATATTTGACCACCACGGAACCATCTTCTCCACTCACGCTCTCATCATGACCGCTCTGAATAAACTTTCATGCCCACTTCTCTCACACTAATCATCTTCCACAACAATTGCAAATTCATTGTTAAAATCGATAATATCAAAATCCCAAAATATTTTCTGGTCAAAATTCCCAACAACAATCCCTCAAAAACTGCAACCTAAAATCAAGAGTGGTCGACCAAATTCATGAAGCGGTTCATGTGACAAACGAAACCACCGGTGTAATGTAATCTAGCGGAAATTGATGGTGGAATTAAAGAAATTAAAGATTTGTTGGTCTAATGGAAATTAAATGACTGTTTTGTCAAGATCGTTAACTTTGGGACGTAAATTATACAATTGGCCAAAAGTTGGGACACAATTAGAAAATTTAACTATTTTCGAATGTTTTTGGAAAATATAAAAAGTTACGTAACGTAAAAAAAAAACCAAAACTCTATTAATTGATAATGAAATGAAAATTAAGAATCTAGTCTCAATCTTACACACACATATATGGTCTTGCAAAAATTCTTCATACTAGTGATCTTACCCAAAATAGTTGTTCTAATGATGAGAGTGATTCATTTTCTTATTCAAGAATCTCCCACTAAAAGATTGGATGTATTGATATATGTCATTATTTGATAAAGCGTTTGCCGAAAACTTGGAGTTGCTTTCAACGGGAATCGAACCCAGAATTTTTTTTCTGGGCGTGAGCCTTTTGGCTCTTATACCATGAAAAAATTATGCCTCATCTATGTTGTGACCGTTTCAGATCACAGATCGGCGCCGGCCGGAATAAGCCGCGAAAGGCAATAATACGCCCAATGGGCCGGCGCCGTCCAGGCCGACCAGAATCCGACCTCGGCGGGTTCCGACCCCCTTTTTCCGACCTCGAAGGTGAGGCCGGAAGTCAGCTTAAAACACGCGCCGATGTTGTCCCAAGCACATGGTGACCGGTCCGGTCTCGGACCGGACCGACCGCGACCGAAAGAGTCCCGCGAAGGACGCCCGGCCGCGACCTACAGGCAGTGAAAGGCTCCGACCTCGTGACTCATCAAGAGACCGGCCTCCGACCTCATTGCATCTCCGACCGGCGTAGAAGGTTTGGAACACGTGACGGAATCAGATGAGATCTTCCCCCAAAGGGAAAAAGGCCGCCTCCGTACCCAGCAACAGAGAATATTCCATCCAAATGAGGAAATTCGCCAGAGAATCGTCCTTTTTGGACACGCGTCAACTCCCTAGTGGCCGGCCACCTGCAAGCCCTGACATATCAGAGCCCACGCGTCCTCAGAGGCAGGAGACATTTAATGCACCTGTCCCTTGAGAGGCCGGAAATGACCAACATACCCCTGTAGTGAGAAAACTATAAATACCCCAACACTTGTAATGTAAAAGAGGTTCAATCTCTCTCAGTATAATCAATACACATACTCATTTCAAGTCCAGGGACTCACAACCCCTGGCAATTCTTGGTGTTCTTAGTGTTCTTATGCATTTACTGCTGTTCTTCATTCAAGCATTCATTCTAGCATTTAAAAACCCAATCATTTGATGTTTTTACCAAAGCTTTTATAAATAGCCATTCAATCCCAGCATTAATAATTTTGGTAAACAACATTTGGCGCTAGAAGAAGGGTCTAACCCATCAAACGCATATTTTCTTCATCTCTTTGAAGAACACTCACTGTTCTTCAAAGCTCCACATCCTCAAACCTTCAAATCTTCAAACCTCAAACTACTCCTCTCCTGAAAGCAATGGATCCCCAGAGATCATCCCATGCCCACGGGAAAGCCACACGAGTGGCCTCCCCAATTCGTTTTCCGGAGGAACCCCTCCCATCCGGAGGTCGAGGTTTCTTTACTCCTGACCAGGCCGGGTCAGGAAGACGCCGCCAGGCGGAAGAGACGAGGGGGTGCCGGAGCACCACCTCTGCCTCCAAAAAGAAGGCCCAGGCTCGCACTCTCAAGGGCAAGGCAAAAGCCAGAGAGCACCAAGGCAAAAGCCAATGTCGGGCGAACCCCGTCTCTGACAGTTCGTGAGGCTCCGCCCATCCGGTTTTTGACCGTTTGGGCACAACAGACCCATCGTGGTATCCGAGCCGTGTACCCAGTTACGACACTGGGTACGGAGACACCGAGTCCGTCTCCAACTCTGGGAGAACGGCCCAAATGCCCCACAAGAGGGCGGCCGAGGTCAGCCTGACCCCGGTGAACTCCGCCAGGCGCAAGTTAAGCTTCGCCCAAAGCGGCCTTTTGGGACGCGGAGTCCCTCGCGCGGCCGTTTTCGACCGTATCGGCCCCCTAGCCGACGTGGGCGACCAGCTGGCCGAAACCCCCAGTCCAGAAATCGTCAAGTTGCAAAAGCAACTGGACGAAATGAAGGCGCTCCTCGAAGCGCAAGGCCAAACCAAGGCCCGGCCAGTCGCCAGCGAACCTCTGGCGGTCGATATTGAGCTCGCGCCGGTCCAGCTCAAGATCGTCCCCCCGCCAACTCCTCTCTACGAGGGGAAAACAGATCCTGTGACTCACCTGAGCAAATTCCGGATCTATATGACCGGGCGTGGCGCGACAGACGCCACGAAGTGCAGGCTTTTTTCCCTCACCCTGGGCGATCTCGCCCACAGATGGTACGTGTCCCTCCCGGCACGGTCCATTGACTCGTTCGCCACTCTAAGCGCCCAATTCTCATCTTACTTTGCGGCCAAGATTGCCCGGCCGGAAAGCTGGCACCGCCTGATGCGGATCTGCCAGGAGAAAGAAGAGTCCGATGAGGACTACGTGGCCAGAGTGGACGAGGTCATGCTGACCGGCGAGGCGGTAAGCGATCAACTGGCTTTGCACGCAACTCTGGGGGGTTTCCACGGCCGATCTCCTATGTTCAAACATCTCACCAAGGATTTCCCTAAAACCTACGCCGAATTCCGCGCCCGAGCCAGCGATTACCTGGCTCGGAGGAATCTTCTGGCACTAAGGTTGGGGGAATCCGAGCCAACCCCAAAGGAGACGGAGGCGGCAGCCCAAACCTCCCCCAAGAACGGCCCAAAGGCCAGAAGGGTGGACAAACCGCCCAGCAACTTCAAGTCCTTCGAGGACGTTGAGGTTCACCTAACCCAGGCCATGAGGCAGTCCCCCGCGCATATCTTCAATGCGATTCAGCACCGGGACGTGCTTCCCAGGCCAAGGCCCTATTCCGGAGACCGGTCCCGGCTGGACCCTAAAAAGTTCTGCGCCTATCACGACTCTATTGGCCATAATACGAGCCAGTGTCGTGATCTCCTCAAGCAGCTTTGGAAGCTGTTTGACGAAGGGCGTCTGAACGACCTCCTTCAGAGACCAGCCGGCCGGCAGGACCAACAGCAGCAGCAGCCCCAGCGTCACCCTCGGAGAAACGAGGAAGGCGGCCGGCCTCTCAGGCCGGTCGCAGCTTTGGAAGAGGACGATGACGAGGACGACCTCCTCCCACCCATGAATCCCGGCGGTCGGGTCAACATGATCCAGGCCGGCGGAGGGAACCTAGGCGGCCTCACCCCCATCTCGACGCAGTCCAACCGGAAGCGGAAAGCAGAGGTCCGGGCAGCGACCAACGTCAACTTGGTCACACCCCCAGAACCAAAGATTCACAAGGACTTGGAGATAACTTTCTCCAACCGGGACCGGACCGGGGTGCTGTTCCCGAAGGGCGACGCACTGGTGATTGCCGCCCAGATCCTGGGCAAAGAGGTTCAACGCGTTTTGGTCGACAATGGGTGTTTTTGCAAGATCATCTTCAAAACAGCCCTAGACCAGCTCGGAGACCTCGTCAACTTCATCAGGCCAATCGACCTTCAACTGAAGGGATTTGGGGACGCAACGGTCGCTGCGTACAGGAGGATAAAGCTCTCCGTGGAACTCATCTGCTGCTACAACAAGGAGGTCAGAATAACTAGGCCGTTAGATTTTATAATTGTAGATCAGCCAAGCTCGTATAATGGCTTTCTGGGTAGGCCCTTTTTAGAAGTTTTTGAAGCTGTTGCTTCCTCCTATTATTACTGTATCAAATTTCCCACCCCCGAGGGGGTGGTCGGCACCATTAAGGGTGACCAGGCAATGGCTAGAAGGTGTTTGAACTATTCCAACTTGCATTTATTTTCAATTTGTAACGACCAAACACCGGACAGGCCACACTCAAACTCTGAAACGGCCACTCCGGCCGCAGAACCCATCACGGAGGTCGGATCAGCATCGGCCGACCCCCAGCCTATTCAGATCGACGACCCCGAGCCAAGGATTGGTTTCGAACTATCCGAGCTCGATCTCGATCCCAGATTTGATTCCTCCGACCGGCGGAGCTATGAACAAGCTACGGCTTTGGAGGATTTGGAACACATTCCGGTCGACCCCTCAAGGCCGGAATTAGAAGTACTGATCGGCTCTCGCATACCGACCGAAATGCGGGGGGAAGTGATCGAATTCCTCAAAGCCAACGTTGGAGTCTTTGCCTGGTCTCACCAAGACATGGTCGGGATAGACCCAAAGCACGCATGTCATCGTCTAAAGATCGACCCCAGTAGGGGGCCGGTCCATCAGAAAAGAAGGAAGTTCGGCCCGGAAAAGTACGAAGCTTTGGCTGAGGAGGTCAGGAAGTTGCTAGACAACAGGCTGATCGAACAAGCCCGGGACGAGCCCCAATGGGTCGCAAATGCCGTTCTGGTCAAAAAGACAAACAATACCTGGAGACTATGTATAGACTTCACCGACCTCAACGCAGCATGCCCAAAGGATCATTTTCCGATGCCACACATCGACCACCTGGTGGACAGCACGGCCGGTCACGAGATGATGTCCTTCATGGACGCTTTTGCCGGCTACCATCAAATCCCCATGGTCGTCGAAGACATCAAGCACACCTCATTCCATACAGAGAAGAACATATTCTCTTGGCTCCGGATGCCTTTCGGTCTGATCAACGCCGGCGCGACCTACCAGCGTTTAGTCAACAAGATGTTTGCAGAGAAGATCGGAAAGACCATGGAGGTCTACATCGACGACATCGTGGTGAAAAGCTTGAAGAAAGAAGACCATCTCAATGATCTTGAAGAGACTTTCAAGATCCTCAAGGCCTACAATATGAAGTTAAACCCAAAGAAATGCAACTTTGGGGTGGAGGCCGGCAAATTCTTGGGCCACATCGTTAGTCAGCGCGGGATCGGGGCCAATCCGGCCAAGATCAAGGCCGTCCTTGACATGCAAGAGCCAAGGACGATCAAACAAGTGCAGCGCCTGACCGGATGCCTCGCATCTCTCAACAGATTCATAGCCCGACTCGGAGATAAAAGTAAGCCCTTCTTCTCAACTATTAAAAATGGCAAATTTTCTTGGAATAGGGAAAGCCAAGTAGCCTTTGCAAACCTGAAAGAGTACTTGGCAAACCCACAAATCTTAGTCAAGCCGGTCCCAGGAGAGAAGCTTTACTTGTATCTCGCGGCCTCCGAGGTCGCACTCAGCGCGGTACTCGTACGGGCGGACGGTCAGAACCACCTTCCGATCTACTTCGTAAGCCAAGCCCTCCATGATGCCGAGCTCAGATACACCCCGCTCGAAAAGTTAGCTTACGCTCTGGTCATGAGTGTAAGGAAACTAAGGCCTTATTTCTTCGACCACCAAGTAGAGGTCCTCACCACTCTACCCCTGAGGCAAGTCCTACACCGGCCGGACACCAGCGGCCGGTTATTGAAGTGGTCGTTGGAGATAGCTCAGTACGGGGTCTCATACGCCCCAAGGACAGCCATCAAGGGTCAGGCCCTGGCCGACTTTATAGTAGAACTAACTTTCCCACCCAAGTTCACAAGAATCAACCACCCACCTTGGAAGCTCTATGTGGACGGATCGTCAACTAATACTTGTGCCGGGGCCGGTATCGTCCTGATCGGTCCGGAGGGCCAAAATTTCACCCATGCAGTCCGCTTCAGCTTCCCGGCCACCAACAACGAGGCCGAGTATGAGGCTCTGGTCGGGGGCCTTGAGCTCGCAATCGCAATCAGAGTCTGCCGGCTGCATGTTTTCATGGACTCCCTGCTCGTGGTCAACCAGATTAAAGGAGAGTACGAGGCCCAGGGGGAGCAAATGATGAAGTATCTCGACCTGGTCACAACCTTATGCGAGAAATTTCATCAGGTTTTCATTGAGCAAATCCCGAGGGAACACAACACCCAGGCCGACGCGCTTTCCAAGCTTGCAACAGCGGAGGGAGCAGCCGACCTTGCCAACATTCAACTCTCCACGCTCGGAACGCCCACGATCATCCGAGCACAGGTGGCGACCGTTCTAAGCACGGATGAGAATTGGATGACGCCGATCGTGAAATATCTCAAGACCGGCGCGCTCCCTGAAGATAGGACTCGGGCCCGGCAACTGCAACTCCGGTCGTCAAGGTACACCCTCATTGACGATCTTTTATATAAGAGAAGCTTTACCCTCCCACTCCTAAAATGTATAACCCCGGAGCAAGGCCAGACCATTCTGGCCGAGATCCATGAGGGGGTTTGCGGAAATCATGCCGGAGGCCGGGCCCTAGCCCATAAAGTGATCAGACAAGGATATTTCTGGCCGACCTTGAACAAGGACGCCGTCAGCTTCGCAAGGTCATGCCACAAATGCCAAGTCTTGGGACCCAACATCAAACTGTCCCCCGAGCAGCTCTCCTCTATGTATAGCCCTTGGCCTTTTGCCCAGTGGGGCATCGACCTGATCGGACCAATGCCCACTGCGCCCGGGGGCCACAAATTCGCCGTCGTAGCCGTCGACTATTTCACAAAGTGGGCCGAGGCCGAGCCACTCAACAAAATCAGCCAGACCCAAATCATCAAGTTCATTTGGAAAAACATCAGCTGCCGTTTCGGCCTACCTCAAGTGATCATCTCCGACAATGGGAAACAGTTTGACGGTCTCCAGATGATCCAGTTTTGTGAAAAATGGAATATCAAGAAGGTTTTCTCCACCCCCTACCACCCGAAAACGAACGGCCAGGTAGAGGCCGTAAACAAGATCCTCAAGCACACTATCAAAGCCAAGCTCGAGGACAAAAAGGGGAAGTGGGCAGCCGAGCTACCCGATGTCCTCTGGTCATACCGAACGACCACGAGGAACTCAACGGGCGAAACACCTTTCGCTCTAGCTTTTGGGACCGAGGTCGTCATTCCTTCAGAGGTCTCCCTACCAAGCCACCGGACAGCCCAGGCGATCACCGAAGACAATGACACTGCCCGGATGATCGACTTGGACATGTTGGAGGAGAGAAGACTCAATTCCGATCTCCGAAATGCGGCCTACAAGAAGAAATCCGAAAAAATTTTCAACTCCAAAGTGAAGGCCAGACAATTCCAGGTCGGGGACCTCGTCCTCAAGAAGGTTCAAGTACCAAAAGGGGTATTCGGCCCGAACTGGGAGGGTCCGTTCAGGATATCCAAATGGCTCTCCAAGGGAGCTTACGAGCTGGAACTCATGGATGGAACTCCGGACCAATACCCCTGGAATGCAATTCACTTGAAGAAATAATACCAATAATTTTGTACTATGCTTATCAATCAATACAAAAGCTCTTCGCACAGCTGTATCTCATTTCAAACACCGGGCACAGTTCAAAAGCGTATGCCGACCGTATCGAGGACGGCATATCACACTTAAAGCCCGGAAAAGCCACTTAAGGCCATCCAAAAACCGAGCCCAGTTCAAAAGCATACGCCGACCGTATCAAGGTCGCGTATCACACTTGAGCTCGGAAAGGCCACCCTAGCCACTTTAAAAGCCGAGCCCGGTTCAAAAGCATATGCCGACCGTATCGAGGTTGGCATATCACACCTGAGCTCGGCAAGGCAACTAAGGCAATCCTAGAAACCGGGCTCAGTTCAAAACATATGCCGACCGTATCGAGGTCGGCATATCACACTCGAGCCCGGGTCAAAATCTCATTCATACTTATGAAAATTTACTTCGATAGGTATAAGAAAGCGAGAGAGCAATAATAGAACAGTAAAGTTCAAGGAAAATCTGAATTATATTAAGTCAAAACCGGTCTGAAAGTCGGGAAGTACAACGTTTTAAAACAAGATAAATCCGGTCGGAAGCCGGTTACATTCAGGAAAGCAGTATAATAAATCTAAGGCAATTCGAGTTCAAGAGCCGCCTTCCCCAGCCGCCGGGCTTGCCTGAACTCCGGTCCCGGCCACATAGTCGGCCACTTCATCGACCAAGGCCTCCACCACAGCCCCATCTCCGCCCGGTGCCTGGGGCCCCTCCGCAGGGACTTCCTCTTCCTCGTCTCCTTCTTCCTCATCACCGGCCGGCGGGTTCTCGCCATGCTTGAACAATCTGTGCCGATGGGGGAACCAAGAGAGGTCCACCCCATAGTCGGTCTCGAGGTCGAGGAAGGGGAACCAGAAACCATCGCTGACCGGGTTCTGGGCAGCGTACTCCCGGAAGTAGTCTTCCTGGGGTTTGGTGTCGAGGCTAGCCTGGCGCCCAGCCCGAATCACACTGGCGGCGGCCACATAGAAGCAAAACTCAGAAAAGAGCGCCGGGTTCTGGGTCGGATCCGCAGGGTCGTAAGCCGGCCGGCTCAGTGCAGCGGCCAGTTCATCATTTTTCCTCTGGAGTTCCTTCTCCGCCTCGACCTGCCGGGCAGCAGCCTGGTCTGCATCCCGCCGGGCACGGTGCGCCTCCAACCGCAGATCGGCGAGGGAGTCTTCCATCTCAGACACGCGGTGCCGAGCATCCTCCAGGGCTTTATAGGCCATCTCCGCCCGTCCCAGTGCGTCATCCTTCTCCTTCAAGACGGCCTCCATCTGCCCGACCGCACCATCTCTCTCTTTCTTGAGCTTGGCAACTTCACTCTCGAGCCCGGATTTCTCTTCCCGGGCACGGGTCAGGGCAGTCTCGGTCCTCCGAAGCGACCGAGAAATCTCAGAGAGCTCGTTCTCCATTGTGTTAACCACGATGGCCACCTGGCTGATCAGTGCGACTCCGGTTCGGCCCACGTGCCGGGGTCGGTGCTCGACAATGTCGGCCAGATCCCGCGTCTAGGCTTGGGGAAGAGAATTCGCAGCCCGGCGCATATAGTCCGGCATCTCAACAGTTGAACCCGGGACACGGGAGGAGAGGAAGTCAAGCACCATCGGAGGGAGATCAGAGTCATTTCGCGTCAGCCTAGACAAAAGAAAAACCAAGTCAAATACAAACGAAACGGTCTAAGAAGAACAAGAACTTGTGGCAAAAGGCTTACGCTTGGAAGCGGACCGGGTCACGACCAAAATAAGTCCGGTCATCCTCTGGGCCAAGAACGGGCTCCACACGAGCCACAGCTTCTGTTCCGACCGGCCCGGCCCCAGGCGGGGTATCGTCGGAAATATCTATCGGGGCCGGGCTTGACCCATGCAGGCCGGCCTCTTCACTCTCGTTCTCCTCCCTTGGCCTTTTCCGACCGGTGAGTTGGGGGGAGGTAGTCACGGCGGTCCCTACGGCCGAAACGGACTGGAGGGGGACAGGCTCTTCGATGATGATCCCGGTCCGGGCGCCGGCTCCCTTTTTCTTCTTCGACCCCTTGGCCGCTTTCTTTGCCGCGCAGGAGCCCATTAAGGCAAACATTTCCGGGCAGCGGTCGAGGAGCTCAGGGGGGCACTGCCTAACGATCGGAAAGTCCGGCACTGCAAGTTCGAGCCCGAGGTTAAAAAAAAAACATATAACTTATAGATCGGAGCCCGGTCACACAATTTTAACTTACCGGCCAACTTTATATGACGAGGATACTGGAAGAACCGTCCGGAGAGCCTGCTTTCTTGTGTCCGAAGAACGGCTTGATTTCTTTCTGAGCCCGGCAATGACAAGATCCGCTCTCTCACGACCGCGAAGTCAAAGCTCAACTCCCGATCGGTGGGGCAAGGATAACCTGCGAAAGAAAGTAAAGATTAGATCAGTACTTTTAATTCAAGTTTAAACTAAAGATTCCTTACTAGGGCTTTTAGAACGAATGTTGGTCGGAACGTCGATCTCCGCTCCATCGGGATACCCGGTCCTCCAAGCCCCGCCAACAAAAAACCATTTTCTCCGGTCGTTCCGGCCTTTACTGGGCAGACCGGTTACCAGCTTCGGCCCTTTCGTCTAAATGTAGACTTCACCGGTCCCACTCCTTTCACTTTGAATTCGATAGAGATAAGTCATCTCTCCGGGGGTGGGCATCCGGTAAAGTCGGTTCTTGCCGAACAAAGCCATAACGCTCACTATTATCATCCACGCGTTCGGAAGAAGCTGGATGGGCGCCTGGTTCCAGAAATTCAACAGGTAAGAAACGGCCGGATGAAGGGGGAAGCGGAGTCCGACCTCCATCATATCCTGGGTCACGGCCACCATCCCGCGCGGAGGTTGGTCCGCCCGTTCGTTCGGCTCGGGTGCATAGAGTTGAACGTCAGCAGGTACCTCCCATCCGAACCGGGCATCGTCGAGAAAACGCTGGGTCACCTTGCTCTGAACCTGCCCGATTGTCCACCAATTGGACTCCTCCAGGTCGGCTATCCGAATGGTGGCCGGATCGCGGACGGTCGGCCCACTTGGATAATGCTCCAAGTACTTTTCGTAGTCAAACTCGAGACCTCCGATCGGATCTTTCTCCTCCACGTACTCCGACCACAGACGAAAAGCTCGTCTGACCTGGCTCTGCCGATCTTGGCTCACGCTCCGACCAACGGCGGCCGGCCTCTCGACCTCCTCAGTTTCGGACCCCGAGGCCTCACCCGCCATTCCGAGCCTCTCTTTAATCTGCTAGGCTGCGAGGTTTTTTAACAGCAAGTTGTTGGCCAGATCATCACCGTCCCCACGGCCGCGTTCCTCCTCACCTTCCTCCATAAGATCATCAATGGGCTCTCTGCCCTCCATAGGTCGGGCTGCTCCTCCCATTCCACATCCCTCGGTCGCCGCGGGAATCCCCTCCCGGGCGCCCTCGCCCAGCAATGACCGTCCCGGGCTCGGGAACAGAGCGTCTAGACCATCATCGTCGTGTGCCCAGATCGAACCCGCCAAACGCGAAGGGAAAGCACCACTCACGCCGCGTGAGCTTCCTCCTTCGTCGAATAAGCGCCGATGGGCCCCGCCACCTCCTCCGCCGCTAGAGGAGGCACCACCCCCTTGACCAGGCGGAGGACCCGCCCACCGTCTCACCATAATGAAATGAAGTGTGGGTTACGAAAATTCGAAATTTACCTTTTCAGAGCCACCAGTCGCCGCCGCTCAAAACTCGTCGCCGCCGCAAGGTGCTCGCCGGAAATCGCCTAAGAAAACGCTGCAATTGGAGTGAAGAAGCAAAAGTCCAAAATAGGAGAAGAACCCCCCTATTTATAAGAAAGGGGCAGGGACCTACGAAGAAATAAGCTTCTAGGCATAGGGGCCTAGAAGCAAGAATTTGAAACGACGGTTTCAGCGCCAGACGCCTCGTACTAGGCGCGCATTTAATGAACGGGATTCGAGGAGTCGCATCACGTCACGTCAGGCTAATTCACGAAACCCGAAGCGTCGCCTGACAATATACGTCACTTCAACCATCTCCTAACCGTTGGCCGATCTCCGATCACCCCAGGCGGATCCAGGCCGGCACCAACAAGAAACGATAAACGACCACCTCGCTCCTCATACTGAGAAACGAGCTGGGGGGCAATTGTTGTGACCGTTTCAGATCACAGATCGGCGCCGGCCGGAATAAGCCGCGAAAGGCAATAATACGCCCAATGGGCCGGCGCCGTCCAGGCCGACCAGAATCCGACCTCGGCGGGTTCCGACCCCCTTTTTCCGACCTCGAAGGTGAGGCCGGAAGTCAGCTTAAAACACGCGCCGATGTTGTCCCAAGCACAAGGTGACCGGTCCGGTCTCGGACCGGACCGACCGCGACCGAAAGAGTCCCACGAAGGACGCCCGACCGCGACCTACAGGCAGTGAAAGGCTCCGACCTCGTGACTCATCAAGAGACCGGCCTCCGACCTCATTGCATCTCCGGCCGGCGTAGAAGGTTTGGAACACGTGACGGAATCAGATGAGATCTTCCCCCAAAGGGAAAAAAGGCCGCCTCCGTACCCAGCAACAGAGAATATTCCATCCAAATGAGGAAATTCGCCAGAGAATCGTCCTTTTTGGACACGCGTCAACTCCCTAGTGGCCGGCCACCTGCAAGCCCTGACATATCAGAGCCCGCGCGTCCTCAGAGGCAGGAGACATTTAATGCACCTGTCCCCTGAGAGGTCGGAAATGACCAACATACCCCTGTAGTGAGAAAACTATAAATACCCCAACACTTGTAATGTAAAAGAGGTTCAATCTCTCTCAGTATAATCAATACACATACTCATTTCAAGTCCAGGGACTCACAACCCCTGACAATTCTTGGTGTTCTTAGTGTTCTTATGCATTTACTGCTGTTCTTCATTCAAACATTCATTCTAGCATTTAAGAACCCAATCATTTGATGTTTTTACCAAAGCTTTTATAAATAGCCATTCAATCCCAGCATTAATAATTTTGGTAAACAACAATCTAAAAGTCCAAATTTGTAAAAGAGTGTGAAACTAATTCATTTAATTATATCCATTGCAGTCTTCCAAATTTTAAAGCAATCTGTTAGTTGATTAAACCTGATTACCGAGTGCAACAAAGAATTTAATGAAAAAGACACTTTGAATTTTGGTCAACAAAAACCTATTATTGATTAAAGCACTGAAATTACATTCGCGTTTGATCAACAAACCCAAAATAGTAAGCAAGTACATTAGTGCCACACATTTATTCATAATCATTCACATATATGCTTCTTTTTAATAATTTTAAACATGTCCACCGCCATATCCTCCACCGTATCCGCCGCCATGTCCTCCGCCGTATGCGCCACCATGTCCTCCGCCGTATCCTCCACCGTATCCGCCATTGTGGCCGCCATAGTATCCACTACCGTGGCCGCCATAGTATCCGCCATCAAGTCTAGCACCGTATCCGCCTCCATATCCGCCACCATGGCCACCATCGTGCCCGCCACCGTATCCCCCCCCATGGCTGCCATGTCCCCAATCGTGTCCACCACCGTAGCCGCCATGTCCACCACCGTATCCACCTCCGTGGCCTCCATATCCGCCACCATGGCCATCGAGAACCTGCTCAGCTGGATTAGGAAGCAATCACGGATTATTTGTACCATGCAAACACATTGAAATCACTTATTCTCTAATACTAATTTTTAAATATATATTTCATAATGAATTTTTTTTTCATAAAACAAACATTAATTAACAAAATTATAACTTAGAGGTAATTTATATTTAAAATGTAATGATGATGGCTAAAAGTAATTACTTGAGGCGTCGACGGTGTTGGAAGTCTCAGCTAGATCCCTAGCTGATACTTGTGTGGAGATGAGAACCACCATTGCTAACAAAAGGCCAAGCACAACTATTACTTTTGAACCCATTTTTTTAATGTGTTATTTTTCTAATGAGGGGCTTGTTGGATTTGCTTCTTATTTATAGATTAATTATTTTGAAGCACAAGGTGTGGATATCATGTTGATTAGTAGGTGATGTGTCAATATACTAATATTTATATAAAGACAAGCACATATTCGTATTTCATAAATACACTTATCCTAATTTTTAAAGTAGACAATACGTAAGTCGTTGGTTTAGCCCTTAACACACGGATTTAGAGGTGGAAATAGGCCGAGCCGAGCTAGGCTTTTCGTTGGATGGTCTGGGCCTGCTATTTAATCTTTGGGCCTAAGCCTAGCCTGTTAACTGTCATAGGCTTTCACTACAAAAAAACACTGTTTTGGGACGGAATTTGCGACGGAAAACCCGTTGCAAACAGTGTTTTGCGACGGATTCTGCGACGGACACGTATCCGTCCATAAAACAGACGTAGCTAATTTTTGCGACGAATTTTGCCCTCCGTTGCAAATTAACGACGGACAAATCCGTCGCAAATTTGGCGGGTCAGACACGGCCGGGTCGCACAGAATTTGCGACGGACAGTAGTCCGTCGCAAATCTTTCGGGTTAGACCCGTTCAGGTCAACAACATTTGCGACGGCCAAATTCCGTCGCAAATGTTTATATATATATTTTTTATTTTTTTCTGTTATAATTTGCGACGGGCTGTTTTCCGTTGCAAAATTCAACATTTGCGACGGAATTTGGCCGTCGCAAATTACCGAGCCTATACAAAAAAAAGTGGCTCGCGTGGTTCGAGCCAGGGCACCTAAGGCGGGCGCGGACCACTGGGCCACCCGGCACATTCCTTGTTATATGCGGCCCACCTTCTATATTAGTCTTATTAGGCCTTGAACAATTAATCCATTTTTTGCGTCCAAGGGGAATCGAACACGGGACCTCTTGTGCAAGAGGAGGGGGCGCACGCCACTAGGGCACAAGCTACTTTCGTTCATTTTTATGTAATTAATTGTATATGTATTCAAAATAAGTCTTTTTTTTTTTATAATTCACCAAATTAATTTCTTTTCGTATCTAAGTTGTTTATTAAAATATTTTGCCCAACTATTTTTTTTATTTTGTAAAATTATTTATTTCGACAATGCATAATTTTATAATTCGTTCATTTGTACGCAATTAATTGTATATGTATCCAAATTGACTCTTTTTTTTTCTATAATTCACCAAATTAATTCATTTTTGTTTCTCACTTGTTTTTTTATAAATGTTGTGGCCATTTAATTTTTATTAGTTTGGTAAAATTATTTTTCCGACTCCCGCTTAAAATTATAATTCGCTCATTTGTACGCAATTAATTGTATATGTATCCAAATTGACTCATTTTTTTTCTATAATTCACCAAATTAATTCATTTTTGTTTCTCACTTGTTTTTATAAATGTTATGGCCATTTAATTTTTATTAGTTTGGTAAAATTATTTATTTCGACTCCCGCTTAAAATTATAATTCATTCATTTGTATGCAATTAATTGTATATGTATCTAATTGACTCGTTTTTTTTTCATAATTCACCAAATTAATTCATTTTCGTTTCTAACTTGTTTTTATAAATGTTGGGGCCATTTAATGTTTATTATTTCTGTAAAATTATTTTTTTCGACTCCCGCTTAAAATTATAATTCGTTCATTTGTATGCAATTAATTGTATATGTATCCAAATTGACTCGTTTTTTTTTTCCATAATTCACCAAATTAATTCGTTTTCGTCTCACTTGTTTTTTATAAATGTTGTGTCCATTAAATAAAAGTAAATTCAAACTAAAATAAATTCACAAAATTATAAATTAAAGTAACAATTCAAAAATTAAATTAAAGTAACAATTCAAACTAAAAAAAAAAATTGTACTTCATAGTAATTAAAAATTAAATTTTTTTAACCATCGGAATTAAATCCGTCTTCCTCTTCCTCCTCATCCTCGCCCAGGTTAACAATCGGCGGCATCGATGGCTGGGTCGGCGGGATCGGCGGCGCAGGCATTTGTGCTCGTGGCATTGAATCAGAGGCGAATATTTGTCACACGCCTGCATGGCGGCTGTATACACCTGCACCTCGACCCAATACCGCTCCATCTCAGCTGTATACCGGTCGTGCGCCTCTCGCTGCTGTCTCTCGTACTCTTCCTTCTCTCGCTGCTGCCTCTGCATGTTCTTCATCTGCTCCACCACTGTGGCAAGCTGCCTCTCGACCTCACTGGGATGAGAGTCGATGGAAGACTGAGAGGAGGATGAGCCTGAGCCACGAGGTCGGAAAAAGTTCTTTCCGAAGCTGCCCAATCCAGCGAACCGCCCCTTTTTAGCCTTGACGTTCTTGAAGTACAATTCATTTTGAACGTCAATAGAAGACTGTGTGGGGGGCATAGACCCCGACCCCTCTGCCGTTTCCTCAGGCTGAGGCTGAGTGGCAAAGTCCTCGAGCATCTTTCTCTGCAAATTAATTATACAAAAAATTAAATAAATTGAACACAAAATATAAAAAATACTTTTAATATTAAAAATTTAAATAATACTATTAATATTGAAATAATACTTACGTGGATCTTGGTGGTACGACCGTAGGTAGACTTCTCAGTCTCCTCGACGAATGGGTGGGCGAGCTGCAATCTCTCAAAATGAGAGGGCTCGCGTCCTTGCTCCGCCGCCTAATTAGAAAAAAAATAGTAAAAATTAATAACACTCATAAAAATTAGAAAAAAAATAATATAAATTCAAAAACTACAAAATTGAAGACGAAACTTACAAATCTCAACCCGTGCTCATAAATGGACTGAGAACCGGCCCGATGTCTTGCCATCCCTTCTCCATCAGGGTCACTACGCCGATTCGCCTTGTTTTTTGCCAACTTCTCTTGAAATTAAGGGGAATTCCAGTAGCGGAGGAATTGGTCCCAAATCGACTATTTTTCACTGTCAAGCCCCAAGTCGGCGGCCTCTCCCTTCTTGTACCACTTGTCCCTCATTCTAAAAAGCAGGTCCCTGTATCTTTCTGTCGCATATTTTTCAAAATTCCTCAACATTTGGTCATCGTGCTCCGGTGCCCAGACACATTCCTTCTGCATTTAAAATTTAAATGTAAATATTTGTTTATATATTTGATATTAATAAACGGTGAATTAATAAATTAAATTAATACCTTAAACTCCTCGAAGTATGTCTTTTTTCTTGCATCGGACACTAACCACCAACTGTAAGCGGTGGGCTCGAATCCACTGCGAAAGATGGACTTGGAAACCTGATTAGCAGCCTCATGACCCGGAATCCAACTGTAAAATTAAAACTTCAAAGTTAGTAAAATAATTAGGTTTTAATTAATAAAAAAATTGAGTATAAAATATTAAAACTTACGTATGACCACATGGCTGAACAAGCATCCGTGCTTGAACAGCCGGATGCTGGCGGGAGGAGGATGAGCCCTCAGCAGTCTGCTGTGAGAAGGAGGAGCCCGCACCAGGTTGTGAAAAGGTTACTGATAGAGACCTCGGCCTGAAAATAAGTGGAACTACGGGTCTTAGTGAGGCCCGTCGTCTCCTCCCTCCTCGTCCTCCTCGACTCGCCTCCTCATCCCTCGGAGGCTGCTGACTGTCGTTGCCACTGCCTTGTCCGCTCATCTATAACAAATTTCACGAATTATTCAATCAACTAAACTAAAATCAAACAACTTATAATATTATTATGTAAAATTATTAAACTTAAATCAAACAACTAATATTATTTCAAAATCAAACAATTAATATTATTTAAAATCATTAAACTACCTACTCAACTAAATTCAATCAACTAATATTATTCAAACTACCTACTCAACTAAATTCATTCAACTAAATTAAAATCAATCAACTAATAATATTATTTTGTAAAATTATTAAACTTAAATCAAGCGACTAATATTATTCAAACTACCTACTCAACTAAATTCATTCAACTAAATTAAAATCAATCAACTAATAATATTATTTTGTAAAATTATTAAACTTAAATCAAGCAACTAATATTATTTAAAATCATTAAACTAAAATCAAATAACTAATATAATTCAAACTAATTCAACTAAAATCAATTCTAAACTTAACAAATTCAACTATTTCTAAACATGCTTTAAAATTAAATTAAAATTCAAACAATTCAACTAAAATCAATTCTAAACTTAACAAATTCAACTATTTCTAAACATGCTTTAAAATTAAAGTAAATTTCGATCAACTAATCTAATTCAACTAAAATCAATTCTAAACTTAACAAATTCTAAACATGAATTTTAATACAATTCAACTAAAATCAATTCTAAACTTAACAAATTCAACTATTTCTAAACATGTTTTAAAATTAAATTAAAATTCGATCAACTACTCTAATTCAACTAAAATTAATTCTAAACTTAACAAATTCTAAACATGCTTTAAAATTTAATTATAAATCAAACAATTCAACTAAAATCAATTTTAAACTTAACAAATTCAACTATTTCTAAATATGCTTTAAATTTAAATTAAAATTCGATCAACTAAGCTAATTCAACTAAAATCAATTCATTTATAATATAATTCAAACAATTCAACTAATTCAATTATAAGCTTAAGAAATTCTAAACATGCTTTGAAATTAAATTAAAATTCGATCAACTAATTAAATTATAATTCAACTAAAATCAATTCATTTCTAATATAATTCAAACAATTCAACTAATTCAATT
Organism: Ballota nigra; assembly: GCA_947034835.1. Classification (NCBI taxonomy): domain Eukaryota; kingdom Viridiplantae; phylum Streptophyta; class Magnoliopsida; order Lamiales; family Lamiaceae; genus Ballota; species Ballota nigra. The sequence continues at coordinate 98,759,208 of OX344721.1, forward strand.
CTAAACTTAACAAAAATTAAACATGCTTTAAATTAAAATTCGATAAACTAATTCAACTATTTCTAAACATGCTTTAAAATTAAATTAAAATTAGATCAACTAAGCTAATTCAAATAAAATCAATTCATTTCTAATATAATTCAAAAAATTCAACTAATTCAATTATAAGCTTAAGAAATTCTAAACATGCTTTAAAATTAAATTAAAATTCGATCAACTAATTAAATTATAATTCAACTAAAAGCAATTCATTTCTAATATAATTCAAACAATTCAACTAATTCAATTCTAAACTTAACAAAAATTAAACATGCTTTAAATTAAAATTCGATCAACTAAATCAACTAAAATCAATTCATTACTAATATAATTCAAATAATTCAACTAAAATCAATTCTCTAAACATGCTTTAAAATTAAATTTTAAACGGTAAAAATGAAGAAAACTTACGGTTTATTTGTAGAAAATGTCTAAACGAGAACTCGGTGGGGACGGACGGCTCTACAATCAACTAAACCCGACTTCTCCTTTCTTTTCCTTTCGTTTTCCTCCTCTTCTTCTTTTTTCTCGCACTCTCCATCTGTTTCGCGAGGAGAGCTTTATAATTGTAAAAAAAATTGCGACGGACGCCTATCCGTCGCAAATTTTGCCTGTCAAAGCCAAAACGACGTCGTTTTAACTGATTTGCGATGGTTTTTCCGTCGCAAATCAGTCAACGCACTGTTTCCCGAGAAGACGCGTAAAACGGTTCGAATTTACGACGGACATTCCGTCGCAAATCAGCCAATGGACCGTTTCCCGAAAGGTCGCAAATATAAATGTAAGATTTGCGACGGCTTTGGTCCGTCGCAAATGCAAAGTTTAAAATTGCGACGACCTGTTCCATCGCAAATCAGTCAAACGGGTCGCTTCCCGAACGGTCACATTTAAACGGGTATATTTTGCGACGGAAGTGACCGTCGCAAAATCAAAGTTGAAATTTGCGACGACCTCTCCGTCGCAAATGTAGCCGGTTTAAGACGAAGGCGGTGGGCCCTAGTTTTTGCGACGGCTTTTCCGTCGCAAATTACTAACCTTTGCGACGGACTTCCTAAGTCGTCGCAAAGTGTCATCTTTTTCGACGGCTTACCAAAATTCGTCGCAAATTCACAAAATTTGTGACGGATATTGTGTCGTCGCAAAAGATCCGTCGCTAATCTCCGTCTTTTTTGTAGTGTTTTTACAGAACCTTGGTCAGACCTTTTTAATAAATAGGTCTGGCATGAAAGCCTTTTAGGGGCCTTTTTAACCATGTTTACAAAATTATATTCAATAATTATATTATTATTAAACCATAACAATTAACTCTTTAAATCTTAAAATGAAGAATAAAAGCAATTTACAAACGAATTATCAAATAATAGCATAATAACTAATTCAAATAATAAATTAATTTATATTTAGCAATATTCTTACATATATATATATATTAAATATTTATTATATTATATTATGTATGCATTGTATTATATATATATATATATATATATATATATATATATATATAGTTAAACAGGCCTGCCTGTTGGGCTTAAAAGGCTTACAAAAAAGTTTAAGTCGGACCTATTTAATTAAATATGCTTTTAAAAAAGTCTGGGTCTGACTCGTTTACTAAACGAGTCGAGCCGAGCTGGGCTTTAGGTAGGTCGAGCTGTAGGCCCCTGTCGGGTAGTCTGGCCTATTCCCACCCCTAGGTGCGGGTTGGTCGCCCTTGGGATTAAAATTTTAATTGCTCCCTCCATTAGGATTTAAATTATACCTACCGAACAATGCAGGTTTTAGTGAGAAAGTTTCATTAATGTTAAAAGGTGTATAGTTAAGGATTTATTAGTCTTTTTTTTTTTATTGAAGTGCGTTTAGTTCATTGCCGAAAGATATAATTAAAAAATATAGTGCAATAAAATATAAATAATTGATGTTTGCAAGTAGTTAGTTTTAGAGAGTAAAATATTTTGTTGTTTGAGATAATTTAAATTGTAAATTTATTTTGTTTTTTTATGCATGGAATTCATAATTTTTTTTTATTTTGCTTCCTTTAATTCCAAAATTTTACCCTTTCATTAATGCGAACCAAGCATTAGAACCCCACGTCACGTGTAAGTGATATTTATAGATAAACAAACTAAAATAAAGAAATAAATGCAATTATACCATCTGTATTTATAGCATACAATTTATCTTTTTGTGAAAAAACAGTGTGCGCAGAAGATATGAAGAAATAAATGAACAGGTCAAAAATAAGAAAAGAAGTGGAACGGGCGTGAAGTGAAACACACGAGTTATGCGGATTTAAAATTCGTACACTAATTGCACTAAAAAAAAAAAATCTTGTATAGAGTAAAAATGGTTCATGAACCATTTGCATAGCATTAGTTTTTTCACTAAGGTTGTATTTGGATAGAGTCATGTGAAGTCATATGTGAAGTAGGAAATCAGTTGAGTTTGAGCTTCAATCGTCAGTGGAGTTGGAATTAGCCAGATTCAGTATACTTAGATGAAGTCAGTTGAAGTTCAGTTAGCTCAGTGGAACTGAAGTCTCCTGACCAGTTGAGATGAAGTTCACTGACATTTGTTATTAGTCTGATTTCGTATCTAAGTTGCGGGAAAGACGGTTTCATCCAAAGGCGGTTTTATTGAGGCGGTTACTTGCTGGGTCACTACTATATATATGATTACTTGTTCGAGAATCCACAAAAGATTAATCTTTGCTTAGAAAAAGCTAGGGTTTTGTAATCGATATCTTTGTAACCGCAGTAGGGTTTTCTTCAAGAAATTCCTTGAGCGTTTGTGAGATTGAGTGATTGTACCATTCCCTTGAGTTCTTAGAGTGAAAGATCGAATCTCTTCTATCTCGTGGACGTAGGAGTTATCTCCGAACCATGTAAAATTCTGGTGTTCTTTAGTTTCGTTGATTTTCGATACTCGTACTTATTGTTTTCATATTCGAATACTTGATTACAACTTTTCTTGTGAATCATAAATCCTAATTAACAAGTGGCGCCGTCTGTGGGAAATAAAATCATGTCAACAACCATGTTCTATATTAAGAAGTTCACGGGGAAGAACGATTTAAGTTTATGGAAGATCAAGATGAAGGCTCTCCTGGTACACAATAGTTTATACGATGCCTTGCTGCTGCCTGATCAGGTGGCTTCTAGAACTAATCCGGTGATGGTGGAGGAGAACAAGAGGAAGACGCACAGTGCGATCATCTTGTGCCTCGGGGATAAACTGTTGAGGGAAGTATTGAAGGAGAAAACCGCTCTTGAAGTCTGGAATAAACTGGAGCAGTTATACCAGAGCAAGTCTGTTACGAACAAGTTATACATGAAACAGAAGTTTCAAGTTTTCAAGATGAATGAAGACAAGAATCTTGGTGATCCGTTGGACGAGTTCAACAGATTGGTGGATGATCTGGAGAATTTTGATGTTACTATTAATGATGAGGATAAATTATTGATGTTGTTGAATTCCCTAGCTAAGTCTCTGGAGAATTTCAAGGATGTCTTATTATTTGGGAGGCAAGATCAGGTTAAGTTTGATGATGTGCAAGCACCCCTTAAAACTAAGTTTCTACATATTCAAACTGAAGGCAAGAAACCTGTTGAAGGCTTGACTGTTCAATCCAAGAAAAAAAAGGGTTTCAAGCCAAGAAGAAGGAAGGTGGAAATGGGAAGAAAGGTGATCAACAACCTGGTTTTGTTGAACGAAGTAAGTGTTTCACTTGTCACAAGGAAGGTCATCTGAGAAAGAACTGCCCTGAGAGAAGGAAGAAAGACAATCAACATGATCAGGATGGAGATGCAGCTGTGGTGGAGTTTGAAGGATATATAGTGTTGAAGTCTTGATGGTTAGTCATGAGAAACTAAGTCAAGAATGAGTCTTAGACTCTAGGTGTACTTTTCATATGTGTCCACATGAAGGCTGGTTCCTAGATCTTGAGAAGTTTGATGGAAGTCTTGTCCTTTTGGGTAATGATGAGAGTTGTAGGGTGAGGGGATCTAGTTCTAACAAAATCAAGATATTTGATGGAGTTGATAGATGTTGGGGAAATTCGGGTGCCCGGATCTATTCAGGATGAAAATTAAATACGAATTTAAATTTAATTATCACTAGCATGAATTAATCCTAAATTAATTTAAATAATAATTACACCAACAACAATTAATCATGCATATTAATTTATCTCACGTAAGATTCTATGGCGGAAAAACTAAGAATTTACGTTATTACGTACCTCTTGAAGCGACGTCCAATTGAGATCTACGGAACAAGCGTGACGATACTATCTGTTAGTCCCGAAACGAGTAAACAGGTGTATGGGGGGGGGGGGGAATACACCTGTGATTACAAATTAAAACTTCTTCTAAAACTTATCAGGTTACTTAAGACAGTAGCTCGTCAGTGGACTTGAAGTCTGCTGAGAGTTACTTGAGAAAGCTTACTGAGATAATACCTCCACTGAAAGCTCAAGACTTTCAGTTGAACTACTATCTAATTAGCTTTCAGATGCGGATTAGTGAGCCCTTAGAAAAACTCGTTTTACTTTGATAAACTTTGAGATTAACACACACTTAGGAAAGCAGATAATAAGAACACAAGGTATAAAGTGGTTCAGAGAAGAATCTCCTACGTCCACTGTCCTGATCAAACAGGAGAATTCCTTTCACTCGGAATTCCTTGTGTTATAGTGCCAAGGTGCACTGATCAACTAATCCTCTCTTAGGATGATTGATCACTATGAAATTCCAGGTCCTAGTTCCCAAAACAAACCAGCTTTCAGACTGATACAACAATCAGCTTACTAACACCACTTAACACTAGCTCTCAACCTAAACACTGAGTAGGGTTTTGAGTAGGGTTTTGGTTCCAACTAATTTGAGATAATCCTTACAAGTTTAGCTCAAGGCTTAGGATTAGATTATCTCTTTCTAAGATTTGGATATAACTTTTAAGCTTGGTTACAGAAGGTTTGTTAGGCTCTCTACAGATGTGAAACACTTGGGAAACAAAGGTAATTTCGAGTGCTTCTTAGTTGTTATGAATGTAGAGATAACTTTGATCTTGTGAGTTTCCCGTGCTTGGAAATGTGCACGTCCTTCTGTATTTATAGGCTTCCTGGAAAATCTTCCCGTTGGATTTGAATCTTCTCAAGTAAGTCTTCTTGTATCTGATTGGCTCAAACGGCTCTATTTGAAGCTTTAAGTCTTGTCAAGAAACGGCTGAAAGACCATGCCTGTTCACCAACTTTCTGTAGATTGCTAGAGAAAGACTTTTGGTACTTGTCAGGCTGGGGCAGGTCGGCTGTCAGTAAAGTACACTGACGTGTCATCTTCTCATTGGACCTTAAGTCTGCATGCCCAGATTCTTGTCTTGCTTTAGGTGGAACTCCTCTGAGAGAACCTTCTTATTCCTTCATTAATTGTAAGCTTCACTGAAATTCGTTTTGCCTTGTTCCAACCAGATTAACTAACAGCTTTTAATATTTTTAGCATTGAATGTGCATTGTTAGTTCTCATCAGTGGACATTGGTCCTCTCCTGATAGTTTTAGTCTTAGTGAGAATGTACTTAGAAAACATTCAAGACTTAGACTTAATCTCAGATCACTTGTCTTCAGCGGACTTCACTTCAGTGGACTTCATCTTCAGCAGACTTCATTCTTAAATACACTCTTACAATTACTAACTGTACTCCAGTTCTTAACACTTTGAACTGTTTGACTAAGTACTAACTCTACTGAATAATTTACTTACAAAACAACTTAGGAGGAACATTTTGGCATCTAATCAAAACATAAGTCTTATACATTTTCCCAACAATTTCCCCCTTTTTTGATTATGCCGGAACCTATCTTATTACATATCTTCTTTCAGATGAGGTTCTTCATATGACATTCAAAGTTCACATATTTGGTAAGTAAAACATTCAAGTACGTAAGCCTAAATGATAATGAGATATTATCTTGGGCAAAGCATCAGTAGAGTTCAATTCATTGATAAAATGATGAAGTACATATTACATGAAGTCAACTCTCAAAAGTTTCAAACTTAAACACACCTGGGACTTATAAACAAATGCCCAGCAAAAGATACAACCTTCTCAGATGGACTCGAAAATGGGTTCAAGTCCATATTGCTTGAAAACTCTAATCTTCAGCTCGTTCTTCCTCTCCATTATCTCCTTCGAATGTCCTCTGAGTCCAAGATGCTCACACAAGGATGTCCACTCTTCAGTGATCCTTTCTCTATCAACAGCACCTGTTGCATCTTGAGGAGGCCAGTAGGTGATTGGCTCAGGGGCCTTCAGAGCTTGATCAGGGAAGACATCATTCCAAGCATCACTGATCTCGGGATAGAGTTTGGGATAGGCATCAAACAACCATGAGTTGAAGACTTCTTGAGCATTGTCCCTTCCTAACTCTCCACTGACATAAAAGGAATACACAAATTCCCTTTTAGTAGTCTCCCAAGCATCATTGAGCTTTTTAGGAACCCAGGCATCATGATGAGGAAATCTGTTCAGAGATGGTGTGATCTTGTCTTTCTTCAGCTTAGCAGCCCACTTTAGATAACCACTCCTGAATTTCTTAGAAGTAGTTTTGTCAAAAGTGGCTAGCCTCGCCTTTCTTTTTCTCTTAGCTAACTCAGCAATTGTTTCCATCTTTCCAACCACCTTATCTCTCCTCTCCTGCTGCTGTGCTGTTAACTTCCTTGCTCTTTCATTCATTCCTCCAGCCTCTTTGATTAGCTCAGCGAGCTCTGTGACTTTTGTGGGTGCAGACTTGGGAGGTTTAGAAGATAAAGGTTCAGGATTGAGAATAGGAAGTACCTGAACTTCATCAGTAGAGGTTGTGGACTTAGCTGCCAACCTCCCTGAGGTTCCTGTCTTTTTGGCAACCTCTGCTGAGAGGGCATCAGATGCCTTTCTCTTTGTGGTTTTCCCCTTCTTCGCAGCTCTCTCCTCCTTCTCCTTTAGATGCTCCTCTTTGAACTTTGAAAGGTCAGCTGAGGAGGTCTCCTTGCCTTTTTTGGATTCTGCTATCTTCTGAGCTTCAGCATCAACTTTCTTCAGGGTGCTCTTCACCTGTTGGCCTTTCTCGAAGTCAGGGGTTTCAAGGATAATATTCATCTTATTCTAAGGATCAAGCTTCATGTCCTTTGCACTTATCCTCTTTTCCCCCTTTCCGGCATTAATCATGCATTCAGCTACTGTGATGTTGAGCTTCAGTTGATCATGGGCCAATGCCTTCAGCTCAGTTGAGCAATGGTCTACCTCATCTTCAAGCCTTTCCAAAGTAGCTCCAGCTGTCTGCCCAAATTGAACAAACTGCGCTAGCTTTTCATTGATCAGCACATCAGTTTTCTCTTGTGTTGGGAAGTCTTCAGCTGCCTTCTTCAGTACCTCTCCTAGTTTGGCTCCTAGCTCAGCATGCTTGGCCTCAAATTCAGACATCTTAGAGTTTCATAATCCTTCAACCTTTCCAAGTAGGTCTTCTGAGAAGGCCTCCACTGATGACTTCAGGTTGATGGATACGTTCTCTACTGAGTCTTTGAGGAACTTGGTCCTGGCCTCTTCTTCAGACTTCTCCAGCTTCTTCAGGGCATCAATGACTAACACACTTTGTCCCTCAACTACATCAATCACCATTTGCTGAGAGTCTTCAACTTTAAGTGTGAGATTCTGAAGTGATGTAGTTGTGGACTCCATGAGTTCATCTATGTGGTCTGAGAGAATAACCATCTCATCTACCTCCTCTTGTACAATCTCCTGGACCTCCCTGAGCTGAGTTTGAAGAGATGGAAGGCTTTCTTCTCTGATTGAGTGAACAACATCACTCAGTGGAGTTAGGTTGACCACAGCTGGGGGAACTTCAATGGTTTGAGTACCTGCATTGCAAGAAGTGTTAGTTCTAACTCCCTCAACCTCACCACCTAGATCACCTGATGCCTCTATCTCCATGGGGACTCCCTCCTCCTCACTCTTCTTTCTCATCTCTTCCTCACTTTCCTTTTCAACTGCTATTTTTTCAGCCAATTCACCCTTTGCAGGGATGATTGCTCTTATCTCTCCACTCTTCACAGCAGTGATTTCCACCTCTTTTTCTTTTTCACTCCCTTTTTCAACTTCTCCAGTTCCAGACACCTCAGTTGACTCTAAAGCCACCGCTGAGGGCTGTTGTGGGAGAGCTTCAGTAGATACCTCTACTGAGCCCTCCTTTGGCAAGTTTTATGCCTCAGTATCCCTTACCATGGATACATCCTTGGCTGCTTCACCACCACCTTGCTTAGGTGAAGCACCTCCTTCATGTTCAGACTCAACTACCTTCTCCTCTGTACTCTTCTCCTTCTCCACCTCCTTCTCAGATAAGGATTCAGCTGGCTTTTCTACATCAGCAGCCTTTTCTACATCACCAGCATTCTCTACATCACCAGTCTTCTCTACCTCCTTCTTTGCCTCTGAAATCTTCTCCAAGACCAAACTTTCAAAGATCTTCTCATCACAGAGAAGTCTGGTCTTGTGCATCCCAGCAAATTGCAACACTTCAGCTTCTTCCTTCTTCCACTCCTCTGCATTGCTGCCTCTTACAGCTAGAAGGATTTCACCAAGTCTTCTATCCTTGAGCTGGACAATGAGTCTCAGTCTCAAGAACAAGGCTTTGAGTAAAGGGAATTGATCAAGTTCAGGGTATTTAGACTCTAAAGAGTAAGCTACCTCATCCTTGAGGGTATCTAGGAATGAGTACTCTTCTTCATCTTTTGAAGGAAGGGAAGGGGTAGGGGATCTGCTTTCAGTGGGCTCTTCTGGGATAGACTCCAGTTGAGTTGAGTGTGAATCAGAAATGTTTGGTTCAGTGGGGGTTTGGTTTTGAGTATCAGTGGAGGTAGAGTCTTGATCAGTGGGGGTTGGGGTTGGAGTAGGTTCAGAAGGGGTTGAGGGGATGTTTTCAGAGGGGGTTGGGATAGGGTCAGTGGGGGTTGTTTGGGATCCACTTTTTGGCTGTTGAGAGCCATCAGTGGGGGTTTTGGGTAATGTGGAGATGCGTTTGGTTTTGGCAGGAGTGCGAGGTTTAGTGGTTTTAGGCTTGATGGGGGTGGGTGCAGGAACATCTGAGTCAGACTCAGTTGAGATGATGTTAGGGGAAGAGTCTGGGTTACCTGATGAAGATTCATCAGTAGAGTTGGTGACTCTGACTTTCTTTGAGGCACTCTCCTTCTCTGCTTCAGAGGACCTCCTTCTCTCCTTTTTAGAAGCTTTCACTGCCTCAGCTTCTTTGTGCTGCGCCATCTTGTCACTTAGTTTAACCAGCCTCCTCTTTAGCTTGGTTTTCTTCCCTTCAGTAGGGTTGGCCTCCTCTTCCTCAACTGCTTCAGGGCTCTCCTCAGCAGGCTTGAGCATTCTTGTTTCCAGAGTTTTTCCAGACTTGAATAGGGTCTTCAGGTTACTCCACTTCCTATCCTTTAACCAGTCTACTCCCACATCCACATTCTCAATTAAGTAAGAAATTTTAGTGGCAAAATTTAGCTTACTTGCCAACTGGGGAGTTTTGTCAGCCTGGAACTGCTGCCAATTGTATGACTTCTCCTTGCTCTCCACTGTTGCCTTCATCAACCTGAGCTTCGGCTTGCTCACTTGCTCAGTACTTCCTTGGTTTCCCAAAATACATTTACCAACAATCTCACAAAGGACATTGTACACTGGTAAGAGTAGGCTTCTGTTCATCGTGGGACTATACTTCACCCTTTTTTCCATGATGGTGTAGACCCATTCCTCCTCCTTATCCAATATACAAGTATCTGGATTTGGGCCTTCAGATGGGAGTTCAAATAACTCCTTCAAATCATCTCCGCTTATCCGAATCTCCTTTCGAATTTTCTGGTGCTCAATGACCTCCATATCGTCTCTCATCACCTTCTTCTTTCTTTGTACAAATAGACACGATCTAATTCTTGAGTCAGAGTTGGATATGTTGTAGAAAAATTCAAGAACCTGCCTATCATAACAGTACTCTGGATGTACTGATAGAAATTTCTCTAAACCAGCGGCTTTGATCATTTCCAAAGCCTCCTTAATGTGAGAGAACTCTGGTCTTGATTCAATCTCTGGGTTGTTGAAAAGAATTATGGGTTCATACCAGAAATTATCTTTGTTGTTCAGAAACCCTAGGTTAATTTTGGTCATGTTTGTAAGTAGGTTTCGAAAAAAAATTGTGTTTACAGAAAAAGTTAAGAAGAGATAGTAAGTGTTTGCTTGGAAGTGTGTTCGAAAAGGTTTACAAGCGAACGTTTGGGGTTTTTATATGAGTAGTGAATGGTGAGATTAAATTCTGCAATCAACGTCTGAGATTATTTTGAGTGAAAGGTCGTGGACAGTTGCAAAGGTAGTGGGGAGGTTTTAAGAGATCTTGACGGTTAGAAAAGAACCTCCTAAAATGGATGGCATGGATTGGAAAAGTTGGTAGTCGGAAGGTCACATCATCCGGCTTTTAGGGCGCGTGAGATAGGTAATTGAAAAAACATGTCTGACTTTTACCACGCGCATTAAATGCTTGCCATACCAAAATCTCTTCGGAACAGTGGAAAAAGATTTAATTTCCCAGAAAGCACTCATTAGTAAGTTTTGAAACCAAATAAATATATATAAAACTAAGAGGCTTTAGATTTGAAAATAACATAAGTATAAACTTTGACCTCCACTGAGGTTCGACCTCGTTTGATATTCAGACCTCTTCTGAGATGAGGAGCTTCATCTGAGAAAGATCCTCTTCTGAATATGAACCTCTACTGAGTTGTAGGAAACTCTTCTGAGATTGAATCCTTTCTTTACTCTCCTGGATCTAGGAGTCCAATCTCTACTGACAACTCTTGAAACCTTGCTTCAGCCAAGGGTTTTGTGAAGATATTTGCCTTCTGTTTGTCAGTGTGGATTTTGAGCATTTTGATGTCCTTCTTCTCCACATGATCTCTGATGAAATGATGCCTTATGTCCACATGTTTACATCTTGTGTGGAGAATTGGATTTTCTGAAATAGCAATTGCACTATTGTTGTCACAGAAAATAGGGACTTCATTGGCAAAAATGTTGTAATCTCTCAGTTGTTGTCTTAGCCAAAGAATTTGAGCACAACAACTTCCAGCTGCCATATACTCAACTTCAGTAGTGCTTGTGGCTACTGAGTTTTGTTTCTTGGAGAACCAAGAAATCAGCTTACTTCCCAAGAATTGACAAGTGCCTGAGGTTGATTTCCTGTCAATTCTACATCCTCCATAATCAGCATCTGAGTATCCTGTGAGTTCCAGATTGTCATCTGAGGGATACCACAATCCCATATTCACAGTACCCTTAAGGTATTTGAGAATCCTCTTAGCAGCTTCCAGATGACTTTTCTTGGGGTTGGCTTGATATCTTGCACAAATCTCAACTGCAAATGTGATATCAGGCCTGCTTCCTGTGAGATACAGTAGAGATCCAATGATGGCTCTGTAATGAGTCTGGTCTACTAATTCACCATCCTCATCTGGCTCCATTTTGGTGTTGGTGTTGAGTGGAACTCTTGCTACTTTGCTGGTCTGGCATCCAAACTTGTTGATCAGCTCCCTTGTATATTTAGCTTGATTGATGAAGATTCCTTCAGGGGACTGCTTAACTTGAAGTCCTAGGAAGAAATTCATTTCTCCCATCATAGACATCTCAAATTTTCCCTTCATCAGTTGAGAAAACTTTTCACAGAGGACTTGGTTGGGACAACCAAAAATGATATCATCCACATAGATTTGTACAAGCAAAGTGTCCTCTCCTTTTGTGATCCTGAATAGAGTTCTATCAACTCTCCCTTTGATGAAACCATGATCCAAAAGGAACTGTGACAAAGTATCATACCAAGCTCTTGGAGCCTGTTTCAGTCCATATAGAGCTTTTCTCAGTCAATATACTTTGTGACTTTCTTCAAAACCTGGGGGTTGCTCCACATAGACTTCTTCATTGAGTACTCCATTCAAGAAGGCACTTTTAACATCCATCTGGTACACCTTGAATTTCTTGTGAGCAGCATATGCAAGAAATAACCTTATTGCCTCCAATCTGGCTACTGGGGCAAATGTTTCATCATAGTCAAATCCTTCAACTTGAGAGTAGCCCTTTGCAACTAGCCTGGCCTTGTTTCTGACTATGATATCATTCTCATTCTTCTTGTTCTTGAATACCCACTTGGTTCCTATCACATTGCAATGATATGGTCTGTCCACCAACTCCCAAACTTGATTCCTTGTGAACTGGTTGAGCTCTTTTTGCATGGCAATGATCCAGTTGGAATCTTGAAGTGCTTCTACTATGGAACTTGGTTCCTGGTTTGATAAGAAACAACAAAACAAAGCATTTTCTCCATGAAAACTTCTAGTTTTGACTCCTGAGGAAGGATCACCTAGGATTTGCTCAACATGGTGATCTGAGAGCCAAGTTCTCCTAGGCTGATGCCCTTCAGTAGAGTTTAACTCATCTGAAGTTGAGTCACTAGATATAGGAATGAAATCGAATTCAGGAAATAAAACAGAGGGTTGAAGTCCTGAATCATCATTCAAGGTATTCTCATTCTCAATGGTAATTTCATTGGTTCCCCCTTGAATGATGGGTTCAGTGAATGTCTCAGCTGTGACCACATCTTCATTGACATTACTTACCTCTTGAACTGGGATAGAGTTCATCAGTTCAGTTGCTTGTTCAAGAGAGCTCTCAGGTGAGCTTTGAGGGGTGGTTTGACTTTGAGTAACCTCCTTGAATTGTTGATCTTCTAAATTGTCCCATGTTGGGATGTATGTATCAACACAATTATCAGGATAGCCTTTAGACTTGATACTCAGTCTGGTTAGTCTTTTGCTAATTACCTCCTCATTCTCCTTAGTCCTGGACTCAAAAGTAGATTCATCAAAGACCACATGAGGTGTTTCTTCCACAACAAGAGTTCTACAGTTGTAAACTCTGAAGGCTCTACTGATTTGGGAATATCCTAAGAAAATTCCTTCATCAGCTTTGCTATCAAAAGCTTTCAGTTGAGTTTTCCCATTGTTGTGAATGAAACACTTGCAACCAAAAATATGAAAGTAAGATACATGTGGCTTTCTGCCATTCCATAATTCATATGGAGTTTTTCCTTGATGTTTGGTTACCATGGATCTATTTTGAGTGTGGCAGGCAGTGTTGATAGCTGTAGCCCAAAATCTTTTAGGAACTTGAGCTTCTGCAAGCATTGTCCTTGCTGCCTCCTTGAGAGTTCTATTTCTTCTTTCAGCTACTCCATTTTGTTGTGGAGTTCTTGCAACTGATGTCTCATGTGAAATACCTAATTCTTTGCAGTAATCAGATATAATAGAATTAATGAATTCAGTGCCCTTATCTGATCTTATCTTTACAATGTTTAGGCTCTTCTCATTGCTAACTTTCTTCAGGAGCTCTGGCAGCCTCAGTTGAGTCTCCTTTTTGCTTGCAAGGAATATCACCCATGTGTACCTGGAGAAATCATCAACAACAACAAGTGTATACTTTCTCCCATTGATACTTACAGGGGTTACTGGACCAAAAAGATCCATATGTAACAGTTGAAGTACTCTATCAGTAGAGGTTGCTACTTTGCTTTTGAAAGATGCCTTTACTTGCTTTCCCTCCTGACAGGCTTTACAGATATGTTCTTTGTTGTATACTTCATTTGGCATTCCTTCTACCAGTCCATGTCTTGCTATTCTGTTCATCATCTTGAAGTTCAGATGACTTAGTGTTGGGACATTGTCAGTTTTGATTTAGATCCCAAAAGCCCCTGAAAAGATGATTGCCTTAATCTGTCTTTGTCAGGCTAGTCTTGGTTAGGATTAGTACTTAGTCATTTTACACTTCACAGGTACTCAGTGAGAGGAGAACTCACTGGAGACAATCAAGACTCAGAGCCTGAAGACGAAGAGCACCATCCTGAACTTATGGCAGTCTTCTAAGCTGGCTGAGTAAGTGTCAGTGATGAAGAGTATGACCCTGAGGTCATTACTAACTCAGTCCTGAAGGGAACAGGTTGTCACTGAGTAAATGGGAAGACTTGGAGTAGAGCCAAGCAATGCAAAAGGAATTTCAGCGTCAGGACAAGACCGGTGAGCTCAAGACAAAATGAACTTAATAAGACAAGCCTGAAGCTCTGGAATAAGTTCTGACATTCTCACCAACCTGATGACGTGGACCAATCCGAGGAGGACACGCACGTACGGAACCTGACACAGAGACTGAATTCAGACTGCATATTCAACGGGCAAGCATTTAATGTGCATTAAATGCAAATACCAAATCCATGCAAAGGCGGCTGCTGCATAGAGATATGTCCGTTTGAAGCCCCTCTACATAGATGGCTAGAAGGCTATCTCTCCAACGGATAGTTTTTCAAACCACCTATAAATACAGAAGGCCTTGAACCCATTCAAGGTTACGGGAAATTTCCAAGCCAGAAATTACTCAAAACTCTCAAGCAATCAAAGCATTCAGCCTTTAAGAGAAACACTCGAAACCTTCTAAATTTCCCAAGTGTTTCTTAGCAACTGAGAGCTATTCTGTATTCCAAGAGCCAATTAGAATTATCTTAAGCTTAGAGAGATTATCCAATCCTTAGCACAGCTTTGCCTTGTAAGGATAATCTCAACTTAGTTGGAATCCAAACTGAAACCAAAACCCTAAGTTAGGCTTGTTGGGAGTAAGTCGGTTAGTGTGATAGTAAGAGGAGTTTGTATAGATCAGTGAGGTAACTGGTCTTGGTGCACCTTGGCACGTTAAAAACAAGAATCCCTTGAGTGGATTTCCTGTTAAGTCAGGCCGTGGACGTAGGAGCTTGAGACTCTGAACCACGTTAAACTCCTTGTGTTCTTACTGCTTTGATATTGTGCATACCTGCCATATTACTTATTCATTCATTGCATTCAAGCTTATCAGGTCTGAACCAATCAACCTGATCTTCTAAAGAACACTGCCTTGCAAAACACTTCTAAGTTTTGAGTAAAACAAGTTTTCAGAAAGCAAACTAAACAGGACTTTAAACTATCAGGGCTCAAACATTTCCGCACTGAACTTGAACTGATAGTTAGCCAACTGACCCGCACCAAGTGTAGTCAGTGGGTGTATTATCAGCTCCTAGTTCTTTACCACTCTGAGTGAAGGGGACTCAGTCAGTTTAAGTATAAAAAATCGGTATACGTGTATTCCCCCCCCATACACGTATTCCTCAGTCTTGTACCGGGACCAACAAGTGGTATCAGAGCAGTGGTTCGAAAGACCACTGACTTTGAATACTAATAGTTTCAGAGGAGAAACTGTTGGTGGTCACTGAACAGATCTGAGTTTGCTTTTCACAAAACTTGCATCATCATCATGACTTCAAGGAGACTTGAAGCTTCGCTACCTGAATTCTCTGTATCTAACTTTGTCTATTGGAAGTTCAGACTAGAGGCACATCTAGATGCCATCCATGACCAGATGCCGCGTGTGCTCAGGGAAGGACCGATCAAGATCACTATTCCTAACGTCAGAGGACTGGGATACGATGATCTTGCGATTGGCGTGCAGGTTCCTAAGGAGAGGAAAGACATGACCAACGATGAAATCAAGATGGTGGGGCTTGACAACGTCGCCAGAAACATCATCTTACATACGGTGCCTTTCGAGGAGTCAGCCAGGCTGATGAACCTAAAGACGGCAAAGGAGGTCTGGGATGAGCTGACCAGGATGTGCGAAGGGTCAGAAAAGATAAAGGAGAACAAGAGGAACATTGCCATTCAGAAATTCGAAGCATTCGAGATGCTGCCTGATGAGAGCATAGATCAGATGGAGTCTAGATTCATCAAGTTGATGAATGAGTTGGTGATGTTGGATAAGGATGTCCCAAGGAGAGATGTTGCTTCAAAAATCCTGAATGCCCTTCCTGAGAGATGGGACAACAGTGTAATTATGCTTAAGAACACTCAGGATATGAGTAACATAACTTCTGCTTTACTTTTTTCAGAGCTAAAAGCGCTTGAATTTGATCTTAACAAAAGGAAGAAGAAAGTTCAGTCAGAAGAGGAAGGGAAGGAGAAAACTCCTGAGAAAAGTGTGGCGTTCAAGGCCAGGTCTGAACCTGTTGAGCCCTCATCAAATTCTTCATCAAAGTCACTGATGGAGATGAGCAGGGAAGAACTCGCTGAGGAGTACAGCCTGATGGCCAGACGATTTGACAAGCTCAATTCCAGGTTTGGTCGTTATAAAAAGTTTTATCAGGACTCACGTGACAGGAAACCTGAAGGAACCCACCAAAGCTCGAGGAGATATGAGGAGCGAAGGAACACTGACCAGAGGAGAGAACGTGGTGATGAAAGGAGATATTCTGAACCAAAAACTGAAAGAAGAGACGAACAGAGACGTACTCGTGATGATAGATATCCAACCAAGGCTGAAAGCTCACCAAGAACCAGGGAACCTGACTCAAGGAGGAACCCTGAACCGAGAAAAGAAAGGATAAATGAGCAGGTAGCATGTTACAACTGTAACAAGATTGGTCACTATCAGTACGATTGCCCGGAGCTGAGTGCTAGGGAGAGAGAGGAAAGGAGAGCCACGAGGGATCTAAGATCTGCTGATCGGAGGGCCATGGTGGCTGAGGATGCAACAGACTCTGATGGCCCCACTGAAAGGTCACCTGAACTCTTCTCGGATGATGAGTACGATGATGTCTGCCTAATGGCTAGGGATGAGCCTGAGGTAACATCAAATTCTGTTTGTGCTTCTTACACTGGTCAAAATCCTGAGCTCAGCTCAGAGTCAGTTAGAGAAATGAACCTTCAGATCTGTCTTGATCAATTGATGGTTGATTTCTCCAGACTGCAGGAAACTAATGTCTTCTTGGTAGAGGAGAACAAGAAATTGAGTACTGAAGTTCAAAACCTGAATGAACAACTCACTCAGTCTGATCTCAAAGAATCAGCTCAGATTGTGAGACTAACTCAGGAAATTGACATGATCAATTCTGAGCGTCTCCCAAGAGAGAAAATTCTGAAGGAACTGGCTGAGGAAGAGCTGGTCAGGAAGGAAGAGCTGAAAGCACTTAAGAGTAAGTTTGATGACCTCTTTACCAGACATGAAATCCTGAAAAAGAGTGAGGACTCTCTCAAGAAAAAGGTTGCAGCAATGAATAAATCCTCAGTGGCTAGAGAGGAAATAAATAGCAACCAGATACTTGGGAACAAGAAAAAGGGACTTGGATATGTTCCTGAGAAATCCTCACAAGGCCAGTCTCATGTTGCTTCAGGGAGCAACACTGAGAGGGTATTTGTTCAGACAGGCCAGAGTGCACCTAAGGTTGTGCTCCAGGCCCGTCAAACTGATAAGGGCAAGGAAACCGTTGACACAGTCAGGATTGCTCCTAAGGTAGCTAAGCCAAAACCCAAGGGAAAGGCAAAGCAACCTGCGGAAGCCCCTGAGAGCTCAGGCCAGGGAAAACCTCAGCGAAAGCAGAGAAAGACTCAGGCCAAGAGCCCTCAGACTGGTCAGCGAGGGTACCATCATGCTTGGCAATACCATCAGGGAAGGCCAAACATGATGACACCCCCGTGGTTTTGGCATCCTGAGGCCTTTAACTGTTTTCCTTTCCCTCACTTGCCTAGGGGGAATAGAAATCAGGGCCCTTATCAAAAACAAGGCCCAAGACCTGCTGCACCCAGACCTAGGAAGAACAGGAGGCCAGCCCAAAAGGCACCCACTCAGGCTCCTGCGAAGCCTAAGTCTAGCACCCATACACCACCTTCCTCTCAGGCTAAGAAGAAGAAAGTTGTGTATGTCGATATTTCAGGGAGACAGATTCACCACTCTGAGGCAATCAGGGTTGTGAAGCAAGTCTGGATCCCGAAAGGTACAGCTGACACAATAGGACCCAACACCCAATGGGTACCTAAAGCCTGATTTGCTTACAGGCGGCTGTGGATCACAACAAGAGGAGAGAAGACTCAATCAAAGCTGTTTGGTACCTAGACAGTGGTTGCTCAAGGCACATGACTGGAATGGAGAGTCTTCTCCAAGAGTATCAGGCTAAAGATGGTCCACAGGTAACCTTTGGTGATAACTCAAAAGGTGTTACTAAGGGTTTTGGTGTTCTAATTATAGGTACAGTAAGAGTGGAAAATGTGTCCTTTGTGGAAGGACTGAAGCATAACCTGCTGTCAGTAAGTCAATTCTGTGACAAAGGGTTCAGTGTTGAGTTCTCATCGAATAAATGTTCAGTCAAGGACAAATCAACACAAGTGCTTCTATCAGGTATAAGGAAAGGTAACGTTTATCTCGCTGATTGGAGCAGCACTATTCCTAATACTTGTCTTATTGCTAAAAGCTCTCTAGAGCTCAGTTGGTTATGGCATAAAAGATTAAGCCACCTGAACTTCAAGATTCTTAACAAAATTTCTAGACAGTCACTTGTTGATGGTCTCCCTAATGAAGTTTTTAGCAAAGATCACGTGTGCAAAGCCTGTCAGGAAGGGAAGCAAGTCAGAGCGTCATTCAAAGAAAAGGCTTCTTACTCCACTGACAGGATACTTCAGCTTCTGCACATGGATCTATTTGGTCCCATAACACCTGTGAGTATGAATGGTAGAAAGTATACCCTTGTGGTTATTGATGATTATTCTAGATATACTTGGGTTATTTTCCTGTTAAATAAGAAGGAAACACAGGTGAAGCTTCCAGAGTTGCTCAGAAGACTCAGCAATGAGAAAAATCAGTCCATTACCAAGATCAGATCTGACAAGGGCACTGAGTTTATAAATTCATATATTTCTGACTTTTGTAATGAACTTGGTATAGCTCATGAGACTTCTGCAGCTAGAACCCCACAACAGAATGGTGTCGCTGAAAGGAGGAATCGGACACTGAAGGAAGCTGCAAGGACCATGCTGGCTGAGTCAGGATTGCCCAAGAAGTATTGGGCTGAGGCAATCAACACTGCATGCTACACTCAGAACAGATCCATGCTGAACAAGCAACATGCTCTGACCCCATATGAGACATGGAACAAAAGAAAACCTCGTATTTCTTACTTTCATGTGTTTGGTTGTAAGTGCTTCATCCTCAACAATGGGAAAACCCAGTTGAAAGCCTTTGATAGCAAATCTGATGAAGGAATATTCTTGGGATATTCTGAAATTAGCAAAGCCTTCAGGGTTTACAATTGTAGGACCCTTGTTGTGGAAGAATCACCTCATGTTGTCTTTGATGAATCTGCTAATGAGTCTAGGGCAAAGGTGCTGAATCCTGACACTGAGGAGGTCACGAGGAGTGTGACAAGGCTGAGCTTGAAGAGTCAACCTGATTCCAAGATCAAGACTGTGCCAATTCCCAGATGGGATGATGATGACGATCAGGATGATGAACCAAGTGCCACTCCTAAACCCAGCACATCAGGGATGGTTGAGCCTCAGACAGAGGAACAGGCTCAACCTGAGGTAAGTACCGTCTATGAAGATGCTGTTGCAGCTGAGACGGCTCCTGAGTCACCTCATCAAGGGGGAATCAATGTCCCTGACATTGAACTTGTTAATCCCTTCGGTATAGACTCAGGATCATCCCCTTCTGTTCAATTTCCTGAATTTTATGAGCCTGTAGACACTAACATTGCAGGTACTTCAGGAACAACTCCTGGCAAAAGAACATGGTTAGAAGATCATCCCATTGATCAAATTATTGGTGATCCAACTGAGGGAGTCAGGACCAGACGGTTTCATGGTGAGAGTGCATTGTTCTGTTGCTTTCTCTCTGAGCAAGAGCCTCAGAACATTGAAGAAGCTCTCACTGACTCGAACTGGATCATTGCCATGCAAGAGGAGTTGAATCAGTTCACAAGGAATCAGGTTTGGGAGCTGGTAGATAGACCTAGGCATCAAGGTGTGATTGGTACCAAGTGGGTCTTTAAGAACAAGAAGGATGAGAATGGTGTTGTGGTAAGGAACAAGGCTAGACTGGTTGCAAAAGGGTATTGTCAGTCTGAAGGAATAGACTATGATGAGACTTTTGCTCCAGTGGCTAGATTGGAAGCTATCAGATTGTTCCTTGCCTATGCGACATATAAGAAGTTCAAGGTGTATCAAATGGATGTCAAGAGTGCATTCCTGAATGGTGTACTCAATGAAGAGGTATATGTTGAACAACCCCCCGGGTTTGAGGTTGGAGATAGAGTATACCATTTGAAGAAAGCACTCTATGGACTTAAGCAAGCACCAAGAGCTTGGTATGATACCCTCTCTCAATTCCTGACTGATCATGGGTTCAAGAAGGGAACAGTGGATAGGACTTTGTTCAGGATCACTGAAGGTGATGACATTCTCCTGGTCCAAATTTATGTGGATGACATAATATTTGGATCACCAAATCAGCAGTTATGTGAGAAATTCTCTAAACTGATGACTGGTAAATTTGAGATGTCAATGATGGGAGAGATGAAATTTTTCTTAGGATTGCAGGTCAAGCAGACTGATCAAGGTATATTCATTAATCAGGCCAAGTATACAAGAGACTTGATTCATAAGTTTGGTGTTCAAAACAGCAATCCAGCCAGGATCCCAATGAACACCAATTGGAAGATGGATCCTGACACTGAAGGGACTTCAGTGAATCAGACTGAGTATCGTGGGCTGATAGGTTCTTTACTGTACCTGACTGCAAGTAGGCCTGACATTACGTTTGCAGTTGGTGTGTGTGCTAGGTATCAGTCTGATCCCAAGAGAAGTCATTTGGAGGCTGCTAAGAGGATACTTAAGTATTTGAAAAGGACAGTTAATATGGGACTATGGTATCCTTCAGATGACAACCTTGAACTGACAGGGTATTCAGATGCAGATTATGGAGGTTGTAGGATTGATAGGAAATCAACCTCAGGGACATGTCAGTTTTTGGGAAGTAAGTTGATCTCGTGGTTTAGTAAGAAGCAGAATTCAGTGGCAACATCCACAACTGAGGCTGAGTATATGGCTGCAGGGAGTTGTTGTGCTCAGATCCTATGGTTGAGGCAACAGTTGAGGGACTACCAAGTATTTGCTAATCAGGTTCCAATCTATTGTGATAACAATAGTGCAATAGCAATCACTCAGAACCCAGTGCTTCACACAAGGTGCAAGCATGTGGATATTAGACGTCACTTCATTCGAGATCATGTGGAAAAGAAAGATATTAGGATGGAAAAGATTCACACTGATAGGCAAAGAGCTGACATCTTGACTAAGCCCTTGGCTGAAGCAAGGTTTATGGAACTATCAGTGGAATTGGGACTTTTAGATCCGGGAGAGCAGTCAGTGTAGGGTTCTAGGGGGAACTCAGGCCAGACTCGACTCAGCGAGGTATCAGGGTGCTACAATGTCTCCCTGACAGGTATGGGTTCTAACCTGACTCTTGTGAATCTCAAGCGTCTCCCTGAGTCATTCGTCCTGAAAATCTTTATTAAATGCATTCCGTTATCATTAAAAGCGCGCCTTTTTATATTTAAACCCACGCGCACGGAGCATTTAATGTCAAAGTTACTTTTTCATATACGTGTCCGTTTTATACGGAATGTGACTGACTTGGGGTTTCAATTAAAACTGAGATTAATCCTGGCCTCTCATTTCAAAACCTTTCGAATTCAGGAATCAATCTCAACCCCACGTTTGAGTAACTGACTTAATCTTATCAATCAAGGGTGTCATTTGAGGTCTTTACGCAAACACAACGCACAATTTGCACACTGAGTTTTCTCTCGCTCAAACACAGAATTTCTAAAACCTCTTTCTCAAAACGCAATGGCATTCCTTGATTCCGACTGGACAACCGACAAGATCGTCGATGTTGTTGAAAAAAGGCTGGTACACATGGAGCAAGTCATCTCCATGGAAGGTATCTGTCTAACGGTTGAGGAAATCAAACCCGTTTTTAAATGGATTTCCGACGCCGGGTTGGAAACATACTTCACCACTCGCCCCTCTTCTGTGCTCCCAAGAACCGTGGTGGAAGCTTATTTAAACATGTTCTTGCGGAAGGGTGAAGTCTGCACCAAGGTGACTGCGCTAAAGCCGACGGGGGAAAAGAATAGCGACGGAGAGCCTCTCTACGACTCGGAGGTGGTCACCATTGATCTCAGGCAGGCGGTGAGGGAAGTCTTCAAGCTGCCATCCTCTGGCATCAACCCCAGGATTTACAAGGAAAACTCGGAGGGAGAATTCCTTGGGAAATGGACCAAGTCAGGGTCTTCGGAGTTCAGGGCCCGTCAGAACAAGAGCACTCTGAAGCCGGAGTACAGGGCTCTGGTGGACTTGGTGTCCAAGATGATAATGGGAGCAACTGGCTCTCACGAGCAGTTGAGTCTGCCCAAGTTGAGGCTCATGGGAGCAATCGCTGATGAAGTGGAAGCGAACTGGGAGCAGTTCTTCCTCGATCAACTCCATCAGGCGGGATTGGACAAGATCACGCGTGACGAGAAGAAAAAGCACATATCTGTCAGTGCCATCTTGCCTTTTGGCACAAGATTGTCCATGCTAATTGCTCATGCGTGCCATGGGTACACTTTTGACTTTGAGGACAACCTTTCCTCAAAGAAGATCATGTTTTCTTCACTGAGTGACACCTATTCAGTGCTAGGGCTGACTGATCCCAATGCGAAAGCAAAGGGTCAGGCTAGAAAGCCAGCTGGGACGGCCAAGAGAGTGGCAACCAGCCTCATTGAAAAGGTGGATGAGCTCCTGGAGAGGAGTAAGGAGGCTGAGAAGGCTGTTGCTGAGGAGGTGGAGCAACCTGATGTGGGCGCGGCTGAGAAGAAGGAGAGGAGGGTGAAAATCGTGCTGTCAGGGAAGAGCACGAAGACAGGGACTGAGTCAGATCCCAAGAAGGCCGGGACTGAGGCTGAGGGAACTGATGATGACGTCAGTTTAGAGGGCGCTCAGGGAAAGAGGCCCCTGAAGAGACTTAGGAGGGGAATAAAGAAGTCTCCTGCTAAGAAACTCCCTGAATTGAGTGAGAGGGAGAAGTCAAGCTCTCCTGGAGCCTCTGACTTAGAGGAGGTGAGAAAGACTGTCGAGACGGCTGAGTCATTGCAGCCTGAGACAGCATCCACACAAACACCCCCACATCCTGAAACCCAAACACCTTTCATCCCTGACCCCACACCTCAAACTCCCCAACTCCCCCAACCTTCAGAGCCAAGTTACCCCACTGAGTCAGTGCCATCAACCTCACCTACAATTGAGCCTGACCAGTTAGCCGAGCCAAACCTTCCCAACCCTTCAGATTTTCCCTCATACCCCAATCCCAAAGACTGTCCCAAATCTATTTCAACAGAAGAGGATGTGTTCCTTGAAATAGAGGAGGAGGAGCTGGATGAGCACATGGCGGGAGGTATACTGGAGAATACACTCAGGGGGAATGCCACGGAGTGGGCAGGGAAGTGCTGGCCTGGGCTGTACAAATACACTGAATTGCTGGCATATGTGGTGGAGCTCAAAGTTTGGTTGGACTTTAAACAATCAAACATGCAGGAGCAACATATGCTAGTAGACGCACGCGGCTGGGAACATTGGGAGACGGAGGAGGCCAAGATCTGCTCATTCTTTGGCCTGACAAGCTGGCTTCAACTTTTGAACTTCGACAACCTGAAGAAGCTTGTGGCTGAAATGATGGCCAAAAGCAAGGCTGATCTTCTCTCCGTTGAAGAGAAGGAGGATGATGAGGACGATGATGACGCTCAAGGTGGAGCTGTGGAAAAGGCAGTGGAAGAGACTGCAAGGGAAGTAGATGAGATGGACTCTGAGCCTCAGGCTCAGGGGGAAGGTGACAAGAACACTGGTGCCAAGGATGGACCAGTGGCTGAGGATGTTGTGAACATCTCAGCTGCCAATGAGACATCTGTCGATGAAGGGATTCCCTGCCCTGAGACACGAGAGGAAGATGTTGAGGCATTCAAGGAGACTCTCAGTTCCGAAGGACAAGTTCCTAAGGTTCAAGTTAGCTTAGCTGAGCCTGAGGAGGCGGCTATGACTACTTCACAACTGCCTTCAGTGTACCTTGAAGAAGGGACTGATGCTGCAGGGGCTGACAAGGGAAAGCAGCCAATCACTGAGGAGGCCGCTGATGATGAAGATGTGGTCATAACCGGGGTCGGCCGTGCTGAGTTTACAAGCATAGTGGAGGTCAAACAGGAGAAAACCTCGGAAAATCTAGCTGAACTTCAGGAGGAAGTAATGAGGCTACGTGCTGAAAAAGATGAAGACTCCAAGGCCCTGGCGAAACACATCAGGTGGACAAAGTCAGCTTACAACACCCTTGCCAACAGGGAGCTGATCTTGCTAAAACGCACAATGACTGACACGGCCAAGTCAGTGAAGAATGAGAGGAAGCGCACAAAGAAGATGCTCAGGGACACTCTCAAGAAACTTGAAGAGAGAGATGCGATCAGGGACGAAAAGATGAATCAGGCAGTGGACAGGCTTGCAGTTCAGACTGGAGCTATTGTCACTCAGGCCTTGGAGGACTCAGCGTCCAAGTTGGAGCTGGAGTCAGGGAAGCTGGATCGCACATCTCAATCAGTGGCGGACATTTTGGCTAAAGCCACTGAGGAGTCTGTGAAGATACTGACTGAGGTTAGCAGAGTCAGCGGTGAGTCCTCGAAGGTGGAAGAAAGGATCACCAAGGCTGAACAAAGTCTCCAACTCTCTATGGAGGTCTTTGAGAAGAAAGTCAATGCTGCCATCAGTTCCGTATCCTTTGCAGGGACTGGGATTTCAATGGGAGTTGAGTTACTGAAGGAGGGAATCAATGATGTCCATTCCCTAGCCTCCTTCGTAATCAACAGCGGATCTGACGCATTCCCATCTGAGGCCAATGATGATGCCAAAAAGGGGGAAAAGAAGAAGAAAAGATCCCGCCCTGAGGCATCTGAGGCAGTTAGTCAAGGAGAGATCGTCCTAGCTGATCCTGAAGCCAATCCTGATGGAAATATTCTAAGGGTAAGGAAGTCAGCTAGGTTAGCGGCAGTGGAGAAGGAAGGAGAACAATTGGTTGCCAAGCTGAGGGAGGAGGCAACAAAGGCAAAGGCTAATGAACCTTCAAAGCAACAACCTGAGCCAGTCCAAAGATCATCACCCATGAGCTCAAGGAAGAATCCCATCACTTACTCAGGTGAGTTAGTTGCGGAGTTATGTGCTGAAGCATGGGGAGATCAACCTGAAAAGACTGAGGCTATGCGCAGAGCTGAAATTGCTCAGAAGGAGAAGATGCGCATTTTGGAGAAGAAGGTTGAAAAGCTGACGGATATCACTGAGCTTCAACAACGTGAACTAGATGATGCAGTGATCAGCTTGCTAAGGAGGAAGAAGGCGAAGCCTGAGCCAAGGAAGTACAGAAAGAAGCCAACAGTTAGGAAGGCAACAATTCTTCAAGTCAGTAGGCCAGAATCAGGAGCAAGGGAAGCTTTTGTTGATGAGTTCGTCTCAGAGACTTTAAAGGAGTTTTGGACTGATGCAAGGGATGAATTTGTCAGGCTATGGTTTGTTGTGAAGAAATGGGGCGACACTGACGATATTGATGCCCACTTCACTGACTATATGATGGACAATCATCCTGAGCTATTTCAGAAGATCTTGGAGGAGGCTGAGGCAGCTAAAGTCCAAGTGAAGGCTCCTGAGTTCATCATTCGAGCTCCTCCCTTGATTCCTGGAACTCTAAAGCATGACACTAAGGCCATAATGATGGAAGTCTTGAAGATAGCTAGAACTGAAGGATATGTGAACCAACCTGGAAGACTTGATGAGCTAAAGGCAAGAGTTTATGCAGGATATGGACTCAAGCCTGAAATGAGATTAGTCTAGGTGTTCACAGGCTTCTTTGTAATAAATTAGATTCATTGTAATCATTTCCACATCCATCAATGAAATCTATTACTTTTGCCCACAGACAAAAACTCATTGTCTTTTTGGCTTGTTTAAATTCTGTACTTTATCAAGAATTGCTCTAACACTGTCTTATCTTATAGATAGGATTGTCCTATTTCCTCTAAGTGTTTTGAGGATCTTTTCAGTGTTTTGGCATCATCAAAAAGGGGGAAATTGTTGGGACATTGTCAGTTTTGATTTAGATCCCAAAAGCCCCTGAAAAGATGATTGCCTTAATCTGTCTTTGTCAGGCTAGTCTTGGTTAGGATTAGTACTTAGTCATTTTACACTTCACAGGTACTCAGTGAGAGGAGAACTCACTGGAGACAATCAAGACTCAGAGCCTGAAGACGAAGAGCACCATCCTGAACTTATGGCAGTCTTCTAAGCTGGCTGAGTAAGTGTCAGTGATGAAGAGTATGACCCTGAGGTCATTACTAACTCAGTCCTGAAGGGAACAGGTTGTCACTGAGTAAATGGGAAGACTTGGAGTAGAGCCAAGCAATGCAAAAGGAATTTCAGCGTCAGGACAAGACCGGTGAGCTCAAGACAAAATGAACTTAATAAGACAAGCCTGAAGCTCTGGAATAAGTTCTGACATTCTCACCAACCTGATGACGTGGACCAATCCGAGGAGGACACGCACGTACGGAACCTGACACAGAGACTGAATTCAGACTGCATATTCAACGGGCAAGCATTTAATGTGCATTAAATGCAAATACCAAATCCATGCAAAGGCGGCTGCTGCATAGAGATATGTCCGTTTGAAGCCCCTCTACATAGATGGCTAGAAGGCTATCTCTCCAACGGATAGTTTTTCAAACCACCTATAAATACAGAAGGCCTTGAACCCATTCAAGGTTACGGGAAATTTCCAAGCCAGAAATTACTCAAAACTCTCAAGCAATCAAAGCATTCAGCCTTTAAGAGAAACACTCGAAACCTTCTAAATTTCCCAAGTGTTTCTTAGCAACTGAGAGCTATTCTGTATTCCAAGAGCCAATTAGAATTATCTTAAGCTTAGAGAGATTATCCAATCCTTAGCACAGCTTTGCCTTGTAAGGATAATCTCAACTTAGTTGGAATCCAAACTGAAACCAAAACCCTAAGTTAGGCTTGTTGGGAGTAAGTCGGTTAGTGTGATAGTAAGAGGAGTTTGTATAGATCAGTGAGGTAACTGGTCTTGGTGCACCTTGGCACGTTAAAAACAAGAATCCCTTGAGTGGATTTCCTGTTAAGTCAGGCCGTGGACGTAGGAGCTTGAGACTCTGAACCACGTTAAACTCCTTGTGTTCTTACTGCTTTGATATTGTGCATACCTGCCATATTACTTATTCATTCATTGCATTCAAGCTTATCAGGTCTGAACCAATCAACCTGATCTTCTAAAGAACACTGCCTTGCAAAACACTTCTAAGTTTTGAGTAAAACAAGTTTTCAGAAAGCAAACTAAACAGGACTTTAAACTATCAGGGCTCAAACATTTCCGCACTGAACTTGAACTGATAGTTAGCCAACTGACCCGCACCAAGTGTAGTCAGTGGGTGTATTATCAGCTCCTAGTTCTTTACCACTCTGAGTGAAGGGGACTCAGTCAGTTTAAGTATAAAAAATCGGTATACGTGTATTCCCCCCCATACACGTATTCCTCAGTCTTGTACCGGGACCAACACTTAGCCTTTTGTGCCATAACCAATTAGTGCCAGTTGAGCTCTTAGCAATAAGACATGCATTTGGTGTGCAAGACTTCCAATCTGCAAGGTAGACATTACCCTTTCTTGACCCAGTTAGTAGTACCTGTTGTGAAGATATATTCTTAACAAAACACAGGTTACAAGAAAATTCAACACTGTATCCTTTATCATAGAATTGACTTATGGACAGAAGATTATGCTTAAGTCCACTGACAAAGGATACATTGCTTACCCTTACTGAGCCAATGATTAAAGTACCATAACCCTTAGTGGCTCCTTGTGAGTTGTCACCAAAGGTGACTTGTGGACCTTCTTTCTCAACAAATTCTGTCAGGAGATCTTTGTTGCCAGTCATGTGCCTAGAACATCCACTGTCCAAGTACCAGACTGAGGATTTAAGAGCTTCTCCTTTGTTGAGGTCCACTGAGCCCTGCAATCACAGATCAAGCTTTAGGTACCCATTTGGTGTTGGGTCCTACCAGGTTAGCTGTACCTTTCGGAATCCAAATTTGCCTCACAGTTCTAATCAGTTTAGATTGGCTAATTTGTCTTCCATAAACATCTACATAGATTGTTATCTCCCTAGGTGCCTTGGGAGTAAACTTTCTATGGGTGTCAGCCTTTGAAGGAACAGGAACCTTCTTCACATTCTTTCTCTTTGGCTTGGGTGCACCTGGTCTTGGTTTTTGTTGATAAAAGTATGAAGGACCTTTTCCTTTAGGCACAAAAGGAATAGG
Organism: Ballota nigra; assembly: GCA_947034835.1. NCBI lineage: Eukaryota > Viridiplantae > Streptophyta > Magnoliopsida > Lamiales > Lamiaceae > Ballota > Ballota nigra. The sequence continues at coordinate 98,787,607 of OX344721.1, forward strand.
TCTTCCATATAAGTCATTCCTTGAGGACTGCTCATGCCTGTGTGCTCTCAGCTGAGGTTGCTTCATTTGTGAAGACCTCGGCTGATAGTACCTCTGCTGAGATCTAGTCTGATAAGTCACCTGAGCCTTTCCATTTGGTTTTGGCTTAGATTGACTTATCTTTTGAGTGATCTCCGCTGGTCTTTTTCCTTTATCCACAGTCTGTGGTTGAAATGTCACAGACTTGACAAAAAATCTCTTTGTGCCACTTGAAGAAGCAACACTCAGAGGACCTTCTGAAGGTTTTGGAATAAAGCCTATCCCACACTTGTTATTAGGATTGATTTGAAAATTTTGAATCTCCTCTATGGCAAGAGAGGGTTTGTTTAGAACATCAATCCTTTTTAATAAGGTCTCTTCAGATTTTTGTAAGACATCAATTTTCAGGAGAGAATCATTTATTTGGCTTACCAATTTTAAATTCTCTTCAGTTAACTTTGTCTTAGATTCATTTAGATCTTTTATTAGTTGATCTCTACCATTTTCTTGACTCCTGAGGGTTTCCACCTCTTTTGTCAGTTCAATGGTAGATTTGGCTGAGTTCAGATCTGCTTGATTCCCAGACTCAATTAACTTGGAGTTTTCACTCAAGAGTTGTTTGTTCTCATCTTGGAGACAGAAACTTGCTTCTTGCAACCTTGAGAAATCAATCATCAACTGTTCCAAAGCATACTGAAGATTGAGTTCCTCAGTTTACTCTGAGCTTAGCTCAGGTGTGTGTTCTAGAGAACTGGATGGTTTAGATTGTACCTCAGGTTCTTCTCTTGCCATGAGGCACATGTCATCATCACTGCTGTCAGAGAACAGTCCATCAGATGACTCCAGATTTTCATCCACATCCTCAGCCACCATGGCTTTCCTTTCTCCATATCTTCTATCTCTTTTGGCTTGCCTTTCTTTTCTTTCTTTTGTGCTCAGTTGAGGACAATCATATTGAAAGTGTCCAATCTTCTTGCACTGAAAACACCTGTTGGCATCATCATTCTTTTCCTCAGTGGACTCTCTGGTCTTTGATGATGATCCTTCAGTCTTGGTGTAATTCTTGTATTCCTTCTTCTTTTCCAACTCAGATGAGCTTTTCTCTCCTTCTCTGGTGGTCTTTTGTGGATAACTTCTACCTTCCCTGTTATCCCTGTAAAATCATTTATACTTGCCAAAGCGGTTGTTAAGTTGTTCAAACCTTCTAGCCATCAGCCTGAGTTCCTCCTGCATCTCAGCCTTGCTTTGTGACTTGCTTGCCTTTGTACTCTTCTGAGGCTTTGGGGATTTTGGCTCAGACTCCTTGGCTTTGAAGGCTACCCCCTTCTCAGTTGAGGTCTCATCAGAAGCCCTTTTCCTGTTCAGATCAAACTCATAAGCCTTGAGTTCAGAGAATACCTGTTGCATAGACATGCTGGATAGATCCTTGGTATTCTGTATCATCACAGAGTACACATCCCATCTTGAGGTTAGACCTCTCAGGATCTTTAAGGCAACCTCCCTCTTGGTATAGACTTTTCCCAGAGAATTTATCTCATTCATGATATCTGTGAACCTCCCATCAAGCTGGTCAATGGTCTCAGTGGGCTCCATGGTGAACTGCTCATACTTTTGAACAGCTACTGAAAGCTTGTTCTCCTTTATTTTGTCAGTTCCTTCACACATGAGAGCAAGAGTGTCCCATAGTTCCTTTGCAGTCTTGCAGTGGATCACTCTTCCCATTACAGAATCTGGAATAGTGGTGTAGAGAATGTTCATGGCTATGAAATTGAGGTTGTTTCTCCTCCTTTCATCTGCAGTGAAGTTATCTTCATCTTTGGGCCATTCTTCTCTAGAATCTGCAATAGTTTCAGCTGGAGTTCTAGGGTCAGGTGTCATAAAAACAAATGGACCTTTAGTAATAACCCTCAACATTTCATCATGCACACATGCAAGATGAGCTCTCATTCTGATCTTCCAGAAGTTATAGTTTTCCACTGAGAATTGTGGAAGCTTGTGATGAGACATATGGTTCAAGGGATTAACTCCCATGTTGTTCTCTGCCGGTGGTGCTACCCTAGCTGCATTGTCAGCCATAGTATATAAACAAGTTTATCAAAAGATCAATTCATGTGACCTTGAAAAAAAATACCTTTAAGCACAAGGTATACTTAGAACAATGGTCTTTTGAACCACAGCTCTGATACCAATTGTTGGTCCCGAAACGAGTAAACAGGTGTATGGGGGGGGAATACACCTGTGATTACAAATTAAAACTTCTTCTAAAACTTATCAGGTTACTTAAGACAGTAGCTCGTCAGTGGACTTGAAGTCTGCTGAGAGTTACTTGAGAAAGCTTACTGAGATAATACCTCCACTGAAAGCTCAAGACTTTCAGTTGAACTACTATCTAATTAGCTTTCAGATGCGAATTAGTGAGCCCTTAGAAAAACTCGTTTTACTTTGATAAACTTTGAGATTAACACACACTTAGGAAAGTAGATAATAAGAACACAAGGTATAAAGTGGTTCAGAGAAGAATCTCCTACGTCCACTGTCCTGATCAAACAGGAGAATTCCTTTCACTTGGAATTCCTTGTGCTATAGTGCCAAGGTGCACTGATCAACTAATCCTCTCTTAGGATGATTGATCACTAGGAAATTCCAGGTCCTAGTTCCCAAAATAAACCAGCTTTCAGACTGATACAACAATCAGCTTACTAACAGCACTTAACACTAGCTCTCAACCTAAACACTGAGTAGGGTTTTGAGTAGGGTTTTGGTTCCAACTAATTTGAGATAATCCTTACAAGTTTAGCTCAAGGCTTAGGATTAGATTATCTCTTTCTAAGATTTGGATATAGGTTTTAAGCTTGGTTACAGAAGATCTGTTAGGCTCTCTACAGATGTGAAACACTTGGGAAATAAAGGTAATTTCGAGTGCTTCTTAGTTGTCATGAATGTAGAGATAGCTTTGATCTTGTGAGTTTCCCGTGCTTGGAAATGTGCACGTCCTTCTGTATTTATAAGCTTCCTTGAAAATCTTCCCGTTGGATTTGAATCTTCTCAAGTAAGTCTTCTTGTATCTGATTGGCACAAACGGCTCTATTTGAAGCTTTAAGTCTTGTCAAGAAATGGCTGAAAAACCATGCCTGTTCACCAACTTTCGGTAGATTGCTAGAGAAAGACTTTTGGTACTTGTCAGGCTGGGGCAGGTCGGTTGTCAGTAAAGTACACTGACGTGTCATCTTCTCATTGGACCTTAAGTCTGCATGCCCAGATTCTTGTCTTGCTTTAGGTGGAACTCCTCTGAGAGAACCTTCTTATTCCTTCATTAATTGTAAGCTTCACTGAAATTCGATTTGCCTTGTTCCAACCAGATTAACTAACAGCTTTTAATATTTTTAGCATTGAATGTGCATTGTTAGTTCCCATCAGTGGACATTGGTCCTCTCCTGATAGTTTTAGTCTTAGTGAGAATGTACTTAAAAAACATTCAAGACTTAGACTTAATCTCAGATCACTTGTCTTCAGCGGACTTCACTTCAGTGGACTTCATCTTCAGCAGACTTCATTCTTAAATACACTCTTGCAATTACTAACTGTACTCCAGTTCTTAACACTTTGAACTGTTTGACTAAGTACTAACTCTACTGAAAAATTTACTTACAAAACAACTTAGGAAGAACATTTTGGCATCTAATCAAAACATAAGTCTTATACATTTTCCCAACACTATCAACCGTAAAAGCCTTCTCAAACATATCCCTTTCGCCTTTGTTCGTTCGAAGGTGGGAAGCGCTCATGAACAATTAAAATAACAAGGAAGAAAGAAAATATTTATTGCTCTTGATATTTTCAACACATGGAATTATGTACTTGAGGATGAAATAATCATCCCCTATTTATAGAGAGGGGTGGCCGAAAATTAGAGGCCCATGAGATTAGGAAAAATATTTTCTTAGTTTCTAAGAAATCTTGAATATATCTCATATATTTTTTTCTCCATAATAAAATATTCCACAAAAATCTCAACTCCTCATCTAAGGCTTATTTTCAAAAATATTAGGAAGAATATCCAAGATTTGGATCCTCTTGAATTTATGAGATAATCTTGTATTCCAAGAATACATATCTTCCATAATATCTTTCCAAGAAAATCAACAAAATATTTTCTCTTCTAAAATACTAATTTTCGAAAATATCATAGGAAAATCAGCAATAATATTTTCTTTTATTTTAATCACCTTATTATTATCGGGCTACTTAATGGGCTACTTGAGGGGCGTTTAAGAGAATTAAGATTGGACCTCCAATGGGCTACTGAATTACAATATTGAGCCTCATTATTATTCAGCCCATTAATATTAATTAGTATCACTAATAAATTAATATTGCACCATCCATCTTAATCCATATTACGATAATATGGGCTCCCGGTTATTATTTTCCGTATTTAAGATTATCTAGTCCATTAATTAATTGAGCTTCTGAATAGCTCTAAATTAATTCATATCTTTCACCTTGGAATAAAGGCAGCTCAATATTATTATTCGTACCAAAGAAACTAATTCTTCACTTGCAAGATTTGGTACGATAAAACTTATGAGCCCACCAAGGGGACAAATAACACGAGTCGTACTCGTACACGTTTCTCCATATTAAACCTTAGCAACCGTTGTATGACTAATATTATTGCCTAAAACACAAGGTTTGAAGTCACGATGATTCTCACCTAACATGAATCAAAGCAATAACTATTAACCACACACGGTCCTATTTAAGTGACGGAGATTAAGAAATCAATAACCACTGAGGTCTAATTCTTCACATCTCAAAACAGAAGAAGTTATCTCGATGTAGGTCCTCTTCAACACATACTAAATGTGCTAGTGCAATCTCTTGGTCAAGACAAGTCAATCTGAGATGTACAGATCGACCTTTCACGGTGGATTGTTCAATTCCACCTAGGTCGTGAATTTGTACGTTTAGTTACAAGGAAACCATTAATGTGATCTTCCGTGATCTGGTATCACCATATTAACTACAATGAACTGATTGCAATAAATATAAAACATTCATTCATATCTAAAGCATATGCGATAAAATAATCATTCTCATTAACAAGTGTTTAATACATGAGTTATACAAAGTAAAAGCATACTTTCACGTATAACTCCAACAATAGAATCTTATCTGAGGTCAGATTTGTACCTGATCTGGAGAGGAACTTGATTTCTCTTGGTACTCTGAATTCTAAGGGGTTTGAATTCAGGACAAACAAGGGTACCTTGTCTATCACTAAGTCTGGAAGGACTGTAATGAGGGGTAACATCAATAATGGTTTGTATTCTTTGATTGGCAGGACAGTTGCAGGATCAGCTGATGTCACCATGGAGTCCACTGTTGCTAACTTGTGGCACTAAAGATTAGCACATGTTGGTGAAAAAGGTTTGGTGGAGTTATCCAAGAGGGGAGTAATTCCTAGGAAGAGGATAAGTAAGCTGGAGTTCTGTGAGAGGTGTGTTCTGGGGAAATCAAAGAAGAAGGCATCCCAGAAGGGGAAGCATACCACCACTGAGGTGATGGATTACATACATTCTGATGTATGGGGACCAGCTAGGGTATCTACTCATGGTGGAGGCAGGTATTCCTTATCCTTAATGATGATTATTCCAGGAATGTTTGGGTATATATACTCAAACAGAAGAGTTGGAGCGAGTTGACCGAGTCAAGACCGAGTTGGCTCGGCAGATTGAGGAAAATTCGAAATTTCATCATTCTTTAAGGTTTTAATTGTAATTTCATCTCAATAACCTCTTTCCACACTATATATACCTCTTTTGTCAGATTTTAGAGAGGGGGGGTGTTGGGATATGTTTAGTTTTGATGATTTTCCAAAACGACATGTAATAGGTATGAAAGCAGTCAGGATAGTATCCTTTAGATCAGGACAGGCTAGGTTAGCTCTCAGTAGAATAGGTTGCTCAGTTGAGGGGGAACTCAGCGAGGGGGAACTTCTCAACACAGCCTGAAGATATCAAGATGACAACCAGAAGAGCTGACTGAAGACATGCCATCAACCTGAACCAATGGAGAAACCTGAAGGAAGTCCCACTGAGTGCAAGTCAGGCTGATCTAAGCCAAGTCTGATGGACCACTCAGTGAAGAGCCTGATCAGGTGGATCAGTGCTGCACCAAGTAGGCCTGAAGGAGTCAGGCTACTGTGGTCAGGGAAGTTTGTCATCCAGCCTTATGACAAACTTGTTGGAGTGATCTTCAAACAGTCCCTGAAGGACAACTACACTGAGGACGAGTCAGTCCACTGAAGATCATCTGTCAGTGAAGGAGAAAGCTACCTAAAGTCAGTGGGTCTTAGTCAAACCTACTGAGTCAAAGATCCGTGAATTCAGGCCACGTGGACCAATCAGCACAAGGCGGTAAATCTGACACTGACAAGGCCGCATTCCAAGAAAAGTGGTTGAAACCATTTAATGCTGGATTCAAATGTATTTTCCTCTCCAACGGATACATTTGAATCCCCATTATAAATACAAGATCATGGCTTGTTGATAGGCGTGTGTTGTTTTGTTTAAAAGTTGTATTATTGTTTAATAAACAAACACCTACGAGCTGAAAGTGTGAGTAGTAGCATACGTGCATGGGAGCTATAAGGAGGGTTTACTCACATCTTAAACACTGACCATTAGGGTCTTCAAATATACATATATGAGTGTTCAGCTTGTAACTCTAGGCTTAGAGAGGTTTTCCCTATCTTAGCTATTGGCTAACACATTGTAAAGGGAAAACCTCACCTAGTTGGAGAAAACCTAACTGAAACCAAAACCCTCTAGTCAGGTTTGTTGGTAGTAAGTGAGGAGAAGGGCAGCCCAGGGAGTGGCGTGAGTCCAGTTGTTAGTGCACCTTGGCACGTTAAAAACAAGAATCCAAAGGAGTGGATTTCCTGTTAAATCAGGCCGTGGATGTAAGAGCTTGAGTCTCTGAACCACGTTAAACCAAGTGTTATTATTTGGAATGTCTTTTCTTCTAAAGTATTGCGAAAATCTGCTCACTGAGAGCATTGTTTAAAAGGAACTTTAGTTAAGCATTCAGGTCAGTGAGATTCCATCTCACTGACTAAATCAGGCAAGGCACTCGAGAGTTCAGTCTCTCGAGTCACTGCCTTGTTGAGAGCCTGAGCTTTCAAGTCTCATCTCTGACTTGATAGCTCTGACTCTCAGCAACGCAGTGACTTGAGTACTTCGTCACTGAACTCAGTTAGGGTGCAAGCTGTGATTTGATAACGCACTCGAGAATTCAGCATCTCAAGCCACTGTCCTTGCTCAGAGCATGAGTCTCCAAGCCTTCTCTCTGACTTGGTAACTCAGCCTCTGAGCAGAGCAGTGACTTGAGTACTCACTCTTGTTGAACTCTCTGAGGAAAAAGGTTTAAAAAAAAAAAAAAAATTTGCTCCTAAATTCCCATTTTGCCCTTCGAAAACGGGACCATCAATTGGTATCAGAGCAGTGGTTCGAAAGACCACTGACTTTGAATACTAATAGTTTCAGAGGAGAAACTGTTGGTGGTCACTGAACAGATCTGAGTTTGCTTTTCACAAAACTTGCATCATCATCATGACTTCGAGGAGACTTGAAGCTTCGTTACCTGAATTCTCTGTATCTAACTTTGTCTATTGGAAGTTCAGATTAGAGGCACATCTAGATGCCATCCATGACCAGATGCCGCGTGTGCTCAGGGAAGGACCGATCAAGATCACTATTCCCAACGTCAGAGGACTGGGATACGATGATCTTGCGATTGGCGTGCAGGTTCCTAAGGAGAGGAAAGACATGACCAACGATGAAATCAAGATGGTGGGGCTTGACAACGTCGCCAGAAACATCATCTTGCATACGGTGCCTTTCGAGGAGTCAGCCAGGCTGATGAACCTAAAGACGGCAAAGGAGGTCTGGGATGAGCTGACCAGGATGTGCGAAGGGTCAGAAAAGATAAAGGAGAACAAGAGGAATATTGCCATTCAGAAATTCGAAGCGTTCGAGATGCTGCCTGATGAGAGCATAGATCAGATGGAGTCTAGATTCATCAAGTTGATGAATGAGTTGGTGATGTTGGACAAGGATGTCCCAAGGAGAGATGTTGCTTCAAAAATCCTGAATGCCCTTCCTGAGAGATGGGACAACAGTGTAATTATGCTTAAGAACACTCAGGATATGAGTAACATAACTTCTGCTTTACTTTTTTCAGAGCTAAAAGCGCTTGAATTTGATCTTAACAAAAGAAAGAAGAAAGTTCAGTCAGAAGAGGAAGGGAAGGAGAAAACTCCTGAGAAAAGTGTGGCGTTCAAGGCCAGGTCTGAATCTGTTGAGCCCTCATCAAATTCTTCATCAAAGTCACTGATGGAGATGAGCAGGGAAGAACTCGCTGAGGAGTACAGCCTGATGGCCAGACGATTTGACAAGCTCAATTCCAGGTTTGGTCGTTATAAAAAGTTTTATCAGGACTCACGTGACAGGAAACCTGAAGGAACCCACCAAAGCTCGAGGAGATATGAGGAGCGAAGGAACACTGACCAGAGGAGAGAACGTGGTGATGAAAGGAGGTATTCTGAACCAAAACCTGAAAGAAGAGACGAACAGAGACGTACTCGCGATGATAGATATCCAACCAAGGCTGAAAGCTCACCGAGAACCAGGGAACCTGACTCAAGGAGGAACCCTGAACCGAGAAAAGAAAGAACAAGTGAGCAAGTAGCATGTTACAACTGTAACAAGATTGGTCACTATCAATACGATTGCCCGGAGCTGAGTGCTAGGGAGAGAGAGGAAAGGAGAGCCACGAGGGATCTAAGATCTGCTGATCGGAGGGCTATGGTGGCTGAGGATGCAACAGACTCTGATGGCCCCACTGAAAGGTCACCTGAACTCTTCTCGGATGATGAGTACGATGATGTCTGCCTAATGGCTAGGGATGAGCCTGAGGTAACATCAAATTCTGTTTGTGCTTCCTACACTGGTCAAAATCCTGAGCTCAGCTCAGAGTCAGTTAGAGAAATGAACCTTCAGATCTGTCTTGATCAATTGATGGTTGATTTCTCCAGACTGCAGGAAACTAATGTCTTCTTGGTAGAGGAGAACAAGAAATTGAGTACTGAAGTTCAAAACCTGAATGAACAACTCACTCAGTCTGATCTCAAAGAATCAGCTCAGATTGTGAGACTAACTCAGGAAATTGACATGATCAATTCTGAGCGTCTCCCAAGAGAGAAAATTCTGAAGGAACTGGCTGAGGAAGAGCTGGTCAGGAAGGAAGAGCTGAAAGCACTTAAGAGTAAGTTTGATGACCTCTTTACCAGACATGAAATCCTGAAAAAGAGTGAGGACTCTCTCAAGAAAAAGGTTGCAGCAATGAATAAATCCTCAGTGGCTAGAGAGGAAATAAATAGCAACCAGATACTTGGGAACAAGAAAAAGGGACTTGGATATGTTCCTGAGAAATCCTCACAAGGTCAGTCTCATGTTGCTTCAGGGAGCAACACTGAGAGGGTATTTGTTCAGACAGGCCAGAGTGCACCTAAGGTTGTGCTCCAGGCCCGTCAAACTGATAAGGGCAAGGAAACCGTTGACACAGTCAGGGTTGCTCCTAAGGTAGCTAAGCCAAAACCCAAGGGAAAGGCAAAGCAACCTGCGGAAGCCCCTGAGAGCTCAGGCCAGGGAAAATCTCAGCGAAAGCAGAGGAAGACTCAGGCCAAGAGCCCTCAGACTGGTCAACGAGGGTACCATCATGCTTGGCAATACCATCAGGGAAGGCCAAACATGATGACACCCCCGTGGTTTTGGCATCCTGAGGCCTTTAACTGTTTTCCTTTCCCTCACTTGCCTAGGGGGAATAGAAATCAGGGCCCTTATCAAGAACAAGGCCCAAGATCTGCTGCACCCAGACCTAGGAAGAACAGGAGGCCAGCCCAAAAGGCATCCACTCAGGCTCCTGCGAAGCCTAAGTCTAGCACCCATACACCATCTTCCTCTCAGGCTAAGAAGAAAAAAGTTGTGTATGTCGATGTTTCAGGGAGACAGATTCACCACTCTGAGGCAATCAGGGTTGTGAAGCAAGTCTGGATCCCGAAAGGTACAGCTGACACAATAGGACCCAACACCCAATGGGTACCTAAAGCCTGATTTGCTTACAGGCGGCTGTGGATCACAACAAGAGGAGAGAAGACTCAATCAAAGCTGTTTGGTACCTAGACAGTGGTTGCTCAAGGCACATGACTGGAATAAAGAGTCTTCTCCAAGAATATCAGGCTAAAGATGGTCCACAGGTAACCTTTGGTGATAACTCAAAAGGTGTTACTAAGGGTTTTGGTGTTCTAATTATAGGTACAGTAAGAGTGGAAAATGTGTCCTTTGTGGAAGGACTGAAGCATAACCTGCTGTCAGTAAGTCAATTCTGTGACAAAGGGTTCAGTGTTGAGTTCTCATCGAATAAATGCTCAGTCAAGGACAAATCAACACAAGTGCTTCTATCAGGTATAAGGAAAGGTAATGTTTATCTCGCTGATTGGAGCAGCACTATTCCTAATACTTGTCTTGTTGCTAAAAGCTCTCAAGAGCTCAGTTGGTTATGGCATAAAAGATTAAGCCACCTGAACTTCAAGATTCTTAACAAAATTTCTAGACAGTCAATTGTTGATGGTCTACCTAATGAAGTTTTTAGCAAAGATCACGTGTGCAAAGCCTGTCAGGAAGGTAAGCAAGTCAGAGCGTCATTCAAAGAAAAGGCTTCCTACTCCACAGACAGGATACTTCAGCTCCTGCACATGGATCTATTTGGTCCCATAACACCTGTGAGTATGAATGGTAGAAAATATACCCTTGTGGTTATTGATGAGTATTCTAGATATACTTGGGTTATTTTTCTGTTAAATAAGAAGGAAACACAGGTGAAGCTTCCAGAGTTGCTCAGAAGACTCAGCAATGAGAAAAATCAGTCCATTACTAAGATCAGATCTGACAAGGGCACTGAGTTTATAAATTCATATATTTCTGACTTTTGTAATGAACTTGGTATAGCTCATGAGACTTCTGCAGCTAGAACCCCACAACAGAATGGTGTCGCTGAAAGGAGGAATCGGACACTGAAGGAAGCTGCAAGGACCATGCTGGCTGAGTCAGGATTGCCCAAGAAGTTTTGGGCTGAGGCAATCAACACTGCATGCTACACTCAGAACAGATCCATGCTGAACAAGCAACATGCACAGACCCCATATGAGACATGGAACAAAAGAAAACCTCGTATTTCTTACTTTCATGTGTTTGGTTGTAAGTGCTTCATCCTCAACAATGGGAAGACCCAGTTGAAAGCCTTTGATAGCAAATCTGATGAAGGAATATTCTTGGGATATTCTGAAATTAGCAAAGCCTTCAGGGTTTACAATTGTAGGACCCTTGTTGTGGAAGAATCACCCCATGTTGTCTTTGATGAATCTGCTAATGAGTCTAGGGCAAAGGTGCTGAATCCTGACACTGAAGAGGTCACGAGGAGTGTGACAAGGCTGAGCTTGAAGAGTCAACCTGATTCCAAGATCAAGACTGTGCCAATCCCCAGATGGGATGATGATGACGATCAGGATGATGAACCAAGTGCCACTCCTAAACCCAGCACATCAGGGATGGTTGAGCCTCAGACAGAGGAACAGGCTCAACCTGAGGTAAGTACCGTCTATGAAGATGCTGTTGCAGCTGAGACGGCTCCTGAGTCACCTCATCAAGGAGGAATCAATGTCCCTGACATTGAGCTTGTTAATCCCTTCGGTATAGACTCAGGATCATCCCCTTCTGTTCAATTTCCTGAATTTTATGAGCCTGTAGACACTAACATTGCAGGTACTTCAGGAACAACTCCTGGCAAAAGAACATGGTTAGAAGATCATCCCATTGATCAAATTATTGGTGATCCAACTGAGGGAGTCAGGACCAGACGGTTTCATGGTGAGAGTGCATTGTTCTGTTGCTTTCTCTCTGAGCAAGAGCCTCAGAACATTGAAGAAGCTCTCACTGACTCGAACTGGATCATTGCCATGCAAGAGGAGTTGAATCAGTTCACAAGGAATCAGGTTTGGGAACTGGTAGATAGACCTAGGCATCAAGGTGTGATTGGTACCAAGTGGGTCTTTAAGAACAAGAAGGATGAGAATGGTGTTGTGGTAAGGAACAAGGCTAGACTGGTTGCAAAAGGGTATTGTCAGTCTGAAGGAATAGACTATGATGAGACTTTTGCTCCAGTGGCTAGATTGGAAGCTATCAGGTTGTTCCTTGCCTATGCGACATATAAGAAGTTCAAAGTGTATCAAATGGATGTCAAGAGTGCATTCCTGAATGGTGTACTCAATGAAGAGGTATATGTTGAACAACCTCCCGGGTTTGAGGTTGGAGATAGAGTATACCATTTGAAGAAAGCACTCTATGGACTTAAGCAAGCACCAAGAGCTTGGTATGATACCCTCTCTCAATTCCTGACTGATCATGGGTTCAAGAAGGGAACAGTGGATAGGACTTTGTTCAGGATCACTGAAGGTGATGACATTCTCCTGGTCCAAATTTATGTGGATGACATAATATTCGGATCACCAAATCAGCAGTTATGTGAGAAATTCTCTAAACTGATGACTGGTAAATTTGAGATGTCAATGATGGGAGAGATGAACTTCTTCTTAGGATTGCAGGTCAAGCAGACTGATCAAGGTATATTTATTAATCAGGCCAAGTATACAAGAGACTTGATTCATAAGTTTGGTGTTCAAAACAGCAATCCAGCCAGGATCCCAATGAACACCAATTGGAAGATGGATCCTGACACTGAAGGGACTTCAGTGAATCAGACTGAGTATCGTGGGCTGATAGGTTCTTTACTGTACCTGACTGCAAGTAGGCCTGACATTACGTTTGCAGTTGGTGTGTGTGCTAGGTATCAGTCTGATCCCAAGAGAAGTCATTTGGAGGCTGCTAAGAGAATACTTAAGTATTTGAAAAGGACAGTTAATATGGGACTATGGTATCCTTCAGATGACAACCTTGAACTGACAGGGTATTCAGATGCAGATTATGGAGGTTGTAGGATTGATAGGAAATCAACCTCAGGGACATGTCAGTTTTTGGGAAGTAAGTTGATCTCGTGGTTTAGTAAGAAGCAGAATTCAGTGGCAACATCCACAACTGAGGCTGAGTATATGGCTGCAGGGAGTTGTTGTGCTCAGATCCTATGGTTGAGGCAACAGTTGAGGGACTACCAAGTATTTGCTAATCAGGTTCCAATCTATTGTGATAACAATAGTGCAATAGCAATCACTCAGAACCCAGTGCTTCACACAAGGTGCAAGCATGTGGATATTAGACACCACTTCATTCGAGATCATGTGGAAAAGAAAGATATTAGGATGGAAAAGATTCACACTGATAGGCAAAGAGCTGACATCTTGACTAAGCCCTTGGCTGAAGCAAGGTTTATGGAACTGTCAGTGGAATTGGGACTTTTAGATCCGGGAGAGCAGTCAGTGTAGGGTTCTAGGGGGAACTCAGGCCAGACTCGACTCAGCGAGGTATCAGGGTGCTACAATGTCTCCCTGACAGGTATGGGTTCTAACCTGACTCTTGTGAATCTCAAGCGTCTCCCTGAGTCATTCGTCCTGAAAATCCTTACTAAATGCATTCCGTTATCATTAAAAGCGCGCCTTTTTATATTTAAACCCACGCGCACGGAGCATTTAATGTCACAGTTACTTTTTCATATACGTGTCCGTTTTATACGGAATGTGACTGACTTGGGGTTTCAATTAAAACTGAGATTAATCCTGGCCTCTCATTTCAAAACCTTTCGAATTCAGGAATCAATCTCAACCCCACGTTTGAGTAACTGACTTAGTCTTATCAATCAAGGGTGTCATTTGAGGTCTTTACGCAAACACAACGCACAATTTGCACACTGAGTTTTCTCTTGCTCAAACACAGAATTTCTAAAACCTCTTTCTCAAAACACAATGGCATTCCTTGATTCCGACTGGACAACCGACAAGATCGTCGATGTTGTTGAGAAGAAGCTGGTACACATGGAGCAAGTCATCTCCATGGAAGGTATCTGTCTAACGGTTGAGGAAATCAAACCCGTTTTTAAATGGATTTCCGACGCCGGGTTGGAAACATACTTCACCACCCGCCCCTCTTCTGTGCTCCCAAGAACAGTGGTGGAAGCTTATTTGAACATGTTCTTGCGGAAGGGTGAAGTCTTCACCAAGGTGACTGCGCTAAAGCCGACGGGGGAAAAGAACAGCGACGGAGAGCCTCTCTACGACTCGGAGGTGGTCACCGTTGATCTCAGGCAGGCGGTGAGAGAAGTCTTCAAACTGCCATCCTCTGGCATCAACCCCAGGACTTACAAGGAAAACTCGGAGGGAGAGTTCCTTGGGAAATGGACCAAGTCAGGGTCTTTGGAGTTCAGGGCCCGTCAGAACAAGAGCACTCTGAAGCCGGAGTACAGGGCTCTGGTGGACTTGGTGTCCAAGATGGTGATGGGAGCAACTGGCTCTCACGAGCAGTTGAGTCTGCCCAAGCTGAGGCTCATGGGAGCAATCGCTGATGGAGTGGAAGCGAACTGGGAGCAGTTCTTCCTCGATCAAGTCCATCAGGCGGGATTGGACAAGATCACGCGTGACAAGGAGAAGAAGCACATATCTGTCAGTGCCATCTTGCCATTTGGCACAAGATTGTCCATGCTGATTGCTCATGCGTGCCATGGGTACACTTTTGACTTTGAGGACAACCTTTCCTCAAAGAAGGTCATGTTTTCCTCACTGAGTGACACCTATTCAGTGCTAGGGCTGACTGATCCCAATGCGAAAGCAAAGGGTCAGGCCAGAAAGCCAGCTGGGACGGCCAAGAGAGTGGCAACCAGCCTCATTGAAAAGGTGGATGAGCTCCTTGAGAGGAGTAAGGAGGCTGAGAAGGCTGTTGCTGAGGAGGTGGAGCAACCTGATGTGGGCGCGGCTGAGAAGAAGGAGAGGAGGGTGAAAATCGTGCTGTCAGGGAAGAGCACGAAGACAGGGACTGAGTCAGATCCCAAGAAGGCCGGGACTGAGGCTGAGGGAACTGATGATGACGTCAGTATAGAGGGAGCTCAGGGAAAGAGGCCCCTGAAGAGACTTAGGAGGGGAGTAAAGAAGTCTCCTGCTAAGAAGCTCCCTGAATTGAGTGAGAGGGAGAAGTCAAGCTCTCCTGGAGCCTCTGACTTAGAGGAGGTGAGAAAGACTGTCGAGACGGCTGAGTCATTGCAGCCTGAGACAGCATCCACACAAACACCCCCACATCCTGAAACCCAAACACCTTCCATCCCTGACCCCGCACCTCAAACTCCCCAACTCCCCCAACCTTCAGAGCCAAATTACCCTACTGAGTCAGTGCCATCAACCTCACTTACAATTGAGCCTGACCAGTTAGCCGAGCCAAACCTTCCCAACCCTTCAGATTTTCCCTCATACCCCAACCCCAAAGACTGTACCAAATCTATTTCAACAGAAGAGGATGTGTTCCTTGAAATAGAGGAGGAGGAGCTGGATGAACACATGGCGGGAGGTATACTGGAGAATACACTCAGGGGGAATGCCACGGAGTGGGCAGGGAAGTGCTGGCCTGGGCTGTACAAATACACTGAATTGCTGGCATATGTGGTGGAGCTCAAAGTTTGGTTGGACTTCAAACAATCAAACATGCAGGAGCAACATATGCTAGTAGACGCACGCGGCTGGGGACATTGGGAGACGGAGGAGGCCAAGATCTGCTCATTCTTTGGCCTGACAAGCTGGCTTCAACTATTGAACTTCGACAACCTGAAGAAGCTTGTGGCTGAAATGATGGCCAAAAGCAAGGCTGATCTTCTCTCCGTTGAAGAGCAGGAGGATGATGACGCTCAAGGTGGAGCTGTGGAAAAGGCAGTGGAGGAGACTGCAAGGGAAGTTGATGAGATGGACTCTGAGCCTCAGGCTCAGGGGGAAGGTGACAGGAACACTGGTGCCAAGGGTGGACCAGTGGCTGAGGATGTTGTGAACATCTCAGCTGCCAATGAGACATCTGTCGATGAAGGGATTCCCTGCCCTGAGACACGAGAGGATGATGTTGAGGCATTCAAGAAGACTCTCAGTTCCGAAGGACAAGTTCCTAAGGTTCAAGTTAGCTTAGCTGAGCCTGAGGAGGCGGCTATGACTACTTCACAACTGCCTTCAGTGTACCTTGAAGAAGGGACTGATGCTGCAGGGGCTGACAAGGGAAAGCAGCCAATCACTGATGAGGCCGCTGATGATGAAGATGTGGTCATCACCGGGGTCGGCCGTGCTGAGTTTACAAGCATAGTGGAGGTCAAACAGGAGAAAACCTCGGAAAATCTAGCTGAACTTCAGGAGGAAGTAATGAGGCTACGTGCTGAAAAAGATGAAGACTCCAAGGCCCTGGCGAAACACATCAGGTGGACAAAGTCAGCTTACAACACCCTTGCCAACAGGGAGCTGATCTTGTTAAAACGCACAATGACTGACACGGCCAAGTCAGTGAGGAATGAGAGGAAGCGCACAAAGAAGATGCTCAGGAACACTCTCAAGAAGCTTGAAGAGAGAGATGCGATCAGGGACGAAAAGATGAATCAGGCAGTGGACAGGCTTGCAGTTCAGACTGGAGCTATTGTCACTCAGGCCTTGGAGGACTCAGCGTCCAAGTTGGAGCTGGAGTCAGGGAAGCTGGATCGCACATCTCAATCAGTGGCGGACATTTTGGCTAAGGCCACTGAGGAGTCTGTGAAGATACTGACTGAGGTTAGCAGAGTCAGCGGTGAGTCCTTGAAGGTGGAAGAAAGGATCACCAAGGCTGAACAAAGTCTCCAACTATCTATGGAGGTCTTTGAGAAGAAAGTCAATGCTGCCATCAGTTCCGTATCCTTTGCAGGGACTGGGATTTCAATGGGAGTTGAGTTATTGAAGGAGGGAATCAACGATGTCCATTCCCTAGCCTCCTTCGTAATCAACAGCGGATCTGACGCATTCCCATCTGAGGCCAATGATGATGCCAAAAAGGGGGAAAAGAAGAAGAAAAGATCCCGCCCTGAGGCATCTGAGGCAGTTAGTCAAGGAGAGACCGTCCTAGCTGATCCTGAAGCCAATCCTGATGGAAATATTCTAAGGGTAAGGAAGTCAGCTAGGTTAGCGGCAGTGGAGAAGGAAGGAGAACAATTAGTTGCCAAGCTGAGGGAGGAGGCAACAAAGGCAAAGGCTAATGAACCTTCAAAGCAACAACCTGAGCCAGTCCAAAGATCATCACCCATGAGCTCAAGGAAGAATCCCATCACTTACTCAGGTGAGTTAGTTGCGGAGCTATGTGCTGAAGCATGGGGAGATCAACCTGAAAAGACTGAGGCTATGCGCAGAGCTGAAATTGCTCAGAAGGAGAAGATGCGCATTTTGGAGAAGAAGGTTGAGAAGCTGACGGATATCACTGAGCTTCAACAACGTGAACTAGATGATGCAGTGATCAGCTTGCTAAGGAGGAAGAAGGCGAAGCCTGAGCCAAGGAAGTACAGGAAGAAGCCTACAGTTAGGAAGGCAACGATTCTTCAAGTCAGTAGGCCAGAATCAGGAGCAAGGGAAGCTTTTGTTGATGAGTTCGTCTCAGAGACTCTAAAGGAGTTTTGGACTGATGCAAGGGATGAATTTGTCAGACTATGGTTTGTTGTGAAGAAGTGGGGCGACACTGACGATATTGATGCCCACTTCACTGACTATATGATGGACAATCATCCTGAGCTATTTCAGAAGATCTTGGAGGAGGCTGAGGCAGCTAAAGTCCAAGTGAAGGCTCCTGAGTTCATCATTCGAGCTCCTCCCTTGATTCCTGGAACTCTAAAGCATGATACTAAGGCCATAATGATGGAAGTCTTGAAGATAGCCAGAACTGAAGGATATGTGAATCAACCTGGAAGACTTGACGAGCTAAAGGCAAGAGTTTATGCAGGATATGGACTCAAGCCTGAAATAAGATTAGTCTAGGTGTTCACAGGCTTCTTTGTAATAGATTAGATTCATTGTAATCATTTCCACATCTATCAATGAAATCTATTACTTTTGCCCACAGACAAAAACTCATTGTCTTTTTGGCTTGTTTAAATTCTGTACTTTATCAAGAACTGCTCTAACACTGTCTTATCCTATAGATAGGTTTGTCTTATTTCCTCTAAGTGTTTTGAGGATCTTTTCAGTGTTTTGGCATCATCAAAAAGGGGGAAATTGTTGGGACATTGTCAGTTTTGATTTAGATCCCAAAAGCCCCTGAAAAGATGATTGGCTTAATCTGTCTTTGTCAGGCTAGTCTTGGTTAGGATTAGTACTTAGTCATTTTACACTTCACAGGTACTCAGTGAGAGGAGAACTCACTGGAGACAATCAAGACTCAGAGCCTGAAGACGAAAGAGCACCATCCTGAACTTATGGCAGTCTTCTAAGCTGGCTGAGTAAGTGTCAGTGATGAAGAGTATGACCCTGAGGTCATTACTAACTCAGTCCTGAAGGGAACAGGTTGTCACTGAGTAAATGGGAAGACTTGGAGTAGAGCCAAGCAATGCAAAAGGAATTTCAGCGTCAGGACGAGACCGGTGAGCTCAAGACAAAATGAACTTAATAAGACAAGCCTGAAGCTCAGGAATAAGTTCTGACATTCTCACCAACCTGATGACGTGGACCAATCCGAGGAGAACACGCACGTACGGAACCTGACATATAGACTGAATTCAGACTGCATATTCAACGGGCAAGCATTTAATGTGCATTAAATGCAAATACCAAATCCATGCAAAGGCGGCTGCTGCATAGAGATATGTCCGTTTGAAGCCACTCTACATAGATGGCTAGAAGGCTATCTCTCCAACGGATAGTTTTTCAAACCACCTATAAATACAGAAGGCCTTGAACCCATTCAAGGTTACGGGAGATTTCCAAGCCAGAAATTACTCAAACTCTCAAGCAATCAAAGCATTCAGCCTTTAAGAGAAACACTCGAAACCTTCTAAATTTCCCAAGTGTTTCTTAGCAACTGAGAGTTATTCTGTATTCCAAGAGCTAATTAGAATTATCTTAAGCTTAGAGAGATTATCCAATCCTTAGCATAGCTTTGCCTTGTAAGGATAATCTCAACTTAGTTGGAATCCAAACTGAAACCAAAACCCTAAGTTAGGCTTGTTGGGAGTAAGTCAGTTAGTGTGATAGTAAGAAGAGTTTGTATAGATCAGTGAGGTAACTGGTCTTGGTGCACCTTGGCACGTTAAAAACAAGAATCCCTTGAGTGGATTTCCTGTTAAGTCAGGCCGTGGACGTAGGAGCTTGAGACTCTGAACCACGTTAAACTCCTTGTGTTCTTACTGCTTTGACATTGTGCATACTTGCCATATTACTTGTTCATTCATTGCATTCAAGCTTATCAGGTCTGAATCAATCAACCTGATCTTCAAAAGAACACTGCCCTACTAAACACTTCTAAGTTTTGAGTAAAACAAGTTTTCAGAAAGCAAACTAAACAGGACTTTAAACTATCAGGGCTCAAACATTTCCGCACTGAACTTGAACTGATAGTTAGCCAACTGACCCGCACCAAGTGTAGTCAGTGGGTGTATTATCAGCTCCTAGTTCTTTACCACTCTGAGTGAAGGGGACTCAGTCAGTTTTAAGTTTAAAAATTGGCATACGTGTATTTCCCCCCCCCCCATACACGTATTCCTCAGTCTTGTACCGGGACCAACAAGTGGTATCAGAGCAGGTTGTTCACATGACCACTGATCCAGTTTTGTTAAGAAAATGGTCTACCGAACAGATCTTAAACATTTTAAACTATGGGAATTTCTGCATATTTCATACTATTACTTGCATTCTGACATCATTCCTGAAATAGAAAATCATTTGGTTAGAAGTTTTGGAATCATCAAAAAGGGGGAAATTGTTGGGATATGTTTAGTTTTGATGATTTTCCAAAACGACATGTAATAGGTATGAAAGCAGTCAGGATAGTATCCTTTAGATCAGGACAGGCTAGGTTAGCTCTCAGTAGAATAGGTTGCTCAGTTGAGGGGGAACTCAGCGAGGGGGAACTTCTCAACACAGCCTGAAGATATCAAGATGACAACCAGAAGAGCTGACTGAAGACATGCCATCAACCTGAACCAATGGAGAAACCTGAAGGAAGTCCCACTGAGTGCAAGTCAGGCTGATCTAAGCCAAGTCTGATGGACCACTCAGTGAAGAGCCTGATCAGGTGGATCAGTGCTGCACCAAGTAGGCCTGAAGGAGTCAGGCTACTGTGGTCAGGGAAGTTTGTCATCCAGCCTTATGACAAACTTGTTGGAGTGATCTTCAAACAGTCCCTGAAGGACAACTACACTGAGGACGAGTCAGTCCACTGAAGATCATCTGTCAGTGAAGGAGAAAGCTACCTAAAGTCAGTGGGTCTTAGTCAAACCTACTGAGTCAAAGATCCGTGAATTCAGGCCACGTGGACCAATCAGCACAAGGCGGTAAATCTGACACTGACAAGGCCGCATTCCAAGAAAAGTGGTTGAAACCATTTAATGCTGGATTCAAATGTATTTTCCTCTCCAACGGATACATTTGAATCCCCATTATAAATACAAGATCATGGCTTGTTGATAGGCGTGTGTTGTTTTGTTTAAAAGTTGTATTATTGTTTAATAAACAAACACCTACGAGCTGAAAGTGTGAGTAGTAGCATACGTGCATGGGAGCTATAAGGAGGGTTTACTCACATCTTAAACACTGACCATTAGGGTCTTCAAATATACATATATGAGTGTTCAGCTTGTAACTCTAGGCTTAGAGAGGTTTTCCCTATCTTAGCTATTGGCTAACACATTGTAAAGGGAAAACCTCACCTAGTTGGAGAAAACCTAACTGAAACCAAAACCCTCTAGTCAGGTTTGTTGGTAGTAAGTGAGGAGAAGGGCAGCCCAGGGAGTGGCGTGAGTCCAGTTGTTAGTGCACCTTGGCACGTTAAAAACATGAATCCAAAGGAGTGGATTTCCTGTTAAATCAGGCCGTGGATGTAAGAGCTTGAGTCTCTGAACCACGTTAAACCAAGTGTTATTATTTGGAATGTCTTTTCTTCTAAAGTATTGCGAAAATCTGCTCACTGAGAGCATTGTTTAAAAGGAACTTTAGTTAAGCATTCAGGTCAGTGAGATTCCATCTCACTGACTAAATCAGGCAAGGCACTCGAGAGTTCAGTCTCTCGAGTCACTGCCTTGTTGAGAGCCTGAGCTTTCAAGTCTCATCTCTGACTTGATAGCTCTGACTCTCAGCAACGCAGTGACTTGAGTACTTCGTCACTGAACTCAGTTAGGGTGCAAGCTGTGATTTGATAACGCACTCGAGAATTCAGCATCTCAAGCCACTGTCCTTGCTCAGAGCATGAGTCTCCAAGCCTTCTCTCTGACTTGGTAACTCAGCCTCTGAGCAGAGCAGTGACTTGAGTACTCACTCTTGTTGAACTCTCTGAGGAAAAAGGTTTAAAAAAAAAAAAAAATTTGCTCCTAAATTCCCATTTTGCCCTTCGAAAACGGGACCATCAGGGGGGCACTTATAATTTCTAGGGCATTCTATTGAGGAGAGCCCCTCTCCCCACACACACTCCTTCACACATTAGATAATTTTAATGTTTTCTTAGATTAGAATTACTAGGTAATTTCCATTTCTTGTAAGGATTTATGCTTTGAAGATCATTTAAGGTGATATCTCTCTTTTATTTCAAGCTTTGATGGTAAATTTCATTTTTATTTGTTGTTTTAGCTTATTAGCCATGGGTGTCTCTTACAGAACCATGAGCTAATTCTCTTTGCTTTGAGTGTTGAATCAATGTATGAAAGTAGTGTGTTGATGGATTTATAGTTTTGATTATGCCTATTTCTTGATGTGAATGTTTCTATTGATGGGCTTTGTATGTCTCAATTAATTAGTTGATTTTATTAGCTTATGTATTTAATTTTGTGTATTGCAACGAGAGTTGGGTATGCATGATTGGTATTTAGGTGAAAGCTTTGACTAATTGATTTGAGTTAAATAGTAATTGGCTTAATCGAGAGAGGGTCGGTTTCTAGATCCCCCATCATTAGACATTAGGTATCTTAATTTGAATATTCGGGAACTTAGTGAAGGGGGAATTCTAGAGATGCATCGCGTGTTTCTAGATATTCACGATCTTAGGAGCTTATGGGGCATAATTAGGAGTAGCTAGGTAGTCCACGTTGTTCACCTAGGCCTCAAAAGGGATTGGTCTACACACTTTCGTGATCGCTCTTAGCAAACATCTAGAAAAAGGTAATGATAGGTTGTAAATTTGTCACACACTAGTGGATTGCATTGTGAAGACACTTGAAGCATTTATCTCTCTTGCACTTTCTTGATTGAAAGTTAGTTTAATTGTTTAATTACTTTCTAGATTAAATTTTTGCTTAGTTTAATTTTCATATGCCAACTTTCTCGTCACTATAGTACCATGCCGACACACAACTTTGGGGCTCCACTGCATTCCTAAATCCTTTGGGTTCGATAACTACTTGGTCCTAGTCTACCTTCACTACTACGACGATCCCGTACTCTTGCGGGGGAATAGGAAAATATTTTTTGAAAAACTCCGACCAAGTCAATGGCGCCGTTGCCGGGGATTTAGTTGAGTGCCTTAAGTGGAACTTAGGGTTAGTTGAGTGGTACTATTAGTGATATTTTATTTGCTTTGTTTTTGTTTTATTTTTATTTTTTTGAATTTGATATTTCGCATTCTTGTAGGTGTGCTTTGAATTGGAAGATGGAGGATATAT
Organism: Ballota nigra; assembly: GCA_947034835.1. NCBI lineage: Eukaryota > Viridiplantae > Streptophyta > Magnoliopsida > Lamiales > Lamiaceae > Ballota > Ballota nigra. The sequence continues at coordinate 98,810,527 of OX344721.1, forward strand.
ACCTTTGGAAGACGGTTCATAACCAATCTAACATGGTTTATACTCCGGATCCTCCTCCACAACCTCACTCGTATCCATATCCATAATCATACTCGTATCACCCACAACAATCCCCACATTACCAACAACCTCCTCCATATCAACAATATTCACAATATCCATATTACCCTCCTCCACAATACACATATCCTTATCCCTATCCTTATCTACCACAACAACAAGAAGATGGCTATGATAATGAGAAGAGCTTTGAGTACAATTCTCAAATGCAACAAGCTCCATCTCATTATCAAGAATGTGGAAGCAATGAAGATTCTTCGTATGCCTATCCAAGCAATGACTTTCAACCTCAACAAGTGTATGAACCTCCCACCTCTTCTATATCCAAAGCAAATGAGACCCGAACCATTGAGACTTGGTCCAAATTTCCAAGTGGAGAAGAAAGATTGACCTCGGATGAGATGTATCAATTGTTGGTAAAAATGACCAAAAAATGTGATACATTGAAGGTAACATTGGAGGAGCTAGCAAAAATAGTAGCTCAAACAAGTGCTATTGTAGCTCAATCTGGTGCTCATCTTAAAAACCTCGAGTTTCAACCCGGGCAAATAGCTTCATGTGTGGAAAATCTACAAGAAGAAGAAGAAGAGGAAGTTGAAGAGGTTTGTGAAGAACAAGAGGATGGTGAATTTCAAGAAGAGGAAGAGTTAGAAGTGGAGAACGAGTTTGATCGAAGGGATGGGAAGGAAGAACATGATGATCAAGAAGAAATCGAAGAGGAAATTGTGGAAGAGAAACGAGAAGAAAATGAGATAGAAGAAGAGGAAAGCGAATGGAGATGCGCCGCAATCCACCGCACCAGTACTCGCTGGCTTGAGGAGGAAGACGTGGCCCAGCTGCTTTCTTCTTCTTTCCGGCATTGAGCTTCGAACGGTGAACTCCATTTTCCGGCGGCGACTTGAAGTAATTCCGGCGAAATAGCCTCAAATTCCAGCCAACAATGGTGGTTATCTCTTTCTCTCTCTTAGACAAAAATGGAAATGCTTTATCTCATGGTCAAATGTAGAAAATGGCATGGGCCCTAGTTGAAAATAAACAAACAATGCTTGTCTCACTTTCTTCCATAGTTATTCACTTGAGCTTGCTCCTTCAAATTCCATTCCCAAATCAAATAGCAACTGGGCCTTCTTTTAATTCAATCGGGCCGTGAGTCTTTTTCAAATGGCCCACCAACTGGGCTTTCGACTTAGGCCTCTATTCCGGAAATTAATTTACCTCCGGTTCACTCGTTTCGCTCATGCTTTTGTCCTCTTCTCAACTCATTCCTCCGACTACCTTCACAAAATTAACGGCACGCTTTTGTTCCAAAAATTCACAATTTCCTGCAAAATAAGCATAAACTACCTTTCTTGACTATTAAGCACAACCAATCAAATTAATGTAAATAATCACCCGAAATCCAATAAAATAGGCAAATAAAATATACGAATTTTGAGCAATTTTCACACTAATCAGTGACTCTTTCTCTAAGTTCAAATAGTGGTTGGTTGAACTTGAAAATAAGAGAGAGAGGAGCATCAAGCATCTTCGGACTGACAATAGGCTTGAATTCCTCTCAAAGAAGTTTTAATATTTCTGTAGGCAGAAGGGTATTACTAGGCACAGGACTGTTCCTGCTAATCCTCAACATAATGGTCTTGCTGAAAGGATGAATAGAACCATCCTGGAGAGTGTTAGGTGTATGTTATCTGATGCATGTTTCCCTAAGAGTTTTTGGGGTGAAGCTGTTAAGACAGTTGTGTACTTGATTAATAAGGTGCCATCATCAGCCATTGACTTTAAGACCCCTGATGAGATCTAGTATGGAAAGATATCAGACTATTCAAAATTGAAAGTATTTGGATGTCTAGCTTATGTTCATGTGAAGCAAGATAAACTGGAGCCTAGAGCCTTAAAATGTGTGTTCATTGGCTATCCAAAGGGGGTTAAGGGGTATAAGTTGTGGTGTTTGGAGCCTGGAAATTAGAAGTGTATTACCAATAGAGATGTTGTGTTCAATTAGTCTCAGATGTGTTACAAGTCAGGTGGAGGAGATCCTACATCAGAGGAGGTGGATGGTGTTATTGTTGAACCAACTACTCAAGTTGAGGTGGAACCTGTTACTTCAGAGGAGGTTACCTCAACTGGCCCTGAACCAAAGGAAGGGCAGGCAACTGAAGAAGATAATGCATCTGCTGAAGATAACATGTCAAAGGAGGAAGAAGTGCCTGAAGCTGATTTGAGAAATTACAGCTTGACAAGAGATAGAACCAGCAGACAAGTACATCCTCCACTGAGGTATGGTCAGGCTGATCTGGTCTCTTATGCACTTGTGACAGCTGAAGCCATAGAGTACTAAGAACCTAGAAACTATAAAGAAGTCATTGACAGTAAAGATAGAGAGTCATGGATTACTGCCATGACAGAAAAAATGGAATCTCTTAAGAAGAATCAAACATAGATTCTTGTGAATAAGTCACCTGGGCAGAAACTAGTCAGTTGCAAGTGGTTGTTCAAAAGAAAGCTTGAATCCGGGATGAAAGATCAGTTGAGTTTCAAGACAAGGTTAGTGGCTAGAGGATTTACTCAAGAGAATGGATAGATTACAATGAGGTGTTCTCACCTGTGGTCAATCATTATTCTATCAGGCTACTTCTCAGTAGAGTAGTCCAAGATAACCTGGAGCTACAGTAACTTGATGTGAAGACATTTTTCTTACATGGTGATCTTATTGAAGACATTTATATGCAGCAGCCTGAAGGGTTTGTGGAACCAGGGTCAGAGGGGAAGATATGTCTACTGAAGAAGTCTTTGTATGGCCTCAAGCAAAGTCCAAGGCAATGGCATAAGAAATTTAATGAAGTTATGTTATCCATTGGTTTTGAGAGAAGCAAGTATGATACTTGTGTGTATCTGGAGAAATAAGGGAGAGAAGTGGTAGCATATCTTCTGATTTATGTTGATGACATGCTAATTGCTAGCAAGAGCTTGTTGAAGATTCAGAGTGCCAAACGGAAGCTCAGTGCCGGGTTTGTTATGAAGGACCTGGGAAATTCTAAGAGAATACTTGAGATGGATATACTTAGATACAGGACAATAGGGAAACTGTTTCTATCTCAAGAGAGGTATATTGAAAAGGTCCTTAAGAGGTTTAACATGCATGAAAGTAGACATGTGTCAACTTCCCTGGGACAACAGTTCAAGTTATCTAAGGAGATGGAGCCCAAGACTGAAGAAGAAAATAAGTCTATGATGAAAGTCCTCTATGCAAGTGGAGTTGGAAGTTTGATGTTTGCATTGGTCTGCAGTAAACCTGATCTAGCTTATTCATTGAGTATGGTGAGCAGGTACATATCCAACCCAGGTAGATTACATTGGGATGCTTTGAAGTGGATATTCTGATACCTTAAAGAATCATCTGATTTAGGGTTGATGTTTGAGAAGATGACTGATATTAAGAGTCCACTGGTGGGATTTGTTGATTCTGATTTTGCTGTTAATTTGGATACCAGAAGGTCCTTGACAGGGTACATATTTACTCTTTACAACACTGCTGTAAGATGGGGATCTGTGTTGCAGAGTGGAATTTCCTTATCCACCACTGAAGTAGAGTTTGTGGCAGTCTCTGAGGCAGTTAAGGAAGCTTTATGGTTGAAAGGCATCATAAAGGATTTTGGAATTCAAGACATGTGGTTATTCATTGTGATAATCAATGTGTTTTTCATCTGGTTAAACATCAAGTGTTTCATGAGAGATCAAAGCATATTAATGTAAGGTTACACTTTATGAGGGAAACCATAGAGAAAGGGGTGGTCCAAATCCAGAAGATATATACTGATGACAATGCTGTTGACATGTGTACGAAGTCTTTATCTAGCCTGAAGTTCAAGTTCTGTGTTGAACAGGTTAAGATGGACACATGGAAGGTGCCTTAGCCTTAAAGGTAACTGATGGAAAGGAAGAGAGGTTTGATACTTCATATATGAGGTGGAGAATTGTGAAGTCATATGTGAAGTAAGAAATCAGTTGAGTTTGAGCTTCAATAGTCAGCGAAGTTGGAGTTAGCCAGATTCGGTATACTTAGATGAAGTCAGCTGAAGTTCAGTTAGCTCAGTGGAACCGAAGTCTCCTGACCAATTGAGGTGAAGTCCACTGAAATTCGTTATTAGTCTGATTTTGTATCTAAACTGAGGGAAAGGCAGTTTCATCCAAAGGCGGTTTTATTTAGGCGGTTACTTGTTGGGTCACTACTATATATATGATTACTTGTTCGAGAATCCACAAAAGCTCAATCTTTGCTTAGAAAAGCTAGGTTTTGTAATCGATAACACTGTAACCAAAGTAGGGTTTCCTTCAAGAAATTCCTCGAGCGTTTGTGAGATTGAGTGATTGTATAATTCCCTTGAGTTCTTATAGTGAAAGACCGAATATCTCCGATCCCGTGGACGTAGAAGTTATCTCCGAACCACGTAAAATTCTGGTGTTATTTAGTTTTGTTGATTTTCGATACTCGTACTTATTTTTTTCATATTCGAATCCTTGATTACAAGTTTTCTTGTGAATCATAAATCCTGATTAACAAGTCAATTGAAATCCAAGAAATTTGAAAATGAATGTGTTGGTCCCACTCGATAGATTAATTGCGGAAGCTTTAAAGCAAAGTAAAGTCTTTAACAAAATCTTGTATAAGAGCACTTAAGAATAAACAATATGAAAGGAAAGCAATAAATAAGACCGGATATATATAGTGGTTCAGATATAACAATTCTACGTCCATTCTCCCTTATTTAAAGGGGCTTTACTACCAACTAACCAACAACTTGCGTACTGGAATTGTGAAGTACCAGTTCCTTCTTACAATAATCTTTAGATCTAACTTCGATCTAAAGCCTCACAATCTTCAACCTTGTCTTAACAGATGAACAGGTTAAGATTCAATAACTCCTTAATGAGTGAATAGAATTATGAACAAGATAAGAGTGTTTTGAGCGTGATAAGAACTAAGGCTTGGAAATGACTTCGTGCGCATGAGATCTCTCTAGAGCCTTTCTTCGAAACTGCACTATTGTATTTATATAGGTGATTAAGGTTAGCTGTTGGAGAGCTAATCTAATCAGATCTCTATTTAAGGAAGCTTCCAATCAATTAATTCCTTAGTTGATTTATTGGGTTGGTGAGATCTTTGGATTGATTGACTTCAAATTCTTTCCAATCCAATCTTGTTGACTTGATTTGTAACACCAATGGTCAGATGCTTCCAATGCCTAACTCTGATTCTTCCAGAGAAGGCAGGACCAGACACCAGGCAACCTCGATGTCTTCTGGTCCAGGGTTGGTTAAGAAACAGAATACTCAGTGGATCAGGAGATGATTCTGAGCATCTTTTATTTCACCAGACTCGTCTGGTCCGGACTCGTCTGGTCTGGGGAAGGTCCTCTGCCTCTAGTCAGATCTCATCTGGTGAAGTCCTCTAATGGGGTCTTCTGGTAAGGTCTTCTGGTGACTCTTCTCGTCTGGCAGTTCCCTCTAGACTAAGTCCTAATCTATTTCCTCATCTGGTTAACAGGCCCAGATGGTCCTATTACATCTTCTGGTTTGTTTTAACTCATCAAAACTAAACAACTTTTATCCTAACAATTTCCCCCTTTTTGATGGAGTTAAAACATTACCAGAACTGGTCAAAACGAAAATAAGCAAGAAAACAGATAAAGGATAAGACCTTAGAATAGATCTTATCAGGCAAACAAGAAGACAACAAGGGGTTGTCTTTAAGACAGAGAATATATGGCTTTTTTATTAATAATAAGGGACAAAATGATTACAGATTACAATTCAGATCAAGTCCCATTCTATGCATATCTTCTGTTTTCTTTGGGCACCAGAAACCAGTCAAAGAATCTGTCTTGAACAGCCTAAAGCTCAGTAGAAGATGTTGGGGTGAAATTCACTAACACCTTAGTCTTGTATAACTTCTTCAATTCAGCCTAATCAACCTGGTCCCCGATCATAGGAGTGTTAAGGTAATAAAACTCAGGGGAAGTGACTTCCAGGTTGAACTGGATGGTAGAATCCATCAACTGCTTATACAAGTCTGCATCATATGCCTTCATCCAGGAGTAGAAGGTTTTGTTGATAAGCGCATCATCCTCTGGCAGGGGTCTCTTAATGTAGTGTTGGATAAACCATAAGGTCTTGGCTTCTCTCCATTTTTCAATAAGAGGGACAGGCATAGTAGAGTCAAATGACCCTTCTGTCCTGAGTGGCAGAATATCCATCACTTCAACAGGTCCTTTCTTCCTCTGGCTTGATCCACTGGCACCAGACGATATTCCAGCTTCTCTGGCCTTCTTGTTTTGCCTCCTAACGTATCTAAGTCTTTGCTCTTCATCTATGTTCTTCCTGATTCTGGCAAGCTTTTCCTCTTCAGATTCTTCCTTGAATCTCTTCTCTGCCTCTTCAACTACCTGCTCCAGGAAGCTCTTCTTGACCCTTCTGATCTTTCTCTTAGCTGGGCCAGGAATGGAGACAGGATCTTGCTCAGAGTCAAGAGACTCCTCATCTGCTGCTAGCTGCTTGGCCATTGTTAGAGAATTGAGCTCTTCTTTCTTCTTCTTCTGCAACTCAGTTTGAGCCAGAGTGTTCTATAACAGGTCCAGAAGAAGAACCATGGCTGAACAAGGTATCATTTGTGCTCTTCGCCAGATCAGTTCTGGTCTTCTCTTCTCCCTTTTTAACTTCATCAATCAGGGGCTGAACCACCTTCCTTATGAGATCAGGGAGCTTGGTGGAGGAGGAAGAGTGAAGATCACGCAGCTTCTTGGCTTCATCCAGATAAGCCTGAGCTTCAGCAACCAGATGCTCCTGCTTGGCCAGCATCTCCTGGAGCGAGTCCTTCATCTTGGCAGTCTCAAGCATTTGAGAAGCCATCTCTACTTTGAGCACGGAGATAGGCCACATTTGGTCCAGAACATAGAGTTGAAGCTGCTTCTGGGTCTCATGAACATCCATCTTGAGGTAGAGGCAGTCAGATTTGAAGGATGCCTTAGCAGAGGCAAAGACAACCTTGATCTGCTTTAAAAATTTCCTCCTTTCTTCCTTGATCTGGTGCTCAACCAGAGCAGGCGCCAGATGCTGTATGGCCTTAGAGAACCTGCCAATTTGCTAGATCTCCTCGTTGAAGAATAGCTTCATCTTCTGGAGCATAGCAGGAGTGATATCAAAATCCTCCTCATCTAAATAGAGCTCTGGAGGGAAGGAGAAGTGAGGGCCAAAGGTATAAGAGGGGACCCCATGGGGAGATCATCACCCCTTTCAGGATCAGCAGAGTCCTTATCACTACCTTGGCAGCTTCTGGAGATTCAACCTCTGCTGGATTTTGAATGTTGAGCTTCTTCTTGAGATCAATCTCCCAGGCAGTGAATGTAGAGGCAGTCATCTCCTCCAACAACAAGACCAGATCCTCCACATCTTCTAATCTGGCCTTACTCCAGACCTTGACATCAGTCAAATCTGCCAGAAGAGGTAAGTGCTCCAAAAGAACTGGAAAATGCTCTCTTAGCCAGAGCTGAGCACTTACACTCATACTCTGCCGAATGGGTCCCATATCATCTTTGTTGAAAGTGAAGGGTTTGGGCCCAGAGGCAGAGGAGGATGGTGCTAAGACCTCCGGCTCCGGTGAAGCATCCCCATCTTCACCATCATCGCTAATAGAAACTGCGGGAGAGTCAGGAGGACCAGGAAACCCCAGAGCCATGGAAGAAAGGGGGTTCTGGTAAATTTGGGTGGGGGGAAGGGATATGTATATGGGTTTGTGAAGGGGAGAGGTTTATTTGTGAAGACGATTCTGCACCAGAAGAGGTTGAGGGAACCTCTGGTACAGGGTTTGAGTGAGGGGGTGAAGGGTCTATGGGTAGAGGTATTTGAGATGGAGGGGGAGAAGGTGTTTGAATGGGTTGGGTAGAGGATGTAAATGGTGGGGTGTCTGGGATGGTTTGCTCTGGTGAAGTGATGGGTGCACTAGGAGCAAGAGAAGGGTTTTGTGTTAGGGGTTCTGGGGGAGAGGTAGTAGGGGTTATAAGGTTTATGGTTGAAGATGGGATAGATGGGTTTACCTGCTCCGGGGCTGTAGCTTCTCCCATCAGCTGAGAAGCCTCTTCTATTGCCTGTTCCAAGGCATCTCCCAAGTCTGACCCTGAGTCTGGGTCCTGCTGAATGGCCCTCTTGGCCCTGGGCTTCCTCTTTAGAGGTTCAACCTCCTCTTCATCCTCCTCCTCTGATGGCTTATCCACCAGAAGGGTTTTCTTTGAAGCCTTCCTCGTTGTCCTTGGTTTCTTGGCAGAGGCCTTTCTCACACCTTTTTCATCTTGCCTTGCCCTTTTCTTAGCTGCACCTGCTTTCTTGGCAGCTTCTTCACCATCACCCCTATGCTTCTTCAAAGCAGCATTGTGGGGGATCTGGTCATCCTCTGATGAGCCAGATAACATCATATTGGAAGAGGCAAGAGCCTCATCCTTCTGCTGCCCCTTAGTATGAGAGGGTACTGCTTAAATAGGAGGGGCAGGGATAACATCTTCTCCATCAGAGTTAGCCATGGAGAGGACCATCCTTTGAGAAGATGATCTTGGACTTGTGGAATCCCCTACACCAGGAGCCTTTCCACACCTTGTCTGGGAAGAGAGAGTCCAAAATCAAGGTTAACTTGGTCCCAAGAGAAACGTTAGCATTCAGGTAGAACGGTAATTCCCCTGGCTTTGTGGGACACTCCTCCTTTTGCACTTTGGCCTTGTTCTTTCTCAAAACTCCCCAGAAGAACTCTGCCCAGTTGCACTGGACACCATCGAAAATTACCCTCATAACACAGAGACGGCCAGTGAAGATGGCATCTATGCTATGGCTCTCACACATCAAGACCTTCACAACTATATCAAAAAGTACCTTGTACTTTTGCCTCAGATGTTTGTCCAAAAATCCCCTGGTCAGATTCTGGCACGAAGATCTTGCAAACAACTTGAAGGATTCAACAGCTTCTTCCTCCTTGTACTTTAATAGATCTACACCTTCTGTAGAGATGTTCTCGAAAAGAGTGCATAAATCGTGCTTGGAAAACACCACATCATCCTGGTCAATCTTTGAAGAGATATGATCGTCGTGGACCTTCATCCACACTAAGAACTGGGCAGCATACCCATCAAGAGTGTGAAACTCCTTGGGGACGGATGAAATTAGTTTCTCTATGCCGGATTTCTGCAACAACTCTAGAATGGCCAACGCCGCTGGGTTTTTAGTGGTGTAGAAGTCAACAACCATCTCTGTCTTGAGTTTCTTGCACACGTACTCATGGTTGAAATTGCACTTGGGAGCCATTTCTGAAAGGGTAGAGAAGAAGAGAGATAGAAAAAAATTCTTACAGAGAGAAGTTAGGGTTTGAAAAGAAATGACAAGTGAAGAGACAGATTGAAAAAGTTAAGTTTAAATAAGAAAAGACACGTGGTTTTTGAAAATAAATTAGGTGTGAACACGTGTATCTTCAACATTAAATTTGGGGACAAAATCAATTTAACAATTGATTGACATATTGCACTTTAATTAAATCTAACGGCCAGGATTAAAATAGGCAAGTTACAGATTTAATTGTGTGCGTGGCATGGTCAATGGGACTGGGTTCGAGGGGGTTTTGTGGCAGTCAAGAGAAAAAGCAAAATGATTGCCTAGGCCCTCTACCCTAGTCTTAAATACACTCTGAATATGAAACGTTTTGGCTGTATTTAGAGTTTAAAGGTGTGTCCCAATGATCAGAGGCAGAGAAGTAAATACATATCTGTCACCTGGTATTGTAACCAGATGATACCTCGATTAGTCTGGTGTTACATCCCATCTGATGGAACTATTCTGGTTCTGGTCAGAGTGAAACTTCTTCTCTGGACTCTGACCTTGTTCCTCATTTGGTACATACCTTACCTGGTATATACCTTATCTGGAGATGTAATTTTTCTGGTATGTCTAACCTGTAGGCATGTTAGTTTTTCAAAAATAAAGTATATATAATTGAAATAAAGGATACTTCTCTGTTGTTCCCCTTAAACCAATTCTGTCTCTGGATCCAGCAAACCTAACTCAAATGCTAACTCTTTGAATCTAGTCTCAGCCAAAGGCTTAGTCAGAAAATTTGCTCTCTGCTTCTCTGTTGCAATCTTTTCCATCCTTATATCTCCCTTCTCAACATGGTCTCTTATGAAGTGATGCCTTATATCAACATGCTTGCATCTGGTATGAAGAACTGGAATCTGGGTGATTGCTATTGCACTGTTGCTATCACAGAAGATTGGAATATCCTTAGCCCTAATCTGGTAGTCCCTTAGCTGCTGACTAATCCAGAGTAGTTGTGAACAACAGCTACCTGCAGCCATGTACTCTGCTTCTATTGTTGATGTAGCAACTGAAGTCTGCTTCTTAGAAAACCAAGATACCAATTTATTCCCTAAAAATTGGCATGTTCCACTTGTAGACTTCCTATCTATTGTGCACCCACCATAATCTGAATCTGAATAACCACTTAACTCTAGGTTATCATCTGCAGGATACCACAACCCCAAATTCACTATTCCCTTAAGATATTTCAATATCTTCCTAGTTGCTTCCAAGTAACTTTTCTTAGGATTAGCTTGAAATCTGGCACACACACCAACAACAAAGGTTATATCTGGTCTGCTTGCAGTCAGGTACAGAAGAGAACCAATTAGTGCTCTGTACTGAGTCTGGTCCACACTCTCTCCAGACTCATCTGGATCCATGTTGAAATTTGTCATCATAGGAATCTTGACTGCTTTGCTAGATCCTACTCCAAATTTCTCTATCATGTTTCTGATATACTTTGCCTGATTTATGAAAATTCCCTTCTCTGATTGCTTTACATGCAAACCCAAGAAATAATTCTGTTGGGATATGTTTTAGTTTTGATGATTTTCCAAAACAACATGTAATAGGTTTGAAAGCAGTCAGGATAGTATCCTTTAGATCAGGTCAGGCTAGGTTAACTCTCAGTAGAATAGGTTGCTCAGTTGAGGGGGAACTCAGCGAGGGGGAACTTCTCAACACAGCCTGAAGATATCAAGATGACAACCAGAAGAGCTGACTGAAAACATGCCTTCAACCTGAACCAATGGAAAAGCCTGAAGGAAGTCCCACTGAGTGCAAGTCAGGCTGATCTAAGCCAGGTCTGGCGGACCACTCAGTGAAGAGCCTGATCAGGTGGATCAGTGCTGCACCAAGTAGGCCCTGAAGGAGTCAGGCTACTGTGGTCAGGGAAGTTTGTCATCCAGCCTTATGACAAACTTCTTGGAAAGATCTTCAAACAGTCCCTGAAGGACAACTGCACTGAGGACGAGTCAGTCCACTGAAGATCGTCAGAGTCAGTGGAGGATATGTTAACTGAAGTCAGTGCGCCCTGATCAAGCACACTGAGTCAAAGATCCGTTGGATTCAGTCCACGTGGACCAATCAAGTCAAGTCAAACATGTCTGACACTGACAAGGCCGCATTCCAAGAAAAGTGGTTGAAACCATTTAATGCTGGATTCAAATGTATTTTCCTCTCCAACGGATACATTTGAATCCCCATTATAAATACAAGCTCATAGCTTGGTGTTGTGTTGTGTTGTGTTGTTGTAAGAATTGTAAGAAAACAAACACCTACGAGCTGTGAAGGTGTGGGTAGTAGCATACGTGCATGGGAGTCATAAGGAGGATTTACTCACATCTTAAACACTGACCATTAGGGTCTTCAAATATACACATATGAGTGTTCAGCTTGTAACTCTAGGCTTAGAGAGGTTTTCCCTATCTTAGCTATTGGCTAACACATTGTAAAGGGAAAACCTCACCTAGTTGGAGAAAACCTTAACCGAAACCAAAACCCTAAGTTAGGCTTGTTGGGAGTAAGTTGTTAGAAGGAGAATGGCAGCCCAGGGAGTGGCGTGAGTCCAGTTGTAAGTGCACCTTGGCACGTTAAAAACAAGAATCCTGAGATAGTGGATTTCCTGTTAAATCAGGCCGTGGATGTAAGAGCTTGAGTCTCCGAACCACGTTAAACCAAGTGTTATTATTTGGAATGTCTTTTCTTCTAAAGTATTGCGAAAATCTGCTCACTGAGAGCATTGTTCAAAAAGGGAACTTTAGTTAAGCATTTCAGTCAGGGAGATCCCATCTCACTGACTAAATCAGGCAAGGCACTCGAGAGTTCAGTCTCTCGAGTCACTGCCTTGTTGAGAGCCTGAGCTTTCAAGTCTCATCTCTGACTTGATAGCTCTGACTCTCAGCAACGCAGTGACTTGAGTATTTCGTCACTGAACTTGTTCAGGGTGCAAGCTGTGATTTGATAACGCACTCGAGAATTCAGCATCTCAAGCCACTGTCCTTGCTCAGAGCATGAGTCTCCAAGCCTTCTCTCTGACTTGGTAACTCAGCCTCTGAGCAGAACAGTGACTTGAGTACTCACTCCTGTTGAACTCTCTGAGGAAAAAGGTTTTAAAAAAAAAATTTTGCTCCTGAATTCCCATTTTGCCCTTCGAAAACGGGACCAACAATTGGTATCAGAGCAGGTTGTTCACATGACCACTGATCCAGTTTTGTTAAGAAAAATGGTCAACCGAACAGATCTTAAATATTTTAAACTATGGGAATTCCTGCATATTTCAAACTATTACCTGTACTCTGACATTATTCTTGTAATAGAAAATCATTTGGTTAGAAGTTTTGGAATCATCAAAAAGGGGGAAATTGTTGGGATATGTTTTAGTTTTGATGATTTTCCAAAACAACATGTAATAGGTTTGAAAGCAGTCAGGATAGTATCCTTTAGATCAGGTCAGGCTAGGTTAGCTCTCAGTAGAATAGGTTGCTCAGTTGAGGGGGAACTCAGCGAGGGGGAACTTCTCAACACAGCCTGAAGATATCAAGATGACAACCAGAAGAGCTGACTGAAAACATGCCTTCAACCTGAACCAATGGAAAAGCCTGAAGGAAGTCCCACTGAGTGCAAGTCAGGCTGATCTAAGCCAGGTCTGGCGGACCACTCAGTGAAGAGCCTGATCAGGTGGATCAGTGCTGCACCAAGTAGGCCCTGAAGGAGTCAGGCTACTGTGGTCAGGGAAGTTTGTCATCCAGCCTTATGACAAACTTCTTGGAAAGATCTTCAAACAGTCCCTGAAGGACAACTGCACTGAGGACGAGTCAGTCCACTGAAGATCGTCAGAGTCAGTGGAGGATATGTTAACTGAAGTCAGTGCGCCCTGATCAAGCACACTGAGTCAAAGATCCGTTGGATTCAGTCCACGTGGACCAATCAAGTCAAGTCAAACATGTCTGACACTGACAAGGCCGCATTCCAAGAAAAGTGGTTGAAACCATTTAATGCTGGATTCAAATGTATTTTCCTCTCCAACGGATACATTTGAATCCCCATTATAAATACAAGCTCATAGCTTGGTGTTGTGTTGTGTTGTGTTGTTGTAAGAATTGTAAGAAAACAAACACCTACGAGCTGTGAAGGTGTGGGTAGTAGCATACGTGCATGGGAGTCATAAGGAGGATTTACTCACATCTTAAACACTGACCATTAGGGTCTTCAAATATACACATATGAGTGTTCAGCTTGTAACTCTAGGCTTAGAGAGGTTTTCCCTATCTTAGCTATTGGCTAACACATTGTAAAGGGAAAACCTCACCTAGTTGGAGAAAACCTTAACCGAAACCAAAACCCTAAGTTAGGCTTGTTGGGAGTAAGTTGTTAGAAGGAGAAGGGCAGCCCAGGGAGTGGCGTGAGTCCAGTTGTAAGTGCACCTTGGCACGTTAAAAACAAGAATCCTGAGATAGTGGATTTCCTGTTAAATCAGGCCGTGGATGTAAGAGCTTGAGTCTCCGAACCACGTTAAACCAAGTGTTATTATTTGGAATGTCTTTTCTTCTAAAGTATTGCGAAAATCTGCTCACTGAGAGCATTGTTCAAAAAGGGAACTTTAGTTAAGCATTTCAGTCAGGGAGATCCCATCTCACTGACTAAATCAGGCAAGGCACTCGAGAGTTCAGTCTCTCGAGTCACTGCCTTGTTGAGAGCCTGAGCTTTCAAGTCTCATCTCTGACTTGATAGCTCTGACTCTCAGCAACGCAGTGACTTGAGTATTTCGTCACTGAACTTGTTCAGGGTGCAAGCTGTGATTTGATAACGCACTCGAGAATTCAGCATCTCAAGCCACTGTCCTTGCTCAGAGCATGAGTCTCCAAGCCTTCTCTCTGACTTGGTAACTCAGCCTCTGAGCAGAACAGTGACTTGAGTACTCACTCCTGTTGAACTCTCTGAGGAAAAAGGTTTTAAAAAAAATTTTTTGCTCCTGAATTCCCATTTTGCCCTTCGAAAACGGGACCAACAAATTCATCTCACCCATCATAGACATTTCAAACTGACTCTGCATGAGTTCACCAAACTTCTCACACAGCTCCTTGTTAGGGGATCCAAATATAATGTCATCAACATATATTTGGACCAGAAGGATGTCCTTTCCTTCTTCTTTCCTAAACAAGGTCCTATCAATCTTACCCTTAGTAAAACCATTGTCTAGAAGAAACTGAGATAGAGTGTCATACCATGCTCTGGGTGCCTGCTTCAGCCCATAAAGAGTCTTCTTAAGCTTAAACACCTTGTCACCTTGTTCAAAACCAGGAGGTTGTTCCACATACACTTCCTCAATGAGAATCTCATTAAGAAAGGCAGATTTCACATCCATCTGGTATACTTTGAACTTCATGTGAGCAGCATATGCTAGAAACAATCTGATGGCTTCTAGTCTGGCAACGGGAGCAAATGTCTCATCATAGTCTATTCCTTCAGACTAAGAATAGCCCTGAGCCACTAGCCTTGCCCTGTTCCTAGTAATGACATCATTCTTATCTTTCTTATTCTTGAAAAATCACTAAGTACCTATCACCTTTTGATGTCTTGGTCTGTCTACCAGCTCCCAAACATCCTGTCTGGTGAATTGATTCAACTCTTCTTGCATAGAAATAATACAATTTGAATCTTTCCGTGCTTTCTTGATGTTCTTGGGCTCAATCAAGGACACATAGCAACTGAATAAGGCAGCTAAGTTAAGAGTTCTCCTAGTCTAGACACCCTTAGCTGGATCTCCAATTATCAACTCATTGGGGTGATCAACCAGGGTTTTCCTTCCCTTGGCCTTTCCTGATTGACCATCTACTGCAGTACCTTGGTGATTATAACCAACTGCAGAAGAGCTTCCCCCTACAGGAGTTCCAACCTCTTTTGGTTCTGCTCCTTGTGAAGGCTTCTGCTTCAGAGAACCAGAAGATGGGTCATCATCTGAATCTGAGTCAAGAATAGGTGGATTGACTTTGATAACTCTGGGAGTAGTCTGATTCTGTGTCTCATCAGAAGACTTTAAGTCCACCTTGCACTCAAAAGCAGATTCATCAAAAACAACACGAGGTGTTTCCTCCATACAAAGTGAATTCTTATTAAAAACTCTAAAAGCTTTACTGGTGCTGGAATATCCTAACAGTATTCCATCTGCCACTTTAGCATCAAAAGTTTTTAATTTAGATTTCCCATTGTCATGAATGAAACACTTGCATCCAAAAACATGAAAATATGAAACAAATGGGGTTTTACCTTTCCATACCTCATATGGAGTCTTACTATGTCTCTGGGCAATTAGGCATCTGTTCTGAGTGTAACAGGCTGTGTTGATAGCTTATGCCCAAAATCTCTGTGGTGTGTTGTATTCTGCTAGAAGAGTCCTTGCTGCTTCCTTGAGGGTTATGTTCCTCCTTTCTGCTACTCCATTCTGTTGGGGTGTTCTGGCAGCAGATGTCTCATGAAAAATCCCATGGTCCTTGCAATACTCTACAATGTGTGAATTCAAAAACTCTGTCCCTTTGTCACTTCTGATCCTTACTATGCTCTGGTTCTGCTCATTCTGAATCTGCTTGAAGAACTCTGGTAGCTTAGTGATAGTTTCATTTTTCTTAAACAAGAACACTACCCAAGTGTATCTTGAAAAGTCATCTACTATCACCAAGGTTTACTTTCTACCACTGAAACTAAGAGGAGAAACAGGTCCATGTGAAGTAGTTGAAGTACTCTGGTTGTGGTTGTGCTCTAGACATCCTTAAAGGAAGTCTTGGGTTGTTTACTCTTCTGGCATGAACCACAAACCTGATCCTTCTTAAACACTTCATTGGGAAGACCTCGAACTAGACCTTTTCTGGCAATCTTGTTCAGTGCTTTGAAGTTAAGATGACTCAATCTCTTGTGCCATAACCAGCTGTCTTCTGCAGATCCCTTTGCAACCAGGCAAGCATTTCTAGGGCAACTACCAAAATCTGCAAGATAAATGTTACCCTTCCTCAAGCCTATAAGCAAGATATCATTATAATCAGAAGAAAAGACAGTGCATGAATCACTAGAAAACTTCACTGAGTATCCCTTGTTGCAGAATTGGGATACTGAAAGCAGATTATGCTTGAGTCCTTCAACATAGTAGACTTCATCTACAGATACACCATTAAAGGTCAACTTTCCAACGCCTCTGGTGACTCCATAGTTGTTGTCACCAAACATCACTCTTGGCCCATTCAGTGGCTTGAAATCCTGGAGATGATCTTTCTGGAATGTCATGTGTTTGGAACATCCACTATCAATGTACCAGACATGTTTGCTTGAAAGTCCTTTCTCCAATAGGCTCTTATCCTCCTACAGAGAAATTAATTAGGTCCCCTACTGGTGCTGGGTCCTGATTGGTTAGTTGTAGGTTTTGTAGGAATTTAAAGATAAAGATCATCCCTTGCTGGATGAGGAGATCTTATCTTCCTTCCAAATCTATCTACCAGTACATGTCCTCTGACAATTACATATTGAGCTACTGGTCTGATAAGAACACCTTTCCTATACACAGGTCTGGTGTATCTCACTTCAAATCTGGCCCTTGGAATGGCCTGCTTCAAAGACATGGTCTTAAAGGTCTGGTTGTAAGGATACATCCTAGAAGAACCATCTCTGGTGTCGTAACCACCTAGATCAGTTGGTTTTCTATAGATGGGTCTCTGGTTCTGATGAAAACTAGACATTCTCTGGTATTTATAGTTCCTCTGAGTGTATCTGTTCTGGAATTGACTTTTCTGAGAAAATCGTCTCTGGGTCCCTGGTTCTGATGATAGTTCTGTTGTCCAAAATTCCTTCTCTGAGTATTCCTATTCTGGTTGAGATTCCTCCTTCTTGAGTGTCTCCTCTGAGATCCCCTAACCTGCTTAGGTTCAACTCTTTGAGGATTCCTCTGAGGTCCTCTCATCTGATTAGATCTTACTCTTTTAGGTTTTAGGAGAGCAGAACCTTTAATTGTCATTGGTTCCCCATTTAGACGTTTAGTCTCTAGAATTTTCTCTTCCAGTTCAGTCAACTCTTCTAGACTATATTCTAGATGATTATCAGAGTAGTTCCTTTTCCAAACAGGATTGTGAACTACTTTGTAACCATTACCAGTAGAGTCTTTTTCATCCCAGATTTTCAACAAACTCACCAGATCTTACAGACATGTTTTTGTTAAAGCGATATTTATGGGACCTTTTTACAATTCCAGAATATCCCAAACCACTCTTATCATTTATGCGCTGAGAAGACTCTGATATTATAGATACAACAGTTGGTATCTTTGGAGCTTCTCTGGGCATAGGTATCTCCTCAATGGTTTGTTCAATCTATTTTCCCTTGATAAGAGTCTGGTATTTGGCTCTAAGTTCATTGAACTCATCTTCCTGAGAATTTTTTTCTTTCATGAGCTGGTCTACCAGAGTATCTCTTTCTGTGATCTTATCCTGAAGTTCAGAGACTTCTTTGGAATGATCTTTCAAGAGTTCTCTAGTGGATTTTTGCTCATGAGATAAGGATTGAACTTCTGCTCTGAGCCTACCATTCTCTTTCTCAAGTTTTTGATATAATTGAACACAATTTTGGAGATCTGATAACATTTGCTGCATATCAGACTCTCTGGAGTTACCAGGTGAATGAGAGGATTCAGTGTATTTAGAATTAGATAAGCATGAGTTTGTTTGTTGTACCTCAATGATGTCTGCCATGAGACATACATCATCATCAGATCCAAAATCAGAAGAAGAACTTGAGCTGGTATTCTCTTCCTCTGCTTCCACCAGTAGTGCTCTCTTGTCTGCATACCTCCTATCTCTCTTGAGTCTTTTCTCTTATCTTTCCCTAGGAGTTAGTTGAGGACAATCATAACTGTAGTGGCCTGGCTTGTTGCAAGTATAGCATGTGTTGTCTCCTCTGGGACTGGGACTTGGATCTCTCCTCCTCTGGTTGTACTCTGATCAGGCTGGACTACTCTCTCTCTCCTCTGGTAGTCAGGTCTGCCAGAACTGCAATCTCTCCTCTGGTAATCTGATCTCCCAGAGCTGCCATCTCTCCTCCTCTCTGGAGTTCTAAATCTGGTCTCCCTTGGGTCTTCAGATGTCTTTTCCTTATCCGCAGGCTTGAAGGAACTATTCCTGTCCCTGGTAGATTCCTTCCAGTGTTTTTTGTACCTGCCATATTTTGAACTCATTTTATCAAGTTTACGAGTTAGGAGGGCTACCTGCTCCTTGAGACTCAGGTCATCTGCAGCAAACTCCTTTGGCTTGTCATCTGACTTGATAGTTGAGGAGAAAGCAACTCCTTTCTGACCAGAAGAGGAAACCTCTTCTGTTTGATCCTCCTCTTGAAGATCATATTCATATGCTTTGAGATCAGACAATAGAAGATGATCCAGAGTGTTGAGATCCTTGTTGTCTCTAACCATGGTAACTTTGATTCTCCACCTGCTGGTTAGTGATCGTAATATTTTATTATTGATTTCTTTCTCGGAATAGGTCTTACCTAGGGCACTAGCCTTATTAAGGAGATTAGTGAGACACATATCCAGCTGGTCAATTGTTTCATCTGGTTTTATTTTGAAAGTGTCAAATGAGTGTTGAACAGCCTGGAGCTTGTTGTCCTTGATCTTCTCTGTTCCCTCACAGAGTAATGCCAACTTGTCCCACATCTCCTTGGTCATGGCACATGTTCTGACCTTTTCAATCACCTCATTTGTGAGAGTATTTATGATCTCTGTCCTTGCCACCTGGTTGACTTGTTGCGAATTACACTAACTTCTACTAATCGCTCACCCGCAAGCGGACGGGTTCACTGTAGTAAGAGTAAGTATAACGGCCAAGTATTATCGAACCCAAGGGACAGTGTATATGCGAATAGATCCCTGAAGATCTACGGGTCATAGTTAATATGAGTGTGTTGTTTTTGGATTTTTGGAAAGATTGATTGAAAGACTAAAATAAACTAAGTAAACTAAAATACTAAAGAAATCAAATTAACCAAGGGTTGTGTTCTAATGAGAGATGGTGATGCTCAGGATAGGAATCCCTATGTATACTAACGGAGCAGGTACATAATCAGAATAACTGTGACACACAAGAAATAACCTAAGTCTAGGAATGCAAGGTGAAAGCTCAAGATTCTAAACCCTAATACTTTACCCTAACGCTCGACTTCACTAATCCACTAACAAGTTAATAGATTGTGCTTAATTAATGAGACCCTAATTTAACTAAGGTGATGCGGTCGTCCTCCTTCGCTAAACCGGTAAATGAATTAACCCTTTCTAAACCTTCTCGTTAAGACTACTAATTGTTATTGAGTGATGTGGTCGTCCTCTCTCTAACACTTTCATACGAAATTCAAAGGTAAAGTTAAGGTTAATTATAAGAATTCATTAATTAAGAGAATTAAAACTAACGTCACGAATTACCCTAATTACATACCCACATCCTACTTCTACGAGTTCATCCTACCCCAAGCATACAAGGGTTTTAGCCTGACATGGCTTTAACAAACATAAAAGCAATAGAAGAAACAACAAACCCAAACATAATGAATTGAACGAAGAAAATAAGAAACATGAACTAGGGTTTTAAAAGAAAATAATTCTGAGAACTGAAATTTAATTAACTAAAACGAAGTTCAAAGCGTTTAAAGTAACCAAGCTAATGAAAAGAAACTAAGAAACGAAAAGAAACTAAGAATTCGTACGAAAAACCTCAACAAAACGTAAGTAAAGCTTGCGCGTTCTTCTCCTCTTCTTCTCTCTCCAAACTAAGTCTAAAAGTGATCTCTAAAGTTCGGGTCTTAAGTCGTCAGTCAAAACGTGTTTGGAAGAGGTATATATAGGTACCGGGTCGAAACGGGATCTCATGGGCCGAAAAACGAAATTTGGCATATAAGACTCGGAGGCGCTCGAGCTGTCCCGGTCGAGCGGGGCGCTCGACCCTTTGTGGTCGAATGAATTAATGGTCGAGCAGGGCGCTCGAGCCTGTTTGGTCGAATGGTTCAAGAGCTCGAGCGGGGCGCTCGAGCTGTGCTCCTCGAGCGGCAAAAACGTTCTGTAAGTCCAGAGCGCTCGACCTACGTTGCTCGAGCGATGGTGCTCGAGTGATGGCGCTCGAATGGTCTTCCTTCCTTGCAACTAACACTTTTCTTCTCACGTACTAATACCAATCGTATTTCTTCGATATCTTCTCATCCGGGCATCCGTTTGAGTCGATTCAAAGTCCTACGAACTCCGTTTTTCATCCTCGATTCACCTATGAGTATCAAAGAGACAAATTCATCAATGCATAGAAATAGTACTCATTTGGCTCTAAAAACTCAATAAAATCGACCTAAACTAGGGTGTTTCTAGCTACGAATCATGACAATTTCACGCCTAATCACTGGTCCAGGTAGTATAATTTCCTCTCATCATTGTCAAGCTCATCATTTTTCTTTAATATCTTTTGTCTTGCAACTCGTTCACCAGTTCTCTCCTCTGTAGATTCACTGATTTCTACCCTGGACTCAGACCTGCCATCATCAATGGGAGTCCAGTAACATTTGATTGGGCCACTTTCTACCACATCTAACATGCGGTTGTGGATAGCTCCAAGATGATTACTCATCATGAAGCTCCAGTGGCTATAATCCTCGAAAGAGAATTCTGGTAACTTACGGCTCTTGTAAGAAGATTTTGAAGACATTTTTCTAAAAGGATTTAACAAGAATTTAACCAAAAACAATAAAGAGCAATGGGTCTGCCCGGCGACCACCAAAAAGCTTTACAAAGCAGTGGTCTTGGACACACTGCTCTGATACCACTTGTTGGTCCCACTTGATAGATTAATTGCGGAAGCTGTAAAGCATAGTAAAGTCTTTAACAAAATCTTTTATAAGAGCACTTAAGAATAAGCAATATGAAAGGAAAGCAATAAATAAGACCGGATATATAGTGGTTCGGATATAACAATCCTACGTCCACTCTCCCTTGTTTAAAGGGGCCTTACTACCAACAACCAATAACTTGCGTACTGGAATTGTGAAGTACCAGTTCCTTCTTACAATAATCTTTAGATCTAACTTAGATCTAAAGCCTTACAATCTTCAACCTTGTCTTAACAGATGAACAGGTTAAGATTCAATAACTCCTTAATGAGTGAATAGAATTATGAACAAGATAAGAGTGCTTTGAGCGTGATAAGAACTAAGGCTTGGAAATGACTTCGTGCATGTGAGATCTCTCTAGAGCCTTTCTTCGAAACTGCACTATTGTATTTATAGAGGTGATTAGGGTTAGCCGTTGGAGAGCTAATCTAATCAGATCTCTATTTAAGGAAGCTTTCAATCAATCAATTCCCTAATTGATTGATTGGGTTAGTGAGATCTTTGGATTGATTGACTTCAGATTCTTTCCAATACAATCTTGTTGACTTGATTTGAAACACCAACGGTCAGATACTTCCAATGCCTAACTCGTATTCTTCCAGAGAAGGTAGGACCAGACACCAGGCAACCTCGATGATTTCTGGTCTAGAGTTGGTTAAGAAACAGAATACTCAGTAGAATCAGGAGATGATTCTGAGCATCTTTTGTTTCACCAGACTCGTCTGGTCCGGACTCGTCTGGTCTGGGGAAGGTCCTCTGCCTCTGGTCATATCTCATCTGGTGAAGTTTTCTGGTGAAGTCCTCTGGTGGAGTCTTCTGGTAAGGTCTTCTAGTGGCTCTTCTGGTCTGGCAGTTCCCCCTAGACTAAGTCCTAATTTATTTCCTCATCTGACTAACAGTCTCAGATGGTCCTATTACATCTTCTGGTTTGTTTTAACTCATCAAAACTAAACAACTTTTATCCTAACAGAATGAATTTAAAAATTATATATTTCAAATTACATGATTTTGCTTATTATTTGAAATTCTTCCATTTTAAACTAGAATTAAAGTTAAGCATGCATTTGAAATTTATATATTTAAATATTTTATCCAAACACATGGAGTGAACTTAGGTTGTGGATTTAAAATTCATTGCTCAAATCCCTCCATTCAAACATAATTAATTATTTTCATATAAGTGTATTAATTGTTTTCACTGAAGGGTGCGTATTAGTTGAAGGATACGAAGAATATTAGTTGTTTATCTAAAGGTTATTTGTTAGTTACACTAAAGAGTATTAGTTGGTTACACGAAAAAGTATTGTAATGTGGTTCATGTATGGACCAATTTCACTCTATATACACTCCTTAATTTATAACTCAAATCTTTAAAAATATTCCCACTTAAATACATTTATATATAAGTGTGTTGTTTTATACCCTATCCGTCATTACAAGAAAATTGACCTTTTGTAATGGGATCGTGTTACTAAAGATCATTTTCCAGTCATTAAATACTTATTAGAGAATATATGATGACAAAATTTTGTCATTAATAATCAATTTTCTTGGTGCGCCCCGAAATACTTTTCATAGGTAAGAGAACACATTTATAAGAAAATGAAGGAATGAGTAGACATTTAAGAGGTCGGTAATTTTATAAATCTAAAATATAAAGTAAATAAATGAATTGGATTGTATGTATACATGATCTCACGTGAAAGGGGATGGATAAAATTCAACACTAATATATTCTATAATAAAAGTTAGACATTTTATATATGCACCAAGATATACCAATATTCATTGTCAATTTTGTATTACAAAATGTATAAACATATCTTTATAACCCCAGGGGTTGGCTTAATGGTGAGGACTTAAGATGAGTGTGATGCTAGTGGACTGTAAGTTATAGATCCCCCACATTAATCGGTCAACGAACCGGATAACAAGTAAAAAATAACTACTCTAAACAAGAATGGATACATAGATGTCATTTAATATGTAAAAACTATTTCACTATTTATAAATAAAGTGAGAGAATCTTTCATATTATGTACATTGCAATTCATAATTTGAGTCAAATAAATAACTATATATATATATATATATATATATATATATATATATATATATATATATATATATATATATATATATATATATATATATATATATCATCAATACTTGAATATTGTAACTTTTAATGTACAATGATTCAACAAACTCCAACTAAATAAAAATTGAAACCAAAACAATAAGATAAAATGAAGCAATGTACTATGGTTAAAAAATTATTACATTACAATAGAAAAAAAAAATCGCACATTAAATTGAGATTAATCTATGGCAGTGTAGAACTATGGTTAAATTATGCCCAAATTCAAAGTGTTTAAAAAATTGAGAAAAAATAAAAGACATTACTGTAACTAGGTGGAAGTTCAACGAAGATCACAGCGATGATCGACCACCGCTTGCAAAGGGCTAAATGCGGGCTTCCAAATTTTAGTTAGAAAGTTGTTTATTAGTATTAGAATGTGTAAGGTTGAGGGTACATTCTTCCTTTTTATGTGAATCACAACTTTTATGTTTGAAATTTTACAAATGAACAGATCCAATTGCAATTTTGGCGAGGGACGGGGACAGAGTTCAGGTTGCGAGGGATGAGGCAGATCTAGCGGTGGACAGTGTTGTGGCTATTTCACACCGCAGGTCGGCACCGACCCTGATCCAACCAAAAACGACGAAGTGATACGACCACGATGATCCAGACTAGCCAAATGCCTTCCGACTACCATGGGCTCCGATCCAGTCCTTTCGACCTCTATATCGAGATCGGCATCAAGCTCCAGAGTGTCCACCGCATCTTGGATGCATTACCAATGAGTCGGGACCGGACCGGTCGGCCTCGATCGAAAGGAACAACCAGAGGTCTCCTCAGCGTGGCCAAAGCCCAAGAGGATTTCCCAACCTCGTGACATGTCGGAGACCGATCTCCGATCTCAAAAGGCTTCCGACCTGCGAGCGGAAAGAAGAGCACGTGATAGAATCGGGCGAGATCTTCCCATAAGAGGTAAAAAGCCACCTCCGTACTCAATGACAGAAAGAATATTCCACCCAAATGAGGAAAATTCTCATAGAATCGTCCTTTTATGGACACGTGTCAACTAGCTAGTGGTCGGCCGCTTGCAGACTAAGGCGTACGGACGTCCGCGCATCCTCAGAGACTGGAGTCATTAATTACCTCTGTCCCTATGGGGGCTAAAAAAGATGAAAATACCCTTGTTAAAGAAACCTATAAATAGATCCCCATTGTACCTAGAAAAATAAGCTCACTATTCAATACAAGAAACTATACAATCAAGTCCAGGGACTAAAAACCCCTGGCAATTCTTGGTGTTCTTGCATTTATATCTTTATTATCATCATCTTCAAATATTAGCATTCATGAAGCATTTATGATTCCCCACATTTGATGTTTTTACCAAAGCTTCACTAATCAGCCATAAATTCCCAGCATACTTTATTTGGTAAACAACATTTGGCGCTAGAAGAAAGGAGGGTGTCTATCCAACCCATTAAACTCATCTTCCTCTTTACCGCTTTGAAGAACACTCACTGTTTTTCGAAGCTCCCCCTCTTCAAATCTACAAACCTTCAAAGTTATCAGTTTCTCCCCACCGAACGATGACCAACCCAAGGTCATCCCAGGCCCTCAGGACCGTCGGGGCTCCGGCCACGCCCCAGGACCCCGTGGCCCGGGTCTCAGGGAAACCAACCCCTATTCATCCCGGAAAGGCCACGTGCGTGGCCTCACCGATCCGGTACCCAGAGGAGCCCCGCCCATCGCAGGCGCGGAACTTCTTCACTCCCGACCAAGCGGAATCGGGATGATGCTGTCACGCTGAGGAGGCCAGGGGGAGCCAAAGCACCCCCTCGGCCTAAAAAAGGAGGTCGCAAGCGCGCGCCCTCAAGGGGAAGGCTAAGGCCCAGGAACACCAGGGGGAAAGCCAATGTCATGCTGAACCGACCCCCACTCGATCCTGGGGCTCCGCCCATCCGGTCTTGGGCCGCCTGGGAACTAGTGACCCCACGTGGTACCCGAGCCGACTCCCCAACTACGACACAGGTTATGGAGACATGGAGTCCGTCTCCAACACTTGGAGCACGGTGTAGATGCCCCACAAAAGAGCAGCCGAGGTCAATCTAGCCCGAGTCAACTCCGCTAAGTACAAACTCAGTTTCGCCCAGAGCGGCCTCCTGGGGCGCGGAATCACGCGGGCGGCTGTATTCGACCGGATTGGCCCTTTGGCCGACGGTGGCGACCAACTGGTCGAGACTCTAAACCCGGAGATCGTCAAGATGTAGAAGCAGCTTGACGAGATGAAAACGCTCATGGAGGCGCAAGGTCAGCCTAAGGCCCGGCCGGTCGCGAATAAGCCCTTGTCCGTTGATATTGAGCTCGCCCCTATCCAGCTCAAAATTGCTCCACCGTCGACCCCTCTCTACGAAGGGAAGACGGATCCGGAAACTCATCTGAGCAAATTCTAGATTTTCATGATCGGGTGGGGCGCGACCGATGCCATAAAGTGCAGACTCTTCCCACTCACTCTGGGCGATCTCGCCCATAGATGGTACGTCTCACTCCCGGCCTGCTCGATCGACTCCTTCTCCACTCTGAGCACACAGTTCACCTCTTACTTTGCGGCCAAAATCGCCCGGCCGGAGAACTGGCACCGCTTAATACGCATCCACCAGGAGAAGGAGGAGTCCAACGAGGACTACGGCCGATCCCCGATGTTCAAGCACCTCACCAAAAACTTCCCGAAGACGTACGCCGACTTCCGAGCCCGGGCAGGCGATTACCTGGCTCGGAGGAAGCTGCTTGAGGGCTATGAGAGTCCGAACCAGCAGCGAAGGAGCCGGAGGCCATAACTCAGGCCTCTCCCAAAGGTGGTCCCAAGGCCAAAAAGATTGCCAAGCCGCCCAAAAACTTCAAGTCCTTCGAGGACGTTGAAGTACATCTCACCCAGGCGTTGAGACAATCCCCTGCACACATCTTCAATGCAATCCAACACAGGGATGTGCTCCCCAGACCTAGGCCATTCATGGGAGATCGGTCCCAGCTGGACCCTAAAAAGTTATGTGTCTATCACAACTCAATTGGCCATAATACGAGCCAGTGTCGTGATCTCCTCTCTTAACGATTTCTCGTATAAGATGGTTGTTGGGAAAATATATAAGACTTGTTTTGATTAGATGCCAACATGTCCCTCCTAAGTTGTTTTGTAAGTAAATTATTCAGTAGAGTTAATGTTTAGTTCAACAGTTCAAAGTGTTAAGAACTGGAGTACAGTTAGTAATAACTAGAGTGTATTTTAGTATGAAGTCTGCTGAAGATGAAGTCCGCTGAAGTGAAGTCCGCTGAAGACTAAGTGATCTGAGAAAGAAGTCTAAGTCTTGAATGTTTTCTAAGTACATTCTCACTAAGACTAAATCTATCAGTAGAGGACGAAGGTCCACTGATAAAGAAACTAACAAGTACATTGAATGCTAAACATATTTAAAGTTGTTAGTTAATCTGGTTGGAACAAGGCAAAATGAATTTCAGTGAAGCTTACAATAAATGAAGGAATAAGAAGGTTCTCTCAGAGGACTTCCACCTTAAAGCAAGACAAGAATCTGGGCATACAGACTTAAGGTCCAATGAAAAGATGACACGTCAGTGTACTTTACTGACAGCCGACCTGCCCCAGCCTGACAAGTACCAAAAGTCTTTCACCTAGCAATCTACAGAAAGTTGGTGAACAGCATGGTTTTGCAGCCGTTTCTTGACAAGACTTAAAGCTTCAAATAGAGTCGTTTGAACCAATCAGATACAAGAAGACTTACTTGAGAAGATTCAAATCCAACGGGAAGATTTTCAAGGAAGCCTATAAATACAGAAGGACGTGCACATTTACAAGTACGGGAAACTCACAAGATCAAAGCTATCTCTACATTCATAACCATCTAGAAGCACTCGAAATTATCATTGTTTCCCAAGTGTTTCACAGTTGTAGAGAGCCTAACAAACCTTCTGTAACCAAGCTTAAAAGCTATATCCAAATCTTAGAAAGAGATAATCCAATCCTAAGCATTGAGCTAAACTTGTAAGGATTATCTCAAAATAGTTGGAACCAAAACCCTACTCAAAACCCTACTCAGTGTTTAGGTTGAGAGCTAGTGTTAAGTAGTGTTAGTAAGCTGATTGTTGTATCAGTCTGAAAGCTGGTTTGTTTTGGGAACTAGGACCTGGAATTTCCTAGTGATCAATCATCCTAAGAGAGGAAAAGTTGATCAGTGCACCTTGGTACTAAAACACAAGGAATTCCAAGTGAAAGGAATTCTCCTGTTTGATCAGGCCAGTGGACGTAGGAGATTTATCTCTGAACCACTTTACGTCTTGTGTACTTACATTCTGCTATTTCATAAGTGTGTGTTAATCTCAAGTTTATCAAAGTAAAACGAGTTTTCTAAAGGGCTCACTAATCCACATCTGAAAGCTAATTAGATAGTAGTTCAACTGAAAGTCTTGTGCTTTCAGTGGAGGTATTATCTCAGTAAGCTTTCACAGAGTAACTCTCAGCAGACTTCAAGTCCACTGACGAGCTATTGTCTTAAGTAACCTGATAAGTTTTGAAGAAGTTTTAATTTGTAACCACAGGTGTATTCCCCCCCCATACACCTGTTTACTCGTTTCGGGACCAACAATTGGTATCAGAGTAGTGGTTCAAGAGACCATTGTTCTAAGTATACCTTGTGCGTAAAGGTATTTTATTAAGGTCACCTGAATTGATCTTTTGATAAACTTGCTTTTATACTATGGCTGACAACACAGCTAGGGTTGCACCACTAGCAGAGAACAACATGGGAGTTAATCCCTTGAACCATATGTCTCATCACAAGCTTCCACAATTCTCAGTGGAAAACTATGATTTCTGGAAGATCAGAATGAGAGCTCATCTTGCCTGTGTGCATGATGAAATGTTAAGGGTTATTACTTGTTGGGATATGTTTAGTTTTGATGATTTTCCAAAACGACATGTAATAGGTATGAAAGCAGTCAGGATAGTATCCTTTAGATCAGGTCAGGCTAGGTTAGCTCTCAGTAGAATAGGTTGCTCAGTTGAGGGGGAACTCAGCGAGGGGGAACTTCTCAACACAGCCTGAAGATATCAAGATGACAACCAGAAGAGCTGACTGAAGACATGCCATCAACCTGAACCAATGGAGAAGCCTGAAGGAAGTCCCACTGAGTGCAAGTCAGGCTGATCTAAGCCAAGTCTGATGGACCACTCAGTGAAGAGCCTGATCAGGAGGATCAGTGCTGCACCAAGTAGGCCCTGAAGGAGTCAGGCTACTGTGGTCAGGGAAGTTTGTCATTCAGCCTTATGACAAACTTCTTGGAAAGATTTTCAAAGAGTCCCTGAAGGACAACTACACTGAGGACGAGTCAGTCCACTGAAGATCGTCAGAGTCAATGGAGGATATGTTAACTGAAGTCAGTGCGCCCTGATCAAGCACACTGAGTCAAAGATCCGTTGGATTCAGTCCACGTGGACCAATCAAGTCAAGTCAAACATGTCTGACACTGACAAGGCCGCATTCCAAGAAAAGTGGTTGAAACCATTTAATGCTGGATTCAAATGTATCTTCCTCTCCAACGGATACATTTGAATCCCCATTATAAATACAAGCTCATAGCTTGGTGTTGTGTGTGTTGTGTTGTTGTAAGAATTGTAAGAAAACAAACACCTACGAGCTGTGAAGGTGTGGGTAGTAGCATACGTGCATGGGAGTTATAAGGAGGATTTACTCACATCTTAAACACTGACCATTAGGGTCTTCAAATATACACATATGAGTGTTCAGCTTGTAACTCTAGGCTTAGAGAGGTTTTCCCTATCTTAGCTATTGGCTAACACATTGTAAAGGGAAAACCTCACCTAGTTGGAGAAAACCTTAACCGAAACCAAAACCCTAAGTTAGGCTTGTTGGGAGTAAGTTGTTAGAAGGAGAAGGGCAGCCCAGGGAGTGGCGTGAGTCCAGTTGTAAGTGCACCTTGGCACGTTAAAAACAAGAATCCTGAGATAGTGGATTTCCTGTTAAATCAGGCCGTGGATGTAAGAGCTTGAGTCTCCGAACCACGTTAAACCAAGTGTTATTATTTGGAATGTCTTTTCTTCTAAAGTATTGCGAAAATCTGCTCACTGAGAGCATTGTTTAAAAAGGGAACTTTAGTTAAGCATTTCAGTCAGGGAGATCCCATCTCACTGACTAAATCAGACAAGGCACTCGAGAGTTCAGTCTCTCGAGTCACTGCCTTGTTGAGAGCCTGAGCTTTCAAGTCTCATCTCTGACTTGATAGCTCTGACTCTCAGCAACGCAGTGACTTGAGTATTTCGTCACTGAACTTGTTCAGGGTGCAAGCTGTGATTTGATAACGCACTCAAGAGGTTCAGCATCTCAAGCCACTGTCCTTGCTCAGAGCATGAGTCTCCAAGCCTCCACACTGACTTGGTAACTCAGCCTCTGAGCAGAGCAGTGACTTGAGTACTTCTCACTCTTGCTGAACTTCCTGAGGAAAAGGTTTTAAAAAAAAAAATTTTTTTAGCTCCTGAATTCCCATTTTGCCCTTCGAAACCGGGACCATCATTACTAAAGGTCCATTTATGTTTATGACACCTAACCCTAGAACTACAACTGAAACTATTGCAGATCCTAGAGAAGAATGGCCCAAAGATGAAGATAATTTCACTGCAGATGAGAGGAGGAGAAACAACCTCAACTTCATTGCCATGAACATTCTCTACACCACTATTCCAGATTCTGTAATGGGAAGAGTGATCCACTGCAAGACAGCAAAGGAACTATGGGACACTCTTGCTCTCATGTGTGAAGGAACTGACAAGATAAAAGAGAACAAGCTTTCAGTAGTTGTTCAAAAATATGAGCAGTTCACCATGGAGTCCACTGAGACCATAGACCAGCTTGATGGGAGGTTCACTGACATCATGAATGAGATAAATTCTCTGGAAAAGGTCTACACCAAAAGAGAAGTTGCCTTAAAGATCCTGAGAGGTCTAACCTCAAGATGGGATGTGTACTCTGTGATGATGCAGAATACCAAGGATCTATCCAGCATGTCTATGCAACAGGTATTCTCTGAACTTAAGGCTTATGAGTTTGATCTGAACAGGAATAGGGCTCCTGATGAGACCTCAGCTGAGAAGGGAGTTGCCTTCAAAGCTAAGGAGTCTGAGCCAAAATCCCCAAAGCCTCAGAAGAGTACAAAGGCGAGTAAGTCTCAAAGCAAGGCTGAGATGCAGGAGGAACTCAGCCTCATGGCTAGAAGGTTTGAACAACTTAACAGCCGCTTTGGCAAATATAAGAGATTTTACAGGGATAACAGGGAAGGTAGAAGTTATCCACAAAAGACTACCAGAGAAGGAGAGAAAAGCTCATCTGAGCTGGAAAAGAAGAAGGAATACAAGAATTACACCAAGGCTGAAGGATCATCATCAAAGACCAGAGAGTCCACTGAGGAAAAGAATGATGATGCCAACAGGTGTTTTCAGTGCAAAAAGATTGGGCACTTTCAATATGACTGTCCTCAACTGAGCACAAAAGAAAGAAGAGAAAGGCAAGCCAAAAGAGACAGAAGATATGGAGAAAGGAAAGCCATGATGGCTGGGGATGTTGATGAAAACCTGGAGTCACCTGATGAACTGTTCTCTGACAGCAGTGAAGATGACATGTGCCTCATGGCAAGAGAAGAACCAGAGGTACAATCTAAACCATCCATTTCTCTAGAACACACACCTGAGCTAAGCTCAGAGTCAACTGAGGAACTCAATCTTCAATCCGCTTTGGAACAATTGATGATTGATTTCTCAAGGTTGCAAGAAGCAAGTTTCTGTTTTCAAGATGAGAACAAACAACTCTTGAGTGAAAACTCCAAGTTAATTGAGTCTGGGAATCAAGCAGATCTAAACTCAGCAAATCTACCATTGAACTGACAAAAGAGGTGGAAACCCTCAGGAGTCAAGGAAATGGTAGAGATCAACTGATAAAAGATCTCAATGAATCTAAGACAAAGTTAACTGAAGAGAATTTAAAATTGGTAAGCCAAATAAAGGATTCTCTCCTGAAAATTGATGTCTTACAAAAATCTGAAGAGACATTGTTAAAAAGGATTGATGCTCTAAACAAACCCTCTCTTGCAATAGAGGAGATCCGAAATTTTCAAACCAATCCAAATAACAAGTGTGGGATAGGCTTTATTCCAAAACCTTCAGAAGGTCCTCTGAGTGTTGCTTCTTCAAGTGGCACAAAGAGAGTTTTTGTCAAGTCTGTGACATTTCAACCACAGACTGTGGATAAAGGAAAAAGACCAGCTGAGATCACTCAAAAGAAAAGTCAATCTAAGCCAAAACCAAATGGAAAGGCTCAGGTGACTTATCAGACTAGATCTCAGCAGAGGTACTATCAGCCGAGGTCTTCACAGATGAAGCAACCTCAGCTGGGAGCACCCAGGCATGAGCAGTCCTCATGGAATGACTCATATGGAAGACCTAGTCCTTTTGTGCCTAAAGGAAAAGGTCCTTCATACCTTTATCAACAAAAACCAAGACCAGGTGCACCCAAGCCAAAGAGAAAGAATGTGAAGAAGGTTCCTGTTCTTTCAAAGGCTGACACCCATAGAAAGTTTACTCCTAAGGCACCTAGGGAGATAACAATCTATGTAGATGTTTATGGAAGACAAATTAGCCAATCTAAAGTAATTAGAACTGTGAGGAAAATTTGGATTCCGAAAGGTACAGCTAACCTTGTAGGACCCAACACCAAATGTGTACCTAAAGCTTGATCTGTGATTGCAGGGCTCAGTGGACCTCAACAAAGGAGAAGCTCTTATATCATCAGTCTGGTACTTGGACAGTGGATGTTCTAGGCACATGACTGGCAACAAAGATCTCCTGACAGAATTTGTTGAGAAGGAAGGTCCACAAGTCACTTTTGGTGACAACTCTCAAGGAGCCACTAGAGGTTATGGTACTTTAATTATTGGCTCAGTAAGAGTAAGCAATATATCCTTTGTCAGTGGACTTAAGCACAATCTTCTGTCCATAAGTCAATTTTGTGATAAAGGATACAGTGTTGAATTTTCATGTAACCTGTGTTTTGTTAAGAATGTATCTTCACAACAGGTATTACTAACTGGGTCAAGAAAGGGAAATGTCTATCTTGCAGATTGGAAGTCTTGCACACCAAATGCATGTCTTATAGCTAAGAGCTCAACTGACACTAATTGGTTATGGCATAAAAGGCTATGTCATCTGAACTTCAAGATGATGAACAGGATAGCAAGACATGGACTGGTAGAAAGAATGCCAAATGAAGTTTACAACAAAGAACATATCTGTAAAGCCTGTCAGGAGGGGAAGCAAGTAAAGGCATCTTTCAAAAGCAAAGTAGCAACCTCTACTGACAGAGTACTTCAACTATTACATATGGATCTTTTTGGTCCAGTAACCCCTGTAAGTATCAATGGGAGAAAATATACACTTGTTGTTGTAGATGACTTCTCCAGGTACACATGGGTGATATTCCTTGCAAGCAAAAATGAGACTCAACTGAGACTGCCAGAGCTCCTGAAGAAAGTTAGCAATGAAAAGAGCCTGAACATTGTAAAGATAAGATTAGATAAAGGCACTGAATTCATAAATTCTATTATATCTGATTATTGCAAAGAATTAGGTATTTCACATGAGACATCAGCTGCAAGAACTCCACAACAAAATGGAGTAGCTGAAAGAAGAAATAGGACTCTCAAGGAGGCAGCAAGGACAATGTTAGCTGAAGCTCAGGTTCCTAAAAGATTCTGGGCTGAAGCTATTAATACTGCCTGCCACACTCAAAACAGATCCATGGTAACCAAACATCAAGGAAAAACTCCATATGAGTTATGGAATGGCAGAAAGCCACAGGTATCTTACTTTCATATTTTTGGTTGCAAGTGTTTCATTCACAACAATGGGAAAACTCAACTGAAAGCTTTTGATAGCAAAGCTGATGAAGGAATTTTCTTAGGATATTCCCAAATCAGTAGAGCTTTCAGAGTTTACAACTGTAGAACTCTTGTTGTGGAAGAAACACCTCATGTGGTGTTTGATGAATCTACTTTTGAGTCCAGAAGTAAGGAGAATGAGGATGTGATAAGCAAAAGGCTAACTAGGCTGAGTATCAAATCAAAAGGATATCCTGAGAATTGTGTTGATACATTCATCCCAACTTGGGACAACCTCAATGATCAACAATTCAAAGAGGACACTCAAAATCAGACCACTCCTCAAAGCTCACCTGAGAGCTCTCCTAAAGATGTAACTGAACTGATGAACACCATCCCAGTTCAAGAGGTAACCAATGTCAATGAAGATGTGGTCACAGCTGAGACATTCACTGAAACTATCATTCAAGGGGGAACCAATGAAATTACCATTGAGAATGAAAATACCTTGAATGATGACTCAGGACTTCAACCCTCTATCTTATTTCCTGAATTCGATTTCATTCCAATATCTAGTGACTCAACTTCAGAAGAGTTAAACTCTACTGAAGGGCATCAGCCTAGGAGAACTTGGCTCTCAGATCACCCTGTTGAGCAAATCCTAGGTGATCCTACCTCAGGAGTCAAAACTAGAAGTTTTCATGGTGAAAGTGCTTTGTTTTGTTGTTTCTTATCAAACCAGGAACCAAGTTCCATAGCAGAAGCACTTCAAGATTCCAACTGGATTATTGCCATGCAAGAAGAGCTCAACCAGTTCACAAGGAATCAAGTATGGGAGTTGGTGGACAGACCATATCACTGCAATGTGATAGGAACCAAGTGGGTATTCAAGAACAAGAAGGATGAGAATGATATCATAGTCAGAAACAAGGCCAGGCTAGTTGCAAAGGGCTACTCTCAAGTTGAAGGATTTGACTATGATGAAACATTTGCTCCAGTAGCCAGATTGGAGGCAATAAGGTTATTTCTTGCATATGCTGCTCACAAGAAATTCAAGGTGTACCAGATGGATGTTAAAAGTGCCTTCTTGAAT
Source organism: Ballota nigra (assembly GCA_947034835.1). Classification (NCBI taxonomy): domain Eukaryota; kingdom Viridiplantae; phylum Streptophyta; class Magnoliopsida; order Lamiales; family Lamiaceae; genus Ballota; species Ballota nigra. Next base: position 98,844,996 of record OX344721.1, read on the forward strand.
GGAGTACTCAATGAAGAGGTCTATGTGGAGCAACCCCCAGGTTTTGAAGAAAGTCACAAAGTATATAGACTGAGGAAAGCTCTATATGGACTGAAACAGGCTCCAAGAGCTTGGTATGATACTTTGTCACAATTCCTTTTGGATCATGGTTTTATCAAAGGGAGAGTTGATAGAACACTTTTCAGAATCACAAAATGAGAGGACACATTACTGGTTCAAATTTATGTGGATGATATCATTTTTGGATGTCCTAACCAAGTCCTCTGTGAGAAATTTTCTCAACTGATGAAGGGAAAGTTTGAGATGTCTATGATGGGAGAAATGAATTTCTTCCTAGGACTTCAAGTCAAGCAGTCCACTGAAGGAATCTTCATCAACCAAGCCAAATACACAAGGGAGCTGATCAACAAGTTTGGATGCCAGACCAGCAAGGTTGCAAGAGTTCCACTCAACACCAACACCAAAATGGAACCAGATGAGGATGGAGAATCAGTAGACCAGACTTCCTACAGAGCCATTATTGGATCTCTACTGTATCTCACAGCAAGCAGGCCTGATATCACATTTGCAGTTGGCATTTGTGCTAGATATCAAGCAAATCCCAAGAAAAGTCACCTGGAAGCTGCCAAGAGAATTCTCAAATATCTTAAGGGTACTGTGAATATGGGATTGTGGTATCCCTCAGATGACAATCTAGAACTCACAGGATACTCAGATGCTGACTATGGTGGATGCAGAATTGATAGAAAATCAACCTCAGGCACTTGTCAATTCTTGGGAAGTAAACTGATTTCTTGGTTTTCCAAGAAACAAAATTCAGTAGCCACAAGCACTACTGAAGCTGAGTATATGGCAGCTGGAAGTTGTTGTGCTCAAATTCTTTGGCTAAGACAACAACTGAGAGATTACAACATCTTTGCCAATGAAGTCCCTATTTTCTGTGACAACAATAGTGCAATTGCTATTTCAGAAAATCCAGTTCTCCACACAAGATGCAAACATGTGGATATAAGGCATCACTTCATCAGAGATCATGTGGAGAAGAAGGACATCAAAATGCTCAAAATCCACACTGACAAGCAGAAGGCAGATATCTTCACTAAACCTTTGGCTGAAGCAAGGTTTCAAGAGTTGTCAGTGGAGCTTGGACTCCTAGATCCAGGGGAGTTAAGAATGGATTGAATCTCAGTAGAGTTACCTTCAACTCCGTGGAGGTTCATACTCAGAAGAGGATCTTCTCTCAGAAGAAGCTCCTCATCTCAGAAGAGGCCTTAATATCAGACGAGGTCGAACCTCAGTGGAGGTCAAGTTTATACTTATGTTATTTTCAAAGCTAAAGCCTCTTAGTTTTATATATATTTTAATTGGTTTTAATATATTTACTAATGAGTGCTTTCTGGAAAATTAAATCTCTTTCCACTGTTCCGAAGAGATTTTGGTATGGCAAGCATTTAATGCGCGTGGTACAAGTCAGACATGCTTTTTCAATTACCTATCTCACGCGCCCTAAAAGCCGGTTGATATGACCTTCCGACTACCAACTTTTTCAATCCATACCATTCATTTTAGGCGGTTCTTTTCTAACCGTCAAGATTTCTTAAAAACTCCCCACAAAACCTTGCAACTACCCACGATCTCAAACACGATCAATCTCAGGCGTTGATCTCTTTGTTCAATCTCACCATTCATTACTCATATAAAAACCCCAAACGTTCACTCATAAACCTTTTCGAACACATCTTCTAGCAAACACTTACTATCTCTTCAATCCTTTTCTGCAAATTTTTCTCAAAATCATGGCCAGAATTAACCTAGGGTTTTTGAACAACAAAGAAAATTTCTGTTACGAACCAATAATCCTTTTCAACAACCCAGAAATTGAAACAAAACCAGAGTTCTCTCACATCAAGGAGGCTTTGGAAATGGTCAAAGCCGCTGGCCTAGAAAAATTTCTATCAGTACATCCGGAGTACTGCTATGATAGACAAGTTCTTGAATTTTTCTACAACATCTCCAACTCAGACTCGAGAATCAAATCGTGTCTATTTGTACAAAGGAAGAAGAAGGTGATGAGAGACGATATGGAGGTTGTTGAGCACCAGAAGATAAGGAAGGAGATTAGGATAAGTGGAGATGATCTGAAGGAGTTATTTGAACTCTCATCTGAAGGCCCAAATCCAGATACTTGCATCTTGGATAAGGAGGAGGAATGGGTCTACACCATCATGGAGAAGAAAGGGAAATACAGTCCCACGATGAACAGAAGCCTACTATTACCAGCATACAATGTCCTCTGTGAAATTGTTGGTAAATGTATCTTGGGAAACCAAGGAAGTACTGAGCAAGTGAGCAAGCCGAAGCTAAGATTGATGAAGGCAATTATTGAGAGCAAGGAGAAGCCATACGATTGGCAGCAGTTCTTTTTTAGAACTTTGAACAGGGAACACTCAAAATTTCAGGCTGACAAAACTCCCCAGTTGGCAAGTAAGCTGAATTTTGCCACTAAAATTTCTTATTTAATTGAGAATGTGGATGTGGGAGTAGACTGGTTAAAGGAGAGGAAATGGAGTAACTTGAAGACCTTATTCAAGTCGGGAAAAACTCTGAAAACAAGAATGCTCAAGCCTGCTGAGGAAAGCCCAGAGGCAGTTGAGGAAGAAGAGGCCAACCCCACTGAAGGGAAGAAGACCAAGCTCAAAAGGAGGCTGGTCAAATTAAGTGACAAGATGGCTCAGCACAAGGAGGCCGAGGCAGTGAAAGCCTCTAAGAAGGAAAGAAGGAGGTCATCTGAGGCAGAGCAGGAGAGTACCTCAAAGAAAGTCAGGATCACCAACTCAACTGATGAATCTTCATCAGGTAACCCTGACTCATCTCCCAACATCATATCAACTGAGTCTGACTCAGATGTCCCTGCACCTACCCCCATCAAACCTAAAATCGCTAAACCTCGCACCCCTGCTGCCAAAACCAAACGCATCTCCAAAATAACTCACACTCAAACCCCCACTGATGGCTCTCAAAAGCTAGCAAGTGGATCCCAAACTGAAACCCCCACTGAACCCATCTCCACCCCAACTGAAACCACCCCATCAAACCCTACTGAACCCATTCCCTCAACCCCATCTGAACCCACATCATCAACCCCCACTGACCAAAACCCAACCTCACCTGACACTCAAACCTCATCTGAGTTGAACCCTCCTGAAATTCATCCAACTCAACTGGAGTCTATCCCAGAAGAGCCAACAGAAAGCAGATCCCCTACCCCTTCCCTTCCTTCAGACGATGAAGAAGAGTACTCTTTCCTTGATACTCTCAAGGATGAAGTTGCATACTCTTTAGAGTCTAAGTACCCTGAGCTTGATGGGTACCCAACCCTGAAAGCTTTATTCTTGAGGCTGAGACTCCTTGTCCAGCTCAAAGATAGGAGGCTAGGAGAAATTCTACGGGCAGTCAAAGGCAGCAATGCTGATGATTGGAAGAAGGAGGAGATGGAGGTGTTGCAGTTTGCAGGGATGACCAAAACCAGACTTCTCTGTGATGAGAAAATTTTTTAGAGTCTGGTGATGGAGAAGATAGCTGAGGCTAAGAAGGCAACTGAGGTGGAGAGGGCTGATGTTCGTGAGCAAGAGAAGTCAGCTGAGGTGTTAGCTGAAGGAGAGGAGGTGAAGGAGAAAGAGGAAGAGAAAGAAGAAAATATACAAGGAGGAGGGACCTCACCAAGGCAAGGTGATGGTGAGGTAGCCAAGGATGTATCCAAGGCAAGGGATACTGAGGCTCAAAATTTGCCACAGGAGAGTCCAGTAGAGGTGTCTACTGAGATTCTCCCACAACAGCCCTCAGTGGTGGCTTTAGAGTCAACTGGGGTGACTGGAATCGAAGGAGTTGAAAAGAAAAGAAAAAAAGTTGAGGGTGCTGAGAAAGATGTTGAAATCACTGGAGTTGTGAGTGGTCAAATAAAAGCAATCATCCCTGTAAAGGGTGAATTGGCTGAAAAACAAATAGTTGAAAAAGAGAGTGATGAGAGAAGTAAGATGAGTGAGGAGGAGGGAGTTCCAATGGAGTTAGAAGCTACATGTGCCTTAGGTGGTGAGGTTGAGGGAGGAAAAACTAACACTGTCTTAAATGCAGGTACTCAAACTGATGAAATCCCCCCAGTCCAAGTCAACCTAACTCCCCTGAAGGATGAAGTGCTTAAACTTCAAGAAGAAAGAATCCCTGCTCTTGAAACTCAGCTGAGAGATGTCCAAGAAGCTGTCCAAGAGGAGGTGGACGAAATGGTCATCCTCTCAGATCACATTGACGAACTCATGGAGTCCACAACTACATCACTCTAGAATCTCACACTTAAAATTGAAGACTCTCAGCAGATGGTGATTGATGTAGTTGAGGGGCAAAATGTGCTAGTCATTGAAGCCCTGAAGAAGCTGGAGGAAACTGAAGAACAGGCCAGAGCCAAATTCCTCAAAGACTCAGTAGTGAACGTTTCCATCAACCTGAAGTCATCAGTGGAGGCCTTCTCAACTGACCTTCTTGGAAAGGTTGAAGGATTATGGAACTCGAAGATGTCTGAATTCGAGGCCAAGCATGCTGAGCTGGGAGCCAAACTGGGAGAGGTACTAAAGAAGGCAGCTGAGGATTTCCCAACTCAAGAGAAGACTGATGTGCTTATCAATGAAAAGCTTGCGCAGTTTGTTCAATTTGGGCAGACTGCTGGGGCTACTTTAGAAAGGCTTGAGGATGAGGTAGATCACTGCTCAACTGAGCTGAAGGCATTGGCACATGATCAACTGAAGCTCAACATCACAGTGGCTGAGTGTATGATTAATGTCGGAAAGGGGGAAAAGAGGATAAGTGCGAAGGACATGAAGGCTGATCCCAAGAATAAAATGAACATTATCCTTGAAACCCCTGATTTCGAAAAAGGCCAACAAGTGAAGAGCACCCTGAAGAAAGTTGATGCTGAGGCCCAGAGGCTGGTTGGAGAAAAGAAGGGCAAGGAGACATCATCAGAAGACCTTTCAAAGTTCAAAGAAGCTCATCTGAAAGAGAAGGAAGAGAGAGCTGCAAAGAAGGGGGAACCTGCAAAGAGGAAGGCATCTGAAACTCTCTCAGCAGAGGGTGCTAAAAAGACAAGAACCTCAGGGAGGTTGGCAGCTAAGTCCACAACCTCTACTGATGAAGTTCAGGTACTTCCTATTCTCAACCCTGAACCCTTATCTTCTGAACCTCCCAAGTCTGCACCTACCAAAGTCACAGAGCTCACTGAGCTAATTAAAGAGGCTGGAGGTATGAATGAGAGAGCAAGGAAGCTAACAGCCCAGCAGCAGGAGAGGAGAGATAAGGTGGTTGATAAGATAGAGACCATTGCAGAGCTGGCTGAGAGGAAAAGAAAGGAGAGGCTAGCTACATTTGATAAAACTACTCTAAGAAGTTCAGAAGTGGTTATCTTAAGTGGGCTGCCAAACTGAAGAAAGACAAGATCACTCCGTCTCAGAACAGATTCCCTCACCATGATGCCTGGGTTCCTAAGAAGCTCAATGATGCTTGGGAGACTGCTAAAAGGGAATTCGTTTATTCTTTTTATGTCAGTGGAGAGTTAGGAAGGGACAATGCACAAGAAGTCTTCAACTCATGGTTGTTTGATGCCTATCCCAAACTCTATCCTGAGATCAGTGGTGCTTGGAATGATGCCTTCCCTGATCATGCTCTGAAGGCCCCTGAGCCAATCACCTACTGGCCTCCTCAAGATGCAACAGGAGCTGTTGATAGAGAAAGGATCACTGAAGAGTGGACATCTTTATGTGAGCATCTTGGTCTCAAAGGACATTCCAAGGAAATGATGGAAAGGAAGAATGAGCTGAAGATCAGAGTCTTCAAACAATATGGACTTGAACCTTTGTTTGAGTCCATCTGAGAATGTTGTATCTTTTGCTGGGCATTTGTTTATAAGTCCCAGGTGTGTTTTTAGTTTGAAACTTTTTTATAAGTAGACTTCATGTAAAATGTACTTCATCCTTTTGTCAATGAAATGAACTCTACTGATGCTTGCCCAAGATAATATCTCATTATCATTTAGGCTTATGTACTTGAATGTTTTTACTTACAAAATCTGTGAACTTTGAATGTCATCTGAAGAACCTCATCTGGAAGAAGATATGTAATAAGATAGGTTCCGGCATAATCAAAAAGGGGGAAATTATTGGGAAAATGTATAAGACTTGTTTTGATTAGATGCCAACATGTCCCTCCTAAGTTGTTTTGTAAGTAAATTATTCAGTAGAGTTAATGTTTAGTTCAACAGTTCAAAGTGTTAAGAACTGGAGTACAGTTAGTAATAACTAGAGTGTATTTTAGTATGAAGTCTGCTGAAGATGAAGTCCGCTGAAGTGAAGTCCGCTGAAGACTAAGTGATCTGAGAAAGAAGTCTAAGTCTTGAATGTTTTCTAAGTACATTCTCACTAAGACTAAATCTATCAGTAGAGGACGAAGGTCCACTGATAAAGAAACTAACAAGTACATTGAATGCTAAACATATTTAAAGCTGTTAGTTAATCTGGTTGGAACAAGGCAAAATGAATTTCAGTGAAGCTTACAATAAATGAAGGAATAAGAAGGTTCTCTCAGAGGAGTTCCACCTTAAAGCAAGACAAGAATATGGGCATACAGACTTAAGGTCCAATGAAAAGATGACACGTCAGTGTACTTTACTGACAGCCGACCTGCCCCAGCCTGACAAGTACCAAAAGTCTTTCACCTAGCAATCTACAGAAAGTTGGTGAACAGCATGGTTTTGCAGCCGTTTTTTGACAAGACTTAAAGCTTCAAATAGAGCCGTTTGAACCAATCAGATACAAGAAGACTTACTTGAGAAGATTTAAATCCAACGGGAAGATTTTCAAGGAAGCCTATAAATACAGAAGGACGTGCACATTTACAAGTACGGGAAACTCACAAGATCAAAGCTATCTCTACATTCATAACCATCTAGAAGCACTCGAAATTATCATTGTTTCCCAAAGTTTCACAGTTGTAGAGAGCCTAACAAACCTTCTGTAACCAAGCTTAAAAGCTATATCCAAATCTTAGAAAGAGATAATCCAATCCTAAGCATTGAGCTAAACTTGTAAGGATTATCTCAAAATAGTTGGAACCAAAACCCTACTCAAAACCCTACTCAGTGTTTAGGTTGAGAGCTAGTGTTAAGTGGTGTTAGTAAGCTGATTGTTGTATCAGTCTGAAAGCTGGTTTGTTTTGGGAACCAGGACCTGGAATTTCCTAGTGATCAATCATCCTAAGAGAGGAAAAGTTGATCAGTGCACCTTGGCACTATAACACAAGGAATTCCAAGTGAAAGGAATTCTCCTGTTTGATCAGGCCAGTGGACGTAGGAGATTTATCTCTGAACCACTTTATGTCTTGTGTACTTACATTCTGCTATTTCATAAGTGTGTGTTAATCTCAAGTTTATCAAAGTAAAACGAGTTTTCTAAAGGGCTCACTAATCCGCATCTGAAAGCTAATTAGATAGTAGTTCAACTGAAAGTCTTGTGCTTTCAGTGGAGGTATTATCTCAGTAAGCTTTCACAGAGTAACTCTCAGCAGACTTCAAGTCCACTGACGAGCTATTGTCTTAAGTAACCTGATAAGTTTTGAAGAAGTTTTAATTTGTAACCACGGGTGTATTCCCCCCCCCCATACACCTGTTTACTCGTTTCGGGACCAACAATGGTATTTTCTTTCAATGTGTTTGCTGGCCTTGTGGGCTCTCGGTTCCCTTGAATTTGCAACTGCTCTGGCATTATCACAATGGACAGTGATTATGCTGGGCAAATTCGGAACAACATCCAAGTCCACTAAGAAGTACTTGAGTCAAACCGCTTCTTTCACTGCTTCACAAGCAGTTACTTATTCGGCTTTCATGGTCGAATCGGCGATGCATTTCTGCTAATCGCTTCTCCATGTCATGGCTCCTTCTCCCATGCATAACACACTACCCGAGGTAGATATTCTAGAGTCTATGTCTGATTGGAAATTTGAGTCCGTGTATCCCATGGGAATTAGACCGTCTGACTGTTAAATCAGCATTCCATTCCAAGTTCTTTTCAGAAACTACAGAACGCATTTAATTGCAATCTAATGTGCTTTCTCGGGTTACTTTGATATCTTGCCACCATGCCCATGGCAAAGCAGATATCCAGTCTCGTACACAACATTGCATACATAAAGCTTTCTACGTTCGAAACGTACGGAACGCCTTTCATGTCATCTATCTCCACTTGCGTCTTAGGGCATTTTTTTTATGGATAGATGGATTCCGTGCCTAAAAGGTACAAAACCTTTCTTATAATCTTGCATGTTGTATCGCTATAAAATAGTGTCTTTGTATGAAACTTGCGATAAGCCCCAGATCCATCTCTTGCGATCTCGAGTGACCTTGATCTCAAGGATGTGACCGGCTTTCCCTAAGTCCTTCATATCAAACTGATTTGATAGCCATACCCTTACGTCTGACAACACCTTTACAACGTCTCCGATGATCAGCATATCGTCTACGTATAGTACTAAGAATACCACTGCAGTTTCGTCACACTTTTTATACCCACAACTTTCGAACTCGTTTTGATCAAAACCCATAAGACTTAATAACTTGATCAAAACACTGGTTCCAAGTACGAGATGCTTGCTTAAGTCCAAAGATGGACCGCTTGAGCTTACATATAAGATGCTCTTGGCCTTTCGTAATAAAACCTTCGGGTTATCGCATATAGATATCTAACCCGTCAAGACTTCTGTTATTGTTTGCCATGGCTCTGCATCTTTGTCTTGGATTGCCTCGTCGTATGTCCATGGGTCTAATTTATCTCCGGGAATCAAATACGAAGATTCTCCTATTCCCATGAATCTCTCGGGTTGTCTAACAACCTCTCACTCCGATGGGGTTCCGGTTGTGAAGGTGTGACGATTGGTATATCATCTTGTACACTTGGTATAGAAGTTTGCCCTCTTAATTCGCCTAAGGTAATCTCACTTCTGGGCTTTCTATTATACTTATAGTCTTCTTCCAAGAATTTAAAGTGTGTACAAAACACGGTCTTTTGATCCTTGGGACTATAGAACATACACCCCTTCGTTCCCATGGGATATCCTATAAACAACCTTAATTCCAAATGTGGATCCAATTTACCGGCTTTCTTGTCTAGCACGTATGCCGGACAACCCCAAATCCGCAAGTGTCTTAGACTGGGCTTGCACCCGGTCCACAATTCCATTGGGGTTTTAGGAACCGATTTGGATGGCACCAAGTTTAGAATGTAAGTCGTTGTTTCCAAGGCGTTACCCCAAAACGACTTGGGTAAATCCGAATAACTCATCATGGATCTGACCATCTCTAAAAGAGTCCGGTTCCTTCGTTCTGACACATCGTTCTGTTGAGGGGTTCCCGGTGCGGTTAACTGGGATACGATCCCTTCGTCTGACAAGTGGTTCAAGAATTCATCGCTGAGGTATTCGCCTCCACGATCTGATCGTAGAAACTTGATACTCTTTTCCCTATGTTTCTCGGCTTCGGTCTTAAACTCCTTGAACTTATCAAAAGTTTCAGACTTATGCCTCATAAGGTAAATGTACCCATATCTCGAGTAATCGTCAATGAAGGTGAAAAAATACTCATACCCCGTTCTCTCTTTGATCGTCATTGTACCACAAACATCGGTATGAACGAGTTCTAACACTTCCATGGCTCTAATCCCCTTGGCTCCAATTGCCCTCTTGGTCATCTTATCCTCTAAACAGAATTCGCAAGTTATGTTTGGATATAGATTAGATGTTTTGAAGATGTTAAAACAAGAACTTATAATAGGACTAGCTGAACCTGTTAGTCAGCTACAGATTAGTCTAGGTCTAGAATAGGTCGTTGGTTAAGGGGGGAAGAAATCTGTGCAGACCAGAGAAGGTGACCAGAGAAGGTACCAGATGAGGTGACCAGATGAGAGGTGACCAGATGAGATGTCCAGAGCAGAGGGGTCACCAGAGCAGAAGTGTCGCCAGAGCAGATGAGGTCCAGAGGAGTCTGCCAGAGGAGTCTGACCAGATGAGATTGGACCAGAGGAGTCTGCCAGAGGAGTCTGACCAGATGAGCTTGGACCAGAGGAGTCTGACCAGAGGAGTTACCAGAAGACCCCACCAGAGGACTTCACCAGAGGACTCCCCAGAAGACCTCTCCCAAATGAGGACCAGAAGACCCCAGACCAGACCAGACGAGAGACGGATTAGTTTACCTACCAGGAGCATCTTAGTAATCTGGAGACAAGAAGTCTTTGGAAATTCTTGATGGAGAAGAAGGCAATCTGGAAGTCAACTGATGGAGGATCTGATTGCTTGCTTGATTGATTGATTGAAGTCAACTAATCAATCATATAATCAATCTTTGATTGATTATATTCCTCCAATTATGGTTGTTTGAATTGCTAGTTCCCAACGGCTAGTTAATTCCTACAACTATAAATAGGAGTGCTTGGATTAGTTCAACATACAAGAGTCGCGCGAGAGCACACCAAGAACACACGAACTCTTCCAATCACTCACCTTGTTTATACAAGTTTATATACACTCTATTAGGAGTTTAGTTGGATTATTACTCAACCTGTTCATCTTGTTAGATAAGGTTGTTGTAAGTTGTAAGAAGGAACTGGTACTTCGGAAATTCCAGTAAGTAAGTGAGTACGTAAGTTGGAGAGTGAGAAAGACCCCTTTGAAGAAAGGGAGAGTGGACGTAGGACAAGTTGGTCCGAACCACTATAAATCCGGTGTTCTCTACTTTTCTGCAATTTAGATTTCTGCATTTATATTTTAGCAATATCTATTAAAAGGGTTTTCATTAAAATAAACTTGAAAACGCTTTCCGCTGGATATTTTTGGGACCAACAAGTGGTATCAGAGCAGTGTGTCCTACAGACCACTGTTTTGAAATTATCTCGGTGGTCACCAGGGCAGATCCATTTTTTTTAAAACCCAAATATTTGTTGTGCTAACAAATTTTGCAGAAATGGGCTCAAAGAGATGCAGTAGAAGAGACACCAGGAGGTACTCCAAAAGAAGCTTAGCAGATGAGGAAGATGGGGTATCCACTTCTGGTTCATCATCTAATTTTGGACCAGACGAAGAGGTTTGTCTTATGACAGACGAGGTATGCAATCGAACTCCCTCTTCTTCTTCTTATTCTTCGTTTTCTGAACAATCAGAGGAGTCTGATATGCAGAAGATGCTATTAGATCTCCAAACTTCTATACAACTTTGTCAAAAGTTGGAAGAAGAGAACACAAAGTTGAAAGCAGAAAATCAGAAGCTTTCACAATGTTTTGGCAACCCAACTGATCTACCAGCTGAACAAGTTCAAACTCTGGTAGAAGAGTCCACTAACTTGAAAACCAGATGTGATGAACAAACTAAGCTAATAGAAAAGCTGCTTGCTGAAAACATTGAGAAAGATAATGAATATACTCTGCTGGAAGCTAAGTTTGATGAACTCTTCCATCAAAACAAAATTGTAAAAGATAGTGAGGACAAGCTCAAGCTGAGACTGGAGCAGCTGACTATAGCAAACAATGTTGTGTCACATATAGCTGCCTCATCTCAAAGAGAGCATGATAAAATAGGCCTTGGTTATTCCAAACCTGAATCCTCACATGTTCAGAAAGAAGAACAGACTAGTAATTTTATTGATAAGGGTAAAAGGCCAGCTGACCAGGCAACTCAGCCTAATGGGCAGATGAGTCCTAAAACTCAAAAACCCAAAAGGCAGAGGAGGAATTTTAAGAAGGGCTATACCCAGAATAAAAGACCTCAGCCAGGCCAGCAGAGTAGAAGACAATCTGGATCTTCTCAAAAGAGGCAGAACCAGATGACTCCTACTCAACTGCAGAGGACTTTCAAGTCATCTGCCAGACCAGCTGGAACCTTTGATGGTTCTAGTAAAACTTATCCTTATCAAAAAAATTTCAAGTCTGTTGCCTTAAGACAAGTTATTCCTTCTACTGGACAAGCTCATAAGAGAAGAAGAGCCTCTAGAAGAAATAACCATGTCGAAGCTTCTTATGTTCAGTGTGTTTTTGTTGATATGTATGGAAGAAAGATAAGATCACCTGATTCAAAAAGGGATGATCTATTCTTGTGGCTTCCTAAAAATTGTGCTAACCCCCCTGGACCCAGAAGGGTACCAAAAAGTTGATTGACCTGCAGATACACAAGAAGACCAGCTGATGTTTTGCCCCAATATCAGCTGAGCATACTTTGAGGGGGAAGATCAGTTGACCCAGCCTGCTAGAATCTCTATTTGTTATTTCAATATTTTCTTGTCTTGTTTTATTTAAGTTCTTCCAGTTTTAACATCATCAAAAAGGGGGAAATTGTTAGGATATAGATTAGATGTTTTGAAGATGTTAGAACAAGAACTTATAATAGGACTAGCTGAACTTGTTAGTCAGCTACAGATTAGTCTAGGTCTAGAATAGGTCGTTGGTTAAGGGGGGAAGAAATCTGTGCAGACCAGAGAAGGTGACCAGAGAAGGTACCAGATGAGGTGACCAGATGAGAGGTGACCAGATGAGATGTCCAGAGCAGAGGGGTCACCAGAGCAGAAATGTCGCCAGAGCAGATGAGGTCCAGAGGAGTCTGACCAGATGAGATTGGACCAGAGGAGTCTGCCAGAGGAGTCTGACCAGATGAGCTTGGACCAGAGGAGTTACCAGAAGACCCCACCAGAGGACTTCACCAGAGGACTCCCCAGAAGACCTCTCCCAAATGAGGACCAGAAGACCCCAGACCAGACCAAACGAGAGACGGATTAGTTCACCTACCAGGAGCATCTTAGTAATCTGGAGACAAGAAGTCTTTGGAAATTCTTGATGGAGAAGAAGGCAATCTGGAAGTCAACTGATGGAGGATCTGATTGCTTGATTGATTGATTGAAGTCAACTAATCAATCATATAATCAATCTTTGATTGATTATATTCCTCCAATTATGGTTGTTTGAATTGCTAGTTCCCAACGGCTAGTTAATTCCTACAACTATAAATAGGAGTGCTTGGATTAGTTCAACATACAAGATGTTGGTCCCGGTACAAGACTGGGGAATACGTGTATGGGGGGGGAATACACGTATACCAATTTTCAAACTTAAAACTGACTGAGTCCCCTTCACTCAGAGTGGTAAAGAACTAGGAGCTGATAATACACCCACTGACTACACTTGGTGCGGGTCAGTTGGCTAACTATCAGTTCAAGTTCAGTGCGGAAATGTTTGAGCCCTGATAGTTTAAAGTCTTGTTTAGTTTGCTTTCTGAAAACTTGTTTTACTCAAATCTGAAAGGTGTTTAGTAGGGCAGTGTTCTTTTGAAGATCAGGCTGATTGATTCAGACCTGATAAACTTGAATGCAATGAATGAACAGGTGATATGGCAAGAATGCACAATATCAAAGCAGTAAGAACACAAGGAGTTTAACGTGGTTCAGAGTCTCAAGCTCCTACGTCCACGGCCTGACTTAACAGGAAATCCACTCAAGGGATTCTTGTTTTTAACGTGCCAAGGTGCACCAAGATCAGTTACCTCACTGATCTATACAAACTCCTCTTACTAACACACTAACTGACTTACTCCCAACAAGCCTATCTTAGGGTTTTGGTTTCAGTTGGATTCCAACTAGGTTGAGATTATCCTTACAAGACAAAGCTAAGCTAAGGATTGGATAATCTCTCTAAGCTTAAGATAATTCTATTTAGCTCTTGGAATACAGAATAACTCTCGGTTGCTAAGAAACACTTGGGAAATTTGAATGTTTTCGAGTGCTTCTTTTAAAGGCTGAATGCTTTGAAAGCTTGAGAGTTTGAGTAATTTCTGGCTTGGAAATTTCCCGTTACCTTGAATGGGTTCAAGGCCTTCTGTATTTATAGGTGGTTTGAATAACTATCCGTTGGAGAGATAGCCTTCTAGTCATCTATGTAGAGGGGCTTCAAACGGACATATCACCATGCAGCAGCCGCCCTTGCATGGATTTGGTATTTGCATTAAATGCACATTAAATGCTTGCCCGTTGAATATGCAGTCTGAATTCAGTCTTTATGTCAGGTTCCGTACGTGCGTGTCCTCCTCGGATTGGTCCACGTCATCAGGTTGGTGAGAATGTCAGAACTTATTCCTGAGCTTCAGGCTTGTCTTATTAAGTTCATTTTGTCTTGAGCTCACCGGTCTTGTCCTGACGCTGAAATTCCTTTTGCATTACTTGGCTCTACTCCAAGTCTTCCCATTAACTCAGTGACAACCTGTTCCCTTCAGGACTGAGTTAGTAATGACCTCAGGGTCATACTCTTCATCACTGACACTTACTCAGCCAACTTAGAAGACTGCCATAAGTTCAGGATGGTGCTCTTCGTCTTCAGGCTCTGAGTCTTGATTGTATCCAGTGAGTTCTCCTCTCACTGAGTACCTGTGAAGTGTAAAAAGACTAAGCACTAATCCTAACCAAGACTAGCCTGACACAGACATATTAAGGCGAACATCTTTTCAGGGGCTTTGGGATCTTAATCAAAACTGACAATGTCCCAACAATTTCCCCCTTTTTGATGATGCCAAAACACTGAAAAGATCCTCAAAACACTTAGAGGAAACAAGACAAACCTATCTATAAGATAAGACAGTGTTAGAGCAATTCTTGATAAAGTACAGAATTTAAACAAGCCAAAAAGATAATGAGTTTTTGTCTGTGGGCAAAAGTAATAGATTTCATTGATAGATGTGGAAATGATTACAATGAATCTAATCTATTACAAAGAAGCCTATGAACACCTAGACTAATCTCATTTCAGGCTTGAGTCCATATCCTGCATAAACTCTTGCCTTTAGCTCGTCAAGTCTTCCAGGTTGGTTCACATATCCTTCAGCTCTGGCTATCTTCAAGACTTCCATCATTATGGCCTTAGTGTCATGCTTTTGAGTTCCAGGAATCAAGGGAGGAGCTCGAATGGTGAACTCAGGAGCCTTCACTTGGACTTGAGCTGCCTCAGCCTCCTCCAAGATCTTCTGGAATAGCTCAGGATGATTGTCCATCATATAGTCAGTGAAGTGGGCATCAATATCGCCAGTGGCGCCCCACTTCTTCACAACAAACCATAGCCTGACAAATTCATCCCTTGCATCAGTCCAAAACTCCTTCAAAGTCTCTGAGACGAACTCATCAACAAAAGCTTCCCTTGCTCCTGATTCTGGCCTACTGACTTGAAGAATTGTTGCTTTCCTAACTGTTGGCTTCTTCCTGTACTTCCTTGGCTCAGGCTTCGCCTTCTTTCTCCTTAGCAAGCTGATCACTGCATCATCTAGTTCGCGTTGTTGAAGCTCATTGATGTTAGTCAGCTTTTCAACCTTCTTCTCCAAAATGCGCATCTTCTCCTTCTGAGCAATTTCAGCTCTGCGCATAGCCTCAGTCTTTTCAGGTTGATCTCCCCATGCTTCAGCACATAGCTCCGCAACTAACTCACCTGAGTAAGTGATGGGATTCTTCCTTGAGCTCATGGGTGACGATCTTTGGACTGGCTCAGGTTGTTGCTTTGAAGGTTCATTAGCCTTTGCCTTTGTTGCCTCCTCCCTCAGCTTAGCAACTAATTGTTCTCCTTCCTTCTCCACGGCCGCTAACCTAGCTGACTTCCTTACCCTTAGAATATTTCCATCAGGATTGGCTTCAGGATCAGCTAGGACGGTCTCTCCTTGACTAACTGCCTCAGATGCCTCAGGGCGGGATCTTTTCTTCTTCTTTTCCCCCTTTTTGGCATCATCATTGGCCTCAGATGGGAATGCGTCAGATCCGCTGTTGATTACGAAGGAGGCTAGGGAATGGACATCGTTGATTCCCTCCTTCAATAATTCAACTCCCATTGAAATCCCAGTCCCTGCAAAAGATACGGAACTGATGGCAGCATTGACTTTCTTCTCAAAGACCTCCATAGAGAGTTGGAGACTTTGTTCAGCCTTGGTGATCCTTTCTTCCACCTTCAAGGACACACCGCTGACTCTGCTAACCTCAGTCAGTATCTTCGCAGACTCCTCAGTGGCCTTAGCCAAAACATCCGCCACTGATTGAGAGGTGCGATCCAGCTTCCCTGACTCCAGCTCCAATTTGGACGCTGAGTCCTTCAAGGCCTGAGTGACAATAGCTTCAGTCTGAACTGCAAGCCTGTCCACTGCCTGATTCATCTTTTCGTCCCTGATCGCATCCCTCTCTTCAAGCTTCTTGAGAGTGTTTCTGAGCATCTTCTTTGTGCGCTTCCTCTCATTCTTCACTGACTTGGCCGTGTCAGTCATTGTGCGCTTTAACAAGACCAGCTCCCTGTTAGCAAGGGTGTTGTAAGCTGACTTTGTCCACCTGATGTGCTTCGTCAGGGCCTTGGAGTCTTCATCTTTTTCAGCACGTAGCCTCATTACTTCCTCCTGAAGTTCAGCTAGATTTTCCGAGGTTTTCTCCTGTTTGACCTCCACTATGCTTGTAAATTCAGCACGGCCGACCCCGGTTATGATCACATCTTCATCATCAGCGGCCTCATCAGTGATTGGCTGCTTTCCCTTGTCAGCCCCTGCAGCATCAGTCCCTTCTTCAAGGTGCACTGAAGGCAGTTGTGAAGTAGTCATAGCCGCCTCCTCAGGCTCGGCTAGGCTAACTTGAACCTTAGGAACTTGTCCTTCGGAACTGAGAGTCTCCTTGAATGCCTCAACATCATCCTCTCGTGTCTCAGGGCAGGGAATCCCTTCATCGACAGATGTCTCATTGGCAGCTGAGATGTTCACAACATCCTCAGCCACTGGTCCACCCTTGGCACCAGTGTTCTTATCACCTTCCCCCTGAGCCTGAGGCTCAGAGTCCATCTCATCAACTTCTCTAGCAGTCTCCTCCACTGCCTTTTCCACAGCTCCACCTTGAGCGTCATCATCCTCCTCATCATCCTCTTTCTCTTCAACGGAGAGAAGGTCAGCCTTGCTTTTGGCCATCATTTCAGCCACAAGCTGCTTCAGGTTATCGAAGTTCAAGAGTTGAAGCCAGCTTGTCAGGCCAAAGAATGAGCAAATCTTGGCCTCCTCCGTCTCCCAATGCTCCCAGCCGCGAGCGTCCACCAGCATATGTTGCTCCTGCATGTTTGATTGTTTGAAGTCCAACCAAACTTTGAGCTCCACCACATATGCCAGCAATTCAGTATATTTGTACAACCCAGGCCAGCACTTCCCTGCCCACTCCGTGGCATTCCCCCTGAGCGTATTCTCCAGTATACCTCCCACCATGTGCTCATCCAGCTCCTACTCCTCTATTTCAAGGAACTCATCCTCTTCAGCTGAAATAGATTTGGGACAGTCTTTGGGGTTGGGGTATGAGGGAAAATCTGAGGGGTTGGGAAGGTTTGGCTCGGCTAACTGATCAGGCTCATTTGTAGGTGAGGTTGAGGGCACTGACTCAGTAGGGTAATTTGGCTCTGAAGGTTGGGGGAGTTGGGGAGTTTGATGTGTGGGGTCAGGGATGGAAGGTGTTTGGGTTTCAGGATGTGGGGGTGTTTGAGTGGGTGCTGTCTCAGGCTGCAATGACTCAGCCGTCTCAACAGTCTTTCTTACCTCCTCTAAGTCAGAGGCTCCAGGAGAGCTTGACTTCTCCCTCTCACTCAACTCAGGAAGTTTCTTAGCAGGAGACTTCTTTACTCCCTTCCTAAGTCTCTTCAGGGGCCTCTCTCCCTGAGCACCCTCCTTACTGACGTCATCATCAGTTCCCTCAGCCTCAGTCCCGGCCTTCTTGGGATCTGACTCAGTCCCTGACTTCGTGCTCTTCCCTGACAGCACGATTTTCACCCTCCTCTCCTTCTCAGCCACGCCCACCTCAGGTTGCTCCACCTCTTCAGCAGCAGCCTTCTAAGCCTCCTTACTCCTCTCAAGGAGCTCATCCACCTTTTCAATGAGGCTGGTTGCCACTCTCTTGGCCTTTCCAGCTGGCTTTCTGGCCTGACCCTTTGCTTTCGCATTGGGATCAGTCAGCCCTAGCACTGAATAGGTGTCACTCAGTGAGGAAAACATTACCTTCTTTGAGGAAAGGGTGTCCTCAAAGTCAAAAGTGTACTCATGGCACGCATGAGCAATCAGGATGGACAATCTTGTGCCAAATGGCAGGATGGCACTGACGGATATATGCTTCTTCTCCTCGTCACGCGTGATCTTGTCCAATCCCGCCTGATGGAGTTGATCGAGGAAGAACTGCTCCCAGTTCGCTTCCACTCCATCAGCGATTGCTCCCATGAGCCTCAGCTTGGGCAGACTCAACTGCTCGTGAGAGCCAGTTGCTCCCATCACAATCTTGGACACCAAGTCCACCAGAGCCCTGTACTCCGGCTTCAGAGTGCTCTTGTTCTGACGGGCCCTGAACTCCGAAGACCCTGACTTGGTCCATTTCCCAAGGAATTCTCCCTCCGAGTTTTCCTTGTAAGTCTTGGGGTTGATGCCTGAGAATGGCAGCTTGAAGACTTCCCTCACCGCCTGCCTGAGATTGATGGTGACCACCTCCGAGTCGTAGAGAGGCTCTCAGTCGCCGTTCTTTTCTCCCGTTGGCTTTAGCGCAGTCACCTTTGTGAAGACTTCCCCCTTCCGCAAGTACATGTTTAAATAAGCTTCCACCACTGTTCTTGGGAGCACGGAAATGGGGCGAGTGGTGAAGTATGTTTCCAACCCGGCGTCGGAAATCCATTTAAAAACGGGTTTGATTTCCTCAACCGTTAGACAGATACCTTCCATGGAGATGACTTGCTCCATGTGTACCAGCTTCTTCTCAACAACATCGACGATCTTGTCGGTTGTCCAGTCGGAATTAAGGAATGCCATTGTTTTTGAAAAAGAGGTTTTAGAAATTCTGTGTTTGAGCAAGAGAAAACTCAGTGTGCAAATTGTGCGTTGTGTTTGCGTAAAGACCTCAAATGGCACCCTTGATTGATAAGACTAAGTCAGTTACTCAAACGTGGGGTTGAGATTGATTCCTGAATTCGAAAGGTTGTGAAATGAGAGGCCAGGATTAATCTCAGTTTTAATTAAAACCCCAAGTCAGTCATATTTCGTATAAAACGGACACGTATATGAAAAAGTAACTGTAGTATTAAATGCTCCGTGCGCGTGGGTTTAAATATAAAAAGGCGCGCTTTTAATGAAAACGGAATGCATTTAATAAAGATTTTCAGGACGAATGACTCAGGGAGACGCTTGAGATTCACAAGAGTCAGGTTAGAACTCATACCTGTCAGGGAGACATTGTAGCACCCTGATACCTCGCTGAGTCGAGTCTGGCCTGAGTTCCCCCTAGAACCCCACACTGACTGCTCTCCCGGATCTAAGAGTCCCAATTCCACTGATAGTTCCATAAACCTTGCTTCAGCCAAGGGCTTAGTCAAGATGTCAGCTCTTTGCCTATCAGTGTGAATCTTTTCCATCCTAATATCTTTCTTTTCCACATGATCTCGAATGAAGTGGTGTCTAATATCCACATGCTTGCACCTTGTGTGAAGCACTGGGTTCTGAGTGATTGCTATTGCACTATTGTTATCACAATAGATTGGAACCTGATTAGCAAATACTTGGTAGTCCCTCAACTGTTGCCTCAACCATAGGATCTGAGCACAACAACTACCTGCAGCCATATACTCAGCTTCAGTTGTGGATGTAGCCACTGAATTCTGCTTCTTACTAAACCACGAGATCAACTTACTTCCCAAAAACTGACATGTCCCTGAGGTTGATTTCTTATCAATCCTACAACCTCCATAATCTGCATCTGAATACCCTGTCAGTTCAAGGTTGTCATCTGAAGGATACCATAGTCCCATATTAACTGTCCTTTTCAAATACTTAAGTATCCTCTTAGCAGCCTCCAAATGACTTCTCTTGGGATCAGACTGATACCTAGCACACACACCAACTGCAAACGTAATGTCAGGCCTACTTGCAGTCAGGTACAGTAAAGAACCTATCAGCCCACGATACTCAGTCTGATTCACTAAAGTCCCTTCAGTGTCAGGATCCATCTTCCAATTGTGTTCATTGGGATCCTGGCTGGATTGCTGTTCTGAACACCAAACTTATGAATCAAGTCTCTTGTATACTTTGCCTGATTAATAAATATACCTTGATCAGTCTGCTTGACCTGCAATCCTAAGAAGAAGTTCATCTCTCCCATCATTGACATCTCAAATTTACCAGTCATCAGTTTAGAGAATTTCTCACATAACTGATGATTTGGTGATCCAAATATTATGTCATCCACATAAATTTGGACCAAGAGAATGTCATCACCTTCAGTGATCCTGAACAATGTCCTATCCACTGTTCCCTTCTTGAACCCATGATCAGTCAGGAATTGAGAGAGAGTATCATACCAAGCTCTTGGTGCTTGCTTAAGTCCATAGAGTGCTTTCTTCAAATGGTATACTCTATCTCCAACCTCAAACCCGGGAGGTTGTTCAACATATACCTCTTCATTGAGTACACCATTCAAGAATACACTCTTGACATCCATTTGATACACCTTGAACTTCTTATATGTCGCATAGGCAAGGAACAACCTGATAGCTTCCAACCTAGCCACTGGAGCAAAAGTCTCATCATAGTCTATTCCTTCAGACTGACAATACCCTTTTGCAACCAGTCTAGCCTTGTTCCTTACCACAACACCATTCTCATCCTTCTTGTTCTTAAAGACCCACTTGGTACCAATCACACCTTGATGCCTAGGTCTATCTACCAGTTCCCAAACCTGATTCCTTGTGAACTGATTCAACTCCTCTTGCATGGCAATGATCCAGTTCGAGTCAGTGAGAGCTTCTTCAATGTTCTGAGGCTCTTGCTCAGAGAGAAAGCAACAGAACAGTGCACTCTCACCATGAAACCGTCTGGTCCTGACTCCCTCAGTTGGATCACCAATAATTTGATCAATGGGATGATCTTCTAACCATGTTCTTTTGCCAGGAGTTGTTCCTGAAGTACCTGCAATGTTAGTGTCCACATGCTCATAAAATTCAGGAAATTGAACAGAAAGGGATGATCCTGAGTCTATACCAAAGGGATTAACAAGCTCAATGTCAGGGACATTGATTCCCCCTTGATGAGGTGACTCAGGAGCCGTCTCAGCTGCAACAGCATCTTCATAGACGGTACTTACCTCAGGTTGAGCCTGTTCCTCTGTCTGAGGCTCAACAATCCCTGATGTGTTGGGTTTAGGAGTGGCACTTGGTTCATCATCCTGATCGTCATCATCATCCCATCTGGGAATTGGCACAGTCTTGATCTTGGGATCAGGTTGATTCTTCAAGCTCAGCCTTGTCACTCTCCTCGTGACCTCCTCAGTGTCAGGATTCAGCACCTTTGCCCTAGACTCATTAGCAGATTCATCAAAGACAACATGAGGTGATTCTTCCACAACAAGGGTCCTACAATTGTAAACCCTGAAGGCTTTGCTAATTTCAGAATATCCCAAGAATATTCCTTCATCAGATTTGCTATCAAAGGCTTTCAACTGGGTCTTCCCATTGTTGAGGATGAAGCACTTACAACCAAACACATGAAAGTAAGAAATACGAGGTTTTCTTTTGTTCCATGTCTCATATGGGGTCTGAGCATGTTGCTTGTTCAGCATGGATCTGTTCTGAGTGTAGCATGCAGTGTTGATTGCCTCAGCCCAAAACTTCTTGGGCAATCCTGACTCAGCCAGCATGGTCCTTGCAGCTTCCTTCAGTGTCCGATTCCTCCTTTCAGCGACACCATTCTGTTGTGGGGTTCTAGCTGCAGAAGTCTCATGAGCTATACCAAGTTCATTACAAAAGTCAGAAATATATGAATTTATAAATTCAGTGCCCTTGTCAGATCTGATCTTAGTAATGGACTGATTTTTCTCATTGCTGAGTCTTCTGAGCAACTCTGGAAGCTTCACCTGTGTTTCCTTCTTATTCAACAAGAAAATAACCCAAGTATATCTAGAATAATCATCAATAACCACAAGGGTATATTTTCTACCATTCATACTCACAGGTGTTATGGGACCAAATAGATCCATGTGCAAGAGCTGAAGTATCCTGTCAGTGGAGTAGGAAGCTTTTTCTTTGAATGACGCTCTGACCTGCTTCCCTTCCTGACAAGCTTTGCACACGTGATCTTTGCTAAAAACTTCATTAGGTAGACCATCAACAAGTGACTGTCTAGAAATTTTGTTAAGAATCTTGAAGTTCAGGTGGCTTAATCTTTTATGCCATAACCAACTGAGCTCTAGAGAGCTTTTAGCAACAAGACAAGTATTAGGAATAGTGCTGCTCCAATCAGCGAGATAAACGTTACCTTTCCTTATACCTGATAGAAGCACTTGTGTTGATTTGTCCTTGACTGAACATTTATTCGATGAGAACTCAACACAGAACCCTTTGTCACAGAATTGACTTACTGACAGCAGGTTATGCTTCAGTCCTTCCACAAAGGACACATTTTCCACTCTGACTGTACCTATAATTAGAACACCAAAACCCTTAGTAACACCTTTTGAGTTATCACCAAAGGTTACCTGTGGACCATCTTTAGCCTGATATTCTTGGAGAAGACTCTTCATTCCAGTCATGTGCCTTGAGCAACCACTGTCTAGGTACCAAACAGCTTTGATTGAGTCTTCTCTCCTCTTGTTGTGATCCACAGCCGCCTGTAAGCAAATCAGGCTTTAGGTACCCATTGGGTGTTGGGTCCTATTGTGTCAGCTGTACCTTTCGGGATCCAGACTTGCTTCACAACCCTGATTGCCTCAGAGTGGTGAATCTGTCTCCCTGAAACATCGACATACACAACTTTCTTCTTCTTAGCCTGAGAGGAAGATGGTGTATGGGTGCTAGACTTAGGCTTCGCAGGAGCCTGAGTGGGTGCCTTTTGGGCTGGCTTCCTGTTCTTCCTAGGTCTGGGTGCAGCAGGTCTTGGGCCTTGTTCTTGATAAGGACCCTGATTTCTATTCCCCCTAGGCAAGTGAAGGAATGGAAAACAGTTAAAGGCCTCAGGATGCCAAAACCACGGGGGTGTCATCATGTTTGGCCTTCCCTGTTGGTATTGCCAAGCATGATGGTACCCTCGCTGACCAGTCTGAGGGCTCTTGGCCTGAGTCTTCCTCTGCTTTCGCTGAGGTTTTCCCTGGCCTGAGCTCTCAGGGGCTTCCGTAGGTTGCTTCACTTTTCCCTTGGGTTTTGGCTTAGCTACCTTAGGAGCAACCCTGACTGTGTCAACAGTTTCTTTGCCCTTATCAGTTTGACGGGCCTGGAGCACAACCTTAGGTACACTCTGGCCTGTCTGAACAAATACCCTCTCAGTGTTGCTCCCTGAAGCAACATGAGACTGACCTTGTGAGGATTTCTCAGGAATATATCCAAGTCCCTTTTTCTTGTTCCCAAGTATCTGGTTGCTATTTATTTCCTCTCTAGCCACTGAGGATTTATTCATTGCTGCAACCTTTTTCTTGAGAGAGTCCTCACTCTTTTTCAGGATTTCATGTCTGGTAAAGAGGTCATCAAACTTACTCTTAAGTGCCTTCAGCTCTTCCTTCCTGACCAGCTCTTCCTCAGCCAGTTCCTTCAGAATTTTCTCTCTTGGGAGACGCTCAGAATTGATCATATCAATTTCCTGAGTTAGTCTCACAATCTGAGCTGATTCTTTGAGATCAGACTGAGTGAGTTGTTCATTCAGGTTTTGAACTTCAGTACTCAATTTCTTGTTCTCCTCTACCAAGAAGACATTAGTTTCCTGCAGTCGGGAGAAATCAACCATCAATTGATCAAGACAGATCTGAAGGTTCATTTCTCTAACTGACTCTGAGCTGAGCTCAGGATTTTGACCAGTGTAAGAAGCACAAACAGAATTTGATGTTACCTCAGGCTCATCCCTAGCCATTAGGCAGACATCATCGTACTCATCATCCGAGAAGAGTTCAGGTGACCTTTCAGTGGGGCCATCAGAGTCTGTTGCATCCTCAGCCACCATAGCCCTCCGATCAGCAGATCTTAGATCCCTCATGGCTCTCCTTTCCTCTCTCTCCCTAGCACTCAGCTCCGGGCAATCGTACTGATAGTGACCAATCTTGTTACAGTTGTAACATGCTACCTGCTCACTCATTCTTTCTTTTCTTGGTTCAGGGTTCCTCCTTGAGTCAGGTTCCCTGGTTCTCGGTGAGCTTTCAGCCTTGGTTGGATATCTATCATCGCGAGTACGTCTCTGTTCGTCTCTTCTTTCAGGCTTTGGTTCAGAATATCTCCTTTCATCATCACGTTCTCTCCTCTGGTCAGTGTTCCTTCGCTCCTCATATCTCCTCGAGCTTTGGTGGGTTCCTTCAGGTTTCCTGTCACGTGAGTCCTGATAAAACTTTTTATAACGACCAAACCTGGAATTGAGCTTGTCAAATCGTCTGGCCATCAGGCTGTACTCCTCAGCGAGTTCTTCCCTGCTCATCTCCATCAGTGATTTTGATGAAGAATTTGATGAGGGCTCAACAGGTTCAGACCTGGCCTTGAACGCCACACTTTTCTCAGGAGTTTTCTCCTTCCCTTCCTCTTCTGACTGAACTTTCTTCTTTCTTTTGTTAAGATCAAATTCAAGCGCTTTTAGCTCTGAAAAAAGTAAAGCAGAAGTTATGTTACTCATATCCTGAGTGTTCTTAAGCATAATTACACTGTTGTCCCATCTCTCAGGAAGGGCATTCAGGATCTTTGAAGCAACATCTCTCCTTGGGACATCCTTGTCCAACATCACCAACTCATTCATCAACTTGATGAATCTAGACTCCATCTGATCTATGCTCTCATCAGGCAGCATCTCGAACGCTTCGAATTTCTGAATGGCAATATTCCTCTTGTTCTCCTTTATCTTTTCTGACCCTTCGCACATCCTGGTCAGCTCATCCCAAACCTCATTTGCCATCTTTAGGTTCATCAGCCTGGCTGACTCCTCGAAAGGCACCGTATGCAAGATGATGTTTCTGGCGACGTTGTCAAGCCCCACCATCTTGATTTCATCGTTGGTCATGTCTTTCCTCTCCTTAGGAACCTGCACGCCAATCGCAAGATCATCGTATCCCAGTCCTCTGACGTTAGGAATAGTGATCTTGATCGATCCTTCCCTGAGTACACGCGGCATCTGGTCATGGATGGCATCTAGATGTGCCTCTAATCTGAACTTCCAATAGACAAAGTTAGATACAGAGAATTCAGGTAGCGAAGCTTCAAGTCTCCTCGAAGTCATGATGATGATGCAAGTTTTATGAAAGGCAAACTCAGATCTGTTCAGTGACCACCAACAGTTTCTCCTCTGAAACTATTAGTATTCAAAGTCAGTGGTCTTTCGAACCACTGCTCTGATACCACTTGTTGGTCCCGGTACAAGACTGAGGAATACGTGTATGGGGGGGGAATACACGTATACCAATTTTCAAACTTAAAACTGACTGAGTCCCCTTCACTCAGAGTGGTAAAGAACTAGGAGCTGATAATACACCCACTGACTACACTTGGTGCGGGTCAGTTGGCTAACTATCAGTTCAAGTTCAGTACGGAAATGTTTGAGCCCTGATAGTTTAAAGTCTTGTTTAGTTTGCTTTCTGAAAACTTGTTTTACTCAAATCTGAAAGGTGCTTAGTAGGGCAGTGTTCTTTTGAAGATCAGGCTGATTGATTCAGACCTGATAAACTTGAATGCAATGAATGAACAGGTGATATGGCAAGAATGCACAATATCAAAGCAGTAAGAACACAAGGAGTTTAACGTGGTTCAGAGTCTCAAGCTCCTACGTCCACGGCCTGACTTAACAGGAAATCCACTCAAGGGATTCTTGTTTTTAACGTGCCAAGGTGCACCAAGATCAGTTACCTCACTGATCTATACAAACTCCTCTTACTAACACACTAACTGACTTACTCCCAACAAGCCTATCTTAGGGTTTTGGTTTCAGTTGGATTCCAACTAGGTTGAGATTATCCTTACAAGACAAAGCTAAGCTAAGGATTGGATAATCTCTCTAAGCTTAAGATAATTCTATTTAGCTCTTGGAATACAGAATAACTCTCGGTTGCTAAGAAACACTTGGGAAATTTGAATGTTTTCGAGTGCTTCTTTTAAAGGCTGAATGCTTTGAAAGCTTGAGAGTTTGAGTAATTTCTGGCTTGGAAATTTCCCGTTACCTTGAATGGGTTCAAGGCCTTCTGTATTTATAGGTGGTTTGAATAACTATCCGTTGGAGAGATAGCCTTCTAGTCATCTATGTAGAGGGGCTTCAAACGGACATATCACCATGCAGCAGCCGCCCTTGCATGGATTTGGTATTTTCATTAAATGCACATTAAATGCTTACCCGTTGAATATGCAGTCTGAATTCAGTCTTTATGTCAGGTTCCGTACGTGCGTGTCCTCCTCGGATTGGTCCACGTCATCAGGTTGGTGAGAATGTCAGAACTTATTCCTGAGCTTCAGGCTTGTCTTATTAAGTTCATTTTGTCTTGAGCTCACCGGTCTTGTCCTGACGCTGAAATTCCTTTTGCATTGCTTGGCTCTACTCCAAGTCTTCCCATTAACTCAGTGACAACCTGTTCCCTTCAGGACTGAGTTAGTAATGACCTCAGGGTCATACTCTTCATCACTGACACTTACTCAGCCAGCTTAGAAGACTGCCATAAGTTCAGGATGGTGCTCTTCGTCTTCAGGCTCTGAGTCTTGATTGTATCCAGTGAGTTCTCCTCTCACTGAGTACCTGTGAAGTGTAAAAAGACTAAGCACTAATCCTAACCAAGACTAGCCTGACACAGACATATTAAGGCGAACATCTTTTCAGGGGCTTTGGGATCTTAATCAAAACTGACAATGTCCCAACACAAGAGTCGCGCGAGAGCACACCAAGAACACACGAACTCTTCCAATCACTCACCTTGTTTATACAAGTTTATATACACTCTATTAGGAGTTTAGTTGGATTATTACTCAACCTGTTCATCTTGTTAGATAAGGTTGTTGTAAGTTGTAAGAAGGAACTGGTACTTCGGAAATTCCAGTAAGTAAGTGAGTACGTAAGTTGGAGAGTGAGAAAGACCCCTTTGAAGAAAGGGAGAGTGGACGTAGGACAAGTTGGTCTGAACCACTATAAATCCGGTGTTCTCTACTTTTCTGCAATTTAGATTTCTGCATTTATATTTTAGCAATATCTATTAAAAGGGTTTTCATTAAAATAAACTTGAAAACGCTTTCCGCTGGATATTTTTGGGACCAACAAGTTAAAAATGGCTCAACTTGAAGAAACTCCAAGGATCCGTCTTTCACCAATATTTGTATTCTCATTAGATTAATATGACCTAATCTAAGATGCCATAGAAGTATTTTGTTCATATCAGAAAGAACGCTTCCTTTTATAACATGAAATAGTCGATGTGGTATTAGATTCAATTTATGAGTGGTGTGCCCAATTAATGGTATAAAGACCATCCAACAATGTTCCGGAACAGATAAACTCATCGTTTCAAGAAATAATAACATCCTTATTAAAAGAAACTGAGTATCTATTCAAAACAGTTTAGAAACTGAAGGTTGAGTTCTTTCTAAACTAGGAACATGAAGAACGTCTCTCAAGACCATAACTCTATCTTCAC
Organism: Ballota nigra; assembly: GCA_947034835.1. Lineage (NCBI taxonomy): Eukaryota > Viridiplantae > Streptophyta > Magnoliopsida > Lamiales > Lamiaceae > Ballota > Ballota nigra. The sequence goes on from OX344721.1 coordinate 98,872,699, forward strand.
ATGATAGGCGCACTTCTCCCACTGCTTCAGCTGCCACTCTCGTAGCATTGCCCGGTGTGATGGGGATCTCACTTGCTCTAAATCATCGGGCTAGCTTGAACCCATGCAAAATGAAACAAATGTGATCAGTGGCTCTCGTATCCACTATCCACAAATGGACTGCATACGCCATTTCACAAGTTTCTACGACTAAGACATGTGAATTACCTAACTTTCCTAGCATTTTAGCCTTGGAACAGGCAGACCTCCAATGTCCTCTCTTACCGCAGTTAAAACACTTCCCCTTTGATGCTAGCCTTGGATTTGTCTTTCACAACAATTGGATTTGCTTGGGTCCGACCTTTGGATCTCGAGAACGTGCTCCCTCACAGGCGTTCCTTCCACCATTTCCAACTTGACCGAGTCATGTTTGGTGAACTGATTAGTCATGGGATTCTGATGTGAAAACATCTCTTCAAGGCTTTCCATGATTTCAACAACGGATACAATGTCTTCATGAACGCGCCTCAAATCCTCAGACAGACATGTCAAGATGATGCACTTCATGTGTTCACTGTCACGCTTTGAATCATAAACTGCCTTTTTCCCATTGCTTGACTTTTCATTAGGCTTACCGGGTTTATTAACGTGAATAACCCAATTGTATTTTCGTGCAGTAAGGACAAATTTAAAATTACATTTCCAATCGATATAATTCTCTCCAAAAAGTTTGTTAACTTAAAGTATATTTAAACAGTGGATTAAAAGGTTGCGACATGATGAAATGAGAATAAAACATACATTCATATTAATATCTAGAAAAATATGAAATTATCACATAATTCGATCACATCAATTATATTGAAACCTTAAAACAATATAATCATGCATCAGCCAAAATCTCGAAACAATTTAAATATGCCACGAGAGGTGGACTATACATTTAAACACATTCAAGCGGATCACAAACTTAAAAGTTACAAATCCTTAATTCAAAATTAATAGTTGGCTCCCACTTTGACCACATAAAAATTAACAGGGACTCCGAGGGGAGTAAGTTAATATCAATTTCTTATGCCTAAGTAATAACTATAATTAAATACAGGATTATTATTTCACTTTAAGTAAGCCACTCGTGGTGAGAGTCAATACCGCCACTAGTAATAATCCACAAGCATCCTTTCGGAATTTATTCATGTGAAATCCGTCCTTTTGGCCGATCCGGGGGGGAATGTATTCCAAAAAGACTTCACAAATAAATAAATTATGGAGGCCAAATTAATCCAATTTTAATATCCGGAAAAAAATTGCGATTAAATAAACATACTTAGTAATTTTCGAAAGTAAGGTTTTTCTTGGACAATAAAATTCATGCAAACACATATTAACAAATAATAATAAGTGCACGAAATAAAACATCCATCAAAACAAAATTAAACACATTGGAGCACTCAAATCCAATTGTCACGGTTTAATTTCTTCACGTCTTGATGCGAAAAATTGTCCTTGTTGCTTTCCATCGTTCGTCTCGACACGCTCCCACTCGAACAGCAATACTTCATCAAAAATAACTTCATTTGGGGTTCGGGAAGATGTTTAAAATCACACAAAAAAATCAAGAACGGAAATAAAAAAATTCACGGCCCGAGATACGGCGCGTGTCGGCCCACGGGGTGGGTCGCGCGCCTCTCGGCCCGAAATGCCGAGCGCCGAGAGGCGGTGCCTCGCGTGCGCGCTTGTGCGCTTCAGCACTGGGTTTTGTCGTTTGTTCTTGTTTTTCACCCCATGCATGGTTTTACGTCTATGCATGCGTCATGCATGCATGCATCGTCCGGGTACGCCGTCTTTAATTCTTCGTTCTTCGTCTCAATCCGGTTACAATTTATTTACAAAAAATAAATACTAGATCTAGACTAGTCTATTACCATGATCAAATTAAAATAAAAACAACTAATCTACTCGTGGATTTTCTCACGAGAAAAATGAATTCGAACGAATCAAATTAAAAACAATTAATTCACACGCATGAAAAAAAATAACATTAAAACCATGACAAGTGGATACCTGCAAAAAAGATCTAGCAATTCTACTATCCAATTTCAATTTAATGTCTAACAATTTAAATTCCAATTTAAAGATCAGAGCCCGAAACCGTGGCTCTGATACCAGTTGTTGGGAAAATAGGGGTGCCCGGAAACTATTCGGGATGAAATTTAATTACGAATTTAAATATAATTATTACTAGCATGAATTAATCCTAATTAATTCAAATAATAATTCCAATAACAATTTTGTCATCATGCATGTTGAATTAATTCACATAAAATCTATGTGATTTACGTACCTCTCGTAGAATTGGCCTTTAAATAATACGGGACAATCACGAACGCGCTTTATCAACCCAAAGACCTTCTCAAGTATTTCTCTTTCGCCTTACTCGATCACCGGTGGGAAGTGCTTTCAGGTAATTTAAATAACTAAGGAAAAAGAAAAATATATATGCTCTTGATTTTTCCAACACATGGAATTATGTACTTGGGGATGAAAAATTCATCACCTATTTATAGATGAAGTGGCCGAAATTTGTTGAGATTTATGGGCCTGGAGAAAATCTTTTCTTAGTCTCTAAGAAATCTTGAATATATCTCATATATTCTTTTCTCCATAATAAAATATTCCATAAAAATCTCACTCACCTATTAGACTTGAAATTTTCAAAAACTTCAAGAAAAGAATCCAAGATTTGGATCTTCTTGAATATATGAGATAATCTTGTATTCCAAGAATACTTATCTTCCATAACATTTTTCCAAGAAAATTAACAAAATCTTTTCTCTCCTTGATTTCCATATTTTCGAAAACAATAAGAAAAATCAGCATTATATTTTCTTTTTATTTTAATCACCTTATCATTATTGGGCTACTTAATGGGCTACTTGAGGGGTGATTAGGCGTGAAATTGTCATGATTCGTAGCTAGAAACGCCCTAGTTTTGGTCGATTTTATTGAGTTTTTAGAGCCAAATGAGTACTATTTCTATACATTGATGAGTTTGTCTCTTTGATACTCATAGGTGAATCGAGGATGGAAAACGGAGTTCGTAGGACTTTGAATCGACTCAAACGGATGCCCGGATGAGAAGATATCGAAGAAATACGATTGGTATTAGTACGTGTGAAGAAAAGTGTTAGTTGCAAAGGAAGGAAGGCCCATTCGAGCATCATCACTCGAGCGCCCCACTCGAGTGACGTAGATCGAGCAGCATAAAACTTACAGAACGTTTGGGCCGCTCGAGGGGTACAGCTCGAGCGCCCCGCTCGAGCACTAGAACCGTTCGACCAAGATAGCTCGAGCGCCCCGCTCGAGCTCCTGATCCGTTCGACCACGACAGCTCGAGCGCCCCGCTCGACCGGGACAGCTCGAGCACTTCCAAGGCATAATTTCCAAATTTCGCTTTTCGGCCCACGAGTTCACGAATCGGCACGTTGCCTATATATACCTCTTCCAAACACGTTTTGAAGGATCCCCGAATTTTAGACATCACTTTTAGAAGGAATTTTTAGAGAGAGGAGGAGGAGAAGAGACGAGCAAGTTTAGTTTTACGTTTTTGAGGTTTTTCTTACGAATTCTCGTTACGATTTCACGTTTTAGTTTCGTTTCTTTATACCTTTGTTCTTGAATACGTTGAGACCTCGTTGAGTTAATTAATTTCAATTTATTCTTTTATATCTTAAAACCCTAGTGTATGTTCGATCTTTTCTTCGTTTTAATTACCATGTTCTTATTCGTTATTTATTTAGTCGTTATTATTTCCGTTAATCCTATGTCTAGCTAAAACCCTTGCATGCTTAGGGTAGGATGAACTCGTAGAAGTAGGTTGTGGGTACGTAATTAAGGTAACCTGTGGCGTTAGGTTTTAATTCTCTTGGTTAATGAATTCTTAAAATTATTCTAGACTTCGCTCTTGAATTTCGTTCGAAAGGTGTTAGAGAGAGGATGACCGCATCACTCTTTAACAACGAGTAGACTTAACGAGAGGGTTTAGGAAAGGTTAATTCATCTACCGGTTTAGCGAAGGAGGACGACCGCATCACCTTAGTTAAATTAGGGTCTCATTAATTAAGCACAATCTATTAACTTGTTAGTAGATTCGTGAAGTCGAGTGTTAGGGTAAAGTATTAGGGTTTAGAATCTTGAGCTTTCACCTTGCATTCTTAGACTTAGGTTAATTCTTGTGTGTTACAGTTATTTTTATTTTGTACCTGCTCCATTAGTATACGTGGGGATTCCTATCCTGAGCATCACCATCTCATATTTGAAAACACACCTTTTGATATTTCGTTTAATTTTCCTTTTGCATTCTTAGGATAATTTTAGTTTAGTTTAATTAATCTTTCCAAAAATCCAAAAAAACAATACACTCATATTAACTACGACGCGTAGATCTTCAGGGATCTATTCACATATACACTGTCCCTTGGGTTCGATATACTTGGTCGTTATACTTGCTAATACTACAGTGAACCCGTTCACTTGCGGGTGAGCGCCTAGTAAAAGTTAGTAAAATCGCTTCAAGTCAATGGCGCCGTTGCCGGGGATGGCGTTATATGCTTTTTGAATAGGACTTGTCGATAGCTTAGTAGTTAGTAGTGAGTGCTTATTTTCTGTTTTTATTTTTTATTGTTATTTTGATTTATTCGGCAGATGCGTTTTGACCCTTCTGCTAGTGTGTCAGGTTTATGAAAACATGCTCACAAGGCAATACGAGCGAAGAGAGAATACCGTTGGACCCTGAGACAATAGCTAGAAGGAACCGAGCTTTCTTGAGAAGGATGAACGCTGCCAACTTAGGGAAGGAACCAATGGATATCAATAATGAGTTGGACGATGCTGCCAACGATTTTAATCAGGCAGTAGACCGGGTTGATGGCTCTGGAGGGAGTGGTGGTCAGAATCAAGACCAGTTCGTGGATAGTCAGAGCCAGAACCCGGGTGCACAAAATGTAAACAATCCAGCTCAGAATCTTGTCCAAAATCCTCTGAACAACCCTGCTTACCCACAAAACCCAAATAACCCTTTCAACAACCCAGTATACCAACATTACCTATACCCACCATACCCCTTATCCACCATACCCGTACCCTCCACCTCCTGTCTACAACCAACTACCTGTGTACCAACAACCTCTAGTTCAACACATACCAGCACCACCTGTTGCTCCTCAGCCTGTGCCCCAGAACGCAGATCAGAATATGGCAATTCGGGGCAGGTTCGCGGCACAACCGCAGAGGTACTACGATGGAGTGGCTTTACCACCTGTTGAGGCAAATAACTTCTCTATTTCCCCAGGAATTTTAAAGCTGCTGACCGAGAATCAGTTCAAGGGGGTGATCGGGAAGGAGAATCCTCATACACACTTGAGGAGTTTTCTCATGATAGCATCTACTTTCAATTACAATGGCATGTCTGAAGATGCCAAGAGGCTTAGGCTGTTCCCATTCTCATTGACGGGAATAGCCAAGGAGTGGTACGATAATACGCTCCCTTGGGGAGGTATTACCACTTGGACCGAGCTCGAGCGTCTGTTCCTCGAGCGATTCTACCCTCCATCTAGGACGATCAAGGCTAGAATTGAGATCTCGTCCTTTCGCCAGAAGCAAGGAGAGGACCTACGTCAAGCGTGGGAGAGATACTCAAACATGCTGATAGAGTGCCCGCAGCACGGGTACAATGAGAGGGATATTATGGCATTCTTCTACAGTGGTGCCAACAAGGCGGGGCAAGACCATTTAGACGCCTGTGCGGGCGGAGCATTCCTGAATCAAGGCATAGAGAGGTGTAGGGAGATAGTGGACAATATTGTCACGAATGCCGGTGCTTGGGGTGTGGATGCAGATTTTCAGAGAGTGCATCAGGTTGAAGAGGGTGAAGGAACGAGAAGGCTATTGATGACCATGATGGAGAAGATCAACAACCTCGAGTTTGGGAAGAGTTTGTTTGGAGAGCATGCAGCAGAAAATGATAGAGTAGACCAACCAAGTGGACAGCAAGAGGTAGCCAATTACATGGGAGGTCCGTATTACAATCAGAATGGCTACCAAGGTGGAAATCAGTTTGGAAGACCTTCTTATGGTCAGCCGTTTGTACCTCCAGGCCCTCAGCCGCCTCAAAATCAATGGAGGAACACACAAGGAGTTCAAGGAGGCCAGCAGCCTCCTCAAAACACATGGAGGAAGAATGAGAACTTTTCATATGCTAACCCAAAAGTTGGTATTACTGTTCCTGCAGGTGTTGATCCGGGGTCTAAACCTCCCGGTGGAGAAGGCGGTGCATCAACCGAGGAGATGTTGAGAGCTATTCTTCAGAAGGTGGAGGAAGGAAGTAAGAGGTTGTCATCCTTGGAGTACGATGTGAAGGAGCTGCATAAGAAGGGTGATCATCGTGATCAAGAGCTCCAGAAGATGAACGTTGAGTGGACTAGAACTCAACAAGAGAACAATAGGTGGTTCACTTCTATAGAGTTCCAGTTGAGCCAGATTGCAAAGATGGTGAATAGAGAGCCGGGAAAATATCCTTCCATGCCGGAGGGGAACCCGAAAGAGCATTGCAAGACAATCCATCTTAGAAGTGGAACCAACTATGAAGGTCCTCAGATGCCTGCTGATTCTGAGACGCCCCAAGTTGAGAAGGGGATTGAAAGTGAAGGAATTGAGAAGCATAAAGATGTGAATGAGTCTCATCAGAGCAAAGAGCTTGAAGAGGAAGGAATTGAGAAGGGTGAGAGAGTTCCTAAGTGGAAAAAGGCAAAGGAAGCAAGGGAGAAAGTGAAAGAAACAGAAAGAGATGAATGGGGGGTACCCAAATCCGTGATACCCGTCCCATATCCACAGCGCTTCATGAAAAAGAAGCTTGATGAAAAATTTGCAAAATTTCTTGATGTTTTTAAACAACTTCACATTAACATTCCTTTTTATGATGCTTTGGAACAGATGCCGCATTATGCAAAGTTTTTGAAGGACTTGATCACAAAAAGACGGCGAGTGGATGAGCCGAAGTTGGTGCAGCTGAACCACGAGGTGAGTGCATTAGTGCACAAGGCTCTTCCACCGAAGCTGAAGGATCCCGGGAGCTTCACGATCCTATGTGATATTGGGAACGGGATCAAGAAAGGAGCGCTATGTGATTTAGGGGCGAGCATCAATCTCATGCCCCTGTCGCTTTTCAAGAAGTTGGAAGGTGGTGAACTTCAACCCACAATGATGACGCTTCAACTTGCCGATCGGTCTATTACTAGACCTCAAGGTGTGGTTGAAGACGTCCTAGTGAGAGTTGGAGATCACATTTTTTCAGCTGACTTTGTAGTGCTAGAGATGGAGGAAGATGAGCATGTGCCCCTGATCTTGGGAAGACCGTTCTTAGCTACGGCGGGGATGGTGCTAGACGTGGCAAATGGAAATATAACGTTGAAAGTTGATGATCAAGAAGTGAAGATCTCCCTATATGAAGCCATGAAGCACCCGAAGGAGGATGAGAGTTTGTATTGCATGGATGCAATTGATCCTCGTGTTGAAGACACACCTTCTATCCCTAATTCTTCTCATATTCATGATTTTGTTAGTCCTTCACTTGACTATTTAACCCATGAGCATTATGATCTTGATTATTTTGATAGGGATGAAGTGAAGAAGTTGAAGGATGAAGAGGTGAAGAAAGTGGACGTGGTCCAGTTGGAAGGAAAAGGAGGAGTTAAGAAGAAAAAGTCCAAACTCAAGAAATTGTTTAGTAAGACTCCTCCAGATAAAGGTGAGAAGGAGTTGAGACCTATACCACTTGAGGTGGGGAAGGAAGCAAAAGGGCTCATGAAGGTGGGGCACCAAGGAAAGACATGCAAGCACCACTCTTATGAGAGTAAGGGAGGTATTTTTTAGTATGATGTCCCATAAGCTCCTTTGAGCTCGGTCCGGCATGAGGACCTTTAAAATAGCGCTGAATGGGAGGCAACCCATTATGTTTTTTTTTATTTGCTTTGAGTTGTTTTTAGTTATTAGGGAGTTATTTTGAGTCGTAAGTTTAACCTCGTACTTGAGAGTTTTATTTTGTAGGCTTGTCTCTAAAGGAGTAAAGGTATCATGGAGTAATTCAAATTGAAGGAACCAACTTGAGACAAGGGAGTGTGCAAAGCTATTGAGAGAACCTGAGTTGTTTGGTTGAGGTAACCCACAACCCCAAACTTAGACCTCTAGCAAGGTCGAAGTTTGGGGGGGTGGAGTTTTTTTTTATGTTTCTTGTTACATTGCACATGCATGCACGCCCTTATCTTTGAGTTGAGTTTGATTGATTATTGGTTTGTTGAGATACTCCTTGGGGTGATTTTGATTTGACTCGCTATTGCATATTTCATGCCTATCAATCATCTTATGCTTGTTGATTACTATCTTTGAGTATGATTTGATGAGTAGAGTGAGTTGTAAGGGTGAGTTAGAAATTCTTTTGTGTGAGTGTTTGAGTTTGAGCTGATTTAAGAAAGAACTTGTATGCTTGTGAATTTTTCTTTTGAGTACTTGTGTGATGAGAGTGAGAATGCACTAGGACTAGCATGGATGTGAAAGTCGTGAGCTTTTGAGCCTTCTGAGATTTTGATGCATTAATTAATCTCTTCGTTTGTGAGTGGATCGTCACCTTAGAGGATGCTAGAACTTGTGTGTGCTCTTGCTTCTTGATTGTGTCTAGTTTGATATACCGAATGTGATCTTAGGCCATCTTTGTTTTTATTGAGCCACTTAGCCAAAATTTTCCTTACCAATGACATGTATCCCTTGCTAGCCCCTTTGAGCCTAAAGCTTATTTTATTTGCTAGCACATTTAAACACTATTCCAAGTTCATAAGCCTTTTTGTCCCAATTTGAGTGGAGAATAGGAAAAGTGTGAAGGTTGAAGGGATTGAGTTGATTTTAGAAAATGAATTATGATGGTTGAGTGGTGATAAAATAAGGGTGTGAATGAGATATGAGTTGTGGGAAAGAAAAAAATTGAAAATGAGCAAAAGAAAAATTGAGCTCATGTGTTTGTGCGAAAAAGAAAAAAAAATGAGTGATTGAAAAGTAAAAAAGTGAAAAAAGTGAGAAAGAAAAAAAATTGAAGTGTTGAGAGAACTGGAATTGAAAGTGTGTTGATTGAATAAGTTGAAGTAGTCGGTTCCTAATCTCGAAGTACCGAAGTCTGATTTTCTATTCTCCATTCACTTGAGTCACTTTACCATATTGATTCCCACCTGTCCAAAGAGCCTACATTACAACCTTAAGAAAAGTCCTTTTTGATTCGGCATTGATTTCTAGAGTATGGTCGGAGTTAAGAGCGTTTCCAAGCCTATGGCTGCCAATTTGAGTGATTGATTGTTTGAGTGAATCCCTTTATCATTGATATACACTTGTGAGGGAGCAAAACACATCGTTGAGTGCACATCCGTGCTTGATCTTGGTGTTTCTTGTTATTGTTGCATGAGTATGATAAAGGAAAGTGAGTGGGTATACTTGTGATTGATCTTTGAAGCTCGAGTTCTTTAGCTTGCATGATTGAATCTTTGACTCATCCCTAACAATTTCACTTGACTTATTATTTCATTGCTTGAGGACAAGCAATATGGTAAGTTTGGGTGGGTTGATTAGGCGTGAAATTGTCATGATTCGTAGCTAGAAACGCCCTAGTTTTGGTCGATTTTATTGAGTTTTTAGAGCCAAATGAGTACTATTTCTATACATTGATGAGTTTGTCTCTTTGATACTCATAGGTGAATCGAGGACGGAAAACGGAGTTCGTAGGACTTTGAATCGACTCAAACGGATGCCCGGATGAGAAGATATCGAAGAAATACGATTGGTATTAGTACGTGTGAAGAAAAGTGTTAGTTGCAAAGGAAGGAAGGCCCATTCGAGCATCATCATTCGAGCGCCCCGCTCGAGTGACGTAGATCGAGCAGCATAAAACTTACAGAACATTTGGGCCGCTCGAGGTGTACAATTCGAGCGCCCCGCTCGAGCACTAGAACCGTTCGACCAAGATAGCTCGAGCGCCCCGCTCGAGCTCCTGATCCGTTCGACCACAACAGCTCGAGCGCCCCGCTCGACCGGGACAGCTCGAGCACTTCCAAGGCATAATTTTCAAATTTCGTTTTTCGGCCCACGAGTTCACGAATCGGCCCGTTGCCTATATATACCTCTTCCAAACACGTTTTGAAGGATCCCCGAATTTTAGACATCACTTTTAGAAGGAATTTTTAGAGAGAGAAGGAGGAGAAGAGACAAGCAAGTTTAGTTTTACGTTTGTGAGGTTTTTCTTACGAATTCTCGTTACGATTTCACGTTTTAGTTTCGTTTCTTTATACCTTTGTTCTTGAATACGTTGAGACCTCGTTGAGTTAATTAATTTCAGTTTATTCTTTTATATCTTAAAACCCTAGTGTATGTTCGATCTTTTCTTCGTTTTAATTACCATGTTCTTGTTCATTATTTATTTAGTCGTTATTATTTCCGTTAATCCTATGTCTAGCTAAAACCCTTGCATGCTTAGGGTAGGATGAACTCGTAGAAGTAGGTTGTGGGTACGTAATTAAGGTAACCTGTGACGTTAGGTTTTAATTCTCTTGGTTAATGAATTCTTAAAATTAATCTAGACTTCGCTCTTGAATTTCGTTCGAAAGATGTTAGAGAGAGGACGACCGCATCACTCTTTAACAACGAGTAGACTTAACGAGAGGGTTTAGGAAAGGTTAATTCATCTACCGGTTTAGCGAAGGAGGACGACCGCATCACCTTAGTTAAATTAGGGTCTCATTAATTAAGCATAATCTATTAACTTGTTAGTAGATTCGTGAAGTCGAGTGTTAGGGTAAAGTATTAGGGTTTAGAATCTTGAGCTTTCACCTTGCATTCTTAGACTTAGGTTAATTCTTGTGTGTTACAGTTATTTTGATTATGTACATGCTCCATTAGTATACGTAGGGATTCCTATCCTGAGCATCACCATCTCATATTTGAAAACACACCTTTTGATATTTCGTTTAATTTTCCTTTTGCATTTGTAGGATAATTTTAGTTTAGTTTAATTAATCTTTCCAAAAATCCAAAAAAACAATACACTCATATTAACTACGACGCGTAGATCTTCAGGGATCTATTCGCATATACACTGTCCCTTGGGTTCGATATACTTAGTCGTTATACTTGCTAATACTACAGTGAACTCGTTCGCTTGCGGGTGAGCGCCTAGTAGAAGTTAGTAAAATCGCTTCAAGTCAAGGGGCCTTAAGGAGAATTAAGATTGGACCTCCTAATGGACTTCTGAATTTCAATATTGAGCCCCAATATAATTCAGCCCATTAATATTAATTATTACCACTAATAAATTAATATTGCACTATCCATCTTAATCCATATTACGATAATATGGGCTCCCGGTTATTATTTTCCGCGTTTAAGATTATCAAGTCCATTAATTAATTAAGCTTCTGAATAGCTCTAAATTAATTAATATACTTCACCTTGGAGTAAAGACAGTTCAACATTATTATCCGTATCGAAGAAACTGATTCTTCACTTGCAAGATTTGGTACGATAAAACTTCTGAGCCCGCCAAGGGGACTAATCACACGAGCCGTACTCGCACGCGTTTCTCCGTATTAAATCTTAGCAACCGTCGTATGATTAATACTACTGCCCAAAACACAAGGTTCGAAGTCATGATGATTCTCACCCAACATGAATCAAAGCAGTAACCATTAAGCACACACAGTCCTATTTAAGTGACGGAGATTAAGAAATCAATAACCACTGAGGTCTAATTCTTCACATTTCAGAACACAAGAATTTATCCTCGATGTAGGTCCTCTTCAACACATACTAAATGTGCTAGTGCAATCTCTTGGTCAAGACAAGCCAATTTGAGATATACACATCGACCTTTCACGGCGGATTGTTTAATTCCACCTAGGTCATGAATTTGTACGTTTAGTTACAAGGAAACCGTTAATGTGATCTTCCGTGATCGGGTATCACCACATTAACTACAATGTAACATGTACTATTTATAATGAACTGGTTGCAATAAATATTCAACATTCAATCATATCTAAAGCAAATGTGATAAAATAATTATTCTCATAAACAAGTTTTTAATACATGAGTTATACAAAGTAAAAACATACTTTCACGTATAACTCCAACACCCGGGATAGAAGCTTTACTTGTATCTTGCGGCCTCTGAGGTCGCCCTCAGCGCGGTACTTGTCCGGGCGGATGGTCAGAACCATCTTCCGATTTACTTCGTAAGTCAAGCTTTGCACGATGTCGAGCTCAGGTACACCCCACTCGAGAAATTAGCCTACGCTCTGGTCATGAGCGTGAGGAAGCTAAGGCCCTACTTCTTCGATCATCAAGTGGAGATCCTAACCACTTTACCCCTAAGGCAAGTTCTGCACCGGCCGGATACCAGCGGTCGACTCTTGAAGTGGTCATTAGAGATAGCCCAATACGGGGTCTCCTACGCCCCGAGGACGGCCATCAAGGGCCAAGCTCTTGCTGACTTCATAATGGAACTCACGTTCCCCCCAAAATTCACAAGAATCGACCACCCCCCGTGGAAACTCTACGTAGACGGGTCGTCGACCAGTACTTGCACCGGGGTCGGCATCGTTCTGGTTGGGCCCGAGGGCTAGAGTTTCACTCATGCGGTCCATTTCAGCTTCTCGGCCACTAACAACGAGGCCGAGTATAAAGCCTTGGTGGGGGCCTCGAGCTCGCAATCGCCATCGGAGTATGCTGACTACACATCTTCATGGACTCCCTACTCGTAGTAAACTAAATAAAAGGAGAATACGAGGCCCGGGGAGAGCAAATGATGAAATATCTCGACCTGGTTACGACCTTGTGCGAGAAATTTCATCAAGTCTTCATAGAGCAAATCCCGAGGGAGCACAACACCCAGGCCGATGCCCTCTCCAAGCTCGCAACCGCAGAAAGAGCCGCCGACCTCGCCAATATCTAGCTCACCACACTTGGGACCCCCACAGTGATCCGGGCACAAGTCTCAACCGTTCGGAGCACCGATGAAAATTGGATGACTCTGACCGTGAAATATTTAAAGACCGGCACACTCCCAGAAGATAGAGTCCGGGTTCGATAACTATAACTCCAGTCGTCAAGGTACACTCTCATTGACAACCTCCTATACAAAAGAAGTTTCACCCTCCCACTCCTGAAATGTATAACCCCGGAGCAAGGCCAGAACATCCTGGCCGAGATCCATGAAGGGATATGTGGGAACCACGCCGGAGGCCGAGCCCTAGCCCATAAGGTAATCAGGCAAGGATATTTATGGCCGACCCTAAACAAAGACGTTGTTAGCTTTGCGAGGTCGTGCCACAAATGTCAAATCTTGGGACCCAATATCAAATTGTCCCCCGAGCAGCTCTCCTCCATGTACAGCCCTTGGCCTTTTGCCCAGTGGGGCATCGACCTGATCGGACCGATGCCCACTGCCCCCGGGGGCCACAGATTCACCATCGTAGCCGTCGATTATTTCACAAAGTGGGCGGAGGCCGAGCCGCTCAATAAAATCAACCAAACCCAGATCATAAAATTCATTTGGAAAAACATCATCTGTCGTTTTGGCCTACCACAAGTGATTATCTCCGACAACGGGAAGCAGTTTGACGGTCTCCAGATGATCCAATTTTGTGAAAAATGGAAAATCAAAAAAGTCTTCTCCACCCCCTACCACCCACAGATGAATGGCCAGGTAGAGGCCTTGAACAAAATCCTCAAGCACGCTATTAAAGCAAAGCTTGAGGACAAGAAGGGTGTTGGTCCCACTAAGAAGATTAATTGCGGAAGCTTTAAAGATTATGTCTTTTATCAAGATCTTTTATAAGAGCACTAAACAAATGAAATAAAACAGAAATGAAGAAAGCAGTAAATGGACCGGATATATAGTGGTTCGGACAACAAGTCCTAAGTCCACTCTCCCTTTGATCAAAAGGGGTCTCACTAACCAACCAACAAACCACTTACGTACTGGAATTGTGAAGTACAAGTTCCTTCTTACAAACACTTTAGATCTAACTTCGATCTAAAGTCTACAGCCTTCAACCTTTTCTTAGAGATGAACAGGTTGAGATCCAACAACTCCTTTAAGAGTGTACATGTAAGATAAGAGCAGTAAGAGTGCTTAAGTGTAAATGAACAAGGTTTGGACAATGTCTTCTTGCGCGTGAGAATCTCTAGAGCCTTTCTTTGAAACTGCACTCTTGTATTTATAGAGGTGATTAGAGTATAGCCGTTGGAGAGCTAATCTAATCAGAACCTCTATTTAGGGAAGCTTTCAATCAATCAATTCCCTAATTGATTGATTGGGTTGGTGGGATCCTTGGATTGATTGACTTCAAAACTTTCCAATCCGATCATGTTGACTTGATTTAAATCACCAATGGTCAAGTGCTTCCTATGCCTAACTCTGATTCTCTCCAGAGAAGGCATGACCAGGTACCAGGTGACCTCAGTGTCTTCTGGTCTGGATCTGGTCAAGAACCAGAATACTCAGTAGAATTAAGAGATAATTCTGAGTATCTTTTGGTTCACCAGACTCGTCTGGTCCGGACTCGTCTGGTCCTGGGGAAGGTTCTCTGCCTCTGTTCAGTCTCATCTGGTGAAGTCCTCTAGTGAAGTCCTCTGGTGAAGTCCTCTGAAAGGTCTTCTGGTAGGTCTTCTGGTGACTCTTCTGGTGAAGTCTTCTGGTCTGGCAGTTCCCCCTAGACTAAGTCCTAATCTAGTTCATCATCTGGCTAACAGGTCCAGATGGTCCTATTACATTCTCTGGTTTGTTCTGACTCATCAAAACTGAATAACAATTTATCCTAACAATTTCCCCTTTTTTTATGGAGTTAAAACTAACCAGAACTGATCAAAACATAAAGCATGAAAATAATAAAAGGATAAGACCTTAGAATAGATCTTATCAGGCAAACAAATAAGACAACAAGAGGTTGTCTTTTGAACAGAGAAGATATGACTTTTCATTGATTAATAGAGGACAAAAGATTACATTGTACATTGCGTTTCAGAGTCCTAAGCTATGCATATCTTCTGTTCTCCTTTGGCACCAGAAACCAGTCAAGAAATCTGTCTTGAATGGCCTTCAGCTCAGCAGAGGATGTTGGAGTGAAATTTCCCAACACCTTGGTCTTGAACAACTTCTTCAACTCAATCCAGTCAATCTGGTCCCCTATCATGGGAGTGTTGAGATAATGAAACTCTGGGCAGTGACTTCCAGATTGAACTCGATGGTGGAATCCATGAGTTCACCGCCCAGCTCATGTACTCTGGCATCTCAATGATAGAGCTCGGAGCCCGGGAGGATAGAAAGTCCAGCACCATCAGCGGAAGGTCGGAGTCATTACGAGTCAACCTGAACAAAGGAAGAAAGATCCGGTAAAAAATTATAGATTGATAGAGTAAGATGCAAGTTTAAGTAACTTACACTTGGAAGCGGGCCAGGTCGTGACCAAAGTAGGTCGCGTCGACTCTGGCCGGCCCAGACCCGGGAGGCGTGTCGTCGGATACATCAATCAGAGCCGGACTCAATCCACACATATCGGCCTCTTCTCTCTCTATTTCCTCATGCCCTCTCTTCCGGCCAGTGATGGGGGAAGATGCAGGAGCCCCGGTTGCAGCACCCTCAGCGACCGGGATGGACTGGAGAGGAGTTGGCTCGTGGATAACAATCCCTTTCCGGGCGCCGGCCCCCTTTTTCTTCTTCGTCACTTTGACGACCTCCGGTTGGGTGAGAGCAGCTCCGAGGCGGGAAAATATCTCCGGGCACTAGTCAAGCAAGTGGTCGGGGCAGCGGCGTACTACCGGGAACTCAGGCACTGCGAATGTAGAGCGTAAAAAAAAGAACAACAACTACAAGAAAACAACTCTAGACCCGGGCTCACCCAACTACCTACCCGTCAAGTTCAGGTGGCGGAGAAATTGGAAGAATCGGCTGGCAAGTCGAGCCTGACGAGTCTGGAGAATAACTTGATTTCTCTCAGAGGCCGGCAGGGACAATATTTGCTCTCGGACGACCCCAAAATCGAAGTTCAGCTCGCGCTCGGAGGGGGAAAGATATCCTGCAAAGAAAAATAAAAAATTAGATCAGTACATTTAATCCAAAAATAAACACAAATCTCTTACTAGGATTTTTCGGGCGGATGTAGGTCGGAACCCCAACTTTTGTTCCACCAGGATATTCGGTCTGCCAGGCTCCTCCTACGAAGAACCATTTCTTCCGGTCGTTGCGGGCCTTGCTCGGGAGGTCGGTCACCAGTTTGGGCCCTTTGGTCTGAATAAAGACTTCTCCGGTCCCACTCTTCTCGCTCTGGACCCGGTACAGAAAGGTCATCTCTCCCGGGGTCGGTATTCGATGCAGCCAATTCTGGCCGAAAAGCACCATGACGCTCAGGATAATCATCCATGCATTTGGCAGTAGCTGGATAGGCGCCTGGTTCCAGTAATTGAGCAGGTAGGAGATGGCCGGATGAAGGGGGAAATGAAGTCCGACCTCCATCATATCCTGGGTGACGGCCACCATCCCCTGACGGGGTTGATCCGCCCATTCGTTAGGCTCGGGGGAAAAAAGCTGGACATCGTAAGGAATATCCCAGTCGACCCGAGCTTCATCAAGATAACTCTGGGTCATCTTACTTTGTATCTGGCTGATTATCCACTTCTTGGATCTCTCCAGGTCGGCTATCCGAATGGTCCTCGGATCACGAACGGTCGGGCCCCGAGGATAACGCTCTTGATACCGGTCGAAATCGAAGGAGAGAGATTCGATCTCATCCTTCTCCTCCACATACTCCGACAACAACCGGAAGGCCCTCCTAATCTCATCCCGACGGACCTCACCCGCACTTCGGGCCGCAGCAGGCAACCCCCCGACCTCTTCAGCTTCCGACCCCGAGGCCTCATTCACCATCCCGAGCCTATCCTTGATTTGTTCGGCGGCGAGATTCTGAAGTAATAAGTTATTAGCTAAGTCGTCGCCCTCGCCGCATCCGCCATCGTCATCTTCTTCTTCAAGGAGATCATCCAGCGGTTCCCGCCTCTCGATCGGATGGGTCATCGAATCGGATCTCGAACTAGCAACCACAGTGGGGCCACTCTCTCTGGCGCCCTCGTCCAAAAGTGACACGCCCGGGCTAAGGAAGAGCGCATCCAGACCATCATTGTCACGAGCCCAGATCGAGCTCACACTCAGGCACGATGGAGAGGCACCACCTCCGCTGCTAGAACTCTCCCCTTCATCAAATAGTCTCCGGCTGGTTCCGCTACCGCCGCTCGAGGAGACGCCGCCTCTTTGCCCTGGCGGAGGACTAGTCCACCGCCATACCATTTTGAAAAGAGAAGAAGAAGTAGAAAGTTTTTCAAAATTTAAACACAGATTACCTCTCTAAACCGCCTAGTCGCCACCGTACGAATCCAAACGCTGCTTCAGAAGTCCCGCCGGAGTAATCGCCGGAGAATCTCGAATTTGCTATGGAAAGTTTGAAGGCGCAAAAGTAAAAAACTCAAAATGGCAGACAACTCACCTATTTATAAGAAATGGAGAGGGTCTACTTCACAAATAAGTTTCTAGGCCTAGGGGCCTAAGTGTAAGAAGCCGAAACGCCGGGGACCACACACCAAATTGGCTGCGCATGCCAAATAATCAATGTGCGAGATTCGAGGCATCACATGACGCCATGCACATCTTTTTAGGCGCACTTACCCACGCACGTCCACTCAAACGTCAGTAAAAATAGGACCGACCTCCGGCCACTCCAAGCTAAACGAGGTCGGCACCGACAATCAAGAACAGACGACCATCTCGCCTCCCACCAACCCTGAGAGCCGAGCTGAGGGGCAATTGTTGTGGCCATTTCACACCGCAGGTCGGCACCGACCCTGATCCAACCAAAAACGACAAAGTGATACGGCCACGATGATCCAGACTAGCCAAATGCCTTCCGACTGCCATGGGCTCCAATCCAGTCCTTTCGACCTCTATATCGAGATCGGCATCAAGCTCCAGAATGTCCACCGCGTCTTGGATGCATTACCAATGAGTCGGGACCGGACCGGTCCGGCCTCAATCGAATGGAACGACCAGAGGTCTCCTCAGCATGGCCAAAGCCCAAGAGGATCTCCCTACCTCGTGACATATCAGAGACCGATCTCCGATATCAAAAGGCTTCCGACTTGCGAGTGGAAAGAAGAGCACGTGATAGAATCTGGCGAGATCTTCCCATAAGAGGTAAAAAGCCACCTCCGTACTCAGTGACAGAAAGAATATTCCACCCAAATGAGGAAAATTCTCAGAGAATTGTCCTTTGTGGACACGTGTCAACTAGCTAGTGGTCGGCCACTTGCAGACTAAGGCGTACGGACGTTCGTGCATCCTCAGAGACTGGAGTCATTAATTACCTCTGTCCCTATAGGGGCCGAAAAAGATAAAAATACCCTTGTGAAAGAAACCTATAAATAGATCCCCATTGTACCTAGGAAAATGAGCTCACTATTCAATACAAGAAGTTATACAAGCATTCAAGTCCAGGGACTAAAAACCCCTGACAATTCTTGGTGTTCTTGCATTTATATCTTCATCATCATCATCTTTAAATATTAGCATTCATGAAGCATTTATGATTCCCCACATTTGATGTTTTTACCAAAGCTTCATTAATCAGCCATAAATTCCCAGCATACTTTATTTGGTAAACAACGGACAGCAAAGCACACAGGCTATACCAAAAATCTGAGTGTCAGAGTGATCCCTGCAACAATCAGAAGGTTGATTATACCAACACTGGTTCAGAAGAACAATCAAATTCAGAAATTGTCGGGCAACGACTAGACGTATATATCTTGCACGATACATACGTTAAATCTATAATTTGTCATAACTTACCATTTAATTAATTTCAATAAATATCTTCATCTGGTTAATAAGTATTACAAACTTATTTTTGCAGCTTGATGCCTTCGAAGCCCGACTCCAATCTGATTAGACTTATAATGTTTAAACATATGAAGTTGGACGCCTTCACCTTCAGGATATTATCCGAAGAAAGGTTACAGAATTATTGGGAGATGTTTTAGGTATATATTTGATTTATAAATATATATGTAGTTTAATATATGACATATTAATATATTTTTTGTTAAAAAGAGGCTAGGTGGCATCCTACTAACAAAAAACACACAATATGAGCATGAACTGTTCATCAAAAGGACTGTTGAAGATACGTAGATCTGCTGATATACGTTAAATGACGGTTGTTAAAGGAAAATAAGCTACAATAGGATGTAAATGTATGGAAGGCCTTGCTCGCTTATTAGGATAGAGAAGACGTGAAAGACAAGAGCGAGCAATGCAAAAGGAATTAACTATTTGAGCCTGGATGCCAGGGTACTGGCATCTTTTCACATAAAGGTGATTCTTATGGTGTCACAGAGGTTGCCCTGAATATTGTAAGACATTTTTCGATTCTACATATTTTAATATTTTAAAATATATATGGTCTTTTAATGATCATGTTCTAATTAATTAATTAAATACAAGAGAAAGTTGGGACGTCCTGCCATAAATTGGGAAATTGAGGAGCACTTCCACTACCGAGGTCCAGGACAGTATACACGTCTTGTATTTGACACACTGGTAAATACTCTCTATTAAGAAAAATATACCATCTTTGATCGAAATCAATGGCAACACATAAAACCTAAAGGACTAAAATTAGAAAACGATGAAAAACAATTTACGTTGTTCAATCACAAGATCTACGTCCACGGAGAGGATGAAGGATTTCACTATATCACAATCGTGTATCAATGTTTACAATTAATCGCTCAATTTCGGAATTCCTCTCACAGAATGAAGAACACACTCTAAGAACCCTAAATCACGAAATTAATTGTATACAAACGAATTCACAGAGGGATTATATGCATAAGGCTTCGCGCTTCAATGCCCAACAAGTATCCAAACTGAATTGATTCGGTATTGGCTCAATCGATCAAATTTACCTTCAGTTGCAACAAAAATTGAGCTATTTATGTTACACAAGGAAATTGTCCCGCTGACATACAATCCTCAAATTGCTAAACGCACCCCAGTTCCAACAATGATACTTTTTAGTTATCATAGTAATACTTTAAGACAAATGCACTGATACCTTACTCACACTCCCATTATACATTTCACAATAATATGGTCATTTAAATATCTGGAAATTTGATTGTCAAAAGAATTTGTGCTGCCGATAGGATGCAAGTATGGGAAGGTGATGAGCATAAAACTATAATTTTTATGTGGTAGAGAAAAGAGGAAGTCATTGAAATATTTTTCTTGTAAAATCTGACTTGATTTGTGTTTCACATTACATGGGTATTAATACTATGCATAGAGAATTCTAGGTAACTTTCATTACAAGAAAAATGATCTTTAGTGATAACAATCTTGTCATGGTCTGTCACTATTGTTTCCCTAGTTAAAAGTCTTTAATGACAGGAAACAGCCTTTTAATGACAGGATCATGTTGTTGATGGGCGAACAATTGTCAGTAAATGACGAACAAGGATTAAAGCTACAACGAGGATTATGAACCAAATCAAGGAAGATCAACAAAGAAAATTACGATTTGGGTGCATTAATCAATCTGGGGGGTGTATAAAGTGACGAACAACACTCCCGACGAACAACTAATAGGCGAACAGGTATTAAGGCCCGGGACCAAGAATGAGCCAACTGTGAAGTCATCAATGACGAACAACTTTATCAAACTATGATACAATAGATAGCCAAGGAAGAATGTACAAGTGAACAAAGGACAAAGATCCCAAAGCCAAGCTGGACAAAGGCATAAGGCGAACAACTTCCCAAGTACAACCTCAAGAGGCGAACAACTTTCGGTTGGAGAACCAACAAGATCCATCAAGCCGACCTAGGCGAACAACAGTGAGTCCGAGATAAGGACCAAAGAAGACTTTGTAACTAAGGTTCAGCTTAGATAAGATCAAAGGGACACATGTCAAGCATGCAGGCTAGGGAGACCAAGAGTCTTAGACACCTCATGCTTGCTAGTCTCTATAAATAGTTGTTCTCCAGCCTATTCATGTAATTTTCGAATTTCAGACAAAAAATACACACAAATACACCCAAACTTACACATATACGAAATAATTTAAATTTCGATCTTCATTTTACCCGAATTTGTTAACCCAAGACTCGTTTTACCATTTACGGTGGTAATCAATCACACGTTATTGTTTGGTGACGTAAAAACGGATTAAAACAGCCACTAATCCTCCCGATTAGATTCGTTCACCAACAATTTGGCGCTAGAAGGAGGGTTCGAACCTTCGGTTTAGTGTGATTACTCAAGAACTTCAAGTTGAAAACTTGAAGATTCAAAGGAAATCTCAAGAAATATTTGAAGATACAAACAAAAGTGTTCTTGGTGTTCTTGGTGTTCTTCAATTTATAAATTAAGAAGTAATTTAAATTGAAATGCCTCAATCTAAAGAGACCCAAGGATCACGTTTGTCAAAAAGAGCATCTCAGACCCGAGCCACGTCGGCCGACCACCAGGACCGTGACCCGAGACATGCGAACAGGTCACAACATACAGCCATAACACATAACCTCCCCCCTGAGATGGAGGCTTTGGCGAACAACCCCAACGAGTTAGCCAAAACCATTGCTGCTCTCCAGGCCCTCCAGAGGCAACAAGAGCAAGTTAGGCCAACACAGGCAAGGCCAAGGGACAAGTCCCTAGAAGTTGTTAGACCCAGGACCACTAGGGGCGAACAGCGAGAGGTTGATAGTGCCCAAGTCAGACGGAACAAGGGAAAGGCCAAGGTGGACGACCAACAAGAAGTACAGGCTGAGTCTGGTCGCGGACGAACAACTGTGTCTAGCCATGGGACAACACGTTCCAGTGCCCAAGACAGGCTTAGCCAACCCCAACGGGAAGCTGCTCGCCGGGGAGCAGAAGACGGGCGAGCAACTTTTGAACAGCCTCGCCCATCAGTCCATGAAAGACTCACCCAGTCAGCCTTCAGGCGCCTAGGGCCAAATGCGGCGAACAACATTAGGAGGCAAGCCCAGGAAGTGCCCACTCCAAGCGAGGGACTGCGACGAGCAGAAAGGTTAATGCCTTTGCTCGCCGAACAGCCTCCAAGTCAGGGGGCACCTCTTGATGAATTATTAAGCCTAAGGAGGGCTGTGGAGAACATGCAAGGGCAACTAGACCAACAGAGGGGGATGGGAACGACCAGCATGCCATCCTCACCTTTGGCAGCTCACATTTTGAAGGCCCCGATCCAGAAAAAGATTCAATTTCCAGCTAGCATTCAATATGAGGGCATCACTGACCCCCGGGTCCACTTAACGAAGTATACGGACTACATGGTCTCCGTGGGGGCCAGCGACGCCACCCAATGCCGGAATTTTCCATTAACATTAGGCGATCGGGTTCACAAGTGGTTTTCATCAATGCCGCCGGCATCAATCCACTCGTTCGTCCAGCTAAGTCGAGAATTTCTCTCTCACTTTTCAACGGCGGGGTCGTATCTTTCCCAAAAACACCGGCTATCAGATTTAAGGCAAAATGATGATGAAACTGACCGGGCGTTTATGGAAAGATTCGATAAAGTTTTGCTAGAAGGAGAACCGGTGAGCGAAGATACAAAGATCGTCGCTGTGATGGCCGGATTGAAAAAAGGGTCGAAGTTATGGAAGGAGGTACATCTGAAGTGCCCAAAGACTTATGCCGAGTTCAGAAACCAAGCTGGCATTTTCGTTTCCATGCACGAGGCCCTACAAACAAATTTAGGGGAGAGCAAAGCTGATCCTAAGGAGAATAACAAAAAGCCCGTCGGGACAAGCTACAGGGTCCCAAAAAATATGAAAGCATTCACCGAAGGATCGGATTTGAAAGAAAAATTGAACCAAGTATTGACAGCATCAGTTGATACTGTGTACGAGAGCGTAAAGGAGAAAGAGTTGCTTTCCCCACCACGTAAAATCCGTCAGGATACTGGCAAACTCAACCCGAACAAGTATTGTGCCTACCATCAAAGCGTGGGGCATTTTACGAGTGAGTGTAGAGATTTGCTTAAGCAACTCTGGCGATTTTATGAGGAGGGAAAGCTCTCCGATTTCGTTAAGAGGCAACCTGGGAAAAGAGCTCGGGAGAACAACTCAGAAGATGAAGAGGATGGTCAACCTCAGAGAAACAACAAACCCGGACGACCAGTTCCCAGTATGCCGGCTCAACCTTTAGAAGACCTGTTCATGATGGAACCCGCAGGTCCCGCAGGAGGGTGTTTTGATGGACAACCACCTGACTCTAACCGGAAGAGGAAAGCGGAGCTACGAGCGATTGGCCAAGTACAAGAGATGGGAGTTAAGCCGTCTATCATGCAAACGGCGGAATTAACTTTCACCGAAAAAGACCTTGAAGGCGTCTTAACTCCACACAATGATTCGCTCGTAATCTGTGCCAAGATTATGGGGACCAGAGTCCACAGACTGTTGGTGGACACCGGAGCCTACACGAACATCTTATTCAAGAAGACCCTCGATAATCTGGGAGATTATTCGGGTTATGTTCGGAATACAACACATAGAATTATAGGCTTCGGAAATGCTGTGACAACACCGTTGGGAATTGTAACATTAGCTGTACAACTTGTAACGGCCAATGAACCCGAAAGAAATATAACAAGAATGGTAGATTTCTTGGTTGTAGACCAGGAGTAGACCTATAACGGGTTTCTTGGCCGACCTTTTCTTAATGAATTTAAAGCTGCGTGTTCCACTTACCACTATTGTTTGAAATTTCCAACAGCCAGTGGAACAGGCACAATTAAGGGAGACCAACGGAGAGCACGAGAATGCGTTCAACAGCTACGAGCAAAATTTGTACAAATATCCATGATGGAAGCAACAAGTTATCCCATCGACGAACCATCAATACTAAACAATATGATGGACATAGACGACCACATGGATGCGGACGAACAGCACTTGAACGAGCAAGTGTTGGACGAACAACTCGTTACCACCCGGGAGGAGTATCCATCTGACGAACAACAAGGGGGTGATGACGAACAACCTTCAGTAGAAGACTTGGAGGGCCAAGTACAAACGAACAACAATGGGACGGAGCCAACTGATGATCTTGAACCCCGCCTGGGGGCAGAGCCGATGGACATCGAAAATGATTCCAACCCTGAGGAACCCATACTTGATCCCCGTTGGAAGGGACAAAAACGACGAGCAACTCCAGTCGAAGAGCTGGAGGCGTTCAAAGTTAATCCCAACAACGAGGATCTTGAATTATTCATAGGATCTGATCTCCCAGAGCCTTACAGATCCCGAATGAAAGAGTTCCTCACCAAGAATCTAGATGTTTTCGCTTGGTCTCATGCGGATATGGTGGGGATAGACCCGAAACATGCTTGTCATAAGCTGAACATAAATCAAGCAAAAAAGCCCGTCCATCAAAAGCGAAGGAAGTACGGCCCAGACAAATATCAAGCGTTGAATGAAGAAGTTAAAAAGCTGTTAGACAACGATCTGATCCGTCAAGCACTTTGTCCACAATGGGTAGCAAACCCTGTGCTGGTGAGAAAATCGAACGGAACCTGGAGGCTATGCATAGACTTTACAGATCTGAATGCAGCATGCCCGAAGGACAACTTTCCTCTCCCGCACATCGATCAATTGGTGGACAGCACTGCGGGTCACGAAATGCTAACATTCATGGATGCTTTTGCAGGGTATCATCAAATCCCAATGCATCCTGACGATCAAGAAAGCACAGCTTTTTATACTAACAAAAACTTGCTGTGTTGGAAGAGAATGCCGTTCGGCCTCATAAATGCTGGAGCAACATATCAAAGGCTGGTGAACAAGATGTTTGATCAACAAATAGGAGATACGGTTGAAGTCTATGTAGACGATATCGTAGTCAAAAGTCCCAAGAAGGAAGACCATCTTCAACATCTGACTCAAGTGTTCGAAATTCTACGACACTATAACATGAAGTTGAATCCAAAGAAAAGCAGCTTTGGAGTTCACTCAGGAAAATTCTTGGGTCATCTTGTTAGCCAGCGGGGAATTGAGGCCAACCCATCAAAAGTTAAAGCCATCATGGATATGCAACCACCACGTTCGGTGAAAGAAGTGCAAAGACTCACCGGGTGCCTAGCAGCATTGAACCGGTTCATATCCAGGTCGGGGGACAAGTGCCGTCCATTCTTCGAGGCCGTCAAAAAGGGAAAGTTTGCATGGACTAACAACTGCCAGGCGGCCTTTGATCAACTTAAAGACTACCTGGGAGATGTCAAAATCCTATCAAAACCAGTCCCAGGAGAAAAGCTCTTTTTATACTTAGCCGCATCAGAAGTTGCCATCAGCTCTGTCTTGGTGCGCGAAGACGGCAAATTCCACCAACCTATATATTACGTCAGCCAGGCTTTGCATGAAGCAGAGATCAAATATGCCCCAACCGAAAAGCTGGCGTATGCTTTGGTTATGAGCGTGAGAAAGTTACGACCATACTTCTTTGACCATCAAGTCGAAGTTCTAACAACTTTCCCGCTCAGGCAAATTCTCCATCGCCCCGACACTGCAGGTCGTCTTTTAAGATGGTCACTGGAGATTAGCCAATTCGGGGTGACCTATGCTCCTCGAACGGCGATCAAAGGGCAAGCATTAGCCGACTTTATAGTTGAACTAACTTTCCCACCAGATCCGACGAGAGGACTTGATCACCCTTGGCATCTCTATGTGGACGGATCATCAACCAACATAGCCTCGGGGGCAGGAGTAGTATTAATAAGTCCAAACAGACAAGTATTCACCTCGGCAATCAGATTTGGTTTCATGGCAACCAACAACGAAGCTGAGTATGAAGCTCTTATCGCTGGTCTCCACCTATCCCTCGCAGTTGGTGTCAGACGCTTGCAAATATTTGGCGATTCACAATTGATCGTGAACCAAGTCCGAGGTGAATACGAAGCAAAAGATGATCACATGATCGAGTATCAACGGATTGTTGCTCACCTGATGTCCATGTTGCAGCAAGTCTTCATACAGCAAATTCCAAGGACGAGCAACACTCAAGCAGACGCGCTTGCCCGACTAGCAACGAGTGAAGGCCCCGTAGACTTGGCAGATATTATAGTTACAAAGATGAAAGATCCATCAACAGTAAGTTATAATGTCAATCAACTCGACGGTCAAACCAGTGAAGAAGAAGACTGGAGAACAAGTATAGTCAAATACTTGAAAAATGGGGAAAAACCAAACAACCCTTTTGAAGCTGCCAAACTAATAAAGCGAGCCGCCAGATATACTCTGGTGGGCGAACAGCTCTTCAAAAGGGGAATATCAATCCCACTTCTCAAGTGTTTGCCTAGGGGGCAAGGGCAAGCAGTACTTGAAGAGATACATGCTGGAGTATGTGGAAATCATACTGGGGGGCAAGCTTTGGCATACAAGACAATCAGACAAGGCTATTATTGGCCGACCTTACGTCAAGATGCAATCAAAAAAGCCAAAACTTGCCATCAATGTCAGATTTTTGCCCCAGGCATCCATACCCCGGCTCAGGAACTTGTGTCAGTATACAGCCCATGGCCTTTTGCAAGATGGGGGATGGACATCATTGGTCCTTTCCCGGCTGGAGTTGGAAATGTTCGATTCGCCGTCGTGGCAGTCGATTATTACACAAAATGGGCGGAAGCAGAGGCCATGGTGAATATAACACAGCAGAAGATGATCAACTTTATTTGGAAGAACATTGTCTGTCGTTTCGGAGTTCCACAGGCAATTGTGACAGACAATGGTCCACAGTTTGATGGACAAGAGTTGAGAGAATTCTGTACGAAGTGGGGGATCAAGAAACATTACTCCACACCTTATCATCCCCAGTCGAATGGACAAGTTGAAGCCGTAAATAAAATCATAAAGCATACATTAAAAGTACGACTGGCGGAGAGTAAAAGCAGTTGGTCTACAGAACTTCCGGAAGTCTTATGGGCATACAGAGTTTCTCCTAGGTCAAGCACCGGAGAAACACCCTTTGCAATGGCTTTCGGAACAGAGGCTGTAATACCAATTGAGTTAAAGGCCACTACATTCAGGACGACCAACTTTGATGAACAGGCGAACAACTCTGCTCTAAATGCTGAATTGGATTTGCTCGAAGAAAAAAGATTAAATGCCGAGCTAAAAAATGCCACATACAAGCAGCGAGCAGAACGTTACTATAATTCCCATGTAAAAGTTAGGGAATTCAGAGTTGGAGATTTGGTTCTAAGAAAGTTGCTCGCCCAACCTCCAGGCGTATTGGGACCAACTTGGGAGGGCCCGTATCGTATAACAGAAAAATACGTCAATGGCGTGTACGATATTGAAGACATGGAAGGCAAGCTGGCCCAATACTCCTGGAATGCCGTGCATCTAAAGAAGTACTATCAATAAAGTTGGGCGAACAAATGTCTTGGGGGGCAAGGGATGCGTATGAGTTGAAGGAAGGCTAAGAAGGCAGCTAAAAACTTGCCTAATTTTTTAAAATTTTCTCAAATATAGATTCAAAAGTTGCTCGGCACGTTGTATAGTCTGGTGCTAGTGCTTTTGGTTTTATAGATAGAGTTGCTCGGCAAAATATTATAAGCGAGCAAGTTTTAGTTTGTGTTTAAAGTTGTTCGTCAGATTGTATATGATAGTGATGGACAGTCTTATAACACTTGTAATTATTTTGCAATGTAAATATAATAGTTGTTCGTCAAAAGAGGAAAAGTCCAAAAGCTCGAGGTACAAGTCCATTCAAAGGTTGTTCGTTTTACAAATGAACAGAACCTAAGGACCAAAGCCACTTAAAGGTTGTTTGTTTTTTAAAATGAACAGAACCTAAGGCTAAACCCTGATTCCACTAAAGGCAAAGTTCAATTCGAACAAAAGCCCAATACTATATGTTACAATTGTAAAAGCATTGACAGAAATGTAAAGGCAATTGACATATATAAGAAAATGAGCGAACATGAGAAAGACATTTTCCATTAAAGAAAGGCATTAAGCCTCAAAAATAGTACAAGCTGGAAGCAGCCATTACAAGTACTACAAAAAAGGAGCGAGCAACTACTACAAAAGAAGAAAAGAAAAAAGTTAAGTCCTAAAACTACTGCTGTTCGGTGGGGGGAGGATCTTGAGGTTGCTCGGCAGAGGGGTCGACAATCATGTCCCGAGCAAGGTCTTCAGCCGCCTTATCCTCCGCTTCTTTAGCAATTTGCTCGTCCGCGGCAGCCGGTTCATCTCCTTGCTCGCCATCATCAACAATTGGTGGAGGATGAGTGATGGTGATGCTGGGGTCGAGTTTATCCAGTTTAACCCCTAGCACAGCCAAATCCGCCAATTGGATTTTAACGTTGTTCGGCGGAGGATAGTTCTCGAGGAACTCATTCAAATCCTTAGCCATCTCCTCCACCATCTCCTTGTAATCATAGGCATCAGCCGTACGGATGCTGTCCGCGTAGGCATAAATATATCCAAGGTTGGAGATGGGGCCGGTACGAGTTTGAACCTCCTCTTCAAGTTGCTCACGGGTGAAGAGGTTGGCTTCTGCTTCCCGGAGACGAGCATTCTCCGCCTCAAGCTCAGCAATTCTTTGTTCGGCCGAAGTCAATCTCTTCTCTCCCTCACCGAGCAAAATCTCCTTGTCCCCAAGCAGGGCCTCTTTATCCTTCAGCTCTTTGGACATGGCCTGAATCTCTTCAAGGCGCTTGTGCTCAGCATCAATGTAAACATTGATCTGGTTGTTAAGGCGAGCAATCTTGGCCTCGTATTGGCTCACCAGGCCATCCTTTTCTTCAGTAAGCTGCCGAGCAGTATTCGCATATTGGCGAGCAGACTTTTCTTGCTCGGCAACTTGGGTGATTGCCCTCTGAGCAGTAACAAGGCCGTTGGCGACGAGCATCATCGAGAGATGGAGATTGTCCATTTGCCCCTGCTGAAGGATGGCCTTGTCCAGAGGACGCATCCAGGCCCGGGCGACCAACTCCGTCGCCTTGCGAACATGTTCGCCAGGAATCTCCCTTATGTTTACGGGAGTCTTCGAGCAAGCGTACTGATGTACAACACTTGCTCGGCCGGGATAATCATCGGCACGGTATCTGCAAACAAAAAAGCAATTGATACTTAGAAAAATAAAAAAAATGGATGAAAGTTGTTCGGCAAGAGAGGATAGATACTTACTCGGCAAACTTCCGATCATCCCATCCTAGGAATGTAAGATCTTCTGGGCCACGGAGTGAGCCTACATCTTTGCTCGCTTTTCCCGACTTTTCCGTGGGCTCCCCAGAAGAACGCCTTATAACATCCTCTTCGTGGCGAGCATAACTTTCACCCACCTTTTCTTTCCCCTTGCCGGGGACATCTCCGGCCAGTGGGGTCCCATCTGCCTTCTTAAGGCGCTTACCACCACGAGGTGGGGAGACGGGAGGAGACCGAATTTGAACTGGGGGGGCAGCCGGTCTTGGAACTTTGGCCCCCTCAGGCTTGTTCGACATGGCGAGCACAGCTTGGGGAGGGTCACCTCTTCTTTTCTTCCCTCTTGGTGGCCCCATTTCAAGGACCCTTTGCTCGAGAAGAGCGTAGCTTGGAGGGACGGCAACTGTTACTTGCTTGGCTAAAAAAAAAAAAAATAATAATAATATATTAGGCGAGCAAGTTAAACAAAACATTGACGAACAAAACATTTGAACCGGAAGTTAGAAATTTTCGTACCTGGGGGCACCTCAGCTTGAGCCTCCAGGTGGTGAGGATAGGTCAAGAGGCGAGCAGTTTTTTGACACCTTGATCGGCAAAGATAGTCAATAGTTCTATCTGCTCGGTTACGGAGGCCGACCAGGCACGATGTAAACAGAAACTCGGAGCTCAACTCTTCTTCCGAATTCCACTTGAGTAGACGAGGGCCTGCGAACAAACAAAAAAAGTTAAATTAGAACAACTGTCCAAAGGCGAGCAAGAATTGAACTTACGTTTCAGTTTTCCATAGGCTGCTGGAGAATTTATTCGTCCAGGGCCGCCGTGTGGACCAGAAGATGCTCGCCAATCACCCCCAATCCAGAAAAAGTGCTGTTTCCAATCACGAATCTTGTTCGGCACCTCTTCCACCATTTTCAACCCAGTCCTGGCCTTGAGGTAGTGATAGCCATCTTCTCCTCGGGGGCAACTTGTGATTGTCATCAGGTAGTTGATCTCTTCCGCAGTGATCCGATCAACGTACCCCTCCAAAGCGAACAGGCACATAGAGCCTAAAAGGTTCATCCACCCAATTGGGGTAATTTGAGTGATAGCCAAGTTGGTCGCCTCTAAGAATCGACCAACAACAGGTGGAAGAGGTAACTTCAGCCCAGCAATCAAGGTGTGGATGTTGATCGCCGTGCACCCAGGAGGTGGGCGATCAGCTCTTTCCTTCCTCTGAGGTGCCCACATATGAATATCATATGGGATCTTATAGTCCTTCCAGATAGTATCCAGTTCATCTTCGCGAACAACACTCTTGATCTTGCTCGCCTGGTAATCAGTCTTCACCTTGTCCATTATTTGTCTTTGTGGACGAGGAAAGCTGTTCGCATACCTTTCAGCATATGCTCGCCATTCGAATAGGCGAGCAACCCCAGCCGGGATCTCACTTTCCCGCATCCTTGGGGATGGAAAATTGATACCCTCCAAAAACTCACGAGTAAGTTCGTTGGATTCTGGAACTTCAGTTTCGGCAGAAGAAGAGTTTTCGTCCAGATTGTTGTTCGCCACAACTATTAGCCCTCTTCCAGATGGGCCCGCACTGGTGTCCTCCACAGAACGAACAACAGAATCCACGTGAGCGTTCGACGCTGAAGAAACCTCAACTGGCTCTAGATCGCGAGCAACAATGGGAAAAAGGGGATCTAGGGTCTCCTCAGTTTTATTACTCGAATGCGAAGACATAGGAGGGAGAGGGAAAATCTGGGTAGTGACGGATATGACGGATATTGTTGCAGACGGCGGCGCTTTCCCGGAGAAGACGGTGGCGCTCGGATCCACACGGCGGCGATTGAATTTTCGAGAGAAAAAGTAGAGAAAAAGATAAAAAGAAGAAGGTAACTACCTGGGAATGAAGATTTGAAGCCAAATACTGAAGGACGGACGCCGAAAAAACTTGAAATCGCCGGAGGAAGATGGAAATCGCCGGAGCACTGTAGCAAGAGGGAGAAAAGTGGGAAAATTTTCAGTTTTCCCACTATTTATACCCCAAG
The DNA here is from genome assembly GCA_947034835.1 of Ballota nigra. Taxonomy (NCBI): domain Eukaryota; kingdom Viridiplantae; phylum Streptophyta; class Magnoliopsida; order Lamiales; family Lamiaceae; genus Ballota; species Ballota nigra. The sequence continues at coordinate 98,904,064 of OX344721.1, forward strand.
CAAAAACGGGGTCCCAGGCGTAATTTCCCAAAAACTCAGAGGTCAAATTGAGAGAAAACGGGGTAATTTCCAAACAAGTTCAAAAGTTGAAGGGCCTATAAGCAATTATAGGGGCGCGTGGCCTCGGAGTTGCTCGCGCGTGAACGGCGCGCAATCATTGCGCTGGCGTCATCTTCGTAATCTTCCCAGACCTTGGGAAGACGAAACGGCAGATCATATGTTGCTCGCCCAGACCAATGATGTTCGTCCCAATCCTCATTATTTTGATATCCTAACTATAGTTGTTCGCCACAAAGTTGCTCGTTTGGTGTAACGTATAGTTAGGATAGGGGGCAATTGTTGATGGGCGAACAATTGTCAGTAAATGACGAACAAGGATTAAAGCTACAACGAGGATTATGAACCAAATCAAGGAAGATCAACAAAGAAAATCACGATTTGGGTGCATTAATCAATCTGGGGGGTGTATAAAGTGACGAACAACACTCCCGACGAACAACTAATAGGCGAACAGGTATTAAGGCCCGGGACCAAGAATGAGCCAACTGTGAAGTCATCAATGACGAACAACTTTATCAAACTATGATACAATAGATAGCCAAGGAAGAATGTACAAGTGAACAAAGGACAAAGATCCCAAAGCCAAGCTGGACAAAGGCATAAGGCGAACAACTTCCCAAGTACAACCTCAAGAGGCGAACAACTTTCGGTTGGAGAACCAACAAGATCCATCAAGCCGACCTAGGCGAACAACAGTGAGTCCGAGATAAGGACCAAAGAAGACTTTGTAACTAAGGTTCAGCTTAGATAAGATCAAAGGGACACATGTCAAGCATGCAGGCTAGGGAGACCAAGAGTCTTAGACACCTCATGCTTGCTAGTCTCTATAAATAGTTGTTCTCCAGCCTATTCATGTAATTTTCGAATTTCAGACAAAAAATACACACAAATACACCCAAACTTACACATATACGAAATAATTTAAATTTCGATCTTCATTTTACCCGAATTCGTTAACCCAAGACTCGTTTTACCATTTACGGTGGTAATCAATCACACGTTATTGTTTGGTGACGTAAAAACGGATTAAAACAGCCACTAATCCTCCCGATTAGATTCGTTCACCAACACATGTCATTAAAGGTTGTTTCCTGTCATTAAAATTTTTTAATTAGGGAAGCAATAGTGACAGGATTACTGTCACTAAATATCATTTTTCTTGTAGTGTTTTCCGTTAAACTAAGGGCCTGTACTAGTCATAATTTAGATACATGAATGTTAGACCAGTGGTTCATGATTATTACTAATGATGCATGTAGAAATATTGATGTTAGACTAGTAGTTCATGATTATTACTAATGATGCATGTATATATTTTCAATATGATCCATGTATCACGTTTAATTCTTAATACTTCTCCTTAAACTTGATGCTTCCGGACTACTAGCATGAATCGCAATCTTTGAAAATGATTGAACTTGAACAGTTTAGTAAAGATATCATCAACTTGGTCCTTAGATTTCACGTACTCTTGCTCAATTTCTACTTTTGCAATGCATTCTCGAATAAAATGATATCGAGTATCAATATACTCGATGCTTTCATGAAAAAATGGATTCCTTGCCTAACTTGAGCAGATTAATTGTCAATCATGATCTTTATAAATATAAAACTAATTAGTTTCACATTTATTTCTAAATATAAATTTTTAAATAAGATGAATTTTTTTCATGATATCAGAATCATTTAATTCAAGTGCAGATTCTAAATTCTCTTCCCGGAAAAAAATAATTTTACCTCTATTAATTAAATTATACACCATATATTAATTAAATTGGTCATTCATTGAATCTCCTCCACAAAATGAAAAATTGAGAATATGTTATACAGTCCATGAGAGGGGGGGGGGGGGGGGGGGCGGGGATTTTTCAAAAATAATATAAATGTATTAATTACACATCCTTTAAAAAAAATATATATAAATGTATTAATTACACATCCCTTTAAATATTCAAACTTTTAGATTAGACGAAATTATTTCAGGGAAACTGATAATCTATCCCACAGTAAAGAAAGGAAGGTATTAGAGAAATAAAGTAAACTAATTAATTCCATACTTCTCTCCCAATTATTACTTTCGCATGAGACGTGGAATTCTTCATCATCTTCATACCATGCTAAAAAAAGCTCAATAAATTCATAACAAGAGTACTAAGCAATGAAATTACATTAGGTTTGATTCAACAAACGCAAAATAGTAACCACGTACATTATTTCGATCCTCACCTCTTACAGCACACATTTTATTCATAATCAAACATACGTACATATGCTGCTGTTTAATAATTTTAAACGGGGGCCTCATTTAGTTTTGTGTCTCGGACTTTTCACCAGCGTAGCTGCAGCAACGGCAGCCGTGGTGTCCACAGCACCGACCGTAGCGGCAGCCTCCACCTCCGTGTCCGCCGCCACCGTATCCTCCGCCACCGTGGCCACCACCACCGTATCCACCGCCACCGTGTCCGCCGCCTCCACGTCCGCCACCACCGTATCCACCGCCTCCACGTCCGCCACCACCATATCTGCCGCCTCCATGTCCCCTGTTGTAGCCCCCACCATCACCTAGTTGCTCAGCTGGATTTAAAAGCAGACTCATCAGTTCATATATTTCTTAGAAATGGTACAAACATGTCTAATTTCTTTTTCTTTAATTGTACAAAAAAAAAATCTGAATTAACTAAAATACCCCTCAATATAGTTGGAAAAATGGCGAGCCAGGGTAGAAGAGTCATACAGAAAAGAACATTTTTTTTAGTATTAAGAGAAAATAATATTTTTGTACAATTGGGTAAAAATGATTTTGAACACTTAGCTTTAAATTGGACTAAAAGTATCTTTATCCCATTTCATAAAGGACCTTTTTCAAAACATCCATTAACTTGTGGAATTAAATACTAATATTTAAAAAATAAAGTGTTATCATCACGATATAATTAGATATAGGTAAAATTATATAATTTTTAGTGAAATAATACTTACTTGATGCGTCGACGGTGTTGGAAGTCTCAGCTAGATCCCTAGCTGATACTTGAGTGGAGATGAGAACCGCCAGTGCTAAGAAAAGGCCAAGCATGACTATTTTCGAACCCATTTTTCTAAATGTGTTTTTCTTACGAGAAGATGTGTGTATTTTTTTATGGTAACCTTGTTGGATTTGGTTCTTATTTATAGATCATTCTCAAGCACAAAATGTGGATAACATGGCATTTAGCATCATGTGAGTAGGTCCATATTTAGGTGGGAGTTGCTGGTCGAATTTAATGTGTTCATACTAATAAAGGTAAAATTTGGACCCTAAATTAGTGTTATGGGTACAAATTGGATCCTAAACTATATTTTTGTACAAATTGGACCCTAAACTAATGTCTCAAGTACAAATTGGACCTCCAACTAGTGTTTTTGGTACAGATTGGACCCTAAATTTTTAAGTACAAATGAGATCCTAAACTAATATTTTAAATACAAATTGGACCTCAAACTCTTTCTTTGGTATAAATAAGCAATAACTTTTAAAATCAAATAAATAAACTCCAACTAATAAAAAAATTAAACATTGTTATATAATATTCCCTCCGATTCAAAATGTTTGATGTTTTAGGATTTGTTGTGAGAATTAAGAAGTGGTGTATAGTGACTATTATACCCTTATGATATATTGATTGAAAAATTAGAGATTGATGGAAGGTCAACTAGTTTATTTATGGAGTAAAATTATTAAAAGGTAAGGAGAAAATATGAGTGATATTTAATGGGGATTTAAATAGGGGCATAATAGGAAAATAAGGTGCAAAATACCCTAAAACATTAAATATTTTGAAACAAAAAAAACATCCTAAAACATCAAACATTTTGAATCGGAGGGAGTATTTGATTAAAAACTTTATGATAAATTAAATAAATTATTATTTCAATATATTATTATTTATCGATAGTTGTTATTTACAACTCATACTATTAGAGTAGTTATTCTTCTAAGAATTAATTCAAATACATATGCATATTAAATAAATAAAAACTCTAAGTCAATGGTTAAATTATAAAAAAAAAGTGTTGCTTAATTAATATATTTTAAAACAATTTAAATTTATTTAATCGACTACGGTCATATTTTTTTAAGCATTGATCTTCTTTTTTCGTTTTTTAACCAGCATAATAAAAATGGATTAAAATACGCACTATATTAATATATTTTAAAACAACGTTAAAAAAAAATTAAGCACTAACTTTTTTTAAATGCAATATATATTTAAATTAATATTTTTAAAAATAGTTTAATAGTATGAGTTAAAAATAACCATTATCGATAAATAATGTTGAATTGAAATACTAATTTATAAAATTTATCATTTTTAGTCAAATATTATATACTAATATTTAATTTTTTTTATTAGATGGGATTTATTTATTTAATTTTAAAAGTTATGGCTTATTTATACCAAAAATAATAGTTTGAGGTCTAATTCGTACCTACAACATTAGTTCAGGGTCCTATTTGTACTCATAAATAGTTTAGGGTCCAATTTGTACCCAATACATTAGTTGAGGGTCCAATTTGTACCAGAAACATTAGTTTAGGGTCCAATTTGTACCCATGACATTAGTTCAGGGTCCAAATGGTACCTTTTCCCAACATAAATTTATATATACATATAGATATATTGGGAACATTACACTTTCGATATCAAGAGAATAGGTGCAAAACACTTTTGGTGCCTATGTGCGAAAATGATCATTTTATTCTACACTTTTGGTCACATCTATTAAATTTCAGACCGAAATTACAAATTTACCTCATTTCCTTGAGACCAAAACTACAATTTATTATATTCTCTTGACACCATAAATACGATTAAACCTGCATATATATATATATATATACCCTCCTTATTTTCCTATTCAATATCATTTTAAACGTTAAATTATGTTTCCAATAACTTGTAATTTTAGATATTTCTCCACATTCCTTCCAAATTTGTCCTCATTATTATCTTTATCTCTATAAGAATCAAGATCACCTATTTATTTAACTAAAAATATATTTTACGCTTTAATAAGATTTTCCTAGAAAAGAGAAATTATATTTGCAAACAAAATATTACCAAGAAAAAAATTGTTCTCAAACCAAACATAGGGACGAGAAGTGGGAAAAGAAAAGAATCATCATTAATTTGTAGCCTGTGATTGCTTGCACGGCCCATGGTCTCCTAATCATCATTGTGTTGGCAAAAAATGATTTCAGATCTCTGTAAAACCTGACATATTGTCATGGAACCAAAATTTCCTTACAAAGAACTACAACAATACAATCAAATAAACAAATTACAAACACTATTGTAAGTGAAATAATAATTTAATGAATTAATTTCACGTCTCTCTACAAGTTTGAATTTTCAGATGAGATGAAAGTATTTCATGTTAATAGAGCTAGAAGGCTCATGCACAAATCCAAAGATCAGAGAAAAGTTGAGTCCGGCTCATAAGTAATTAGAGTATAGAAAAAATAATTAAATAAATTAATTTTACATTTCTCTACAAATTCAAACTAGATGAGATGTAATTATTTCAAAAACAGATTAAGGGTCCTCACGTTGATCGATGTGCCTCGACGGTGGTGAAAGGGACGCACAATCGTCACCTCAAGCAGAGCATTCTCACTAAAATGATTAAATTAGGAAATATAGATGAGTAAAAATGAAACTTCATAATATATCCAAAAATGAATGCATGAAATTAGGAGCCTTATGGGATGGAATGCTCAATTGCTATAAATACCCGTCAAAATTAGTATTGTCAAAAGAAAGTATGTTGAAAACAATTATAAATAGTAAATTTCAGAAAATTGATCCATCTTCTACAATTTTTGTCAATCACAACCTAAAAAAGTTCCCTCAATATTTAATCAATGTCTCACTTACACACACGACCAATTATGATAGGCACAATAACCAATTATGATAGGCACAATATTGAATAGAAATGGTTCATATATGAACCAATTTGAAGTTTAAGAGCTGTCTCTCTCTGATTCATTTTAAATTACTCTAAACTACGAACATATAGTTTTTTTTTTTCTTAAAATTAATGGCTTCCAAACATCACTTATTTATATCTTATTGCACAATATTTTTCAATATACCCTTTACCAATGAACTAAACTCCCTTCAATAAAAAAAAAAAAGGCGGACTAATAAACCTTCAACCTTACAAATGAATAACTTTTTTTTATTAAAATCTGCACTATTTGGCAAGGGTAATCTAAAATGAATCGGTGGGAGAATTAATTCTAGAGGGTACAATTTATTTTCATTAAAAAGTATGAGTTGAAGGTATGAAGGGTTTAAGTTGTTTAACTAAAGGGTTAATTATTTTCGTTAAAGAGTATTAATTATTCTATTAAAAAGTATTGCAAAGTGATCTATGTATAAAATATATATATTCATGATGATATTATTGAATGACTTTAATCTCATAAAGTTCAACCTTGTAGAGAAGTGTGAAATTAATGCATTTATTTATTTCCTTAACACTCTCACTTACTCATCCGTTGGATTCTCAACTTTCCTCTTTGGAATGAGGCTCAACTAGTGGATAATTTAATATGAGTGGAATTGTTTTCAACGGGAATCGAATTCAAGATCTAAACGTCAGTCAAAACTTTAATATCATTAAAAAAAATCATTTCATAAATTTGAACTGACGTGGAATTAATTCATTTTATTTCCCTAACAGATATCCTTATCGAATACCAACAAAAAGTATTGAAGGAAAAAAAAGGCTAAAACTAAATAATGATGACCACATATAGCTCGGCTGCCCACTTTCCCTTTTTGTCCTCAAGCTTAGCTTTGATGGTATGCTTGAGGATTTTGTTTACGGCCTCTACTTGGCCGTTCGTCTGCGGGTGGTAGGGGGTGGAGAACACTTTCTTGATGTTCCATTTCTCACAGAACTGAACCATCTGGAGACCGTCGAATTGTTTTCCATTTTCGGAGATGATCACTTGAGGTAGGTCGAAACGGCAGATGATGTTTTTCCAAATGAACTTGATGATTTGAGTCTGGCTGATCTTGTTGAGTGGTTCGGCCTCCGCCCATTTTGTGAAATAGTCGACGGCCACGACGGCGAATTTGTGGCCCCCGGGTGCAGTGGGCATCGGTCCGATCAGGTCGATGCCCCACTGTGCAAAAGGCCAAGGGCTATACATGGAGGAGAGCTGCTCGGGGGACAGTTTGATGTTGGGTCCCAAGACTTGACATTTGTGGCATGACCTCGCGAAGTTGACGGCATCCTTGTTCAAGGTCGGCCAGAAGTATCCTTGTCTGATCACTTTGTGGGCTAGGGCCCGGCCTTCGGTGTGGTTTCCGCATACCCCCTCATGGATCTCGGCCAGAATGGTCCGACCTTGCTCCGGGGTTATGCATTTTAGGAGTGGGAGGGTAAAGCTTCTCTTATACAAAAGATCGTCGATGAGGGTGTACCTTGACGACCGGAGTTGTAGTTGTCGTGCCCGAATTCTATCTTCAGGGAGCTCGCCGGTCTTTAGATACTTTACGATCGGCGTCATCCAATCCTCATCCGTTCTCAGAACGGTCGCCACCTGTGCTCGGATGACCTTGGGCATTCCGAGTGTGGAAAGTTGAATATTGGCGAGGTCGGCAGCTCCCTCCGCGGTTGCAAGTTTGGAAAGAGCGTCGGCCTGGGTGTTGTGCTCCCTTGGGATTTGCTCAATGAAAACTTGATGAAATTTCTCGCACATGGTTGTAACCAGGTCGAGGTACTTCATCATTTGCTCCGCCCATTTCCGTACGCAGCGACCGTCGCGTTCCCAAATCCCTTCAGCTGAAGGTCGATTGGTCTGATGAAGTTGACGAGGTCCCCGAGCTAATCTAGGGCTGTTTTGAAGATGATATTGCAAAAACACCCATTGTCGACCAGTATTCGCTGAACCTCTTTTCCCAGAATCCGGGCGGCAATTACCAACGCGTCACCCTTGGGGTATAGCACCCCGGTCCGGTCCCGGTTGGAGAAAGTTATCTCCAAGTCCTTGTGAATCTTTGGCTCTGGGGGCGTGACCAGGTTGACGTTGGTCACCGCCCGGACCTCTGCCTTCCGTTTCCGGTTGGACTGCGTTGAGATGGGGGTGAGGCCGCCTAGGTTCCCCCCGCCGGCCTGGATCATGTTGACCCGACCGCCGGGATTCATGGGCGGGAGGAGGTCATCCTCATCATCATCTTCTTCCAAAGCCGCGATCGGCCTGAGAGGCCGACCGCCTTCCTCGTTTCTTCGAGGGTGGCGCTGCGGTTGCTGCTGCTGCTGCTGGTGGTCCTGACGGCCGGTTGGCCTCTGAAGGATGTCGTTCAGACGCCCTCCGTCAAACAGCTTCCAAAGCTACTTTAGGAGATCACGACACTGGCTCGTATTGTGGCCAATAGAGTCGTGATAGGTGCAGAACTTTTTAGGGTCCAGCCGGGACCGGTCTCCAGAATAGGGCCTTGGCCGGGGAAGCACGTCCCGGTGTTGGATCGCATTGAAGATATGCGCGGGGGACTGCCTCATGGCCTGAGTAAGGTGAACTTCCACGTCCTCGAAGGACTTGAAGTTACCAGGTGGTTTGGCCACTTTCCTGGCTTTGGGACCACTTTTGGGTGAGGCCTGAGTAGCGGCCTCCGTCTCCTTTGCTGTCAGCTCGGACTCCCCCAGCCTGAGCGCCAGTAGCTTCCTCCGGGCCAGGTAGTCGTCGGCCTGGGCGCGGAACTCGGCGTAGGTCTTTGGGAAGTCTTTGGTGAGATGTTTAAACATTGGAGATCGTCCGTGGAAACTCCCAAGAGTTGCGTGCAAGGCCAGCTGGTCGCTGACTGGCTCGCCGGTCAGCATGACCTCGTCCACCCTAGCCACGTAGTCCTCGTCGGACTCTTCCTTCTCCTGGCGGATCCGCATCAAACGGTGTCAGCTTTTCGGCCGGGCCACTTTGGCCGTGAAGTAGGATGAGAATTGTGCGCTCAGGGTGGCGAACGAATCGATCGACCGTGCCGGGAGAGATACGTACCATCTGTGGGCGAGATCGCCTAAAGTGAGGGGGAAGAGCCTGCACTTTGTGGCATCGGTTGCGCCACGCCCGGTCATGTAGATCCGGAATTTGCTCAGATGGGTTTCTGGATCCATTTTTCTCTCATAGAGTGGGGTCGGCGGAGGGACGATTTTGAGCTGGACCGGGGCAAGCTCAATATCCACCGCCAGGGGCTCGTTGGCGACCGGCCGGGCCTTAGGTTGGCCTTGCGCTTCTAGGAGCGCTTTCATCTCGTCAAGATGCTTTTGCATCTTGACGAGTTCGGAGCTCGGGGTTTCGACCATTTGGTCGCCAGCATCGGTCAGGGGGCCGATTCGATCGAACACGGCAGTTCGGGGGACCCCGCGTTCCAGAAGACCGCTTTGGGCGAAGCTCAGCTTGCGCCTAGCGGAATTCGCCGGGGTTAGACTGAACTCGGCCGCCCTCTTGCGTGGCATCTGGGCCGTGCTCTGTGAGTTGGAGACGGACTCTGTGTCACCATACCCAGTGTCATAACTGGGGAGGCGGCTTGGATACCACGATGGGTCCGCCGTGCCCAAACGGTTGAAAATCGGGTGAGCGGAGCTTCGCGACCGAGTGGGACCTGGGCTTGCTCGGCCCTGGCTTTCGCCCTGGTGCTCCACGGCCTTCGCTTTTCCCTTGAGCGCACGGGCGTGGGCCTTCTTCTTTGAGGCAAAGGTGGTGCTGCGGCACCCCCTTACCTCTTCCGCCTGGTGGCGTCGTCCTGGCCCGGCCTGGTCAGGAGTAAGGAAAACTCGGCCCTGGGACTGAATGGGCTCCTCTGGAAAGCGGATCGTGGAGGCCACGCGCTTGACCTTTCCCTGGCGGGCAGGGGTCGGTTCGCCCGATGCTCGCGCTGTGACTTCCCTGGGCGTGGCCGGGGCACCGATGGCCTTGTAGGCATGGGGTGATTTCTGATGATCCATTGTTCCTAGAGAGGGAGAATTAGTGGCTTGAAGGTTTGAAGATTTGAGTATATGAAGCTTTGAAGAACAGTGAGTGTTCTTCAAAGAGAGGTAAAGAAAAGGCGAGTTTGATGGGTTGGCACCCTTCTTCTAGCGCCAAATGTTGTTTACCAAATATATGTTGCTGGGATTAAATGGCTATTTATAAGAGTTTTGGCAAAAACATCAAATGATTGGGTCCTTAAATGCTGAATTGAATGCTTAAATGAAGAACTGGAAATAAATATGCATGAACACTAAGAACACCAGATTTGCCAGGGGTGATGGTCCCTGGACTTGAATGATAAGTGTATTGATTATACTGAAAGAAATTGAACTCCCTTTGTGTTACAAATGTGGGGGTATTTATAGCTTTCTCACTACAGGGGTATATCGGTCATTTTCGGCCTCTCGGGGGACAGGCGCATTAAATGCCTCCTGCCTCCGAGGGCGCGCGGGCACTGATATGTTAGAGCTTGCAGGTGGCCGGCCACTAGGGTGTTGACGCGTGTCCAAAAAGGACAATTCTCTGGCGAATTTCCTCATTTGGATGGAATATTCTGTGTCACAGAGTACAGAGGCGGCCTTTTTCCTCTTGGGGGAAGACCTCGCTTGATTCTGCCACGTGCTCCGAATCTTCCTTGCCGGCCGGGGACATCATGAGGTCGGAGGCCGGTCTCTTGGCGAGTCACGAGACCGGAGGCCCTTAATGCGTATAGATCGGGCCCGGGCGACCTTTATTGGTCTTCTCCGGCCGTGGCCGGTCCGGTCCGATCTCAGTCTAGCTGACTGCTTTTGGGGCGACACTGACGCGTGCTCTAAGCTAGTTTCCGGCCTCGTTTCCGAGGTCGGAAGTTGGGGTCGGAGCCCGCCGAGGTTGGGTATAGGCCGGTCAGGTCGGTCCCGACCTCCGGGTCTCTATTTGCCTTTTCCGGCCTTCTTCAGGCCGGTGCCGACCTGTGTGCCAAAATGGTCACAACACATATGTCTACCTATATATAAAAATTTAGGTGGCGCTTGGTTTGGAAATTCTTTAATGGTACTGGGAATGAGGATAGATACAGGATAATTATAGTGGTTAATGAGAATAAAATATGATTTACAACAATATTTTTCCTTCTAAATAAGGTAATCATTTGATTACCTTTTTATCTTCGTATAATCATGTTCCTCAATCAATCCCCCATGGCACAATCAACAATCTCGTTTTTTCTTAATTATTCCCAAAACTAGTGCACAAGCAGGCTGGAGGAGGCAACATAAAGCGTGGGATGCCGGATCCCATCAAATGAATAATAGTTCTTTGTAATTTAGTCTTAGACCACCAATTGCATATTAATTACAAAAATTGTCTTTCAATTTTCCCTCCACAATTGTGACTTGGACACAAAGGGATCAAAAATGATATTCACTAACAAAAAACATGTCATATTCTGTCACTGGTGTTTCTCTAGTTAAAACACTTTCAATGACAGGATTCTATCATAAAAAATTATTTTTAATTAGAGAAGCAATAATGACAGAATTGTTGTCACTAAATACCAATATTTCTTGTAATGTGGACTAAAATTGAGAAATCATAAAGATAAAGAACTAAAAGTGGATTTACCTAAAGTTGCAGGACTAAAATTGACTTTTAAGTATGTTATCACTTATTGATAAAAGATTTACTGAAAAACTTGATTAGACAGTGTGTGTGTGTATATATATATCAGGTCTTGTATAATTTGGGCTAATTGCTGAATAAATTACGACTTCGCTTCAATTGCTAAAATGAAGTCTAAAATTTTGAGATTTAGCAATTAATTAATTAAAAGACACGATCCGAAATGCATGTTGCGTCTCGTATTGAGTGATGGTTTAGCATTTGACCATCTGCATACCATGGGTCAATTATTAAAAACAAACCAAGTCTTGGTTTCCACTTGGTGCATAGTTTTTGTACTGAGACACATTTTAATTATGTTAGTCCGCAAACTTTATTTCACGTTTTTAGTTAAATTTATAAGGCATGTTTCAGTTAGATTAATTAATTGGGTAAATTGCACGTTTGATTTCATAAAAATAGGTGATCTACAAAAATGGTCATTTTTTTGACATTTTTGATCCTATAGTTTTTTTCGATATTTTTTTTTCAGAGAACTGTAGTTTGGGTCCCAAAAGTTAATGGAGGGGGCCAAATTTGTAAAAAAAAAAAAAAATAAATAAAAAATAAATAAATAAATAAAGACCAAAAAGAAATGTGGGACCAAAATTGTTATTGAAAAATCCTTATGGTACCAAATTTACAATTTTCCCTTAATTAATTAGTCCATAGTTCAGTTATATTTGTCTATATGTTTCGGTCATGTTGGTTTGCATGTTTCACCAATGTGTTCTCAATTGCACCACGATGCACATAAGACTCACACAAAAAAAAAAAATTAAAATCGTGTTGTCCGAATAAAAGAATTAAAAAAGTTGCGGGAAAGCAATAAAGTCACAAATACTGGGTTTATTAACAAGACAAGTAGGGATAATAATTATTTCATTTGATTCAACAAAAACAGAAGAGAAATTATGAGATTAGTGTGAGTAGTTTCACACCTCATACAGCACACATGCGTGCTTCAACATAGAAAGCACGCATTTTATTCACTTATAATCACATGCTGATCGATGTTTGGCCTTCATTTAGTTTTGTGTCTCGGACTTCTCACCAGCGAAGCTGCAGCAACGGCAGCCGTGGTGTCCACAGCACCGACCATAGCGGCAGCCTCCACCTCCGTGTCCGCCGCCGCCATTGTATCCGCCGCCACCGTGTCCGCCGCCGCCACTGTATCCGCCGCCACCGTGGCCGCCACGTCCACCACCGTTGTACCCTCCTCCACCATTGTATCCTCCTCCACCATTGTACCCTCCACCCCTATTGTAGCCCCCACCATCAACGTGTTGCTCAGCTGAATTCAAAAGGATTGAGCTCATCATTTTATTATAGAAGTAATTGCATTTTTTACTTCGAGAATGGGTCCAAAACACTTTTAATGCCAATGTGCAGTTTTGGTTCCATCGGTTAATTTTTAGGACTAAAACTGCAATTTTATCACATCTCTTGTGACCAATAGTGTCATAATGTTATTCTCTTAGAACCAAAAGTATCGAGAAAAAACTATGGGTACCCATTCTCTTGGAATCAAAAGCGTAATTTAACATTTCATTATAGACCATGCAAAAACATTAATGAAAATATTTTCTATATATTTCATAGTGAACTTTTTTTCATAAACATGCATTAGTCACTTAATTTATAACATGAAATTGATAATATTTAAAATGTACAAAATGATGATAGATAAATATAATAAGAGAGAAATATAAAGTTACTTGATGCGTCGTTGGAAGTCTCAGCTGGATCCCTAGCTGAGACTTGAGTGGAGATGAGAACCGCCATTGCTAAGAAAAGGCCAACCATAACTATTTTCGAACCCATTGTTCTGAACGTGTTTTTCTTACAAGAAGATGTGTGTAATTTTTTTATGATAACCTTGTTGGATTTGCTTCTTATTTATAGATTATTTTCGAGCACAAAATGTGGATATCTTGTCATTTAGTAGGGTATGGGTAGGTCCATAATTAGTTGGGTGTTGCGGGTCGAGTTTAATGTGTTCATACTATATGAATTCCATTCGTTCATTTCAGTCAAAATATGAAAGACATTTAAAAAATAAACAGGGATAAATATATTTTGGTGCCGACATTTTTTGTATTTGGTAAAAAAAAAAAAAAAAAAAAAAATTATTACTCCCGTGAATCTCTGTATTGCTCAATTTACATTTTCGCAAATTATCTCAAGTCATGTGTCAAACAACAATGAAATAAACCTCTCAAAAAGAATACCCTATTAAGGAATAAACTCTCTTTAGGAATAAAAATTCATGGTCCCAACTTGGGACCAGTTATAATTTGGAATAAACTCCATATTGTCATAATTCATATTTTTTCAAGTCCCAACATAAAGAAATACACCTCCATTTAGGAATAAATCATAATAATATATATAATTTTACAATAGATTTAAGTTGATTTAAGGGTTAGTGACATAGAAGCTCAATTGGGAGGGTCTAATTGCATTGAAGCCCACTACTTTCCCTTCATTTCAAGACACCCCAATTTGTGGGGCCACACCACAAAACCCATTTCTGTCTTGTGGGTCATGCCTGACTTTTGTCAGGTATGTGTCTTTGCAGGTTTTTTTTTAATCTTTTTGTATTTTTTTTTAAATTCACTTTGAATTTTTAAAAATTTCTATGCATATAGGCCCTCAACAATTTATTTGACCGATTTATTTTCTGCTTTTTTTTTTCCTTTTTTCTTTGTAGACATATTTTAAATTATATTTTCTGAATTTCAGGTTTTTATAGTCTTTTCAACATTTTTTTCTTCATAACAAAACCCATTTTTTTAATGTGAATTAACACAAATAAAAATAAATAATAAATGCACAAACCACAATTTTGTTACCCACAACCTGAAAAATTACATATTTAAAATTACATCTAAAAATTCTAAAATAACATTAAATATTTGCAGAAATGAAAAAAAAAACAGTTGCATATATGGTTGCAGAAATGCAAAATATAGTTGCATATATGGTTGCAGAAAATGCAAAATATAGTTGCATATATGGTTGCAGATATGCAAAATTTAGTTGCATATATGGTTGCAGATATGCAAAATTTAGTTGCATATATGCCCTCAACTTTGCATATTCTTCTCTTTTCCAGTATGCATATAGGCCCTCAACAATTTCTTCCAGTATGCCTCTTCTCTTTACTCCACCATTTTTTAGATCCCCAACATGCAAAAAAAAAAAAAATCAGTTCAACATTGGATAGAATTATACAATAAAATCCAGAGAAAACATAGATTCATTTGGTGCAGTGCACATGTGAAAACTAAAACACAATAAATTGTTTCCACAATTCAAATCAAATTCGAAAACAAACACCCGATTTTCAGATTCCTTTAATCAACCCTAACTGAATTTAAAAGCACCCCCAAATTTCCAAATCAGTTCTTTCGTATTTAATTTTTCTAATTTTTCTTAGTTTTACGATTATTGGGAAGAAAAAAAAAACTTATTTTCAGTTATAATAAGCACAATTTTTTTTTTTTAGCATCGGATCCAATTGCATGATCCATCTTCAATCGGAAGAAATCACTACAAAAGGGGATTCTCAGAATAATTCAAAAACTAAACAGTGATTATACACAAACGAGCAGTCAAAATTCGCAGCGACCACGATCAACTACAGTAAAAAAAACCCCCAAATAATTATCAATCCAACTAGAAATTCCCAAATAATCTACACACAAATCCTCAAATAATTTACACAGAATTAGTAACATATAACCTCACAAATAAAATCCAGAAAACACCAAACTTTTAATTTGCAAAATCCATATCTTTTAATCCATAAATTGAAAAATCCATATCTTTTAAATCAAACACCAAAAAAAGAACTTCTAAGCAAATAACTACTAATCAAACAAAAAATCCACGAGTATAACCCCCACCCCTCAGTTCCCCTGATATCCAAAATCCAATAAACATAAAAAAACGTAAAAACATACGAAAAATAGAAAAGCACTCACGCTAACTCGGCACGCCCATCTGATTTCGGCGATGATGGTGATGGTGGTCGTTGTCGGCAACTCAGAAACTCAGAAACTCCCAGGTTGGGGCGATGGTGGTCGTTGTCGGCAACGTCCAGCCGCTGCCACTCGTGCACAGATCGGAACGGTGGTGGTGTAGATCGGGTGGTAGTGGTCCAGATCTGAGCGATGGTGGCGCACATCTGGTCGGCAAGCAAGACGCGACTATGCACGAGAGAGTGTGAGAGGCGGTGGGGGGTGGGGGCCGGTGGTGGGCGTAGTTATGAGCGGTGGTGGAGGATGTAGGTATGAAACCGTGGTGTTGGTGGTGGGGAGATAGAGAGAGAAAGAAAAAAGAGAGAGGAGGGTGGAGAGAGAGAGAGGCTGAGAAAATATGGGGGAAGGGGAATGGGGGATTAAATTTAATTGAGGGGGTGGGAGTTGGGGTGGGGTGGGGGTGTATGCTAACCGAGAGGGAGAAACTAAAAAAGAGAGAGAAAAAAAAGGGAGAGAGAGAAAAGGGAGAGAGAAGAAAAAGGAGGGTAGAGAAAAAATAGTGGGACCACTTGAAAAAGTTAAAAATGTGGTTTTTTTGAAATAAAATGGGGTTTTGTGGAATGTAGGAAAATTGGGGAGGTTTGGTGCAATTATGCTCCAAAATGTGTGCCTTGAGGCAATTATTCCTTGATTTAAAATACTTGTTCAAGGTTGATTGTGACAATGATTTAATCTTTTGTGTTGTAACCTTATCCTTCAACTTGCGTGTGCGCATTAGCTCGTCCACATGACCACCTTCTTGTTGAACCCAAAACATTTTCAACTTGTCGAGTAAGCTTAAAGCTTCTTCACATTAAACTTTTTGTACTTCTATGCTATCATCCTCTGGATTATTTTCCTCATTTTCTTGCCTAATTCCTTCAATAATTTCTTCATCAGTTAAAACATAGTATTTATAGATGGAAAAACTAAAGCAATCAAAAGCAAGTACATGCATCTATGGTGGGTGACTCTTGAGTATTGTCTTTTCATATTACGTGAGTAAATTAGTTCAATTAAGTTCAACACATTACATGTACATGTATCTACTAATTATACCATTATATAATACACATGCATTTAAAAAAAAAAAAAAACCTTATAACTTTATTTAGGAATAACCCCCATTTAGGAATATTTTTTTGTGGTCCCAAAGATATGACTATAGAGAGGTTTTACTGTATGATTAAAACTACGGGACTAATTAAATTATTATTTTTAACTATGTTAGGACTATTTTTGAAAACGATGAATGATACGAAACTAAAAATGTTTATAACTCAAAATGGTACTCCTTCTATTCCTCAAAATTATGCTCATTTCTCTTATTTGTTCGTCCTTAAAAAGTATATTCATTCACTTTACGGACACAAATAACTATATTTTATACTCAAACCATCACTTAATTACTCAAAATGTCATTAACTTTACACTAAAAAATTATTTTATTTATAAATAGACCTACAATACTCTGCATATCCTTTATTTATCTACTTTATCTATTTTTCCTTAAACTGTGTCCAACCAATTGAGCATATTTATTGGGGACGGAGGGAGTACTTATTTTACTAAAAGATATTTATTTAGCAACATTAATTAAGCTGTTTTCATTGAACATTATTAAAACAGTATTAATTGTGCACAAGCTGCACGGTGCAGACTGTTGCACATAAATGTTATTCATGTAAGCGTTGCGATGGAGGATCCTGATTGCCCATTTCATCGTTGGTGTTTATCCATTATTGTGTGAGTAGATAATGAATGGATGTATTTATATTTATATTTATATTTATATGAAAACCAGTAGATATTTGTGTTTCATAAACACACATATCCTAATTGTAAGTAAAGTGTACGTGCGACGTCGCTGGTTTTGCAGTAGTGAGAGAATTAATTGATTGCTTCTAAATGTAACGTGAACCGGGCAAAAGACGTCACGTGTATGAGGTATTCATAGATAACAAGCTAGGAATACGGACCAAATTAATTTATTAATTTATGACTTGATCTCATATGCACTCTACAATTTAATCTTACCCTGAAAAAGACAATAGGTTAAGACAAGAAAAAAGAAATAAAAGAAAAAAAAAGTAAGAAAAGAAGTAAAACGATGAGTCACATGAAGTGAACGAATGAGGTGCATGAATCTAGAATTCGTGCATAAGTTGCACACAAGTTTTAATCTTAATTTATAATCACTCATTATTTTAAACACATTACACAAATATATATATATAACTACAAAAAAAGGCGGAGATTAACGAAGAAATATTGACGAAAAAAAATAATTTGTCACAATTTGTGATGGATTAGCAACGAATATAAAGTTATGGTCAAAGTCAACAATGTTTTTATGGAAGTACATACCGTCCCAAATTAACAACGGATTTTGCGAGATATCCTTGTAGGTGGTAAAATGGTGGTGTTGGTACAAAATTTTCGACTAAAAGTTCATTGCAAACTGACATTTTAGTTTTGTGATGGTTCTTAACTAGGGATAGCTAGAGAAATAAAGCTGGATGGGATGGGAATGAAAAAGAAAAAATAAGAATGGTGGTAATCCAGTGAATAGTAAATATATATATGGTCAGGGAGGAGAAATAAAGTTAGATGAAATTTTATGTCAAATAAAAAATGATATTGTATTATTGTATTATTATATTATTATTATTATTATTATTATTAGTTGTTGGGATAATGTTCTAGTGAGAAAAATATGAGAGGTGGTAAAATAAAAGTATGAGTGAATGAGTGTATAAAAAAAGTGGGAGAGATAATGAGTTAGTGTGAAAAAAAAAGTAGGAGTGATAATGAGTTGGTGTGAAAAAAAAGAAGAGAGATTGAATGTGTGAGAGAAAAGTGATGTAATTGTATTAGATTGTGTGAAAATAGGTAGATCACTACAACAAAATTAATCTTTAATGGACATAATTCATGTCATTATAATTTTTTAGATAATAGTTTTAACAAGTGACTATCATTAGTGAAATGATTCTATCATTAAATATTTTTCATGTCATTAAAAATTTGTCAAGAATCTTATTTTAATTCTTTTTTAGCTAAGAGAATATATTTTGTATCACTCTACCCATCCATCTTTTCTTAAATTTAATAACATATTTTTTTCTCCTTCTCTTTTTTTCTTGCGTTGCTCGCCCCACCCCCCAATTTCTCACATGTGTGTACCTATCAACCTTCCAATTTCTCCTTCTATAACATCAAATGCGTCTTCTTTCCTCCATCTCTCTCCATTTTCTTAAATAATTTTGGGGTTTAGAATGTAGAGTGGTATGAGTTTAAAAATATGATTATATAGGGTTTAACATGATGATATAGGGTTAAAGATTTATACGTCTTTAAAATTGTTGTACGAGGTTAAACACTAAAATTATACAGTCTTTAAAATGGTTATACATACTTAAAATATGGTAGTACATGCATAATAAGGTGTGGTACGAGGTGAATTAATGGTGGTACAAACTTAATAAGGTGTGGTACTGTGTAAATTAGTTATGGTACGCAATGAATTAATAATGATATAGGGTTAATTAATAGTGCTACGAGCTTAATAAAATGTAGTACTATGTGAATTAATTGTTGTATGAGGGGTACTAATGGTGGTATGGAATTAAATAAAGTGTGATATGCATGAATTAATTGCAAGTGATAAAGGTTAAATATGTTGTGGTACGGTGAATAAATTGTGGTATAAACCTCGCGCACATGCTCGATCGAGAACCCCAAAAAACTGACTCACTTGAGCTACACGAGGGTAAAACAATAATTGGTAACAACATTTATTAAAAAAAACAAAAAAAAATATAATTGGTAATAACATTTATTAAAAAAAACAAAAAAAAAATATAATTGGTAATAACATTAATTAAAACAAGTTAGAAAAGAAAAGAATTTAATTTGATGAATAATAAAAAAACAATGGCTCAATTTGGATACATATACAATTAATTACGTACAAATGAACATATTATAATATTAATTACACGTTTTTCAAATTATATAAATTTACAAAACAAAAAAAATATAATTGGTAGTAACATTTATTAAAACAAGTTAGGAACGAAAAGGAATTAATTTGATGAATAATAAAAAAAAGAATGACACAATTTGGATACATATACAATTAATTGCAAAAAATTGAACATTAGAAGCAAGTGTCCTAACGTTGTGTGCCCCCTCTACATGCAAGAGAGGTCACGGGTTCGATTCCTCTTGGATGCGAATTTGGAATTAATTGTTCCAGACCCAATAGAGCTAATATTGAAGTTGGGCCTAAATATATAGCTTGGGGGATGATGGCCCAATGGTTCGCACCAGCCCCGGGTGCGCGGGGGGTCCGGGTTCGAACCACACGAGCTATTTTTTTTGTTTCAGGTTTGAGTTTTACGGCGGACACGTGTCCGTTGGAGATCACATATTAACGATGAGCACAACCCGTCGTAAATATTTTCTGTATGCATTAAAAAATGTTAATTCGGATACATTTTACGACGGACAGTGCTCGTCGTAAATATTTGGTGCCGGGCCGGGTCGTGGACGGGTCGGATTTACTACGGGCCGAGCCGTCGTACATTTGCGACGATCGCTTAAAGCCATCGTTAATTTTAGCTACACCCGTTTTGTCTATGGCCACCTGTCCGTCGTAAAACCCGTCGTTAAACGTGATTAACGGCGGGTCGTTAATCACGTCATAAATCGGAGCTTTTTTTGTAGTGGGAGGGAGTACTATATAACTAATTAATACTCCCTCCGTCAAGTTAAAGCTTCTCGTTTTTCCATTTCGTCTATTCCAATACAAGTTTCTCATTTCCTTAATTGATAAGTGTAGTCTTTACTTTTCTCTTTATGTATCTCTACATTTATCTCTTTCTTTCTATCTTCTACACATTTAATACTAATTTCTTAATTTGTGTGTCCAGAAGTGACTTGAAGCGAATTACACTAACTCTACTAATCGCTCACCCGCAAGCGGACGGGTTCACTGTAGTATAAGTACGTATAATGACCAAGTAGTATCGAACCCAAGGGATGGAGTGTATGCGAATAGATCCCTGAAGATCTACGCGTCGTAATTAATATGAGTGTGATGTTTTTGGTTTTTTGGAGATTAATTAAAAGACTAAATTAAACTAAGTAAACTAAAATACTAAAGAAATCAAATTAACTAAGGGTTGTGTTCGAATGAGAGATGGTGATGTTTAAGATAGGAATCCCTACGTATACTAACGGAGCAGGTACATAATCAAAATAACTGTGACACACAAGAAATAACCTAAGTCTAAGAATGCAAGGTGAAAGCTCAAGATTCTAAACCCTAATACTTTTCCCTAACACTCGACTTCACTAATCTACTAACAAATTAATAGATTGTGCTTAATTAATGAGACCCTAATTTAACTAAGGTGATGCGGTCGTCCTCCTTCGCTAAACTGGTAGATGAATTAACCCTTCCTAAACCTTCTCGTTTAGTCTACTCGTTGTTAAAGAGTGATACGGTCGTCCTCTCTCTAACACCTTTCGAACGAAACTCAAAAGCAAAGTCTAGATTAATTTTAAGAATTCATTAACCAAGAGAATTAAAACCTAACGTCACAAGTTACCCTAATTACGTACCCACAACCTACTTCTACGAATTCATCCTACCCTAAGCATGCAAGGGTTTTAGCTAGACATAGGTTTAACGGAAATAACAACGATTAAATAAGTAACGAAAAAGAACATGATAATTAAGATGAAGAAGAGATCAAACATAAACTAGGGTTTAATGAAATAAAAGAATAAACTGAAATTAAATTAATAAAAATGAAGTATGAAGTGTTTAATGTAGTCGAATTACTGAAAAGAAACTAAGAGACGAAAAGAAACTAAGAATTCGTATGAAAACCTCAACAAAACATAAACGTAAACTTGATTTTCTCCTTCCTCTCCAAAAACGAACTCTCTATCTCGTGTGTGTGTCAAGTGGGTAGTTTGAAACGAGTTTGTAAAGAGTATATATAAAGATCGGGCCGAATCGGAATCTCGTGGGCCGAAAAACGAAATTTGGAAAATAAGCCTCGGAAGCGCTCGAGCTGTCCCAGTTGAGCGGGGCGCTCGACCCTTTGAGCTCGAATGAATTGCTTGGTCGAGCGGGGCGCTCGACCTACGTTGGTCGAATGGTTCAAGAGCTCGAGCGGGGCGCTCGAGCTGTGCCCCTCGAGCGGCAAAAATGCTCTGTAAGTCCATAGCGCTCGACCTACGTTGCTCGAGCGATGGTGCTCGAGTGATGGTGCTCGAATGGCCTTCCTTCCTTGCAACTAACACTTTTCTTCTCACGTACTAATACCAATCGTATTTCTTCGATATCTTCTCATCCGGGCATCCGTTTGAGTCGATTCAAAGTCCTACGAACTCCGTTTTTCGTCCTCAATTCACCTATGAGTATCAAAGAGACAAATTCATCAATGTATAGAAATAGTACTCATTTGGCTCTAAAAACTCAATAAAATCGACCAAAACTAGGGCGTTTCTAGCTACAAATCATGACAATTTCGTGCCTAATCTACCCCCCCCCCCCCAAACTTACCATATTGCTTGTCCTCAAGCAATGAAATAATAAGTCAAGTGATATTGTTAGGGATGAGTCAAAGAATCAATCATGCAAGCTAATGAACTCGAGCTTCAAAAATCAATCACCCGTATACTCACTCACTTTCCTTTATCATACTCATGCAACAATAACAAGAAACACCAAGATCAAGCATGGATGTGCACTCAACGATGTGTTTCGCTCCCTCACAAGTGTATATCAATGATCAAGGGACTCACTCAAACAATCAATCACTCAAATTGGCAGCCATAGGCTTGTAAGTGCTCTTAACTCCGACCATACTCTAGAAATCAATGCCGAATCAAAAAGGACTTTTCTCAAGGTTGTAATGTAGTCTCTTTGGACAGGTGGGATAGCAATATGGGTAAGTGACTCAAGTGAATGGAGAATAGAAAATCAAACTTCGGTACTTCGAGATTAGGAACAGAATACTTCAAACATTTTCAATCAAAACCCTTTCAATTCCATACTCTCAACACTTCAATTTTTTTTTCTTTCTCACTCTTTTCACTTTTTTTTCAATCACTTCACTTTCTTTTCTTTTTCGCACAAACACATGAGCTCATTTTTTTCTTTTGCTCATTCTCAAGTTTTTCTCTTTTTCCCACATCTCATAACTTCATCACACCTTCTTCTCATATTCACTCAACAAACAACCTTTTCCTTTTTCAACACAATTCACTCTCTTCACATTCACACTTTCATATTCTCCACTCAAATTGGGACAAAAAGACTTAGGAATTGGAATAGTGTTCATATGTGCTAGCAAATAAAATAGGCTTTAGGCTCAAAGGGGCTAACAAGGGATTCAATGTCATTGGTAGGGAAAATTTTGGTTAAGTGACTCAATAAAACCAAAGATGGCCTAAGATCATATTCGGCATATCAAACTAGACACAATCAAGAAGCAAGAGCACACACAAGTTCTAGCATCCTCTAAGGTGATGATTCACTCACAAACGAAGAGATTAATTAATGCATCAAAATCTCATAAGGCTCAAATCTCAGAAGGAAAATTTGTAAGCATACGGGTTCTCTCTCAAATCAACTCTAACTCAAACACTCACACAATAAAACTCATAACTCAACCTCACAACTCAACTCTACTCATCAAATCATACTCAAAGATAGCAATCAACAAGCATAAGATGGTTGATAGGCATGAAATATGCAATAGCGAGTCAAATCAAAATCACCCCAAGGAGTATCTCAACAAACCAATAATCAATCAAACTCAACTCAAAGATAAGGGTGTGCATGCATGTGCAATGTAATCATAAAACAAATAAAAAAACTCCACCCCCCCAAACTTCGACCTTGCTAGAGTTCTAAGTTTGGGGTTGTGGGTTACCTCAACCAAACAATTCAGTTTCTCTCAATAGCTTTGCACACTCCCTTGTCTCAAGTTGGTTCCTTCAATCTGAATACTCCATTATTCATTTACTCTTTTAGAGACAAGCCTACAAAATAAAACTCTCAAGTACGAGGTTAAACATACGACTCAACAACACCCTAATAACATAATAGGACACTAAAAACAAATAAAAATGGGTTGTCTCCCATTCAGCGCTATTTTTAAGGTCCTCATGCCGGACCGAGCTCAAAGAGCTTATGGGACATCATACTCAAATTTACCTCCCTTACTCTCATAAGAGTGGTGCTTGCATGTCTTTCCTTGGTGCCCCACCATCATGAGCCCTTTTGCTTCCTTCCCCACCTCAAATGGTATAGGTCTCAACTCATTCTCACCTTTATCTGGAGGAATCTTACTAAACAATTTCTTGAGTTTGGACTTTTTCTTCTTAACTCCTCATTTTCCCTCCACCTGGACCACGTCCACTCTTTTCACTTCTTCATCCTTCAACTTCTTCACTTTATCCCTATCAACATAATCAAGAACATAATGCTCATGGGTTAAATTATCAAGTGAAGGACTAACAAAATCATGAATATGAGAAGGATTAGGGATAGAAGGTGTGTCTTCAACACGAGGATCAATGGCATCCATGCAATACAAACTCTCATCCTCCTTCGGGTGCTTCATGGCTTCATATAGGGAAATCTTCACTTCTTGATCATCAACCTTCAATGTAATCTTCTCATTTTCCATGTCTAGCATCATCCCCGCCGTAGCTAAGAACGGTCTTCCCAAGATCAGGGGCACGTGCTCATCTTCCTCCATCTCTAGCACTACAAAGTCGGCTGGAAAAATGTGATCTCCAACTCTCACTAGGACGTCTTCAACCACTCCTTGCGGTCTAGTAATATACCGATCGGCTAGTTGAAGTGTCATCATTGTCGGCTGAAGTTCACCACCTTCCAACTTCTTGAAAAGCGACAAGGGCATAAGATTTATGCTCGCCCCTAAATCACATAGCGCTCCTTTCTTGATCCCGTTCCCAATGTCACATAGGATCGTGAAGCTCCAGGAATCCTTCAGCTTTGGTGGAAGCGCCTTGTGCACTAATGCACTCACCTCGTGGTTCAGCTGTACCAACTTCGGCTCATCCACTCGCCGTCTTTTCGCTATCAAGTCCTTCAGAAACTTTGCATAATGCGGCATCTGTTCCAAAGCATCATAAAAAGGAATGTTAATGTGAAGTTGTTTAAAAACATCAAGAAATTTTGCAAATTTTTCATCAAGCTTCTTTTTCATGAAGCGTTATGGATATGGGACGGGTATCACATATTTGGGTACCCCCCATTCATCTCTTTCTGTTTCTTTCACTTTATCCCTTGCTTCATTTGCCTTCTTCCACTTAGGAACTCTCTCACCCTTCTCAATATCTTCCTCTTCAAGCTCTTTGCTCGCTTGAGTGCTTTCACCCTCAACCTTCTTCCCAATCCCTTCACTTTTTATCCCCTTCTCAACTTGAGGCGTCTCAGAATCAGCAGGCATCTGAGGACCTTCATAGTTGGTTCCACTTCTAAGCTGGATCGCCTTGAAATGCTCTTTTGGGTTCCCCTCCGGCATGGAAGGATATTTTCCCGGCTCTCTATTCAACGACTTTGCAATCTGGCTCATCTGGAACTCTATAGAAGTGAACCACCTATTGTTCTCTTGTTGAGTTCTAGTCCACTCAATGTTCATCTTCTGGAGCTCTTGATCACGATGATCACCCTTTTTATGCAACTCTTTCACATCGTACTCCAAGGATGACAACCGCTTACTTCCTTCCTCCACCTTCTGAAGGATAGCTCTCAACATCTCCTCGGTTGATGCACCGCCTTCTCCACCAGGAGGTTTAGACCCCGGATCAACACCTGCAGGAACAGTAATACCAGCTTTTGGGTTAGCATATGAGAAATTCTCATTCTTCCTCCATGTGTTTTGAGGAGGCTGTTGGCCTCCTTGAAATCCTTGTGTGTTCCTCCATTGATTTTGAGGCGGCTGTGGCCCTGGAGGTGCAAATGGCTGACCATAAGAAGACCTTCCATACTGATTTCCACCTTGGTAGCCATTCTGATTGTAATATGGACCTCCCATGTAATTGGCTACCTCTTGCTGTCCACTTGACTGGTCTACTCTATCATTCTCTGCTGCATGCTCTCCAACCAAGTTCTTTCCCAACTCGAGGTTGTTGATCTTCTCCATCATGGCCATCAAAAGCCTTCTCGTTCCTTCACCCTCTTCAACCTGATGAACTCTCTGAAAATCTGGATCTCTATTCCAAGCCCCGGCATTCGTGACAATGTTGTCCACGATCTCTCTACACCTCTCTATGCCTTAATTCAGGAATGCTCCGCCCGCACAGGCGTCTAAATGGTCTTACCCCGCCTTGTTGGCACCACTGTAGAAGAATGCCATCACATCTCCCTCATTGTACCCGTGCTGCGGGCACTCTATCAGCATGTTTGAGTATCTCTCCCACGCTTGACGTAGGTCCTCTCCTTGCTTCTGGCGGAAAGAAGAGATCTCAATCCTCCTTTTTATAGTTCTTGATGGAGGGTAGAATCGCTCGAGGAACAGACGCTCGAGCTCAGCCCAAGTGGTTACACCTCCCCGTAGGAGCGTGTTGTCATACCACTCTTTAGCTATTCCCGTAAGTGAGAATGGGAACAGCCTAAGCCTCTTGGCATCTTCAGACATGCCATTATAATTGAATGTGGAGGCTATCATGAGAAAGCTCCTCAAGTGAGTGTGAGGATTCTCCTTCCCGATCACCCCCTTGAACTGATTCTCGGTCAGCAGCTTTAGAATTCCTGGGGAAATCGAGAAGTTGTTCGCCTCAACAGGAGGCAACGCCACTCCATTATAGTACCGTTGTGGCTGCGCTGCAAACCTCCCTCGAATAGCCATGTTGTGATCTGCGTTCTGGGGCACAGGCTGAGGAGCAACAGGTGGTGCTGGTACTTGTTGAACTGGAGGTGGTTGGTACACAGGTGGTGG
This sequence comes from Ballota nigra, assembly GCA_947034835.1. Lineage (NCBI taxonomy): Eukaryota > Viridiplantae > Streptophyta > Magnoliopsida > Lamiales > Lamiaceae > Ballota > Ballota nigra. Next base: position 98,930,802 of record OX344721.1, read on the forward strand.
ATGATATGGGTATGGTGGATAAGGGTATGGTGGGTATGGGTAATGTTGGTATACTGGGTTTTTTAAAGGGTTATTTGGGTTTTGTGGGTAAGCAGGGTTGTTCAGAGGATTATGGACAAAATTCTGAGCTGGATTGATGACGTTTTGTGCACCCGGGTTTTGGCTCAGACTATTCCCTAACGGATCTTGGTTCTTACTGGTGTTGCCATCAGTGCTGTCAACCCGGTTCAACCCCTGGTTAAACTCATTCTCGGCATCTTCCAACTCATTATTGATGTCCATTGGTTCTTTCCCTAAGTCGGCAGCGTTCATCCTTCTCAAGAAGGCTCGGTTCCTTCTAGCTATTGTCTCAGGATCTGCAGGTAACCTCTCTTCGCTCGTATTGCCTTGTGAGAGTATTTTCATAAACCTGAAACACTAGCAGAAGGATCAAAACGCAACTGCCGAATAAATAAAAATAAAAATAAAACAGAAAAGAAAGCACTCACTACTAACTACTAAGCTATCGACAAGTCCTATTCAAAAAGCATACAACGCCATCCCCGGCAACGGCGCCATTGACTTGAAGCGAATTACACTAACTCTACTAATCGCTCACCCGCAAGCGGACGGGTTCACTGTAGTATAAGTACGTATAATGACCAAGTAGTATCGAACCCAAGGGATGGAGTGTATGCGAATAGATCCCTGAAGATCTACGCGTCGTAATTAATATGAGTGTGATGTTTTTGGTTTTTTGGAGATTAATTAAAAGACTAAATTAAACTAAGTAAACTAAAATACTAAAGAAATCAAATTAACTAAGGGTTGTGTTCGAATGAGAGATGGTGATGCTTAAGATAGGAATCCCTACGTATACTAACGGAGCAGGTACATAATCAAAATAACTGTGACACACAAGAAATAACCTAAGTCTAAGAATGCAAGGTGAAAGCTCAAGATTCTAAACCCTAATACTTTTCCCTAACACTCGACTTCACTAATCTACTAACAAATTAATAGATTGTGCTTAATTAATGAGACCCTAATTTAACTAAGGTGATGCGGTCGTCCTCCTTCGCTAAACTGGTAGATGAATTAACCCTTCCTAAACCTTTTCGTTTAGTCTACTCGTTGTTAAAGAGTGATACGGTCGTCCTCTCTCTAACACCTTTCGAACGAAATTCAAAAGCAAAGTCTAGATTAATTTTAAGAATTCATTAACCAAGAGAATTAAAACCTAACGTCACAAGTTACCCTAATTACGTACCCACAACCTACTTCTACGAATTCATCCTACCCTAAGCATGCAAGGGTTTTAGCTAGACATAGGTTTAACGGAAATAACAACGATTAAATAAGTAACGAAAAAGGACATGATAATTAAGATGAAGAAGAGATCAAACATAAACTAGGGTTTAATGAAATAAAAGAATAAACTGAAATTAAATTAATAAAAACGAATTATGAAGTGTTTAACGTAGTCGAATTACTGAAAAGAAACTAAGAGACGAAAAGAAACTAAGAATTCGTATGAAAACCTCAACAAAACGTAAACATAAACTTGATTTTCTCCTTCCTCTCCAAAAATGAACTATCTATCTCGTGTGTGTGTCAAGTGGGTAGTTTGAAACGAGTTTGTAAAGAGTATATATAAAGATCGGACCGAATCGGGATCTCGTGGGCCGAAAAACGAAATTTGGAAATTAAGCCTCGAAAACGCTCGAGCTGTCCCAGTCGAGCGGGGCGCTCGACCCTTTGAGCTCGAATGAATTGCTTGGTCGAGCGGGTGACTTGAAGCGATTTTACTAACTTCTACTAGTCGCTCACCCACAAGCGGACGGGTTCACTGTAGTATAAGTACGTATAATGACCAAGTAGTATCGAACCCAAGGGATGGTGTATATGCGAATAGATCCCTGAAGATCTACGCGTCGTAGTTAATATGAGTGTATTGTTTTTGGATTTTTTTGGAAAGAGTAATTAAACTAAACTGAAATTAAACTAAGTAAACTAAAATACTAAAGAAATCAACTTAACTAAGGGTTGTGTTCTAATGAGAGATGGTGATGCTTAAGATAGGAATCCCTACGTATACTAACGGAGAAGGTACATAATCAAAATAACTGTGACACACAAGAATTAACCTAAGTCTAAGAATGCAAGGTGAAAGCTCAAGATTCTAAATCCTAATACTTTACCCTAACACTCGACTTCACTAATCTACTAACAAGTTAATAGATTGTGCTCAATTAATGAGACCCTAATTTAACTAAGGTGATGCGGTCGTCCTCCTTCGCTAAACCGGTAGATGAATTAACCTTTCCTAAACTCTCTCGTTAAGTCTACTCGTTATTAAAGAGTGATGCGGTCGTCCTCTCTCTAACACTTTCGAACAAAATTCAAGAGCAAAATCTAGATTAATTTTAAGAAATCATTAACCAAGAGAATTAAAACCTAACGTCACAAGTTACTCTAATTACATACCCACAACCTACTTCTACGAGTTCATCCTACCCTAAGCATACAAGAGTTTTAGCCGGACATGGCTTTAACAAACATAAAAGCAACAAAAGAAACAACGAACATAAACATAATGAATTGAACGAAGAAAATAAGAAACATGAACTAGGGTTTTTTTAAAAGAAAATAAATCTGAGAACTGAAATTTAATTAACTCAAACGAAGTTTCAAAGTGTTTAACGAAATCAAACGAACGCAAATAAACTAATAAACGAAAAGGCTAAGAATTCGTATGAAAAACCTCAACAAAACGTAAACGTAAACTTGCTTCTCTCCTTCCTCTCCAAAAACTAAGTCTAAAGTAATTTCTAAAGTTCGGGGAATCCTTCAAAACGTGTTTGGAAGAGATATATATAGGCAACGGGCCGATTCGTGAACTCGTGGGCCGAAAAACGTAAATTAGCGAAAAGGCCTTGGAAGCGCTCGAGCAGACCCGCTCGAGCGGGTCGCTCGAGCTAATGTGGTCGAGCGGGGCGCTCGAGCTCTCTTGGTCGTGCAGTTCTGGTGCTCGAGCGGGGCGCTCGAGCTACCTCCCTCGAGCGGCCCAAACGTTCTGTATGTTTTTAGGCGCTCGAGCTACTTCACTAGAGCGGGGCGCTCGAGCTACGATGCTCGAATGGGTCTTCCTTCCTTTGCAACTAACACTTTTCTTCACACGTACTAATACCAATCGTATTTCTTCGATATCTTCTCATCCGGGCATCCGTTTGAGTCGATTCAAAGTCCTACGAACTCTGTTTCTCGTCCTCGATTCACCTATGAGTATCAAAGAGACAAATTCATCAATGTATAGAAATAGTACTCATTTGGCTCTAAAAACTCAATAAATTCGACCAAAACTAGGGCATTTCTAGCTACGAATCATGACAATTTCACGCCTAATCAACCCCCCCAAACTTACCATATTGCTTGTCCCCAAGCAATGAAATAATAAGTCAAGTGAAATTGTTAGGAATGAGTCAAGGTATCCAATCATGCAAGTACATAAATTCGAGCTTCAAAGATGCATCACAAGTAAACTCACTCACCTTCCTTTATCATACTCATGCAACAATTACAAGAAACACCAAGATCAAGCATGGATGTGCACTCAACGATGTGTTTCGCTCCCTCACAAGTGTATAACAATGATCAAGGGACTCACTCAAACAATCAATCACACAAATTGGCAGCCATAGGCTTGTAAGTGCTCTTAACTTCGACCATACTCTAGAAATCAATGCCGAATCAAAAAGGACTTTTCTCAAGGTTGTAATGTAGGCTCTTTGGACAGGTGGGATAACAATATAAGGTAAAGTGACTAAAGTGAATGGAGAATAGAAAATCAAACTTTGGCACTTCGAGATTAGGAACAGACTACTTCAAACATATTCAATCAACACTCTTTCAATTCCACTTCTCTCAACACTTCAATTTTTTCTTTCTCACTCTTTTCACTTTTTTTTTCCATCACTTTTTTTTTTCTTTTTCGCACAACACATGAGCTCATTTTTTTCTTTTGCTCATTCTCAATTTTTTTTTCTCTTTTTCCCACATCTCATAACTTCATCACACCTTCTTCTCATATTCACTCAACAAACAACATTTCCCTTTTTCAACTCAATTCACTCCCTTCACATTCACACTTTCCTATTCTCCACTCAGATTAGGACAAAAAGGCTTAGGAATTGGAATAGTGTTCATATGTGCTAGCAAATAAAATAGGCTTTAGGCTCAAAGGAGCTAACAAGGGATCAATGTCATCGGTAAGGAAAATTTTGGCTAAGTGACTCAATAAAAACAAAGATGGCCTAAGATCCCACTCGGCATATCAAACTAGACACAATCAAGAAGCAAGAGCACACACAAGTTCTAGCATCCTCTAAGGTGACGAATCACTCACAAACGAAGAGATTAATTCATGCATCAAAATCTCAAAAGGCTCAAAAGCTCACGGCTTTCACATCCATGCTAGTCCTAGTGCATTCTCACTCTCATCACACAAGTACTCAAAAGAAAAATTCACAAGCATACAAGTTCTTTCTCAAATCAGCTCAAACTCAAACACTCACACAAAAGAATTTCTAACTCACCCTTACAACTCACTCTACTCATCAAATCATACTCAAAGATAGCAATCAACAAGTAGAAGGTAGTTGATAGGTATGAAATGTGCAATAGCGAGTCAACTCAAAATCACCCCAAGGAGTATCTCAACAACCAATAATCAATCAAACTCAACTCAAAGATAAGGGTGTGCATGCATGTGCAATGTAACAAGAAACATAAAAAAAAAAAAAAAACTCCACCCCCCCAAACTTCGACCTTGCTAGAGGTCTAAGTTTGGGGTTGTGGGTTACCTCAACCAAATAATTTCGTTTCTCTCAATAGCTTTGCACACTCCCTTGTCTCAAGTTGGTTCCTTCAATCTGAGTAACTCCATGATACCTTTACTCCTTTAGAGACAAGCCTACAAGCAACTCACTCAAATACGAGGTTAAACATACGACTCAAAATAACTCCCTAATAACTAAAAAAAAACTCAAAGCAAATAACTAAAAAATAATGGGTTGCCTCCCATTCAGCGCTATTTTTAAGGTCCTCATGCCGGACCAAGCTCGAAGGAGCTTATGGGACATCATACTCAAATTTACCTCCCTTACTCTCATAAGAGTGGTGTTTGAACTCCTTTCCTTGATGTCCCTCCATCATGAGTTCCTTTCCTCTTTTCTCATTCCCAAGTGTTATGGGTCTCAACTGCTTCTTTCCTTTATCTGGAGGAGTCTTACTAAACAATTTCTTGAATTTTGACTTCTTCTTCTTAACTCCTCCTTTTCCCTCTAGCTGGACCACATCCACTTTCTTCACCTCTTCATCCTTCAACTTCTTCACTTTATCCCTATCAGAATAATCAAGATCATAATGCTCATGGGTTAAATAGTCAAGTGAAGGACTAACAAAATCATAAATATCAGAAGGATTAGGGATAGGAGGTGTGTCTTCAACACGAGGATCAATTGCATCCATGCAATACAAGCTCTCATCCTCCTTCGGGTGCTTCATGGCTTCATATAGGGAGATCTTCACTTCTTGATCATCAACCTTCAACGTAATCTTCCCATTTGCCACGTCTAGCACCATCCCCACTGTAGCTAAGAACGATCTTCCCAATATCAGGGGCACGTGCTCATCTTCCTCCATCTCTAGCACTACAAAGTCGGCTGGAAAAATGTGATCTCCAACTCTCACTAGGACGTCTTCAACCACACCTTGAGGTCTCGTGATAGACCGGTCGGCAAGTTGAAGCGTCATCATTGTGGGTTGAAGTTCACCACCTTCCAACTTCTTGAAAAGCGATAACGGCATGAGATTGATGCCCGCCCCGAGGTCGCACAACGCTCCCTTCTTGATCCCGTTCCCAATGTCACAAAGAATGGTGAAGCTCCCGGGATCCTTCAGCTTCGGTGGAAGCGCCTTGTGCACTAGTGCACTCACTTCGTGGTTCAACTGCACCAACTTCGGCTCATCAACTCGCCGTCTTTTCGCTATCAAGTCCTTCAGGAACTTGGCATAATTTGGCATCTGTTCCAAAGCATCATAAAAATGAATATTAATATGCAATTGTTTAAAAACATCAAGGAACTTAGCGAATTTCTCATCAAGCGTTTTCTTCATAAAGCGTTGTGGATACGGGACAGGTATCACAGATTTGGGTACCCCCCATTCATCTCGCTCGGTCACTTTCACTTTCTCCCTTGCTTCCTTTGCTTTCTTCCACTTTGGAACCCTCTCTATCTCCTCACTTTCCTTGCCCTTCTGGGACTCATCCATATTTTTATGCTTCTCAATCCCTTCATTTTCAATCCCTTTCTCAACTTGGGGCGTCTCAGAGTCAGCAGGCATCTGAGGCCCTTCATAGTTGGTTCCACTTCTAAGCTGGATCGCCTTGCACTGCTCTTTCGGGTTCCCCTCCGGCATTCTATTCACTGATTTTGCAATCTGGCTCATCTGGAACTCTAAAGAAGTGAACCTTCGATTGTTCTCTTGTTGAGTTCTAGTCCACTCAACGTTCATCTTCTGGAGCTCTTGATCACGATGATCACCCTTTTTATGCAACTCCTTCACATCGTACTCCAAGGATGACAACCGCTTGCTTCCTTCCTCCACCTTCTGAAGGATCGCTCTCAACATCTCCTCGGTTGATGCACCGCCTTCTCCACCGGGAGGCTTTGAACCTGGATCAACACCTGCACGAACAGTAATACCAGCTTTTGGGTTAGCATACGAAAAGTTCTCATTCTTCCTCCATGTGTTTTGAGGAGGCTGCTGCCCTCCTTGAACTCCTTGTGTGTTCCTCCATTGATTTTGAGGCGGCTGTGGCCCTGGAGGTGCAAATGGTTGACCATAAGAAGGTCTTCCAAACTGATTTCCACCTTGGTAGCCATTCTGATTGTAATATGGACCTCCCATGTAATTGGCTACCTCTTGCTGCCCACTGGGCTGGTCTACTCTCTCATTCTCTACTGCATGCTCTCCAACCAAACTCTTCCCCAACTCGAGGTTGTTGATCTTCTCCATCATGGCCATCAATAGCCTTCTCGTTCCTTCACCATCTTCAACCTGATGCACTCTCTGAAAATCTGCATCCACACCCCAAGCACCGGCATTCGTGACAATGTTGTCCACGATCTCCCTACACCTTTCTATGCCTTGATTCAGGAATGCTCCACCCGCACAGGCGTCTAAATGGTCTTGCCCCGCCTTGTTGGCACCACTATAGAAGAATGTCATAATGTCTCCCTCGTTGTACCCGTGCTGCGGGCACTCAATCAGCATGTTTGAGTATCTCTCCCACGCTTGGCGTAAATCCTCTCCAGACTTCTGGCGAAAGGATGAGATCTCAATTCTAGCCTTGATCGTCCTAGATGGAGGGTAGAATCGCTCAAGGAACAGACGCTCGAGCTCGGCCCAAGTGGTAATACCTCCCCGTGGGAGCGTGTTGTCGTACCACTCCTTGGCTATTCCCGTCGGTGAGAATGGGAACAGCCTAAGCCTCTTGGCATCTTCAGACATGCCATTGTAATTGAATGTGGAGGCTATCATGAGAAAGCTCCTCAGATGTGTATGAGGATTCTCCTTCCCGATCACCCCCTTGAATTGATTCTCGGTGAGCAGCTTTAAAATCCCCGGGGATATCGAGAAGTTGTTCGCCTCAACTGGAGGCAAAGCCACTCCATCATAGTACCGTTGTGGCTGCACTGCAAACCTCCCTCGAATAACCATATTGTGATCTACGTTCTGAGGAACGTGTTGAGGATTAGCAGCATGTACTGGTACTTGTTGGGGTGGTGTTGGGTAAACAGGTGGTTGATTATAGACTTGGGGTGGAGGATACGGGTATGGTGGGTAAGGATAAGGTGGGTATGGGTAATGTTGGTATACTGGGTTGTGGAAAGGGTTATTTGGGTTTTGTGGGTAAGCAGGGTTTTGGTTCTGGTTTTGGGGTTGTGTTTGTGCAGAGTTGATCGTGTCTTGTGGGTTCGGGTGTGGGCTCTCAGTTCCCCCTATGGGTATCTGCTGATTACTGTTGTTTCCATTGGCACCCTCTGCCCGTTCCACAAGAGCAGTATACTCTGCAGCTATTTTGTCTAACTCCCCAAGTTCATCAGAAATCTTGTCTTTGTTTCCCGCGGCAGTAGTCATTCTTCTCAAGAAGGCTCGGTTCCTTCTAGCTATTGTCTCAGGATCTGCAGGCAACCTCTCTTCGCTCGTATTGCCTTGTGGGCGTGTTTTCATAAACCTGAAACACTAGCAGAAGGATCAAAATGCAACTGCCGAATGAATGGAAATAAAAATAAACACAGAAAATAAATCCCCCACTACTAACTACTAAGCTATCTACAAGTCCTATTCAAAAAGCATATAACGCCATCCCCAGCAACGGCGCCATTGACTTGAAGCGATTTTACTAACTTCTACTAGTCGCTCACCCGCAAGCGGACGGGTTCACTGTAGTATAAGTACGTATAATGACCAAGTAGTATCGAACCCAAGGGATGGTGTATATGTGAATAGATCCCTGAAGATCTACGCGTCGTAGTTAATATGAGTGTATTGTTTTTGGATTTTTTTGGAAAGAGTAATTAAACTAAACTGAAATTAAACTAAGTAAACTAAAATACTAAAGAAATCAACTTAACTAAGGGTTGTGTTCTAATGAGAGATGGTGATGCTTAAGATAGGAATCCCTACGTATACTAACGGAGAAGGTACATAATCAAAATAACTGTGACACACAAGAATTAACCTAAGTCTAAGAATGCAAGGTGAAAGCTCAAGATTCTAAATCCTAATACTTTACCCTAACACTCGACTTCACTAATCTACTAACAAGTTAATAGATTGTGCTCAATTAATGAGACCCTAATTTAACTAAGGTGATGCGGTCGTCCTCATTCGCTAAACCGATAGATGAATTAACCTTTCCTAAACACTCTCGTTAAGTCTACTCGTTATTAAAAAGTGATGCGGTCGTCCTCTCTCTAACACTTTCGAACAAAATTCAAGAGCAAAATCTAGATTAATTTTAAGAAATCATTAACCAAGAGAATTAAAACCTAACGTCACAAGTTACTCTAATTACATACCCACAACCTACTTCTACGAGTTCATCCTACCCTAAGCATACAAGGGTTTTAGCCGGACATGGCTTTAACAAACATAAAAGCAATAGAAGAAACAACGAACATAAACATAATGAATTGAACGAAGAAAATAAGAAACATGAACTAGGGTTTTTTTAAAAGAAAATAAATCTGAGAACTGAAATTTAATTAACTCAAACGAAGTTTCAAAGTGTTTAATGAAATCAAACAAACGCATATAAACTAATAAATGAAAAGGCTAAGAATTCGTACGAAAAACCTCAACAAAACGTAAACGTAAACTTGCTTCTCTCATTCCTCTCCAAAAACTAAGTCTAAAGTAATTTCTAAAGTTTGGGGAATCCTTCAAAACGTGTTTGGAAGAGATATATATAGGCAACGGGCCGATTCGTGAACTCGTGGGCCGAAAAACGTAAATTAGCGAAAAGGCCTTGGAAGCGCTCGAGCAGACCCGCTCGAGCGGGTCGCTCGAGCTAATGTGGTCGAGCGGATCTTGTGCTCGAGCGGGGTGCTCGAGCTCTCTTGGTCGTGCAGTTCTGGTGCTCGAGCGGGGCGCTCGAGCTACCTCCCTCTAGCGGCCCAAACGTTCTGTATGTTTTTAGGCGCTCGAGCTACTTCACTCGAGCGGGGCGCTCGAGCTACGATGCTCGAATGGGTATTCCTTCCTTTGCAACTAACACTTTTCTTCACACGTACTAATACCAATCGTATTTCTTCGATATCTTCTCATCCGGGCATCCGTTTGAGTCGATTCAAAGTCCTACGAACTCCGTTTCTTGTCCTCGATTCACCTATGAGTATCAAAGAGACAAATTCATCAATGTATAGAAATAGTACTCATTTGGCTCTAAAAACTCAATAAATTCGACCAAAACTAGGGCGTTTCTAGCTACGAATCATGACAATTTCACGCCTAATCAGCGGGGCGCTCGACCTACGTTGGTCGAATGGTTCAAGAGCTCGAGCGTGGCGCTCGAGCTGTGCCCCTCGAGCGGCAAAAATGCTCTGTAAGTCCATAGCGCTCGACCTACGTTGCTCGAGCGATGGTGCTCGAGTGATGGTGCTCGAATGGCCTTCCTTCCTTGCAACTAACACTTTTCTTCTCACGTACTAATACCAATCGTATTTCTTCGATATCTTCTCATCCGGGCATCCGTTTGAGTCGATTCAAAGTCCTACGAACTCCGTTTTTCGTCCTCGATTCACCTATGAGTATCAAAGAGATAAATTCATCAATGTATAGAAATAGTACTCATTTGGCTCTAAAAACTCAATAAAATCGACCAAAACTAGGGCGTTTCTAGCTACGAATCATGACAATTTCACGCCTAATCAAGAAGCAATGGAAAGCTTTAACAAGTACGTCAGAAGAAATACATTTTAATATATTAATAAAAAAAATAAAAACTAATGTATCCATTAACTAATGTGTGTACATGTAGGGCCGGGATTTTTTTTTCTCTTTTTTCTTAATTAATTTTTGCTCAAATATAATATATGTAAGAGGGTTATATTTGTTTCTAGAGACTCCATTCCGATGTAAGTTTCTCATTTTTTTTTCTAGTCATCCTTCAATAAATTTCTGCTTTTATAAATAGTGAAAAATAACACTATATGTGTTAATAAAAAAAATTAAACAACTACTTTTTTTTCTGCATTATTCATTACTATATAAAGTCAATATGTAACTCATTATATATTAAAAAAAAAAATACATTTTTGTAAACAAAACGGCAAAAGGTTATTGAAAGTTATTTAATATTAATTAATTAAATATACATATCCACCCATGAAGTAGATAAGAAAATGAGGAGTGTTTGGTTAACTTCCAAAAAAAATATTACAGGCCGGACTTCTCCTATATAGAGGGAAAAGGAGAAATGATCTTCCCGTGATTGATATTTTTCCTACCTAAGAAAAATCACTCTCTCCAAAAAGTACAAAATATGCAGAATAGAAAAATTCTTTGGCAGAATTCTCCCACACAAATAACATACGTATCAGATATATACTATAACAAAATGACACTTATATTGTGGATTAAGAATCAATTCAAGAAACAAATTTAGTAATTGAGTTCTAACAATGAGGATCACGGTACATATATACGAAGAATTCAACCGACTCAATTTTTTTCTACCGTAAATTATGAGGTTGGTCGTTCTAATTAAAATCCTTGTTAATTGAATTTCCAACAGTTATGAGAAATGGGAGCGAGAACAAAGTTTGCCAGACCTGAGATAGGGATGTTTTGTATTATTTAATGGATAAGAGTTCACACTTGTGCAAATTGCCACGAAGGGCTCCATGTAATGTTGCCTGGTTATCAATGTACTATGGACACGAAGACGCCGCCAATATTGACAAACAAATATCTACCCTAAATCAAAATTAATTGTTTATTAAAAGGTGTTAATTATTTATACTAAAAAATATTAGTTGTTTTTATTGAAAATTTTTAATTTATTTTCACTGAACAACTAATACTCTTCAGTGAAAACAACTAATACATAACAACTAATATTTTTTAGTAAAACTATTAATACTCTTTGATGATTCATTTATAAATCATTTCCACTCTATACTTTGTCCATAGGGAAACAATATGTCATAAAAATGTCCAAATTGGTAACGTGATATCATATGTAATTCAAACTACAATAAAATCTTCATAAATTAATACTTTATAAATTAATAAATTCTCTAAAATAATACTCCCTCCGTCCATGAGTAAGTTTTTCATTTCTTTTTGTTGAATGGTTTAAGAAAATGTATTTGTTTATTAATATATGGTGGGTCACATGTTGACTTTTGAGATAAAGTAATGAATAGTGTTGAAAAGTGAATTGAATGGGTGGCATTTTTTGTAATATTGTGTGAATTTGAAGGTTAAAGTTTATATGTAGTAAAATGTTATTTTTGTCATTTATAGAATGGAAAATATACTGAGGGATGGCTCGAAAAGAAAAGTGGGAAGTTTACTTATGGATGGAGGGAGTAATTTTTTCGGATCCAGACTTTCGCCAGTTCAAAAATTTATCAATTTCGATAGGATAATAAAATAATAATTTTTCAAAAAACCTATATAAATTAGTGGCTTCATCAGTATCATAAATTAATACCTTTTTTCAAGTTATATAAATAACTAGGACAATTTAATAAATAAGAATCTATTGTTGAGTGTATATTCTTGATCATATATTAATATCATAAATGTTTTTTCTTAAGACTTGATATATTAAACTTAAATATTATAACATTGTACATGACAAAGGAGGTATACAAATGGCTATTTTGGAAGAACCAAGAAGATACAAAAGAAGAAAAGGAAGAATTCAAAATCATATGGAACAAATGGGTGCCGCATAAAGGGAAGAATCATGCATAGATAGCAATTTAGGAAAGACAATCAACGATTTTAGAGCTTAAAAAAAAGAAACATCATTCCAAATGACTCGAGGTTAAAGTGTGTTTTTTTGTAAAGTGAAAGATGAAATGGTTAGACATGTTCTTTTTTGCTGCAATTTTTTCTATAATTTGTGGATGAAGTGTTGCGAGTGGTTGGGGTGAGGACCGTCTTGTCCAAGCCTACCACAAACCTCCTACACTTTAGTAAACTTATTATAAAAATAAAAAAATAAAAAATAAAAAAAAGCATTGGTTATTATGATGCATTTGGGAGTGCTTGAATGGTTAATTTGGAAAGCAAGGAAGAAAGTCATTTTTATAACACTCAATCCTCGTAGGAACAAATAATGATAAGGCAGAAAAGCAAAGTCTAAAGCTGGATTAGATTTGGAGACTTGAATCTAACTTGTATTTGTTCTAGAGATTGGACTAAGTGTATATAGTATTTTTTCTGAAACCACCAATTTAGTTGGCTTGGTGAAATTTTTACTTATGTTGTGGACTGTTTTAAGGGTATCTTATACCCCTTTTCTTGAATTATGAATGTAATTCTTTTTTGCTGATCAAAAATAACATATTATAATATTGTATCTTACATTAATATATATGATAATTATAATAATAAAATAAATCAACTTTTATTGATACTCTTGAACAATAAGATAGTACTGATCTCGATTATTGATCCTTCTGATGTGATTCTTTATATTTTGAATCATATATTTTGATGGTTTATATAACATTTTCTAAACAAATTCATGGTTAGCAACTTAGAATTACGACCATCCTTTTTTATATAAAACTTTTGATTTTGAAATTTATGTTGCGTGTAGCAAGATATCATCTAAAACAACTATATTTCTATATTATATATCATTTGAGTTTCTTGTATTCTCATGAAAAGTTACATAAATTTTTAATCTCAGTCTTATATCTTCTACAAATCATGAATGCATTCTCACAGTAAATCACAGATGATCCCTGCTAATTTTGAATGTAATAGCGGACCATTACAGTGAAAAGATTTCATTAAATGGTATTAAGATGTATTAAGGATAAAAATAATATTAAAATAAAGGCATTTTTCGCAATAAAAATGCGGACGGGGCAAAATCCCAATTGATAGTATAAAAAAAGGGTATATATCCCCAATTCCCCTAATCAATTCAAAAAGGAAAAATTGTAAAGAAAGTTATTAGGGATTAAATATTTTGTAGTCCAGCATTACTTTGAGTTTGGTCCCAATTATTTACATCTTTTGGTTTTGGTCCTATAAATTTGTAAAAATTTTGTTTTTCATCCCTTTACTGGCACCAGCAGGTCAATTAACCGGTAACAACCATGTGAATTTTTTTTTTCATTTTTTTTTTTTTTTGTATTTAGTAGCATTCGAATTTTTATATAACTGAAACTACTTAATAAAAAAAAAAACCTTGAAAATTATTATTGACAATAAAAATAATTTCCCCCACCCCATTACGATACGAGATTAGTTTTTTTTTTTTTTTCTTCTCATAAATTAAATTAGGATATAATATTTAAATTAAAAATTTGTAAACAAATATCCCTAATAATCTGATCATATTTTTTACGCCATGAAAGTACATCTGTGACTTCTTCTCCCAGAAATTGCCCTCCAATTTTTCTAGTCCTAACCCCAATGAACACTACTATATCGACGACCTTCAATTGCTTTTAACTCAGGATGATAATGACGCTCTTCAACCCCAAGTCTTCACACCCCTGAATTTGAGGTTTGATGCGGAACTCAAACAACGCGAGACACTGAAATTGGGAACGGAAGAGACCAGTTTCCGTGACCAGAAATCGAGAATGGGTCAAATTAATAAAATCGTATGGACTCAGATCGTGGAAATCGCCCAAATCTCGCCGTCGCCGCCCATCCCCCTTCTCTCTCCCCGTTGCTCTCTCTCTCTTAATTGTTGACGCCGCTGCCGCCACCCTTGGTCATCATCGTCGCCGGTCAAACAGTGAAATTTGGAAGTTGAAATTTGAATATTGAATTTGTTCAGTTTTTGGATGTGTTCTTGGATTGAGATTAAGGGATTTGAGTTTCATATTTTGTTTTATCTACAAAATTAATTCCAGATTTTGCTAAATTAATTAATAATTTATTCGGGAATTATTTATTTTTAAAATATTATAATTTCCAGAATTTCTTTAAATTTTTTTTTTTTTTTTTTTTACAATTTTTGGAAATTTGATTTTTTTACTAAGTTAATGAATTATTTAAATGAATAATGCCACATACACATTAAAACTCAATTGAAGACTGCCACGGTTCAGTAACCTCCTATAGCCGGTAAAAGGACCAAAAAAAAAAAAAAAACTAATATCAAAACATATAATTTATGTAGACCAATTTTAAAATGAAGTCAAATTACAGGACTTACAAGTATATAATAACTTAAGTTATTAAGTTTTCCTTTACTCTGTAAGTCCTATAATAACTTAAGTTATTAAGTTTTCCTTTGCTCCTCCATGTCCCCTTCTCTGCCCCTCTCTTTTTCTTGCCCTGGACCCCCTATCACTGATTGATGATTCATTAATTTTTTTTGTAACCTATAGATATTAGGTGGGCTTGGGAAAAATAAATTAGCCACTTAAATCCAAGAGATGGGCGCAGAGAGTCAAACTTTGTTCATTAAAGTAGAGTTTACGAGTAATGAATTTTATTTTTAACGTAACTTAATTAGAGTTTGCTTGGTTGAGCCGTTGAGTTCATAAGCTCTTTAGAATAATTTTGAAGTTATTTAATAGTTTATAAATTCTATAAGGTTGTATTTAATTGGGTGGGGGATCTAGTTTATAAATTTTAAATTCACAACCTAAATTTACTTTACTTTTTTGGATAAAATCTTTAAATTGATGGATTTCAAATTTCTAGCTTTGATCATAATTTAAATTGAAATAATTTTATATGTTTAAGTAAAATCATGTTATTTGAAATTTATGAATTCTAATATCAATTCATTTTTTTAATTTTTTGCATTTTAAATGACTCCATTCAAATGCAACCTAAGAAGAGTGTTCGGTAAAAAAAAAAAAGAAATCAACAGCTTATAAAAATATTAAAAGTAAAGGGCCGCTTGATTAGTGAGAATGATTATATGGTCCAATCAATAATGATACGCCAACGAGCCCTAGAGTCCAAAATTATCATCCAAATGCATAAACGGGGCGAGCAAGGGAACTAGGCCCGTGAGATTTTAATTGTTTTGAAGGGTATTATGATAATTTTGCATTTTAATATAAAATTACTTTAAGTTTTTGTTGCTAGGAATGCAAGGGGAAATCAAAATGAAATATTCCCTCCATTTTTTAATACATATTGTTTTAATTTTTTACCCTAATTTTTTAAAAGTATGTATAGAGTGAAATAGGTCTATATATGAATCATCAAAGGGTATTGGTTGTTATCACTAAAAAGTATTAGATGTTTTCACTGAAGGGTATTAGTTGTTTTCACTGAAGAGTCCTATTTGTTTTCACTGCACAATTAAGACTCTTCAGTATAAACTAATAATATTTTTCAGTAAAAATAACTAATATTGTTTAGAGAAATCAACTAATATCCTTCGATGATTCATGTATGAATCATTTTCACTCTATATTTTTTAATACATGTCATTTTGATTATTTTTCTTCAAATATCTCAATTTTTACTCCTATTAATTTCCAACTCAAAAAATTAAGCTCCTACAAATCTTTCCACTACTCTTTCCCCTAATTTAGGGAAGTCCATTTAATTAAGGGCAATATTGGCAAAAAAAACTATCTTAATTTTTTATTTAAATCTAGAATGACATGTATTAAAAATAGAGGGAGTACTATAATTAATTTAGACAAAAACTCATATGAAATATTATACATGTAAAATAGTGTTCATATTGAAAAATTCTTGAAATCTAGTCGAGTAGGGTTGGGTCGGATATTTTTTTTTTTTTTTTTCAAAATCTCGCGCAAGACTAATTCCAAGATTTCACTCTCAATTTGTGTTATTATATGGGCAAATGCGTGTTACAATAAGGACAAAATGTGTGTTACTAACATACTAAATATTATTATTATTTTCACAAATATTAATGTACTTTTACAAAAATAAATATTTTTCTACATAATATAAGATCAAAATATTTGGTTTTATCTATTCAAATATTTATTTTTTACAAATATTTACTTAATTTTTTCAAGCCATATCACATGTAAAATAGTGAGAAGTGTATATACATTATATGCAAATCAATTACACGGTAAAATTAATTTATACAATATTTTACCCATAATTTTATTAAGAGATCGCTTTTCGCATTTGATTCTATCATGTGAAATGATAATTTGTCACTTAAATGGGAGACTTTAATTGTTAATTAAATATATAAGTATATAGTAACTGAATTTAGAGATTATATAATACGTATTATAGATCGTAATGTTAAGACGATAACACATCAGAGTTTTCTTATCTAAAATTAGATGTGACATTGCACGTTAGTATGGACCATGGATGACTAATTTACTCGACTTGAAAATGAAGTGGTTGAATAAAATGATAATAAATTCTATAAGCTTTGAAAAAATCGTTGAATTTTTTTTATAAAAAACGACCGTACATCTGTGTATTATCTAATTATTAATTTGCAGCGACTTTTCCTGACATAAATCTTGTGAAGGGGATCAAAATTTGATGGATAAGAAAATCTATCCCAGATCCCACAAGCTTTTCGATGTGTCCCCCTTTAATAATTTATTTGTCGTGCAAGTGCATAGCATTTAATTTGACAAGTCACTGTTTGTTCAGGAATTACGGTGGATAGGATGATAATGGATATTTAAAAATACAAATAAGGATAATTTATTAGATATAATATATTTGATCTGGAATAGAGAAATTGGGGTATATGAAGTGAAATAATTACACTCTTAATTTGAGAGTAAGTTTTATTTTTCTCTAATACTAAAAAAAATATATCTCATCTAAAAATCTGAACTTGTAAAAGGATGTGAAATTAATTCATTTAATTATTTCCTTACGTTAAATTTATTTCAAATCAAGAATGATATTACATTATATTATTATTGTTTTTTTATCGGGTAAATGGTGACTCGAATTCATAATTTTTCAATTATAAGTAGTGGAATTAATGAAAAAAAAAAAAAGTGATGGTGCGTTATAAAAGTGAATGTGAAATTAAATAGAGAATTAGATGTGTACATCTAAGATTAGATAAAGAGTGAAGATGTATTGTTATTCCATTTGAACGAGGGTCGTCCTTAACCAAATATGGCTCAAAAGATGAAAATATCGTTATTGCAAGTAATATCGCAACCCTAAATTTATGAAAATATTGATGGATATATCGATATCGCAAAATTTAAAAAAAAAATACATAAACTTTATTAAAATTTTGGAAATTTAATATGAAATTTTAGAGAGTATTATAATATAATATTATGCATATGTTCCATTTAAAATCACAATAAAATTACATGTTTAAAACAAGCATATAGATAATAGACTATATAAACATTGACTAATGTAAAACAATTGACAATATATTACATAATACAATACAATACAAGATATAATACATAATACAATACAATACGAGATGACGAATATTACATGATACAATACAATTAGTACCAAAATGATGACCTCATATGACCTATGAAGTTCAAGTACAGAGGATGGAATGTCATCTTTGTCCAAACAATATTGATACTAACTCATCAAATTGGAGTAATCCTGGATAAGGAGTATTAGTTGATGAATTATTAGTTGTTTTTACTAAATGTATTAGTATTGGAGGATATTAGTTGTTTCCACTGAAGGGGTACGAAGAACATTAATTATTTAACTAAAGGGTATTAATTGGTTACACTAAAGAGTATTAATTTATTACACTTAAAAGTATTGCAAAATGATTTATGTATGAACCAATTTCACAATATACATACTCACATTAATGTTAGGCCAATTTAGAAAAAAAAAACATATAAACACATAAAAAAAATTATAGAAACAATAAACATAAAAAAAAATTGTGATATTTTGCGATATATCAATATTTTTTTATTCTCATTCATTTGTGTACTATAAGTGAACCGATATCGATAATTTGCAATATGTCAACGATACGCTGTAAAATATTCATTGCACCCTAATGTCTGTATCTCAATCTCAAAATTTACTATATATCCACGATATATCGCGATATTTTCATCCATATGCATGGACTCATAACATTCAACAAAACATCATGAAATCCTACATGGAAATACTCTCTCTACCGTAAATAGACTTATTTCATTTTTTACACAAATTAAAAAGAAGAAATATATATATATATATATATATATATATTATGGTTGTTTTAAAAACAATTCACATTTCTTCCTATTTTATCCCTACCACGGAGATTTTCATTAAACATAAATGTTCACTGAAATTAAAAATAACTTTATTACTGCAAAATAACTAGTGATTCTAAAATTAAAAAAAAAAAAAAAAAAACCAACTCCCTTCGATTTTGTTTTCCACTTTCAAAGTGGCACATATTTTAATAAAAAGAGTTGTTTATTAGTATTTATGGGTATAAAACAGATTTTTAAAAGGTGTAAAAGTTGTTTATTAGTATTTGTGGGTATAAAATTGATAAAATAGTGACATAAGTGTAAATAAATGATGTTTTTAAGGGGTAAGTTAAAAGGGGTAGTGTTTATTTTTTGCTATTTTAGGTAAGTGTAAAAAAAAAAAAAAAATTTATGGTAATACGATAATAAAAAAATGAATAGGTGGGGGTATAATTTTATAGTATATATTAAAACGGAAAATACATTTATCTGAGTAGCATGGAGGAGGTAGTTGTTTAATTTGATAACACTGGCATGCGGTAATTAATAAAATATCTATTCGTATATATATTTTTTTTTCGATAAGAATTTATCTATAAGTTTATTATTACAAAGTTTTTTTTTTTCTGACATACTCCCTCCGTCCCCGAGTAATCTTCTCACTTTTTTTTGTCGAATAGTTTAAGAAAGTGTATTTGTTTATTAATATATGGTGGATCACATATTAACTTTTGGGATAAAGTAATGAATATGTTGAAAAATAAATTGAATGAGTGACACTTTGGTAATATTGTATAAATTTGAAGGTTAAAGTTTATATGTAGTATAGTGTTGTTTTTGTCATTTATGGAATGAGAAGTTTATTGGAACAACCCAAAAAAAAATTGGAAAGTTTAATCAGGGACGAAGGGAGTACATTTTATTTTATTTAAGAAACCATTTAAATAAAAGAGTACGTCTCTTGTCTCTTGTTTACCAAAGTGTCGTGAACACTCTTTTTAATTATTACTCCATCCTCCCAACTTTATATGCACATTTTCATTTCAGTCTGTTTCAACTCTGTTTTTACACCCTTAAAAGAAAACATAACACAATATAAATATTAATATTTGACCACTTTATACACTATAAAGTAAAAACACCCACTTCCATTGGTTGAATACTCAACAAAAAAAAATTATTTTAATATGTGTGCCCACATAAATATGAAGATAGAGTTGCGACGGAAGAAGTATCGTTGTTTTTTTATACACAGTATCACTGTTATACATATCAACTATCATTATTTTTAAAAATACTTAAATTTTTAGACACCGATAATATGTACGTATAACATTGATCGTAAATATACATAATAATAATAATATATTTTTTGAAGAAATTAAATTCACGAAAATTCAAATTCGCACAATTTTTTGCGTTTAATAAATAGTGATCAGAAGGTTGCAATTATTGAGGAGACTAGGGGAGACGTGATCAAACTAACACCCATCAATCTCATCGGACCCATCAAGAGTTTGAAAACTCGGGTCCGGCCAATTCTAAATATTGGATACTCGTGTAATAAATCACTCGAAATATCACATCCACATGATAACTAAGTCTTAACTAATTATCTTGTTCACCTAATTTTTGCACTAGATTAAGACAATTTTTGGACTAAATTAAGGCAAAAAATTATTACAAAGTATAGAGTGAAACTGGTTTATACATAAATCATTGAAGGGTATCAATTGTTTTCACTGAAGAGTATTACTGATTTATACTAAAGAGTTTTAGTTGTTCAGTGAAAATGAACTAAGACTCTTCAGTGTAAACCAGTAATACTCTTTAGTAAAAACAATTAATACTCTTCAGTGAAAAAAACTAATATCCTTCAGTGATTCATATATAAACCAATTTCACTCTATACATACTCAAAAATTATTTAAATGATACTCATGGTAATTATTACTATATATAACAATTTATTAATATTTTATATTAAAAGAACTAATACATATAATGAAAATAACTAATACCACTTCAACTAATAAATTTAGTGAAAATAATTAATACCTTTCGGAGCTGATACCTTTAATACAATTCAGTAATACTTTTATTGTAATTTATTAATACTTTTTAAATAAATTTCACCGTAAATATCATTCACATTATACATTCTCCGAGATTAATTGCTTCATTGCGGTCGTAGCCTCATCACTAAAACTAAAATTGAAATATGACAATCTTTTATATAATATTGTACATATAGTATTAGCACATTTAAAGAAGGTGACACAAAATTTGCAAGTTAATTGGGCCAGATCAGATCACTTCAATAAAATTGATAAAAATAAAATAAATAAAAAAACCATATTTATAACATACTATAAGTTTTAACATGACTTTTAAAAATCAATTTTTAAAAGCTAGTGGGTTTTAAGTATAGGGGATTTTAAAATTTGTGTTTATTTTGAATTTTTTATTAGGGTGGAATTTGACTTTATGATATAAGGGTGAATGATGTTATATTATTATATTATTTGTTGGAGGCGAAGTGGTATAGCTCAAGTAGTTAGAGCTCCACTACATACAACCGAGAGGTCATGAGTTCAAGTCACAACTTGACTAATAAAAAGAAAAATTATTGGGTATGCTTATAATAATTAGATGAGTACCGGTGAATGGATGATTATTACTATTTTAAAAGAGGATTTTTTAGTTTATTTATAGGGGTATAATATTAAATTTTTAAAGACTAGATTTTAGAACCCAAATTAGAAAGAATTTTAAGTTTCAATATCCAGAATATCGCTATAAGATGTTGAAAATAGTGTTACTATATTAATACAAATGTGCTACTGTATGAGAAAATTTGTATTAGTTATTGAGAATTGAGTGATACTCTTCATTAAAGAATAAAATCTGAATTTACAAAAGTAAAAATGATGTTCTTGGTAGTCTTATTTATAGACTTGTCATATCTAACTAACTAGAGTTGTTAAACTAGTTTTAACACTTCTATAAAAGATATAACACTTCTATCTTTTAACAAAAGGCAACAATACTATTACTATATATCAAATAAGTTTATCACTTATTTGATATATCTTTAGACCCCCCCCCCCCCTCTCAAAATGGGAGTGGATATTTAGAAGTCCCATTTTAGCTTTGAATCTGTTGAATGTTGATGGAGGCAATGGCTTCGTCATTATATTCGACGAGTTTTCTTCTGTTGGAATCTGAATAACTTTGAGTGTGCCATCTTGGATCTTTTCTCTAGTGAAGTGGCAATCTATGGAGATGTGCTTTGACTTGTCATGTAAGCAAGGGTTGTGTACTATATTGCTTGCAGATTTTGAATCAGTGTAAATTGCAGCTGGCTTTGGTAATGAAACTCTCAGATCTTCAAGAATATATATTATCCATTGTGCTTCACATGATGTGGTTGCCATAGCTCTGTATTCAGCCTCAGTGCTGCTTCTGCTGACTGTTGATTGCTTTTTGCTTTTCCAAGATACCAGTGAGTTTCCAAGGTATACTGTATAACCTGTTATGCTTTTCCTGGAATCAACACATCTAGCCCAATCTGAGTCAGTAAAACAATGTAACTTAAAATCATTTTTAGTAGGATAGAAAATTCCCTGTCCTGGGCTGCTTTTTAAGTATCTTAGAATTCTGTGAACACCAGCCATGTGGGTTTTAGTTGGCCTGCCCATATATTGAGACAAGATCTGAACAGCATATGAAATATCAGGCCTTGTAACAGTCAAATATAACAATTTACCAACAAGCATTCTGTATAAAGTAGCATCACTTTCAGGTTCATGATTTTCAATGCTAAATTGTTGTTTTGAATCCATAGGAGTTGATGCAGGTTTGCTGGCTAGATAGCCAGAAGAATCAAGAAGATCTAGTGTATATTTTCTTTGGCATAGGTGAATACCATCAGAGGATCTAGCAATTTCAATTCCTAACATATATTTAAGCACACCAAGGTCTTTGATAGTGAATTGTTCATGCAAGAAATGTTTGACAGAATTAATTTCATTCATATCATTTCCAGCAAGAATTAAATCATCCACATATCAGACAATAGTAGTAAAGGAAGTGGCATTTTGTTTGATAAATAAAGAATTATCAGCTTTAGACTGAATGTAGCCAAAATATATCAAAGATTCAGACAATTTGTTAAACCGTTGCTTGGAAGCTTGTTTAAGGCCATAAAGGCTTTTCTTAAGCTTACAAACCCTCTTATCTCCTGCCTTACAGTAACCTGGAAGAGGCGACATGTAAATTTCTTCAGACAATTCACCATGTAAAAAGGCATTATTGACATCACATTGATGTAGAAACCAGCCCTTAGAAATAGCAACAACTAAGACAATCCTCACAGTTGTGATTTTTGCTACAGGGGAAAATGTGTCAAAATAATCTATGCCCTCTTGTTGTGTATACCCTTTTGCCACTAATCTAGCCTTATACCTTTCTATAGAGCCATCAACTTTATATTTAATTTTGTATACCCACTTACAGCCTATACAAGTCCTATCAGGAGGAAGTTCAACAAGTGACCATGTTTATGTTCTTTCTAGAGCATTTAACTCTTTCTGCATTGCTATTTGCCAATTATGATCATGTTCTGCTTGCTTATAAGTTTTAGGCTCTGTAAGTTGACTTATAGAAGCAACAAAAGATCTAAAAGAACTGCTGAGTTTGTCTACTGAAAGGTAAGCATCAATAGGATACAAGGGTTTGTTTGTATTTACTAGATTAACATGATGATCATTAATATCAGCCTTGGGCACTAATGAATTTGGCAAATTAGTCTCATAAAGCTGTAAATAGGCAGGTTGTGATCTATTTCTAACAGATCTTCTAACATCAGGTTCATGATTTATGTTCTGGACAATGTTATCATCATGAACAATTTGATCATTATCAACTGGAAAATGCATAATATCATCACAAACATTCAACTCATCTTGAACAGATTCATCAAGCCATGCACTAGGATCAACAGGGGTAATAATTTCATTAACAGAAACATCACTAACATTATTATCAGGAGTATAATCTTCATCATTGGCATGTAAAACATAATCTTTAAAAATGAGTGAATCAATGAAAGATTGAGTAGCTTGCTTGTTTTCAAAAGGAAAAATGTTTTCAAAGAATTTCACATTTCTAGAAACAAAAACTTTACCAGAATTCAGATCTAGCAGTTTATATCCTTTTGTTCCAAAGGGATATCCTAAAACCAAACACTTAGTAGCTCTAGGATCAAATTTACTTCTGTGAGCAGATAAGGTACTTGCAAAGCATAAACAGCCAAAAGTTTTCAAATAAGAATAATTAGGTTTTCTGTTATGAAGGAGTTCAAAAGGAGTTTTGTCTTTTCAAATATAAGAAGGAATTCTATTGATTAAATGAGCAGCAGTCATAATACACTCATTCCAATATTTTAAAGTCAATGAAGACTGAAATAAAAGAGACCTAGCTACTTGCAATAGATGTTGATGTTTCCTTTCTACTAGGCCATTTTGTTGAGGAGTTTCAACACAAGAAGTCTGATGAATTATTCCTAATTTATGATAAAATTCAGGAAGTAAGAACTCAGTACCATTGTCACTTCTCAATATTTTGATTTTCTTTTGAAACTGTGTAAGGACCATGTTATAAAAGTTTTCAAGGCAGAATTTTACATCAGATTTTTGTTTTAACATGTAAATCCAAGTACACCTAGAAAAATAATCTACAATTGTTAAAAAGAATTTATGACCATTGTAAGAAGTTATAGAGAAAGGCCCCCACACATCACAGTGAATCAGCTCAAAAATTTCATTAGTAGAAGAATTGCTAACAGGGAAAGGTAATCTTTTCTTTTTAGCTAAAGGGCAGATGTTACAAGTATTAACAACATCAGAACTTTGAATGTTTAATTCTGGAATTTGTAACAAACATTTATTAGACAAATGCCCTAGTCTATTATGCCAAGTATTGAAAATACCAGAATTTTCAGAAGCTTTAGAAGTAGCATTAGCAGAATGCTTGACTTTCAAATAGTAAAGGCCCCCACATTGCTCAGTAGAACCAATCACAGTCTTGTTGATCTTGTCCTGCAAAAGACAATGTGAAGACATAAAACTCACTATACAATTAGAATACCTAGTTAGATGACTAATGGAAAGTAGATTAAATGTAAAATCTGGCACATATAACACATTATATAGTGTCAGTTTATCATTTAACTCAATGTTACCAATGAAAGTAGCAGTAGATATAACATTGTTTGGTAAACTTATTTTCACATTAGCACTAATAGGTGGTGAAGTAAAATAATCAAGACTACAAACCATATGATCAGTGGCACCTGTGTCAAGAATCCAACTATACATAGTATCAGATTTTGAATTGAAACAAGCATGGTTATAGATATTATCTGAATCAGATTTCCCAACAACAAAGGCACCTGCAACTGTGTGAGTTGTGTCCTGAGTCTTTTGATTCTTAGCAAAGGCTAAGAATTGTTCAAACATCTCTTGAGAGAACAGAGGATTGGTAGCAGTAACATGCCGATCCTTTTCAGGTGATTTAACAAGGTTAGCACTCTTATCCTTGTTATCATTTTTTCCTTTAAAACCTCTAGGACCCTTCCAATCGGGTGGGTAACCTATTAACTGAAAGCACCTATCCACAGTGTGATTATTCCCATCACAGTGACTACATTTAAGAGGCTTTTTCTTGTCCTTATAATATTTGGAATTATTGGCAAGCATTGCCACAGAATCAGGTGACTTGAAGCGAATATACCAGCTTTCTACTAGTAGTTTCCATGCAAGAGTACGGGTTCACTGTAGTATGGGAAAGTATAGGGACCAAGTATTATCGAACCCAAGGAAAGGTATGTATGTGAATAGATCCCTGAAGATCTACGCGTCGTAGTTAATACTGGTGAAATATTTTTGGATGTTTGAGAGAATTAATTAAAATAAATTAAACTACTCTACGAATGCAAAAGGAAAATTAAACTAAGTATCTAAGGTTTGTATTCAAGTATGTGATGGTGATGCTTAGGAAAGGAATCCCTACGTATACTAACGGAGCAGGTACATAATCAAAATAATCGTGACGCGCAAGAAATAACCTAAGTAAAAGAATGCAAGATGAAAGCTCAAGATTTTAAACCCTAATACTTTATCCTAACATTCGACTTCACTAATCCACTAACAAGTTAATAGATCGTGCTTAATTAAAGAGGCCCTCATTTAACTAATGGTGATGCGGCCGTCCTTCATAGCTAAACTGGTAGATGAATTAACCCTTTCTAAACCCTCTCGTTAAGTCTACTCGTTGTTAAAGAGTGATAAGGTTGTCCTCTCTCTAACACTTTTCGAACGAAATTCAAAAGTAAAGTTAAGATTAATTTTAAGAATTCATTAATTAAGAGAATTAAAACCTAACGTCACGAGTTACCCTAATTACGTACCCACATCCTACTTCTACGAGTTCATCCTACCCCAAGCATGCAAGGGTTTTAGCTAGACATGGATTTTACGTAAACAATAACAATTGAGTAAGTAACGAACATGAACATGATGAATTGAAGTGAAAAACTAAAAAGCATGAACTAGGGTTTTGAAAGAAAATAATTCTAAGAACTGAAATTAAATTAATAAAATGAAGTCTAAAGTGTTTAATAACAAAGATCTGAAGAAACGAAACTAAAAATTAAAACCGTGATGTGAATTCGTAAAGAAAACCTCGAAACGTAAAATTAAAGCTTGTTTCTCTCCTTCCTCTCCAAAAACGAACTCTAAAAGTCAAAATCTATCAAGTGGTGTGTGGTGGTTTCAAGTTGTGTGTAAAAACGTGCTCGGAAGGGGTATATATGAACGGGTCGAGTAGGGAACGTATGGGCCGAAAAATCACGCAAGCTAGTGCACGAGCTGCTTTTGCTCGAGCACTTCAAAACATACAGAACTAAAAAAATGCACGACCTACCTTTGCTCGTGCACTAGTGCACGAGCCGCGTTTGCTCGTGCACTCTGCACAAGACTTGCTTCCTCTCGTGCGCTATGCACGACCAACTCGAGCACTTGTGCTCGAGCTCTTCTAGCTTGTGCGCTCCAATGATACTTTTGCTCCCTCGAACTAGCATTTTTCGTATTTCTTCGATATCTTCTCATCCGGGCATCCGTTTGAGTCGATTCAAAGTCCTACGAATTCCTCTTTTCGCCCTCTATTCATCTATGAGTATCAAAGAGACAAATTCATTAGTTTATGAAAATGATACTAAATTGACTCTAAATACTCATATAAATCAACCAAAACCGGGCATTTCGAGTGACGAATCATAACAATTTCACACCTAATCATCAGGCACAATAGAAACAGGATCATTTAAGAATCTTTGGGATTCTTCTTGAAGGAGTAGTGAATAGACCTTTGCTAATGGGGGAAAAGGTTTCTGGAGAAGGAATTGACTCCTAATACTAGAATAGGAAGAGCTTAAGCCTATCAGAAATTTCATAGTGGCATCCTGTTCTTGAATTTTAGTTATGGTCTGAGCCAAATCACACGTACAATTCTTTAACACTCCACAAGTACAGTTTAACAAAGGCCTATGGCTTAAGTACTCATCCCATAAAGACTTAAACTTGTTATAGTAATTGACAAGGGACAAAGAGCATTGAGAGATATCACTAAGGGATTTTTCAACTTGATACACCCTAGTTAAATCAGAACGCTCATAACGAACATTTAACTCATCCCATACCTCTTTTGCAGTGGAAAAATACTGCAAAGTTCGCTTTATGTCTGGGGAAATGGAGTTAACTATCCACATCAGGACAAGGTCATTCGTCCTAACCCACGCAGCATGAACAACACGATCTTCTTCCGGAGTTGGAATCACAAGAGAGTCATCGATTAATTTGAGCTTGTTCTTGACGCTTAATCCCCTACGAATAGCCTGAGACCAGGAGACAAAATTTGACGAGCCCACGAGTGGATCCAGGACAATCGAAACTGCCGGATTGTCATTGTGATGGAACGCGAGGGAAGACAACAGATTAAGCGCAGGATTCAACGAATCAAGGTTTTGATTCACAGCCATTTCGAAGAAAACCCCCAAAATATCGAATTAATTCAAACAAAGATGCGAATCGCCAGAAAATACGAACAGAAAATCGTCGTATTCAGAAATCGCAATCACCGTAACCACCGTAACCAGAAATCGCGAAATCCAGAAATCGCGAAATAAAGAACAAACGAATAGAAATCACCGTCGCCAGAAATCGAATTCGTTCAGAACACGAATTCGCCAAACAACACCTGGATTTGTGAAGAATTAATTCGCCAAAACCGGTGGAATAAAATGGAATCGCCGATTAGAACAATCGGGAATGAAAAGAAGATTGATTTCTGAAGTCAAATTCAAGAAATCAAAACTGAAATTGAGGATTTGGGGAAAAAACCTCAAAAATGCGGAAAGGAAGAAACGTTAATTGAGAGAACATGTTTCTTAAATTTCAGTTGATACCATATTGAGAATTGAGTGATACTCTTCATTAAAGAATAAAATCTGAATTTACAAAAGAAAAAATGATGTTCTTGGTAATCTTATTTATAGACTTGTCATATCTAACTAACTAAAGTTGTTAAACTTGTTTTAACACTTCTATAAAAGATATAACACTTCTATCTTTTAACAAAAGACAACTAATACTATTACTATATATCAAATAAGTTTATCACTTATTTGATATATCTTTAGATTAGTACATGAACAAAATCACACGACAAAAGAAAACTTAATTTAAATAGATGAATAATAAAATAAGAAGAAAAAAAAACGCAGACTTAATTGAAGCTTTATAAAATGAGAAACGCTAACAAAGATCTGGAGAGAAAAAATAACAAATAGAAACAGAAGCGCGACTAGTAGCACTACAAAAAAAAAACACTGTTTTGCGATGGAATTTGCGACGGAAAATCCGTCGCAAACAGTGTTTTGCGACGGATTCTGCGACGGACACGTATCCGTTCCTAAAACAGCCTTAGCTAATTTTTGCGACGGATTTTGCCGTCCGTCGCAAATCAACGACGGATAAATCCGTCGCAAAATTG
This sequence comes from Ballota nigra, assembly GCA_947034835.1. Classification (NCBI taxonomy): domain Eukaryota; kingdom Viridiplantae; phylum Streptophyta; class Magnoliopsida; order Lamiales; family Lamiaceae; genus Ballota; species Ballota nigra. Next base: position 98,959,847 of record OX344721.1, read on the forward strand.
GCGGGTCAGACCCAGCCGGGTCACACAGAATTTGCGACGGACAGTAGTCCGTCGCAAATTTTTCGGGTTAGACCCGATCGGGTCAACAACATTTTCGACGGACACATTCCGTCGCAGATGTTTATATATTTTTTTTTATTTTTTCGGGTTAGAGTTTGTGTTAGGATAAAAGTTATTAGTTTTGATGAGTTAAAACAAACCGGAGGATGTAATAGGACCATCTGGACCTGTTAACCAGATGATGATCTAGATTAGGACTTAGTCTAGGGGGAACTGCCAGACCAGAAGACTTCACCAGAAGATTCACCAGAAGACCTCACTAGAGGACTTCACCAGAGGACTCCACCAGAAGACTTCACCAGATGAGATCTGACCAGAGGCAGAGGACCTTCCCCAGACCAGACGAGTCCGGACCAGACGAGTCTGGTGGAACAAAAGATGCTCAATTTGATCCCTTATCTCTACTGAGTATTCTGGTTGTTCACCAGATTAGGACCAGAAGACACCTAGGTTGCCTGGTGTCTGGTCTTGCCTTCTCTGGAGAGAATCAGAGTTAGGCAGAGGAAGCTATTGACCGTTGGTGTTTCAAATCAAGTCAACAAGATCAGGATTGGAAAGTTCTGAAGATAATCAATCCAAGGATCCCACCAACCCAATCAATCAATTAGGGAATTGATTGATTGAGGCTTCCTTAAATAGAGGATCTGATTGGATTAGCCCTCCAACAGCTAGTCCTAATCCCCTCTATAAATACAAGAGTGCAGTTCAAGAAAAAGCTCTAGAGAGACCACATACGCGCATAAGTTCATCCAAGCTTTTGATATTCATTCTAGGCACTCTTATTGTTCATAATATATATCTACTCTTAAGGAGTTGTTGAAACCTCAACCTGTTCATCTATCAGATAAGGTTGAAGGCTGTTGATCTTTAGATTGAAGTCAAATCTAAAGAGGCTGTAAGAAGGAACTGGTACTTCCCAATTCCAGTGAGTAAGTAAGTGAGTTGGTTGATAGTGAGACCCCTTGGATAAAAGGGAGAGTGGACGTAGGATATTCAAATCCGAACCACTATATATCTTGTGTTCTTTATTGCTTTCGATTTACTTATTCTCTTATTAGTTGTTGCTCTCTTGTAAAAAGAATTTGAAAGACATATTAACTTAAGCTTCCGCAATCAATCTAACTAGTGGGACCAACAAGTGGTATCAGAGCAGTGTGTCCAACGACCACTGCTTTGAAAAGCTTTTGGTGGTCACCGGGCAGATCCATTGCTCTTTAGTGCTTTTGTTCAAGTTCTTGTTATTTCCCTTGATTTTATCAAAATGTCTGCAAAATCTTCTTACAGGAGCCGTAAGCTCCCAGAATTCTCTTTTGAGGATTACAGCCACTGGAGCTTCATGATGAGCAATCATCTTGGAGCTATTCACCACCGCATGTTAGATGTGGTAGAAAGTGGCCCCATTCAATTTTACTGGACTCCTATTGATAGTGGCAGGTCAGAGTCCAGAGAAGAAACTAGTGAAGCTGCCCAGAAAACTGTAGAGGATAGAGTCCCCAGGCAAAGAATCCTCAAAAAGAAAGATGAGCTTGATAATGATGAAAGAAAGCTCTACAACTTGGACCAGGTGGCAAGAACAGAGATCATCAACACACTTACTAAAGAGGTGATTGAAAAGGTTAGAACGCGTGCCACTGCCAAGGAGATGTGGGACAAACTGGCACTACTCTGTGAGGGAACAGATAAGATCAAAGACAACAAGCTCCAAGCTGTTCAACACTCGTTTGATACCTTCAAGATGAAACCAGACGAGACCATTGACCAGCTGGACATGCGTCTCACAAATCTCCTGAACAAGGCTAGTGCCTTAGGTAAGACCTATTCTGAAAAGGAAATTAATAGTAAGATCTTGCGTTCACTAACCAGCAGGTGGAGAATTAAAGTCACTGTGATCAAGGACAACAAGGATCTCAATACTCTGGATCATCATCTTCTGTTGTCTGATCTCAAAGCCTATGAGTATGATCTTCAAGAGGAGGAACCTCTTCTGGTAAGAAAGGTGTTGCATTCTCTTCAACCATCAAGCCTGATGTCAAGCCAAAGGAGTCTACTGCAGATGACTTGAGCCTCAAGGAGCAGGTAGCACTTCTAACTCGTAAATTAGATAAAATGAGTTCAAAATATGGCAGGTACAAAAGGCACTGGAAGGAATCTACCAGGGACAGAAAGAATTCCTTCAAGCCTGCAGAGAAGGAGAAGACATCTGGAGACTCAAGGGAGACCAGATTCAGAACTCCAGAGAGGAGGAGAGATGACAACCCTGGCAACTCTGGGAGATCAGATTATCAGAGGAGGGATGGTAGCTCTGGCAGACCTGACTACCAGAGGAGAGAGAGTAGTCCAGCCAGATCAGACTACAACCAGAGGAGGAGAGAGCCAAGTCCTAGTCCCAGAGGAGACAATGCCTGCTATACATGCAACAAGACTGGTCACTACAGCTATGATTGTCCTCAACTCACTCCTAGGGAAAGAGAAGAGAAAAGGATCAAGAGAGATAGGAGATATGCAGACAAGAGAGCATTGCTGGCAGAAGCAGAAGAGGAGGATACTAGTTCCAGTTCTTCTTCTTTTGATTTCGGATCAGATGATGATGTGTGTCTTATGGCAGACATCACTGAGGTAAATGAAACTACTCTAGTCTTGTCAAATTCCAAATGTACTGAATCCTCTAATTCATCTGGTAACTCCAGAGAGTCTGATATGCAACAAATGCTATCAGATCTCCAAAATCTCTCTCTCATGAGCATAAATCCACCAGAGAACTCATGAAAGATCATTCCAAAGAAGTCTCTGAACTTCAGGATAAGATCACAGAAAGAGATACTCTGGTAGATCAACTCATGAAAGAAAAGAACTCTCAAGAAGATGAGATCAATGAACTCAGAACCAAATACCAGACTCTTATCAAGGGAAAACAAGTTGCTCACAACATAGAGGAGATACCCATGCCCAGAGAAGCTCCTAAGATACCATCTGTTGTATCTATCATATCAGAGTCTTCTCAGCGCATTAGTGATAAGAGTGGTTTAGGATATTCTGGAATTACCACTAAAACTCATAAATACCTTTATAATAAAGACAAGTCTGTAAGAGCTGGTAAATTGGTAGAAATCTGGGATGATAAAGACTTAACTGGTAATGGTTACAAGGTGGTTCACAATCCTGATTGGAAAAGGAATCACTCTGTTAATCACATAACATATGGTCCAGAAGAATTGACTGTCCTGGAAGAGAAGATGCTAGAGAATAAATGTCAACAAGGGGAACCATTGAAGTTTAATGGTTCTGTGAACAATGAGTCCCAAGAAGTAGAACTTACTCAAATTGGAGGACCCCAGAGAAATCCTCAAAGGGAACCTAACCAGATTAGGGGACCTCAAAGGAAACACTCAAGAAAGGGGAATACCAATCAGAGTAGTAACTACCAGAGAAGGAACAATGTTCAACAGCACCAGGTACCCCAGAGACAATTTTCTCAGAGGAATCAATTCCAGAATAGGTATACTCAAAGGACCTATAATCACCAGAGCAGGTCTAATTCTCAGAACCAGAGGAGGTCTTCCAGACCCATCTATAGAAAACCAACTGATCTGGGAAGTTATGACACCAGAGATGGTTCTTCTAGGATGTACCCTTACAACCAGACCTTTAAGACCATGTCTTTGAGGCAGGCCATTCCAAAGGCCAGATTTGAGAAAAGGTACACCAGACCTGTTTATAGGAAAGGTGTCCTTATCAAACCAGTAGCTCAATATGTCATTGTCAGAGGACATGTGCTGGTAAATAGATTTGGAAGGAAGATAAGATCTCCTCATCCAACAAGGGATGATCTTTATCTATGGATTCCTACAAAACCTGCAACTAACCAATCAGGACCCAGCACTAGTAGGGGACCTAATTGATTTCTCTGCAGGTAGATAAGAGCCCATTGGAGAAAGGACTCTCAAGCAACCATGTCTGGTACATTGATAGTGGATGTTCCAAGCACATGACCTTCCAGAAAGATAATCTCCAAGATTTCAAGTCATTAAATGGACCAAGAGTGATATTTGGTGACAACAACTATGGAGTCACCAGAGGAGTTGGAAAGTTGACCTTCAATGGAGTCTCTGTAGATGAAGTCTACTATGTAGAAGGACTCAAGCATAATCTGCTTTCAGTATCCCAATTCTGTGACAAGGGATACTCAGTGAAGTTTTCTAGTGATTCATGCACTGTTTTCTCTTCTGATTATAATGATATCTTGCTAATAGGCTTGAGGAAGGGTAACATTTATCTTGCAGATTTTAGCAGTTACCCAAGAAATGCTTGCCTGGTTGCTAAAGGATCTGCAGAGAATAGCTGGATTTGGCACAAGAGATTGTGTCATCTTAACTTCAAAACACTGAACAAGATTGCCAGAAAATGTCTCATTCGAGGTCTTCCTAATGAAGTGTTTAAGAAGAATCAGGTTTGTGGTTCATGCCAGAAGGGTAAACAGCCCAAGACTTCCTTTAAGGATGTCCAGAGCACAACCACAACCAGAGTACTTCAACTACTTCACATGGACCTGTTTGGACCTGTTTCTCCTCTTAGTTTCAGTGGAAGGAAGTACACCTTGGTGATAGTGGATGACTTTTCAAGATACACTTGGGTAGTGTTCTTGTTTAAGAAAAATGAAACTATCACTAAGCTGCCAGAGTTCTTCAAGCAGATTCAGAATGAGCAGAACCAGAGCATAGTCAGAATCAGAAGTGATAAAGGGACAGAGTTTTTGAATTCACATATTGCAGATTACTGCAAGGACCATGGGATTTTTCATGAGACATCTGCTGCCAGAACACCCCAACAAAATGGAGTAGCAGAAAGGAGGAATAGGACTCTCAAAGAAGCTGCAAGAACACTTCTGGCAGAATACAACACTCCACAAAGATTTTGGGCAGAGGCCATTAATACAGCCTGCTATACTCAGAACAGGTGCCTGATTGCCCAGAGACATAATAAGACTCCATATGAGGTATGGAAAGGTAAAACCCCATCTGTTTCATATTTTCATATTTTTGGATGTAAGTGTTTCATCCATGACAATGGGAAATCTAAATTAAGAACCTTTGATGCTAAAGTGGCTGATGGAATATTTTTAGGATATTCCAGTACCAGTAAAGCTTTTAGAGTTTTTAATAAGAATTCACTTTGTGTGGAGGAAACACCTCATGTTGTTTTTTATGAATCTAATTTTGAGTGCAAGGTGGACTCTAAGTCTTCTGATGAGACCCAGAATCAGACTACACCCAGAATTATCAAAGTCAATCCACATATTCTTGATTCAGATTCAGATTCAGATGATGACCATTCTTCTGGTTCTCTGAAGCAGAAGCCTTCACAAGGAGCAGAACCAGAAGAGGTTGGAACTCCTGTAGGGGGAAGCTCTTCTGCAGGTGGTGATAATCACCAAGGTACTGCAGAAGATGATCAACCAGGCAAGACCACGGGAAGGAGGACCCTGGTTGATCACCCCAATGACCTGATCTTAGGAGATCCAACTAAGGGTGTCCAGACTAGGAGAACTCTTAACTTAGTTGTCTTATTCAGTTGCTATGTGTCCTTGATTGAGCCCAAAAACATCAAGGAGGCACTGAAGGATTCAAATTGGATTGTTGCTATGCAGGAGGAGTTGAATCAATTCACCAGACAGGATGTTTGGGAGCTGGTAGACAGACCAAGACATCAAAAGGTGATAGGCACTAAGTGGGTTTTCAAGAATAAGAAAGATGAGAATGATGTCATTACTAGGAACAAGGCAAGGCTAGTGGCCCAGGGCTATTCTCAGTCTGAGGGAATAGACTATGATGAGACATTTGCTCTTGTTGCTAGACTAGAAGCCATCAGATTGTTCTTAGCATATGCTGCTCACATGAAGTTCAAAGTATACCAGATGGATGTGAAATCTGCCTTTCTTAATGGGATTCTCATTGAGGAAGTGTATGTGGAACAACCTCCTGGTTTTGAACAAGGTGACAAGGTGTTTAAGCTTAAGAAAGCTCTTTATGGGCTGAAGCAGGCACCCAGAGCATGGTATGACACTCTATCTCAATTTCTTCTGGACAATGGTTTTACTAAGGGTAAGATTGATAGAACCTTGTTTAGGAAAAAAGAAGGAAAGGACATCCTTCTGGTCCAAATATATGTTGATGACATTATATTTGGATCCCCTAACAAGAAGCTGTGTGAGAAGTTTGGTGAGCTCATGCAGAGTCAGTTTGAGATGTCCATGATGGGAGAAATGAATTACTTTTTAGGTTTGCAGGTTAAGCAATCAGAGAAGGGAATTTTTATTAATCAGGCAAAGTACACCAGAAACATGTTAGAAAAATTTGGAGTAGGATCTAGCAAAGCAGCCAAGATCCCTATGATGACAAATTTCAACATGGATCCAGATGAGTCTGGAGAGAGTGTGGACCAGACTCAGTACAGAGCACTTATTGGTTCTCTTCTGTACCTGACTGCAAGCAGACCAGATATTACTTTTGCTGTAGGAGTTTGTGCCAGATTTCAAGCTAATCCCAAGAAGAGTCACTTGGAAGCAGCTAGGAAGATATTGAAATATCTTAAGGGAACAGTGAACCTAGGATTATGGTATCCTGCAGATGATAACTTAGAGTTGAGTGGTTATTCAGATTCAGACTATGGTGGATGCAGAATAGATAGGAAGTCTACAAGTGGAACATGCCAATTTTTAGGGAATAAATTGGTATCCTGGTTTTCTAAGAAGCAGACTTCGGTTGCTACATCAACAACAGAAGCAGAGTACATGGTTGCAGGGAGTTGTTGTTCACAACTTCTCTGGATTAGTCAACAGCTTAGGGATTACCAGATTAGAGCTAAGGATATTCCTATTTTATGTGATAGTAATAGTGTAATTGCAATCACCCAGAATCCAGTTCTTCATACCAGGTGCAAACATATTGATATAAGGCATTCAATCAATTCCCTCACCTGCAAAGGGGCAGAAAAAGCAGCAGCAGAAGCAGCAGACCCAGAAGAAAACTGCTGAAGCAACTGGTTCCTCAACCATTGCTTTCTCTGGTTCCTCAGAGGAGGACCAGATTCCTCTTCTTGATGTCTTGAAGAAGAAGAGTGAAGTAGCTGAGGCTACCAAGAAGGCTGGAGCAGCCAAGAGGAAGCAGCCAGAGGAGGCCAGGAGAGGCTCTGCTTAAAAGCGACGGATTAGCAGGAAGGCCAAGAAAACCCTTCTGGTGGATGAGCCATCAGAGGACGAAGAGGAAGAAGAGGCTGAGCCTCTTGTGAAGAAATCCAAGGCCAAGAGAGCCATTCTTCAAGATCCTGACTCTGGATCTGATCTTGGAGAGGCCTTGGAGAAGGCCATTGATGAGGCTTCCCAGATGTTGGAGGATGCTCCAGGGCATGTTGTACCTGCTGGTGTTGACTCAGCAGAGGTAAACCCTTCCAACCCTTCTTCTATACCCTCCTCTACCCCTATTAACCTTGTTACCCCCACTACTTCCCCACCAGACACCCAAACACAACCCATTTCATCTGCTCCTGGTGTTCCTTTTTCTTCACCAGAGCAGACTCTCCCAGACACCCCCACTTTCACTACTTCAACCATCCCTCAAACACCTTCTCCCCCACCTTCCCATATACCTTTAAACACATTTCCCTCTCCCCCAGCTTCTGTACCAGAGGTGCCCTCAACCTCTTCTGGTGTAGAGATCCCCCCTCCAAACACTTCCACATCCCAAATACCACCTACACCTTCTGTATCAGAGATCCCGTCTTCTTCTGGTGCAGAGCAACCCATCCCCTCCACTTTTACCTCACAAAATCCTACCCCTCCCCAAACCCATACAGCCCAGGCCCCATCCATTTCTATGGCTCTGGGATTCCCTGCCCCTCCCCCTTCTCCCAACTGTTTAACCAGCGATGATAGTGAAGATGAGGAAGCTTCACTTGAGCCTGCTAACTTAGCACCTTCCTCCTCTGCCTCTGGGCCCAAACCCTTCACCTTCTCATCTGAAGAAATGGGTCCCATTAGGCAGAGTATGAGTGTAAGTGCTCAGCTCTGGCTAAGAGAGCATTTCCCAGTCCTTTTGGAGCACTTACCACTGCTGGCAGAGCTTACTGATGCCAAGGTCTGGAGCAAGGTCAGACTTGAGGATGTGGAGGACCTGATGCTTTTGCTTGAGGAAATGGGTCCCTCCAAATTCACTGCTTGGGAAATTGACCTGAAGAAGACGTTGAATATTCATAACCCAGCAGAGCTGGAGACCCCTGGTGCTGCTAAAGTTTTGATTCGCACCCTGCTCATCCAGAGAGGGGTAATGCTCACTCCAGAGGGCCCTACTTACAAGTTTGGACCCCATTTTGTCTTTCCTCCAGAGCTATATTCAGATGAGGAGGACTTTGAGATGTCTCCTGCCGTGCTCCAGAAGATGAAAGCATTCTTCAACGAGCAGATCATGCAGATAGGGCGCTTTTCAAAAGCTATTCAACATATGGCCCATGCCATGATAGAGCATCAGATCAGGCAGGAGAGGAAAATCTTCCTGAGGCAGATCAAGTCCTCTCTGGCAGAAGTTAAAGCTTCTTTTAAGACCAATGACCTCTTTGTCAAACTGGATGTGATGCACAACCAGAAGCAGCTCCAGGAGCACGTGCTGGAGCAGATGAGGCCTGTCTCTGTGCTTAAAGTTGAGATGGCAAGCCAGATGATCCAGACTGCCAAGCTGAAAGACTCCCTCCAGGAGATGTTGGAGAAGCAGGAAAGACTTGTTGCAGAGTCTAAAGCCTATCTAGAGGAAGCCAAGCAGCTGCGTGATCTTCACTCTTCCTCCAACACTGCCTTGCCTGATCTTATAAGGCAGGTAGTGGAGCCCCTCCTTGATGAAGTTAAAAAGGGGGAAGAGAAGGCCAGAACTGATCTGGCGAAGACCACAAATGAAACTCTCTTTAGCCATGGAGCTCGTCTGGACCTGCTGGAGAATACGTTGGCCCAGGCTGAGCTGCAGAAGAAGAAGAAGGAAGAGTTCAAATCTCTTTCCATGGCTAAGCAGCTTGCTGCAGAAGAGGAGTCAGAAGCAGAGCAGGATCCTATCCATATCTCTGGACCTGCAAAGAAAAAGATAAGGAAAGTAAAGAAGAGCTTCCTTGAATCTGTGGTTGAAGAAGCAGAGAAGAGATTCAAGGAAGAGACGCTTGAAGAGAGGCAAGCCAGAATAAGGAAAAACATAGATGAAGAGCAGAGGCTCAGATATGTTAGGAGGCAAAGTAAGAAGACCAGAGAAGCTGGCATATCTTCTGGTGCTAGTGGATCCAGCCAGAGAAGAAAAGCTCCTATTGAAGTGATGGAGATTTTGCCACTCAGGACAGAAGGGTCTTTTGACTCTACTGTGCCTGTCCCTCTGATTGAGAAGTGGAGAGAAGCCAAGACCTTGTGGTTCATTCAACATTATATCCAAAGGCCTCCACCAGAGGATGATGCTCTCATCAACAGGACATTCCATTCTTGGATGCAGGCATAAGATGCAATTTGTACAAGCAGCTGATGGATTCTACCATAGAGTTCAACCTGGAGGTCACTGCCCCTGAGTTTCATTATCTTAACACTCCAATGGTAGAGGACCAGGTTGATTGGGCTGAATTGAAGAAATTGTACAACACCAAGGTGTTGGCAAACTTCACTCCAACATCTTCTGCAGAGTTGAAGGCCATTCAAGACAGATTCTTCGACTGGTTCCTGGTGCCCAAGGATAACAGAAGATATGCTTAGAATAGGACCAGAATTGCATTGTAATCTGTAATCACTTTTGTCCTTATTATCAATGAAAATCTCATATCTTCTATGTTCAAAAGACAGCCTCTTGTTGTCTTAATTGTTTGTCTGATAAGATCTATTCTAAGCTCTTATCCTTTACTGTTTTCTTGCTTAAGTTTATTATTTTTGATCAGTTCTGGTAGTGTTTTAACTCCATCAAAAAGGGGGAAATTGTTAGGATAAAAGTTGTTAGTTTTGATGAGTTAAAACAAACCAGAGGATGTAATAGGACCATCTGGACCTGTTAACCAGATGATGATCTAGATTAGGACTTAGTCTAGGGGGAACTGCCAGACCAGAAGACTTCACCAGAAGATTCACCAGAAGACCTCACTAGAGGACTTCACCAGAGGACTCCACCAGAAGACTTCACCAGATGAGATCTGACCAGAGGCAGAGGACCTTCCCCAGACCAGACGAGTCCGGACCAGACGAGTCTGGTGGAACAAAAGATGCTCAATTTGATCCCTTATCTCTACTGAGTATTCTGGTTGTTCACCAGATTAGGACCAGAAGACACCTAGGTTGCCTGGTGTCTGGTCTTGCCTTCTCTGGAGAGAATCAGAGTTAGGCAGAGGAAGCTATTGACCGTTGGTGTTTCAAATCAAGTCAACAAGATCAGGATTGGAAAGTTCTGAAGATAATCAATCCAAGGATCCCACCAACCCAATCAATCAATTAGGGAATTGATTGATTGAGGCTTCCTTAAATAGAGGATCTGATTGGATTAGCCCTCCAACAGCTAGTCCTAATCCCCTCTATAAATACAAGAGTGCAGTTCAAGAAAAAGCTCTAGAGAGACCACATACGCGCATAAGTTCATCCAAGCTTTTGATATTCATTCTAGGCACTCTTATTGTTCATAATATATATCTACTCTTAAGGAGTTGTTGAAACCTCAACCTGTTCATCTATCAGATAAGGTTGAAGGCTGTTGATCTTTAGATTGAAGTCAAATCTAAAGAGGCTGTAAGAAGGAACTGGTACTTCCCAATTCCAGTGAGTAAGTAAGTGAGTTGGTTGATAGTGAGACCCCTTGGATAAAAGGGAGAGTGGACGTAGGATATTCAAATCCGAACCACTATATATCTTGTGTTCTTTATTGCTTTCGATTTACTTATTCTCTTATTAGTTGTTGCTCTCTTGTAAAAAGAATTTGAAAGACATATTAACTTAAGCTTCCGCAATCAATCTAACTAGTGGGACCAACAGTTTGCGACGGGCTGTTTTCCGTCGCAAAAGTCAATATTTGCGACGGAATTTGGCCGTCGCAAATTACCGAGCCTATAAAAAAAAAGTGGCTCGCGTGGTTCGAGCCCGGGCACCCGGGGCGGGCGCGGACCACTGGGCCACCCGGCCCATTGCTTATTATATGCGGCTCACCTTCTATATTAGTCTTATTAGGCCTTGGACAATTAATCTAATTTTGCGCCCAAGGGGAATCGAACACGGGACCTCTTGTGCAAGAGGAGGGGGCGCGCGCCACTAGAGCACAAGCTACTTTCGTTCATTTTTATGCAATTAATTGTATATGTATTCAAATTAAGTCATTTTTTTTCATAATTCACCAAATTAATTTCTTTTCGTATCTAAGTTGTTTATTAAAATATTTTGCCCAACTATTTTTTTTATTTTGTAAAATTATTTATTTCGACAATGCATAATTTTATAATTCGTTCATTTGTACGCAATTAATTGTATATGTATCCAAATTGACTCATTTTTTTCCATAATTCACCAAATTAATTCATTTTCGTTTCTCACTTGTTTTTATAAATGTTGTGGCCATTTAATTTTTATTAGTTTCGTAAAATTATTTATTTCGACTCCCGCTTAAATTTATAATTCGTTCATTTGTATGCAATTAATTGTATATGTATCCAAATTGATTCATTTTTTTCCATAATTCACCAAATTAATTCATTTCTGTTTCTCACTTGTTTTTATAAATTTTGTGGCTATTTAATATTTTTTTGGTAAAATTATTTATTTCGACTCCCGTTTAAATTTATAATTCGTTCATTTGTACACAATTAATTGTATATGTATCCAAATTGACTCATTTTTTTTTTCAAAATTCACCAAATTAATTCATTTTCGTTTCTCACTTGTTTTTATAAATTTTGTGGCTATTTAATATTTTTTTGGTAAAATTATTTATTTCGACTCCCGTTTAAATTTATAATTCGTTCATTTGTACACAATTAATTGTATATGTATCCAAATTGACTCATTTTTTTTTCAAAATTGACCAAATTAATTCATTTTCATTTCTCACTTATTTTTATATATGTTGTGACCATTTAAATGAAATTCACGAGGTATATAAATGAAATCCACGAGGTATATAAATGAAACCCACGAGGTATATAAATGAAACTCACGAGGTAATAATAGAACAACATGATCTAAGATCATGTATATGTTTGCTACAAGTAATTAATTAATTAACACTGAATTAGTAATATCTTTGTTGAAATACTATTCTGTAGCATCATTCCCGGTCACAAGGTTTCCGCCATTATTACAGAGATGGTGAGGGATAATCTAGAGGAGAACGCAATGAAGTTCAAACTCGTCTCGTCGCAGCGGAAGCAGTGCTACTTGAATGAGTTTCGGGTATATATATGCAAATATTTTTAAACCAACTTATTTCCATATATATACCTGAAACACATCCAAGTAGTATTGTTTCCGCTGCGACGAGACGAGTTTGAACTTCATTGCGTTCTCCTCTAGATTATCCCTCATTATCTCTGTAATAATGGCGGAAACCTTGTGACCGGGAATGATGCTACAAAAATTATTCAAAAAACATAAATAAATTGTTCAAACTGACTCTCTCTTCTCTCTCTCTTCTCTCCCTCTCCACTCTCTCTCTCTCTCTCTCTCTCTCTCTCTCTCTTCATGATCTTCTTCTTCTTCTGAATGATGGTTCACTGTTCCAGTGATCCACCAAACCATCCCATATCGATCGTCCGTCTGGTGCTCGACCCAACTCCACCCGATCCCCACGCTCCCACCGCTTCTTCAGGCCGTAGATAATATTTTTGTATCGTTCTTGCGCTTTCGCACAGAACAATTGGTACATAATACTATCGGTAGCAGGGTCCCAAACGCACCGCCTCTACAAATAAATTAAAAATAGAATATTAACGAATAAATTAAAAAATTAAAAGTTAAATTAAAATCATAATAAATAAAATTTTTATACCTTGAAGTCATCAAAGTACTCCATCCTCTTTTACTCGGACACTTGACTCCACGAGTGGGCACCATACTCAAACTGTCTCATCCTAATGATTTGTGAGACGATTGAGCTAGTCTCATGGGCTGGAAGCAGTCTGTGACAACAAAATTAAAAAATCAAGTTAATTATATTAATATACATATAATTAAAAGTATACATAATTCATTAAAAAATACTTACTTGCTGTCGACTATGATGACACTGAGAAAATTATCTTGACCTGGGTTCATCTGTAATAATTTTAAATTCGACTAATAAAAGATGATGCTATATAATAATTTACTTATTCACATACATATAATTTCACATACGCGCATAAAATCTACACACTATAAAAGATGATGCTATATATAATCTACTTATTCACACGCATATAATAATTTACTTATTCACATACACATATAACAATGATTTACTTATTCACAAAATATAATACAAACAGTTAAAATAATAAATATGATTCATAGCGAAGAAAATATTTTTTTGAAAGAGGTGCCTATTTTGTAATTTACTGTACTATTATAAAAATGAAATTCGACAGCTCAAAATGTCCACTTCAAGGAAAATTAATAATTCAAAACTCACTAATTTGAGCAACTAAAATCCAGTGTAAAGGTAAAACAGCATGCAAGTATTTATGCATTAAATTGTCATACTCAAGTGAAATCAAGACTAATTAAATTTTCTAAACATGCTTTAAAATTAAATTAAAATTCGATCTACTAATTAAATTAGATCAACTAATTCAACTAAAATCAATTCATTTCTAATATAATTCAAACAATTCAATTCTAAACTTAACAAAAATTAAACATGCTTTAAATTAAAATCCAATCAACTAATTCAACTAAAATCAATTCATTACTAATATAATTCAAACAATTCAACTAAAATCAATTCTCAACTAAAATCAATTCTCTAACCATGCTTTAAAATTAAATTTTAAACAGTAAAAATGAAGAAAACTTACGGTTTATTTGTAGAAAATGTCGAAACGAGAACTCGGTAGGGACGGATTGGCTCTACAATCAACTAAACCCGACTTCTCCTTCCTTTTCCTTTCGTTTTCCTCCTCTTCTTCTTTTTTCTCGCATTCTCCGTATGCTTCGCGAGGAGACTATTTATTAGTGGAAAATTTTTTGCGACGGACGCATATCCGTCGCAAATTATGCCTGTCAAAGACAAAACGACGTCGTTTTAATTAATGATTTGCGATGGCTTTTCCGTCGCAAATTAGTCAACGAACCGTTTCCCGAGAAGACGCGTAAAACCGGGTCGGATTTGCGACGGACATTCCGTCGCAAATCAGTCAATGGACCGTTTCCCGAAAGGTCGCGAATATAAATGTAAGATTTGCGACGGCTTTGGTCCGTCGCAAATACAAAGTTTAAAATTGCGACGGCCTCTTCCGTCGCAAATCAGTCAAACGGGTCGCTTCCTGAAAGGTCACCTTTAAATGGGTATGTTTTGCGACGGAAGTGACCGTCGCAATATCAAAGTTGAAATTTGCGACAACCTCTCCTTCGCAAATGTAGCCGGTTTAAGACGAAGGTGGTGGGCCCTAGTTTTTGCGACGGCTTTTCCGTCGCAAATTACTAACCTTTGCGACGGACTTCCTAAGTCGTCGCAAAATGTCATCTTTTTCGACGGCTTACCAAAATCCGTCGCAAATTCACGAAATTTGCGACCGATATTGTGCCGTCGACGCAAAAGATCCGTCGCTAATCTCCGTCTTTTTTGTAGTGTAGGAAGAAAGAAAAAAAATGTTGAAACTATTTTAAGATATATGATTAAATTGACAGGTGACATTAAATTAATGAGTGAGTAGAAAGTAAATTTTAAAGCTAATTAAACAAAGTCATATCTTTACAAAGGTGTAGGAGATGCTATGTAATGCTGGATTTAAACACTTGTATAAAAATTACAAAAAATTCTATGAAAACAGATTCTTTAATGTATTATTATTTAGTACATGAGGTGCTACGTTTAGAATACAAAGTGTTACAAATTAATAATTTTGATACAGAAAATTAAATATTTTTTAAATAGTGGTATTTCATATATTAAACAGTAACACTTTATATATTAAATAATGATATTTAAAAATGAGAGTTTATGTGAATCCTAATTCACGTGATATATACTCAACTATAAAATTGGGTCAATATTTGGCGTTCCATTTAGGGTAGAGCTGTTCGCACCAATTCTTTTTTTTTTTACCTCATCTTAATTTTATTAAATTTGGTCTAACTAACTAAAAAATGGTCTCAAATAACTTTATTCTAAAAGAAAGCCCTTATACTCTAGTTATAATTTTATACTATTTTCGAGTCGCCAAGTTATATCATATAAATTGTGTAACACCTCGATCATTTCAAAATCCCATTTTCTCAAAGTGGCCGTATACATTCACACACGCTCCTTCCATTTTTTTTAGCTTATTAACATGCATTTTCTGTTCCAAACTTAACTTCAATTTAACTGTCTGTCAACCTAACTAAACTTAATTTAATTTAATTAATAAATATAAATTAGTATGTGTAAAATAATAACATAAAATATAAATTTACTTGTGTAGAGAAAATATAATTGTATAAAGTAATATTGTTGTTTTATTGGTATTTTTTGAAAATATCAATTGAACAAAAAAATAGATAATTTTTTTAAATAGTAATTAAATTTGAGACAAATCGAGAGTACAATTAATTGTGCCGGTAAAGAAAGATATCATCGAGAAGCGATTTGTGTGTGAATGTGCAAATGTTGATTTGAAACCAGGATTAAATTATGATTATTCCTTTTTAAATAGATGTGGAATTAATTTGTTTATTTTAATCCCAAGAAGTTAGAGCGCATAATTTCATAGCAAATAAATTATTGATCAAAGGAACGCAAAAACACAACACAAGCACAAGGTCAAAAAGGACCACCAACCCATCCACAAAGCAGCTAAACAGGAGACTTGAAAACTGAAATAGCAAAGGCCTGAACAATCAGCTAAAAATCTGCAATGATCTCATTTTACATGAATTCAAAATATAGCCTAAGCCACTAAATTTAGGGTTGTAAATATGTCCGTTCTTTAATTATCAATGAAATTATAATTAGAATATCAATTAGGAGATTTGCTTATTATTTAAGAAAATCGGACTAAATGTAAGAAAGGACGGTGCTATTTCATCCACATATTTGATACTACTCAGTGAACCCACCACTCAGTTAAATTTAGTCATACTTGCTTTGAAAAGTAAAAAATGTTCCCAAATAATTTTATAGGGAAGAGGATCCAAGTTTTAGGTTAAGTCGTATTTTTTTTTTTATATTGGTAAAGAAAAAATATTATTCAAAACATGGTACAAGAAGTACCCAACAAATACAACGTTCAGATTAATTATAAATCAAAGAGTTAAGAAGATGACTTCAACACCATAAAAGGGTCTGAGAGTCAATCTAACAACCAAAAATTACGACTATGAAAAAGATTTGCCACACACTAACTTCAAAATCTACCTTAAATCTCGTCTATCACCTTCCATTTATTCCAAATGTAATTCTCAAATATTACCTTATTACACCTAAATCACGCATATCCATAACCAACCCCAAGACTCCCCCCTTTCTTTCCAACAAACAACCTAGAAAATTAAACAAAGTGTGCTTTAATTTCATTATGCATAACCCACGAGACATTCAAGCACTTGAGAATACCTCCCCAGATCGAGGAAGCCATCGGACACTCAAGAAAGAAATGAATCGCTGACTCTTATGCCTCCCCACAATGCAAGCCGAACAAATTACTTCATCATCGGAAAGATTAATATTTCTTCGTCTCAAGTTATCTGTATTAGGAAGTCTGTTCCATAACAATCTCCATGTCTTTGTTGTTGCTTTGAGAGGAGTGATACTCTTCCACACCAACTCGAACGCCTTCTCTGTGTTAATCACTTCTTGATTTGCGTCTTCGCTAGACATAAGTAAATTGTATGTTTCATTTGTTTTATGTTTGTCATTTGGCGTCGTCTTCCATCTCCATTTCCCATTTCCCCTTCTATCGGTTTAAACCTGTCCAACAAAGAAAATAAGAGATTATGAGACTCTTTTTCCCTATCAACCAACTCTCTTCTCCATACCCACTTCCACTTCCACTTCCAACACCCCCTTCCCAAAAGCCTAACTATTAAGGATAGTTGACCGTATCTTTTTATTTTTGTATATTCCTCAATTAGTTCCCCTTGATTTGTGGATCTTGT
The DNA here is from genome assembly GCA_947034835.1 of Ballota nigra. Classification (NCBI taxonomy): domain Eukaryota; kingdom Viridiplantae; phylum Streptophyta; class Magnoliopsida; order Lamiales; family Lamiaceae; genus Ballota; species Ballota nigra. The sequence goes on from OX344721.1 coordinate 98,977,218, forward strand.
TTAATTTCCCTTTACTAGGTCAAACTTGTTGTATTGTAATATCTATTTATATTGTAAATCTTCCCATCACCAATTATCGGTGATTTTGTAATCACGTTCATATGGTATCAGCAGAATACGTTCCTGAACCCTAATTTTTTTTCCGGCCGCAACTTTCTCCTACCTTCCGTCGCGCCGCCGTGATCTTTGTTCCCTCCATCCATCTCTTCTCCTCTACTACCCACATCTTCAATGGTTGCCCCACCCCATGATCTGATGCCCGTCAATATCATGATTTCCATGGTTCCTCTGAAACTCACATCGGACAACTTCCTCACGTGGCGCAGTCAATATCTGACCATGGCCGATTGTTTTGACATTAGCGGCCACCTTGATGGTTTGGTTGTTGCCCCATCGCCTACCATCACCTCTGAAGCGGGGGTTGTCTCTCCGAACCCCGACTTCGTTGCCTGGCGCTTGAAGGACAAGAAATTATTGGGCGTCATCAAAACTTACTTAACCGCGGACGCCATGTCCGAGATCCTGGAATGCACGACGGCGCGTGCTGCGTGGCTAGCGTTCGAAGTAGTGTTTTCCGACTCATCTGCCTCTCGCACGCATTAATTGCGAGATGCGCTTCTCTCTTTGCGCAGTGGGGATCAGTCCATTGAGGAGCACAGTCGTAAGTTTAAATCTCTGAGCGCCGAGCTCTCCTCGATTCGTCGATCTCTAGACGATTCAGATAAAGCCCATTGGTTCTTGCGTGGATTGGGCGCCCAGTTTATGCATTTTGCCGACACTCGGATGGCCATGTCTCCTATGCCCAGTTTTCATGATCTTGTTAATCAGGTAAAGCAGTATGAGTTGCTGCACAAGGCGATGGACGATCACTCTGCCCCTCCTGCCGCCTTTTCTGCCGTTCAGGAAGGTCGTCAGTCTTTGAATTCCCGTCAAAACCATAACTAAAGAGATCAGTCCCATGGTTCCTCCTCCCGTCAGCAATGTGGGGGTCCTTCTCGGGGACAACATCAGCAGGACAGTGGTCGTCGTATCCCTCGTTGTCAGATATGTCGTGGTGAACACTATGCCGATAAATGTCTGTGCTTTCTCAATGCTCAGAATGTTGTCTCTACTGCAAATCTCGCCTAGGCCTTCTCTTCACAGTGCAACATCTCTGACCCGGTTCCTGACTGGTACTTGGATTCGGTTGCTTCTGCCCACATGACGAGTCAAACCTCTGCCCTTGACTCTTTTGAGCCTTATTCTGGTAATGGTTCTGTTATTGTTGGCAATGGCTAATCTTTAAATATTTCGCATATTGGTGTTAATAAATTGTCTGATGATGTTAAACTCCTCGATGTGTTGGTTGTGCCCCACATTACTAAGAATCTTTTATCCATCAGTAAGCTTACATCTAATTTCCCAGTTGATGTGATTTTCTCTGATAAGTTTTTTTCTATTCAGAATCGGGTGATAAAGAAAATTCTGGCTCAAGGAAGGTGTGAAAGAGGCTTATACTTGCTTGATAGGGGTGTTCCGGCTTTACTTGCTGCCATTAAATCGAAAGAGTTAAAGGCTAGTTTTGATTTATGGCATTTACGCTTGGGGTATGTCTCGTATTCTGTCATTTCGTTGTTAGATAAATTAGGGCATTTATCTGTTACCTCTGTATTGCCGAATCCTGATATTTGTGACTCTTGCCAATTGGCAAAAAGTAAAAGATTATGTTTTCAGTTGAATGAAAAATGTGTCACTTCTGTGTTAGACTTAATTCACTGTGATCTATGGGTCCTGCACCCGTACCCACCTCTGATATCTTTTGTTATTATTTCGTGTTTGTGGATGACCATTCCCATTTTTCTTGGATTTATCCGTTATGTGCTAAGTCCGATTTTTTTTTATGTTTTGTTTCGTTTCCATAAATTTGTCTGCAATCAATTCTCCAGTATTATGAAGGTTTTTCAGAGTGATGGGGTGCTGAATTTGTCAATACTAGAGTTCATGATTTTCTGCATCTTCATGGCATTTATCATCGTCTGTCTTGTCCTTATACTCCTCAGCAGAATGGCAGGGCAGAACGAAAACATCATCACATCTCTGAGACTGGTCTCTCTATGCTTTTTCATGCACAGGCTCCTGTATCACTCTGGTTTAACGCCTTCGCTACTGCTGTTTTTGTCATTAATTAACTGTCGTCTTCTGTTTTATCCGGTACATCTCCATTAGAGCTTTTATTCGGATCACCTCTGAATTATGGGAATTTCAAGCCCTTTGATTGTCGGGTATTACCTTTCTTACGTGATTATGCAGACAATAAATTAGCACATCGGAGTCGTCCTTGCATCTTTCTGGGATATAGTAGCTTGTACAAAGGTTTTCGCAGTCTAGACCCATATTCCTCTCAAGTTTTCATAACTCGTCATGCTCAGTTTGATGAGCTTTGTTTTCCATTTTCTCGAGCGCCCCCTTTATCAAAGCTACAGGACCTTCAGATTTCTAGCTTTCTTGAGGCTCTTGACATTTCCTCGGGCACTGCACCTCCTCCGCCGCCTGTACCTCAATCTCCACCGACACCGGGTGATCCTGTGTCCCGTTTTATTTGATAATGAATTGGAGTTGCTATCGCCACCTCCACCACCTATCGTCCAGCCTGATCCTCCGGCTGAGCCTCCTGTTGAGCTCGATCTACCGGCCTCTACCGCGTCTCCGCCTCCTGCTCAACCCGAGGCCCCAGCCCCAATTCCCACACACCCGATGATTACACGAGCTAAGGCCGGGGTTTTCAGGTCTCGATACCCAGTTGATCTTGCCTCTACCACCTTGCTCTCTGCTCTTGTGTCGCCTATGAACCACGTGGCTTCAAATCAGCTGCGAAATTCCCTGAGTGGTTAGCTGCTATGCAGGAGAAAATTGATGCCTTGAAATCAAATCAGACTTGGGATTTAGTTCCCCGACCTCCGGATACTAATATTGTTGGGTCCAAATGGGTGTTCCGGACAAAATTTCACGCTGATGGCTCTGTTGAACGACATAAGGCTCGGTTAGTTGCCCAGGGTTTTACTCAGGTTCCTGGTATAGACTTTCACCATACGTTCAGCCCGATTGTTAAAGCCACCAAAGTGCGTGTTATTTTAGCTCTTTCTGTTCAGCACAATTGGCATCTTCATCAATTGGATGTTAAGAATGCATTCTTGAATGGCATTCTTGCCAAACCTGTTTTCATGTCTCAGCCTCCTGGCTTTGTGGACCCACGGTTTCCGGATCACGTTTATCGTCTTAAGAAGGCACTTTATGGTCTTCGCCAAGCTCCTCTTGCCTGGTATCAACGCTTCAGCACCTATGTCTTGAGTTTGGGCTTTTCTTAGAGTCGGTCTGATTCATCTTTGTTTTACTTTTCTCGTGGTACGTCTGTCATTTTTCTTCTTTTATATGTGGATGACATAATTGTGACTGGAAATGACACTATTGTGCTTCGCTGTTTCATTTCTTGTACTCACGATGAGTTTGCCATTAATTAAGGATCTTGGTCGTCTGAATTATTTTCTTAGTCTTGAGGTCTCTTACACCCCGGGTGGGCTCTTCGTTGGGCAGGCGAAGTATGCTCACGACATTCTTGATCGTGTAGATCTTGTCGAATCCTAACCAGTTTCTACTCTTCTTGTCGTGGGAGTGGTTCTTGTTCGTGAAGGATCTCCTTTTCGAGATCCTACTCTTTATCGGTCGCTTGTTGGTGTTCTTCAGTATTTGACCATCACACGCACTGATTTGTCGTATGTTGTGAACCTTGTCAGTCAGTTTCTTCATTCTCCCACAGATGACCACTTTCAGATTGTTAAGAGGTGTTGTTTACCAAATATATGTTGCTGGGATTAAATGGCTATTTATAAGAGCTTTGGTAAAAACATCAAATGATTGGGTTCTTAAATGCTGAATTGAATGCTTGAATGAAGAACTGGAAATAAATGCGCATGAACACTAAGAACACCAGATTTGCCAGGGGTGTTAGTCCCTGGACTTGAATGATAAGTGTATTGATTATACTGAAGGAAAATTGAACTCTCTTTGTGTTACAAATGTGGGGGTATTTATAGCTTTCTCACTACAGGGGTATATCGGTCATTTTCGGCCTCTCGGGGGACAGGTGCATTAAATGCCTCCTGCCTCTGAGGGCGCGCGGGCACTGGTATGTCAGAGCTTGCAGGTGGCCGGCCACTAGGGTGTTGACGCGTGTCCAAAAATGACGATTCTCTGGCGAATTTCCTCATTTGGATGGAATATTCTGTGTCACAGAGTACGGAGGCGGTCTTTTTCCTCTTGGGGGAAGATCTCTCTCGATTCTTTCACGTGCTCCAAATCTTTCTTGCCGGCCGGGGATATCAAGAGGTCGGAGGTCGGCCTCTTGGAGGGTCGAGAGGTCGGAGACCCTTCCTGCCGGTTGGTCGCGTCCGGACGACCTTGGTTGGTCTTCCCTGGTCGTGGCCGGACCGGTCCGGTCCCGGCCAGACTTTCCTGTAAACGGATTAAGCAATGACGGATGCTTCAAGCTGGTTTCCGGCCTCATTCTCGAGGTCAGAAACTTGGGGTCGGAGCCCGCTGAGGTCGGACATAGACCGGTCAGGTCGGCCCCAACTCCTGGGCATCTTTATGCCTTTTCTGACTTGCTTCGGGCCGGCGCCGACCTGTGGTCCAATATGGTCACAACAATTGCCCCCCAGCTCGTCTCTCAGAGTTGATGAGGGGCGAGGTGGTCGTTTTCCGTCTTTTGTTGGTGCCGGCCTTGATCTGCCCGGGGTGATCGGAGATCGGCCAACGGCTAAGTGACAATTTGAAGGACGTGTGTTGTACTGTTCTCCTAAAAAGACACGCACGCTGTCAGACGACGCCTCAGATTTTGCACATTAAAGTCTGACGTGCGTGACGTGATTTGGTTCCTCAAATCTCGCGCATTAAATGCGTGTCTTGTACGAGGCGTCTGACGCTGAAACCGTCGTTTCAAATTCTTGCATTTAGGCCCCTAGGCCTAGAGATGTATTTCGGAATAGGTCCCTGCCCCTTTCTTATAAATAGGGGGGCCATTCCATTCTTAAGGACTTTTACTCTCCTCGCGAATTGCAGCTATTCTTTGGCGATTTCCGGCGAGTTTCTCACGGCGGCGACAAGCTTTGAACGGCGGCGACTGGTGGTTTTGAGAAGGTAATTTTCAAATTTTCGTAACTCAAGCTTCTTTTTTATATAATGGTACGACGGTGGATGGGTCCTCCGCCTGGACAGAGAGGTGGCACCTCCTCTAGCGGCGGAGGAGGTGGAGGAGCCAATCGGTGCCTATTTGATGAAGGAGGAAGCTCCCGTGGCGGGAGTGGTGCTTCTCCTTCCCGTCTAGCGGGCTCGATCTGGGCGCGTGATGACGATGTCTTAGATGCCCTGTTCCCAAGCCCGGGACGGTCACTATTGGGTGAAGGTGCCCGGGAGGGGGTTCCTACGGCGGCCGAAAGATGCCGAACTGAGGAGGTGGCCCGATTTGTGGAGGATAGAGACCCACTTGACGACCTCTTGGAGGAGGACGAGGAGGGAGGCGACCACTTGGCCAATAATTTGCTGCTGAAAAATCTCGCGGCCGAGCAAATTAAAGAGAGGCTTGGGACGGTGGGTGAGGCCTCGGGGTCGGAGACTGAGGAGGTTGAAAGGCCGGCCGCCGTTGGTCAGAGCGTAAGCCAGGATCGGCGAGACCAAGTCAGACGAGCCTTTCGTCTGTGGTCGAGGTATGTGGAGGAGAATGATGATGTCGAATCTCTCGACTTTGATTATGAAGAATACCTGGAGCATTACCCGAGAGGCTGACCGTTCGCGATCCGGCCACCATTCGGATAGCCAATCTGGAGGAGTCCCGTAGGTGGACCATTGGCCAAGTTCAGAGCAATATGTCCCAGCGCTATCTCGACGAAGCCCGGGCCGGATGGGAAATACCTTTCGACGTTCATCTCTATGCACCCGAGCCGAATGAACGGGCGGACCAGCCTCCGCGTGGGATGGTGGCCGTAACCCAGGATATGATGGAGGTCGGACTCCACTTCCCCCTCCATCCGGCCGTATCATATTTGTTGAACTACTGGAACCAGGCGCCCATCCAGCTGCTACCGAACGCATGGATGATAATAGTGAGCGTCATGACTTTGTTTGGCAGAAACCGACTCTACCGGATGCCGAACCCTGGAGAGATGACTTATCTCTACCGAATCCAGAGCGAAAGGAGTGGGACCGGCGAAGTCTACATTCAGACGAAGGGGCAGAAGCTGGAGATCGGCCTGCCCAGTAAAGGTCGGAACAATCGAAAGAAGTGTTTTTTTGTTGGTGGGGCGTGGAAGACTGGGTACCCTGACGGAGCGGAGATCGACGTTCCGACCAACATCCGCCCTAAAAATCCCAGTAAGGAATCTTTAGTTTGGACTCGAATTAAAAGTACTGATCTAATCTTTACTTTTCTTCGCAGGTTATCCTTGCCCCTCCGATCGAGAATTGAACTTTGATTTTGCAGTCGTCAGAGAGCGGATCTTGTCACTGCCGGCCTCGGAAAGGAATCAAGCCGTCCTCCGGACTCGAGAAGCCCAAATTTCTGGCCGATTCTTCCAGTTTTCCCGTCATATAAAGTTGACGGGTAAGTAAAAGGGGATGATCGGGCCCCGATCTGTATGTTATAAAGTTTTTTTTAACTCGGATTTTGACCATGCAGTGCCAGATTTTCCGACCGTTAGGCAGTGCCCCCCTGAGTTTCTCGACCGTTGTCCGGAAATGTTCGCCTTAATGGGTGCTTGCGCGGTGAAGAAAGCGGCCAAGGGGACGAAGAAGAAAAAAGGGACCGGCGCCCGGACCGGGGTCGTGATTGAGGAGCCTCTCCCCCTCCAGTCTGTTCCGGCTGTGGGGACTGCCGTTACTGAGGCGACAACCTCCCCCCAACTGACCGGCCGGAAGAGGGCCCGGGAGGAGATTGAGAGTGAGGTGGTCGGCCCGCATGGGTCGAGCCCGGCCCCGATAGACATTTCTGACGATGCCCCACCTGGGGTCGGGCCGGTCGGAACGGAAGCTGTAGCTCGTGCGGCGCCCGTTCTCGGCCAGGAGGATGACCGAACTTACTTTGGTCGTGATTCGGTCCGCTTCCAAGCGTAAGTCTTTGATACTGTCGTTTTTATTTTTCTAAACCATTTCACTCGTACCTGACTTGATCTTTCTTTCATCCAGGCTGACGCGAAATGACTCTGATCTCCCTCCGCTGGTGCTTGACTTTCTCTCCTCTCGTGCCTCGGGTTCAACGGCTGAGATGCCGGACTACATGCGCCGGGCTGCGAACTCTCTCCCCCAGGCGTGGACACGGGATCTGGCCGATATCGTCGAGCGCCGTCCTCAGCACGCGGGCCAGACTGGAGTCGCGCTGATCATTCAGGCGGCCATCGTGGTCAACACGATGGAGAACGAGCTTTCCGAGATTTCCAGGTCGCTCCGGAGGTCCGAGAGTGCCCTGACCCGCGCCCGGGAGGAGAAGGCCGGGCTCGAGACTGAAGTTGCCAAGCTCAAGAAGGAAAGAGACGGCGCGGTTGGTCAAATGGAGGCTATCCTGAAGGAGAAGGACGATGCCCTGGGTCGGGCGGAGATGGCTTACAAAGCCTTGGAGGGTGCCCGGAACCGGGTTTCTGAGATGGAAGACGCCAACGCCGATCTGCGGTTGAAGGCGCACCGGGCCCGAGGGGACGCCGACCAGGCTTTGGCCCGGCAGGCCGAGACGGAGAAAGAGCTTCAGAAGAAAACCGACGAACTGGCCGTCGCACTGAGCCGGCCGGCTTATGATCCCGCGGATCCGACCGCGAACCCGGCGCTCTTCTCTGAGTTCTGTTTCTACGTGGCTGCCGCCAGTATGATCCGGGTAGGATGCCAGGCCAATTCGACACTAAGTCCCAAGAAGACTACTTCCGGGAGTATGCTGCCAGGAACCCGGTCAGCGATGGTTTCTGGTTTCCCTTCCTCGACCTCGAGACCGATTACGGGGTGGACCTCTCATGGTTCCCCCATCGGCACAGGCTGTTCAAACATGGTCAGAATCCCCCGGCCGGTGGTGATGAGGAAGAAGAAGACGGGGAGGAGAAGGAGGTCCCTCTGGAGGGCTCCCAAATGCCGGGCGGAAGCGGGACTGAGGTGGAAGCCTTGGTCGATGAAGTGGCCGACTATGTGGCCGGGACCGGAGGGCAGGCAAGACCGGCGGCCGGGGAAGGCGGCCCTTGAACTCTTATTACCTTAGGTTTTACTCTACTGATTTTCCGAATGTAACCGGCTTCCGGCCGGATGTTGTTTTTCTTTTTAGAAATTGGTTGTAATGCTTCCGGCTTTAGACCGATTTTGACTTTATGAATTTTAGTCTTTCTTTGAGCTCTATTGCTTTATTACTGCTCTCTTATTTTCTTATACTTATCAAAATGTTTTAAATTTTAATAAGTATGAATGGGGTTTTGTCCCGGGCTCAAGTGTGATATGCCGACCTCGATACGGTCGGCATATGCTTTTGAACTGAGCCCGGTGCCTGGGATTGCCTTGGTTGCCTTGCCGAGCTCAAGTGTGATATGTCGATCTCGTTACGGTCGGCATACGCTTTTGAACTGAGCTCGGCTCTTAAAGTGGCTAGGGTGGCCTTTTCGAGCTCAAGTGTGATATGCCGATCTCGATACGGTCGGCGTATGCTTTTGAACTGGGCTCGGTTTTTGGATGGCCTTGAGTGGCTTTTTTGAGCTCAAGTGTGATATGCCGACCTCGATACAGTCGGCATATGATTTTGAACTGAGCCTGGTGCTTGGAATAAGATTGAGCTGTGCGAAGAGCTTTGTATTGATAAGAACTTTGAATACATAGTACAAGATCACTGGTAGTATTTTTTCAAGTGAATTGCATTCCAGGGGTATTGGTCCGGAGTGCCATCCATGAGCTCTAGCTCGTAAGCTCCCTTGGAGAGCCACTTGGATATCCTAAATGGGCCCTCCCAGTTTGGGCCGAATACCCCTTTGGGTACTTGAACCTTCTTAAGGACGAGGTCCCCGACCTGGAATTGTCTGGCCTTCACCTTAGTGTTGAAAAAAATTTCGGATTTCTTCTTGTAGGCCGTATTTCGAAGGTCGGAATTGAGTCTCCTCTCCTCCAACATGTCTAAGTCGATCATCCGGGCGGTGTCATTATCCTCGGTGATCATCTGGGCCGTCCGGTGGCTTGGGAGGGAGACCTCTGATGGGATGACGACCTCGGTCCCAAAAGCTAAAGCGAAAGGTGTTTCACCCGTAGAGTTCCTTGTGGTCGTACGATATGACCAAAGCACATCGGGTAGCTCGGCTGCCCACTTCCCCTTCTTGTCCTCAAGCTTAGCTTTGATAGTATGTTTGAGGATTTTGTTTACGGCCTCTACTTGGCCGTTCGTCTGCGGGTGGTAGGGGGTGGAGAACACTTTCTTGATGTTCCATTTCTCACAAAACTGAATCATCTGGAGACCGTCAAACTATTTCCCGTTGTCGGAGATGATCACTTGAGGTAGGCCGAAACGACAGATGATGTTTTTCCAAATGAACTTGATGATTTGAGTCTGGCTGATCTTGTTGAGTGGCTCGGCCTCCGCCCACTTTGTGAAATGGTCGACGACCACGACGGCGAATTTATGGCCCCCGGGCGCAGTGGGCATCGGTCCGATCAGGTCGATGCCCCACTGGGCAAAAGGCCAAGGGCTATACATGGAGGAGAGCTGCTCGGGGGACAGTTTGATGTTGGGTCCCAAGACTTGACATTTGTGGCACGACCTCGCAAAGTTAACGGCGTCCTTGTTCAAGGTCGGTCAGAAGTATCCTTGTCTGATCTCTTTGTGGGCTAGGGCCCGGCCTCCGGCGTGGTTTCCGCATACCCCCTCATGGATCTCGGCCAGAATGGTCCGGCCTTGCTCCGGAGTTATGCATTTTAGGAGTGGGAGGGTAAAGCTTCTCTTATACAAAAGATCGTCGATGAGGGTGTACCTTGACGACCGGAGTTGTAGTTGTCGTGCCCGAATTCTATCTTCAGGGAGCTCGCCGGTCTTGAGATACTTTACGATCGGCGTCATCCAATTTTCATCCGTGCTCAGAACGGTCGCCACCTGTGCTCGGATGACCGTGGGCGTTCCGAGCGTGGAAAGTTGAATATTGGCGAGGTCGGCAGCTCCCTCCGCGGTTGCAAGTTTGGAAAGACCGTCGGCCTGGGTGTTGTGCTCCCTTGGGATTTGCTCAATGAAAACTTGATGAAATTTCTCGCACAAGGTTGTAACCAGGTCGAGGTACTTCATCATTTGCTCCCCCCGGGCCTCGTATTCACCTTTGATTTGGTTGACCACGAGCAGGGAGTCCATAAAAATGTGCAGTCGGCAACTCCTATGGCGATCGCGAGATCAAGGCCCCCGACCAAAGCCTCATACTTGACCTCGTTGTTGGTGGCCGGGAAGCTGAAGCGGACTGCATGGGTGAAATTTTGGCCCTCCGGGCCGATCAGGACGATACCGGCTCCGGCACAAGTATTGGTTGACGATCCGTCCACATAGAGTTTCCACGGGGGTGGTTGATTCTTGTGAACCTAGGTGGGAAGGTGAGTTCTACTATGAAATCGGCCAGGGTCTGGCCCTTGATGGCCGTCCTTGGGGCGTATGAGACCCCGTACTGAGCTACCTCTAACGACCACTTCAACAACCTGCCGCTGGTGTCCGGCCGGTGTAGGACTTGCCTCAAGGGTAGAGTGGTGAGGACCTCTACTTGGTGGTCGAAGAAGTAAGGCCTTAGCTTCCTTACGCTCATGACCAGAGCGTAAGCTAACTTTTCAAGCGGAGTGTATCTGAGCTCGGCATCGTGTAGGGCTTGACTTACGAAGTAGATCAGAAGGTGGTTCTGACCGTCCGCCCGGACGAGCACCGCGCTGAGTGCGACCTCGGAGACCGCGAGATACAAGTAAAGCTTCTCTCCTGGGACCGGCTTGACTAAGATTTATGGTTTTGCCAAGTACTCCTTTAGTTTTGCAAAAGCTACTTGACTTTCCCTATTCCAAGAAAATTTGCCGTTTTTAATGGTCGAGAAGAAAGACTTACTTTTATCTCCGAGCCGGGCAATGAATCTGTTGAGAGAAGCAAGACATCCGGTCAGGCGTTGCACTTGTTTGATCGTCCTGGGCTCTTGCATATCTAGGACGTCCTTGATCTTGGCCGGGTTGGCCTCGATCCCGCGCTGGCTGACGATGTGCCCCAAGAATTTGCCGGCCTCCACCCCAAAGTTGCATTTCTTTGGGTTTAGCTTCATATTGTAGGCCTTAAGGATCTTGAAGGTCTCTTCGAGATCCCTGAGATGGTCTTCCTTTTTCAAGCTTTTTACCACAATGTCGTCAATGTAGACCTCCATGGTCTTTCCGATCTGATCTGCAAACATCTTGTTGACCAGGCGCTGGTAGGTCGCGCCGGCGTTGATCAGACCGAAAGGCATCCGGAGCCAAGAGAATATGTTCTTCTCCGTGTGGAATGAGGTGTGCTTGATGTCTTCGACGGCCATGGGGATTTGATGGTAGCCGGCAAAAGCGTCCATGAAGGACATCATCTCGTGACCGGCCGTGCTGTCCACCAGGTGGTCGATGTGCGGCATCGGAAAATGATCCTTTGGGCATACTGCATTGAGGTCGGTGAAGTCTATACATAGCCTCCAGGCATTGTTTGTCTTTTTGACCAGGACGGCATTCGCGACCCATTGGGGCTCGTCCCGGGCTTGTTCGATCAGCTTGTTGTCTAGCAATTTCTTGACCTCTTCAGCCAAAGCTTCGTACTTTTTCGGGCCGAAATTCCTTCTTTTCTGATGGACCGGCCTCTTGTTGGGGTCGATCTTTAGACAATGGCATGCGTGCTTTAGGTCTATCCCGACCATATCTTGGTGAGACCAGGCAAAGACTCTAACGTTGGCCTTGAGAAATTCGATCACTTCCCCCCGCATTTCGGTCGGTATGCGAGAGTCGATCAGAACTTCCAATTCCAGCCTCGAAGGGTCGACTGGAATGTGTTCCAATTCCTCTAAGGCCGTAGCTTGTTCATAGCTCCGCCGGTCGGAAGAATCGAATCTGGGGTCGAGATCGAGCTCGGATGGTTTGAAATTGATCCTAGGCTCGGGATCGTCGATTTGCATCGGCTGAGGGTCGGTCGATGTGGATCTGGCCTCCGTGGTGGGTTCTGCGGCTGGAGTGGTCGTTTCAGAGTCGGGGTGTGGCCCGTCCGGTGTTTGGTCGTTGCAAATTAAAAATAAATGAGAGTTGGAATAATTCAAACATCTTCTAGCCATTGCCTGGTCACCTTTAATGGTGCCGACCACCCCCTCGGGGGTGGGAAATTTGATACAGTAGTAGTAGGAGGAGACAACTGCCTCAAACACCTCTAAAAAAGGCCTACCTAAAAAGCCGTTATAGGAACTCGGCTGATCTACGATAATAAACTCTAAGGGCCTAGTTATCTTGACTTCTTCACTGTAGCAGCAGATGAGCTCGACAGAGAGCTTGATCCTTCCGTACGCAGCGACCGTCGCATTCCCAAATCCCTTCAGCTGAAGGTCGATTGGCTTGATGAAGTTGACGAGGTCCCCGAGCTGGTCTAGGGCTGTTTTGAAGATGATATTGCAAAAACACCCATTGTCGACCAGTATTCGCTGAACCTCTTTGCCCAGAATCCGGGCGGCAATTACCAACGTGTCGCCCTTGGGGTATAGCACCCCGGTTCAGTCCCGGTTGGAGAAAGTTATCTCCAAGTCCTTGTGAATCTTTGGCTCTGGGGGCGTGACCAGGTTGACATTGGTTACCGCCCGGACCTCTGCCTTCCGTTTCCGGTTGGACTGCATCAAGATGGGGGTGAGGCCGCCTAGGTTCCCCCCGCCGGCCTGGATCATGTTGACCCGACTGCCGGGATTCATGGGCGGGAGGAGGTCATCCTCATCATCATCTTCTTCCAAAGCTGCGACCAGCCTGAGAGGCCGGCCGCCTTCCTCGTTTCTTCGAGGGTGGCGCTGCGGTTGCTGCTGCTGCTGCTGGTGGTCCTGACGGCCGGCTGGCCTCTGAAGGAGGTCGTTCAGACGCCCTTCGTCAAACAGCTTCCAAAGCTGCTTGAGGAGATCACGGCACTGGCTCGTATTGTGGCCAATAGAGTCGTGATAGGCGCAGAACTTTTTAGGGTCCAGCCGGGACCGGTCTCCAGAATAAGGCCTTGGCCGGGGAAGCACGTCCCGGTGTTGGATCGCATTGAAGATATGTGCGGGGGACTGCCTCATGGCCTGAGTAAGGTGAACTTCCACGTCCTCGAAGGACTTGAAGTTACCAGGCGGTTTGGCCACTTTCCTGGCTTTGGGACCACTTTTGGGAGAGGCCTGAGTAGCGGTCTCCGTCTCCTTTGATATCGGCTCGGATTCCCCCAGCCTGAGCGCCAGTAGCTTCCTCCGGGCCAGGTAGTCGTCGGCCCGGGCGCAGAATTCGACGTAGGTCTTTGGGAAGTCTTTGGTGAGATGTTTAAACATTGGAGATCGACCGTGGAAACCCCCAAGAGTTGTGTGCAAGGCCAGCTGGTCGCTAACTGGCTCGCCGGTCAGCATGACCTCGTCCACCCTAGCCACGTAGTCCTCGTCGGACTCTTCCTTCTCTTGGCGGATCCGCATCAAGCGGTGCTAGCTTTCCGGCCGGGCAACTTTGGCCGCGAAGTATGATGAGAATTGTGCGCTCAGGGTGGCGAACAAATCGATCGACTGTGCCGGGAGAGACACGTACCATCTGTGGGCGAGATCGTCTAAAGTGAGGGGGAAGAGCCTGCACTTTGTGGCGTCGGTTGCGCCATGCCCGGTCATGTAGATCCGAAATTTGCTCAGATGGGTTTCCGGATCTGTTTTTCCCTCATAGAGTGGGGTCGGCGGAGGGACGATTTTGAGCTGGACCGGGGCAAGCTCAATATCCACCGCCAGGGGCTCGTTGGTGACCGGTCGGGCCTTAGGTTGGCCTTGTGCTTCTAGGAGGCTTTCATCTCGTCAAGCTACTTTTGCATCTTGACGAGTTCGGGGCTCGGGGTTTCGACCATTTGGTTGCCAGCGTCGGTCAGGGGGCCGATTCGATCGAACACGACAGCTCGGGGGACTTCGCGTCCCAGAAGACCGCTTTGGGCGAAGCTCAGCTTGCGCCTAGCGGAGTTTGTCGTGGTTAGACTGAACTCGGCCGCCCTCTTGTGTGGTGTCTGGGCCGTGCTCTGTGAGTTAGAGACGGACTCCGTGTCACCATACCCAGTGTCATAACTGGGGAGGCGGCTTGGATACCACGATGGGTCCATCGTGCCCAAACGGTCGAAGACCGGGTGGACGGAGCCTCGCGACCGAGTGGAACCTGGATTCGCTCGGCCTTGGCTTTCGCCCTGGTGCTCCACGGCCTTCGCTTTTCCCTTGAGCGCACGGGCATGAGCCTTCTTCTTTGAGGCAGAGGTGGTGCTTCGACACCCCCTTGCCTCTTCCGTCTGGTGGCGTCGTCCTGACCCGGCCTGGTCAGGAGTAAGGAAAACTCGGCCCTGGGACTGAATGGGTTCTTCTGGAAAGCGGATCGGGGAGGCCACGCGTTTGACCTTTCCCTGGCGGGCAGGAGTTGGCTCCCCTGATGCTCACGTTGTGACGTCCCTCGGCGTGGCCGGGGCACCGATGGCCTTGTATGCATGGGGTGATTTCTGATGATCCATTGCTCCTAGAGAGGGAGGATTATTGGCTTGAAGGTTTGAAGATTTGAATATATGAAGCTTTGAAGAACAGTGGGTGTTCTTCAAAGAGAGGTAAAGAAAAGGTGAGTTTGATGGGTTGGCACCCTTCTTCTAGGGCCAAATGTTGTTTACCAAATATATGTTGCTGGAATTAAATGGCTATTTATAAGAGCTTTGGTAAAAACATCAAATGATTGGGTTCTTAAATGCTGAATTGAATGCTTGAATGAAGAACTGGAAATAAATGCGCATGAACACTAAGAACACCAGATTTGCCAGGGGTGTTAGTCCCTGGACTTGAATGATAAGTGTATTGATTATACTGAAGGAAAATTGAACTCTCTTTGTGTTACAAATGTGGGGGTATTTATAGCTTTCTCACTACAGGGGTATATCGGTCATTTTCGGCCTCTCGGGGGACAGGTGCATTAAATGCCTCCTGCCTCTGAGGGCGCGCGGGCACTGGTATGTCAGAGCTTGCAGGTGGCTGGCCACTAGGGTGTTGACGCGTGTCCAAAAAGGACGATTCTCTGGCGAATTTCCTCATTTGGATGGAATATTCTGTGTCACAGAGTACGGAGGCGGCCTTTTTCCTCTTGGGGGAAGATCTCGCTCGATTCTTTCACGTGCTCCAAATCTTCCTTGCCGGCTGGGGATATCAAGAGGGCGGAGGTCGGCCTCTTGGAGGGTCGAGAGGTCGGAGACCCTTCCTACCGGTTGGTCACGTCCGGACGACCTTGGTTGGTCTTCCCTGGTCGTGGCCGGACCGGTCCGATCCCGGCCAGACTTTCCTGTAAACGGATTAAGCAATGACGGATGCTTCAAGCTGGTTTCCGGCCTCGTTCTCGAGGTCGGAAACTTGGGGTCGGAGCCCGCTGAGGTCGGACATAGACCGGTCAG
Source organism: Ballota nigra (assembly GCA_947034835.1). Lineage (NCBI taxonomy): Eukaryota > Viridiplantae > Streptophyta > Magnoliopsida > Lamiales > Lamiaceae > Ballota > Ballota nigra. Next base: position 98,992,876 of record OX344721.1, read on the forward strand.
GTCGGCCCCGACTCCTGGGCATCTTTATGCCTTTTCCGACTTGCTTCAGGCTGGCGCCGACCTGTGGTCCAATATGGTCACAACAAGAGGATTCTTCGATACGTAAAGAGTATTGTACACTATGGTCTTTCCTTTCAAAAGCATTCTAATTTTTCTGTTGTGGGCTACTCTGATGCTGATTGGGCTCGTTGCATCAAGATCCATCGTTCGACTTATGGTTACTCTATTTTTCTCGGGGGAGATCTTGTTTCCTAGAGTGCAAAGAAATAGCCTACTATTGTTCGCTCAAGCTGCAAATCTGAATATCGTGTTATGGCCAATGCAGCTACTGAACTTGTTTGGATTACAAATCTTCTTAGTAAGCTTCGTATGCTACTGCGTTCTCGGCCTCTTCTGATGTGTGACAACAAGAGTGCCATCTTTCTTTGTCAGAATCCTGTTGCTCACAAACGGGCTAAGCATATTGATTTGGATTGTCATTTTGTTCATGAATTGGTCTCTCCGGGAAGATTGCGACTCGTTTTGTTCCATCACATCTACAACTTGCGGATATATTTACGAAAAGCCTCCCTCGTCCGGCATTCGAGTTGCTTCGTTCCAAGCTTTGTGTTTGCTTGCATCCCACGCAATGCTTGACGGGGGGTATTAAGGATAGTTGACCGTATCTTTTTTTTTATATTCCTCAATTATTTCCTCTTGATTTGTGGATCTTGTTTAATTTCCCTTTACTAGGTCAAACTTGTTGTATTGCAATATCTATTTATATTGTAAATCTTTCCATCACCAATTATCGGTGATTTTGTAATCACGTTCATACTAACTCCTTAAGACAGACTTTTTTTGTGAACTAAGTTGAAATAATCTAGGGAATTGAACCCTAAGAGCAACCACTCTCCCGCCCAAATCCCTTCCCAGAAATTTAATCCCGAACCATCCCTCACAATCCTTTCCATATTGCCCCAAAATCAATTTCCATCAACCCCAATCTCCCGCCCCCCCCCCCCCCCCCTCAAATGAAACACGCCCTCTTTCTAATTCTCCAACACAAGAGCGAAAAACTTTAGTCCAAAGGCTCTCTCTCTCTCTCTCTCTCTCTCTCTCTCTCTCTCTCTCTCTCTCACCCTCTCTAATAAAGAAGTTTGAATGAATTGCATGTGCCAATTATGTATTTTGATTGTTATAGGAAAAGGGGGGTAAACAAAAGTGTGAAAAAAAGGAAAAAAAAATTGTGGCAGAAAAATAGAAAAAAAAAAAGCCACTGTGGGAAGAGTTGAAAAAAAAGATGAGAAAGCATGGTGTGATGTCTCCTAGTATGCTTATTTTTATTTAAAATTATTTGTTGAGGGATCTTATTTTTGTTGAGGGGAAGCCAATTTGGTGATTACTTGGTATGTTAATTTTTTATATATTTGAAGATTACCAAGTAAAGTGAAAAATGGCATGAGTGGGGTGATATGTATTGAAAAGTGTAGTTAATGGGGGTGAATTTCTTATGCGTGCTTTGAATTCACAACTTCTTGATTCGATATAGCCCACATTCTACTCCTTATCCTACCCCTGACCAAAGCCCCATTACAACCCTTGTAAAGACCCTTTGACTTTTGCATGACATTCATGAATTGGTGGTGGAGATTTGATATATAAGCAAGCTTATGGTAATGGCATGTTGTATTTTGATATTGAGTGGTTTTTTTTTTTTTGGTTCCCTTGCAAACACTTGAGGGAATTAAGTGATATCCTTGTGAGGCATTGAATCTTGACACGTTTAACTTCGTGATATTATTAAGTATTGATGAGATGCCTTATTTTATCCTAAGAAATAAATTAATGTCCACTTGTTCCTTGGATTGTTATTGACTTAATTTTTCAGGAACTTGGTGATTTTGGTTTAATTCTCTTGAATTTGGGTAGAAGTGGGATAAATTGAGTTTTTGTGATATTGATTTATATCCCATCTTATGCTTTGGTCTAGTGCATACTTGAGGACAAGTATGGTTTAGGTGTGGGATAATTTGATAAGTCGTAATTCTTGTATAAATTATATGTTTTAATTGGTTGTTTTATAACAACAATTTTATATTTTGATTGTAATTACACGACTCATTTTATTACGGTCTCGATGCTTTGATTGTTCACTTTTCTATTATTTTCAGGGTATTTTGGAACCTTTTTAATTAAGCTTGAGACGGGCCAAATTTGAAGGTGCAAGTGAGTGCAAATGGAATGAGTCAAATACAAATATGTAGCGCAGCATGGGGTCCAATGTAGAATTTCAGTACATGTTTCATATGCTATGAATATTGCATGCAATAAAGTCGTAGTTAGTGCTCATTTATCAAGACTTAAAAACTACCTGTGATCAAGCCTTGTAAATTCCCACATGTTGATTTAATCCTCAATTTGGCTCAAAGACTTTAATGACATTAAAGGTAACTCTACTATATAAAGCTATCATGTGGAGCTATGGAGGAGAGCAACCTTTGAGAGAGAAAGAAACACAATAATTTTAGCTATTTTTTTTTTTTTTTTACATTTCACTTAGCCATGTTTAGTGTCTAAGTTCTTATTCTAGTCCGAGGACATGTTAAACCTTGAATAATTTGTTCTTTTAATTATTTGGTGACGATTTTAATTTCATCTCTATCTCGATTTCTTTGTTATTTGATATTATGTGATGCATGTTTAATTGATGTATTCATTTGGTCTGGCCATCCAAGTTTATTTATTGATTAATTCTTGCTAAATTACACTTTATAATTCGTAATTGTTATAAATGTGTAATTGTAGTAGCAAATAGGGCAAAACACCATAGGGATAACAAAGTCTAGATTGTATGATTCGAATGTTCCGCTTTCATAGTCTAGTTTGTCCTATTATTTTGGTTCGTTAATGCATTCAGTGAATTGAATCTCGAATACATATTTTGGGGTTATTAATTTGAATAGGTTAATTGGGTTCGTACCTTCTAATTAATTAAACTTAAGAAATAATTCGGACTAGTTTGGTCGTACAACTGGTTTAGGTGCAAGATTCGAGATAGGGCTGAGAAAAACCACGATCCTTAATTAAATTGGGAGAATTATTCTTGGGGATACTGTCTAAGGGCTAGATTATTTTTATTTATTGAATTTCTATTTTATTTTCTTGCATTCTAGTAGTTATACAACAAATTCAATCCCCCCCCCCCCACTGTTCCTCGTGGGTTCGACCCTCGTTTATTCTACTATACTAGTGGATTAATCGAGGTAAAAAAAAATTTGGTGCGCCGGCGACAGCACACCAACGACTTATCTTTAATCCCGCGTTACACGCAAGTTTTGCATTAGTTAACTATAATTAAGATTGTGATTATATTTTTTATTAGGATTAACCAACATATTTAGAAAATATAAGTTATTAATCAACTTATTTAACTCGATAATATTTAAAGCAAACAGTGATAAAAGATTTATTCTCATAAATAAGAGTGCAAAAACCAGTTAAATATACAAAGTAGCCCTAAAAACATATTTTTCAGTATATAACTAACAATGTATACCCTAATTGACGAATAACTGTACAAAAATAATTTCTCACTCCCACTCCTAAAGTGCCTAGCCAGGGATGTATAAATTTACATCGAGATTCCCCCAACTTTACTGCTCTTTTTAGTAGAAATGTGTGTTTTTTCTAAAATATATAGTTTTAAGGGTCTATTTGAGCCACAAAATAGTTTAGAGCCCTAATTATACCTAGAGTAATAGTTTAGAGTCCTAATTGTACTTTTTATTTTTATTTATTTATATTTTCTGCTAAAAAATCATTTAAAACTCATTTTCTTCTAATTTCAATCTTGTAAATTATATAAGTTCCTAGATTTATTTATTACATTGTTGAAATAGTAAATAAAGAAATATTGGCTTAAATAATTAATACAGTCTATAAAAAAAAACATAAGGAAATATTTATAATATAAGTCACTTGAAGAATATTTTTGTCTTTTTCAAAATAAATATGGCCGAATGGGGAATATATCAAGTAACTTGGTGGGTGCAACAAATAAAAACAGCATGGGCTAATGTAGCGGAGGTCACTCAAACTAGGCCAAGGTTAAATACAGTTATATGTTTTTGTTAATACACTTCACCAAAAAAAATGTTCGGAATTTTTTTTTTTAAAAATATAACAGTTTTCGAAAAAAAATCCAAAATTTCATATGTTTAGTGTTTTTTTTTTTTTTTTGGTATATTCGGATTTTTTTTCAAAAATTGTCAAAAAATTTGGATTTTTTCGAATACTTTTTGAGTGGAGTGTATTAAAAAAATAGGAATGCTTATAACCTTGTCCCTCAAACTATGCTACAGTCTTACCTTTTATTAATACAACCCATCAAAAAGTGTTCGGAATAAAAATCCAAAATTTTGATAATTTTCGGAAAAAAATTCGAAAATGTAAAAAAAAAATACTGTACAGATGAAATTTCGAAAAAAAATTCCGAATACTTTTTTGGGTGGGGTGTATTCATAAATTATGGGAATGTATTTAACCTTGGCCATGTGAAAGTTGCGCATTTGAGATGATGGGCCTTTTTAATTGGCCCAAATATTATGCAGCTATTATACAACAACAAATCAAACCTTTAATCCCAAATATTTGATATGCTATATGAACATATAATAGAATTAGAATTAATTTTTTCCATGTATCTGTCTTAATTTTCAAATCTTTATATATGACACCACGTATTCTTTGGTCGTTGCGTGTTCTTCTAAGATGACTCAAGTTCATCGACTTCACACACCTATAGCCTATAGGTATGTGTTTTGCATCTCCAAACCACCGTAAAAGATGTTTTTGCATCTTCTTTCGAATGAGTGCAACACATAATATAGGGCGGATTTTTTCATTTGTTAACTCTCTCTCTCCAAGTTTTACCACACATTTAATTGAATTTTCTCTTCAACCAGTGCAATACATAACATACAACGAATTTCTTCGTTCATTATTCTCTCTTCAAATTTTACCACGCATTTAGATGCTTTGCCACACTTATTTTGTGAATGTGAGTTATGCTGGAAATAATAATCATGATAATATATAGTTAGGAAATATAAGAGAATAATAATCTTAGTGGATTTGAATACCGATAGTATTTACACAAAAAAGTGGAGTAAAAAAAAACTCCTAAAATATGATATTTAAGGTTTATCTAATTTAACAAACAAGCTCGGTACCACTGTGTCATGCACATTTTGTTATATAATAAAATTTACTTATATACTTTGAGTTGGTCTTATGTAAATTTCACGGTAAAAAAATATATAAAAAAAATGGTAACAGAGATTTCACGAGTCGAACGCCCAGAAAATTCACTAAAATATGCATTTTCCTAACTAAACAGATACACACATCGCAATAAACATCACAAATAAAAAATATCGTGATCATAAAAAATCTCAAATAAAAAAAGTACAAAAACCTACTACACCAAAAGAATAGGCGACATTAATAAAGAAGATCACCAAACACATCACCAAAACACAGCATAAAATATGAAGCCATGAAGCAAAATTTGGATTTATTAGGTAAGAATAACATTGTTGAAAAGTCATCTCCTATTGACATAAAAAAAAAAAAAGAGAAAATTTGCCAAGTTTGAAATTCACTATTGATAATACGTAGCTGATTTTGAATCACTCCAAAAAAAAAAAAAAAAACAGACACATAACATATTTATCAGGATTTCAAAAAAGTGAATTTCATAAGTTGCCTAAAACTCAAAACATACATCACCCTAAAGTACTCCAATAGATTCGTTGAATTTCTACTAAAAATATTCATGTCCTTCGTGGCAATATCTTATCCATTCATTAATCTCATAAATTCAGTGGTTATAATTGAGAAAAAAAAAAACCTTATGAGAGAGTTTTCCAAAAATAAATTAGAAGTTGCCCCTGTAAAGATTGATAGCAAATTTGGCCTAAGATTCGTCCTCAAGTAAACCATCTAGTGTAAACGAGTATAAAATACACTTTAAATTATGAATCAATTGTACAGTGTTAGATTTGGTGTTTTTGCTGTAAAATTTATAAACAAGTACCCAAGGAGAATATATTCTTGAGGTGTAAAAGGTAGATGCGTTGGTCTCGCGTGAGACGGTCTCAAAGTGAGACAGAGCATAAGTTGAAGATAACGCATCAACACTTTTGAAGCAGATGCATATCCAGAATTTATTAGTGAGGTGGACTGAAAAGTAAACCTTTGACACATTAAAATTTATGCATAACAAAATATTCATTCACTTAGGTTGTGTCCTACTCCTGTGAGACTTCAAAATATAAAATTCATCACTAACGGAATCTACTATTTCTATATATTTAACAAAGTCTCTCTATCCCGTAAAAAGAAAACAAAGTCTCTCTCAATATAAAGCATTAGAGAAACCCCAAGTAAATCATTTCCATCTTATCATGAAGCGCCATCTGAAAATGTTTGTTCAGTTGTGGTAGAAACAAGTGATATTAAAATTAAGCGAATTAATCTAGTTAACATAATGTAGACTTTCAAAACTTATCAAACCAATGAAACTTGTAACAAAAATTTGATTGTCAGACTTTGTAACATGATATACTTCCTTTTTTGGTTAATAAGGCCCAACATTTAGATATCTTATATAATCTCATGCATTAATAAAATATTTTCACAATTGTTTCCTTCTTCCCGGATCACAGTAAATACATATATGTGTGTGTAAATATAAAATTAAGGAATTTTGCTCTCTAAGTGTTGGAGGAAGTTGATTAGTTTGATTTTTTATGGATGTGGATGTAGCTTCAGAGTTACTTTCACTATCTTGATGATCACATATTTTAAAGAAAGATGATATATGTCATTTTCCTTTCCTTGTGAAGGGTATAAAATTCTAAAATAAATCACTTCTCTATTAATAAATAAATAATAAATTTAAGCTAAATCATACAACTGGATGTTCAATATTTGCATAAAACTTCTCACATATAAAAATTATTCAATTCAAAAAATTTAAGCATAAACAATTAAACTTAACATGTTTCTTAAAAAATTAATAGGGTTAATATCAATTTGCAACCTGTACTGTTGTCATTTTTTCAAATTGCAACATATACTATTTTTTTTATCAGATTACAACCTATACTAAGTAAATTTGTCATCTTCCAACCTACCCTCAATTCTATTGTCATTTTCCGACGAAGACTGTAATTGCCCAAGGTTAATTTGTCTTTCCCATTGTTAATTATTTTTAAGTAAAGGTATATTTTCTAAAAAAAATGTAGAAAGTAAGTAAAGATCCCTAAATTCAATTTGGGATGACGCTGCCTTTCGTCAAAATTGCAGAACATTTTCGTTGTTTTACAATGCTAAGAAATAAGTGTTCCTCACTGCTGCATCAAGAGACCCATCTTGGCAAAGCATGAGCGAGACCAAGAAACAACAAAGCAACACTTGTGCGGAACCACAGGTAGATTTGTAAACAACCATCGCACCTCTCAATATCAGTCTTGACTTTAGGAGTATAGGAATTGGCCTTCGTTGGCTTACTATTCAAATAAAAAAAAAATCTTCCTTCCAAGCAAGATTGTTATCATAGATACACCTCCTATATCAACCAACCTCTTGTTTTCCAGACTCAATGAGTCCCTCTTGCATGTACCCGAAGAAATAATTAGATATTTTGAATTAGGGTTTATTTACCAATTCTTTTTTATAAATAAAAGAAACAATTTATAATGAGAAAGACAAAAATAGCCTTGGAGGATTATAGTCTTCACCGGAAAATAACAAAAGAATTGAGAGTAGGTTGGAAATTGCTAAATTTACATAGTAGAGGTTGCAATTTGTTAAAGAAAATAGTACAGGTTGCAATTTGTAAAAATGACGATAGTACGGATTGTAAAATGATATTAACCCAAATTAATAATACTTGCACAAACATTAAATATATTCATTTAACTCCTCAACATTTCAGTTTTTATAATGATTAATAATGAGATTTTTTAAATACAAGATACATATGCAAACAATCACGAAAAAAATATTGTTAATTAGGTTAAAATATAGAAAAATTATACCAACCTTAGAATGATGGGGCGGAAATTTATTAAGAAAAACACATCCAAAATTTAAAGAATATTGCTCTTTTTATTGTCTTTTTAATTTCAATACTATAAAATTTTGGTAAGTAAAAAGGAAAAACAAAAAGGACCAACAACAAATTCGACTGAAGTTATTAGAGAAGAAGTATATTTTGTTTACAATGTGAATTCGGCTTTAATACGGGGAGGTGCTGATTTGGGGGTGGACTTTGTATTGTGGACTCTATAAATATTTGTTTCATACGCTATCTAACCCCTCCCCAAAGTTTCTCTATTTCAATTATTTTTTTGGAAAAACCTAGTCCACTTTTTTAAGCCTAAAATACAAGATAAAAATATATATATAGAAAAAGGAACATTACAAATAAATCCATCACAATACAATTAATTGCTCTTTAGTACAACAAAACTGTTCGGTAATACAACAAATTTTCGGATTCCTTTGTAATATGCTTTTCTTTTCACTTGTTACTAAGGTGGAAAAAAAAAACTTAACTCCTTTGTAAGGGCCCCAATGTAAATTAAAAACCCAATTTTTGACCGATCCATACTAGTTTATTCAAACCCCATGTACATTATTAAATTAAGAACCAGACTGGCAATTGAATCCCGTTGTGCATTAAGAATTGAACAGGCAATTCAACTCGTCGTGCATTAAGAATCAGACTGGCACTGTGACCGGTTCGAGGTTAAAAACCGGTATAATTGACCAGTCCAATACAGGTTTAAAAACATTGAATTCAGTTATAACACGAATTGAAGTTCCACTTTGGCTTCAAACAACACAAACAACCCTACAACAGGGAGAAGGCTGATACTCATACTATCTATATATACAAACATATCAACATTAGGACACCTGCAACAGAATGTTTGATGCCATCAGGACATCCAGCGCAGTTAGATTAAAGGTTCGGTTTTGTCTTAATATATTTGTTCTTTTTATTTTTTCGCTTCACGTCCACCCCTAACCTTTACAGGGGAAGAAAACATACAGAGTGGCTGCGTTACAGCTTTTTGCAAATGGGAATTATTACACTTTATCATCATGGAACCACCATCTCGTCTCCTTGGGAGATCTACCGTTCCTACAATTCTTGACGTAGCGATCGTTGTCAGCTGGACGTTGCTGCAAAAGTGGAAGAGAGCTCAAGGGATTAATGTCAACTCGTAAAGAATGTGCAGCTTTATGATAGAAACAGAGTTAAAAAGTTCTTTATTGCACTACTTATCTACTGTCCAATTTTGTTCACAAATAAAAAACATTTTTTATTTAGTCTCATTATCAAAAAGATTGTCCAATTTTGGCGGTTAATTGCACGAAACCTGCTACACTTTGGAAATGTTACACAAAATCCCTTGTGATTTCGAAATTGCACAAACTCCCCTCGTGGTTCGGAAATTGCATGAAATTCCCCTGTGATTGATTAATTTAAGCTAACTTTCGTTTTTCAGAAACGAGTTAACAATGTTATCTATTTCATCTATATCTCCTTGTCATTCATAGTATAGTTTCAAGACTTCTAATTTTGGAAACACAAGATACAGGAAATAGAGGAAATAGTTGAAATTGTTAACTCATCTCAGGAAAAGAAAAGAAAAAGAAAAAGAAAAAGAGTTAGTGTTATTTAATGAACCACATAGGGGTTTGTGCAATTTCCAAAAACCATGAGGGAAATTTTCGCAATATCCAAATGACGAGGGGGTTTCGTGTAACAAACCCAATTTTGTCTCCAAAATCGCTGGAAAATTGAAAAGGGTGTTGTTTTATGTCACGTGAATATCGCACGAGGATTCAATTTGGAGCCAGAATTGGACAATATACAAATTATGGGGCCAAGCGTGGACATCTCCGTGGCAAAAAACGTCATAATTTTCAATATTTCCAGCGATTTTGGGCCAAAATTGGACAATTTTTTTAATATTGGGACTAAATTGAAGATGCTAGTTTTTTTGGGGACCAAATATGGACAGTGGACAAGTTTTGTGGGACAAAAAACTTTGTACTCAACAGCAACACGTACTAGAGATATGAATTTCAAAATTTCAACAATTGAATATAGGACGAACCTTCACCGGGGAGCTTGACAGCATAGATAAAATGCTTATGCAAACTGAACTTACAGTCATTGCTGGGGACCAAGAATCGTATAAAATATCTGCAGAATACAAGGAAAAAAGAAACAGCTTAGAAGTTTAATGCAGCTATCAGATGAACAAACTAGAACATGAGTCAACTCAAAACACAAAAAATCTGGTTGGGGTTCTAAAGAGAAGTAAAAGGCCAACATGATATCGAAAAGTTAACAGAAAATGAGGGAGACTCGTATGGAACAGTTTAATGCATGGTATTTGAGTTATATTCTCCTTTGAAATATGATGACTAAGTTGGGGCCACGTAAACCCATGCATCATATAATAGAGTAAATAAGATCACTCTCATGTATGAGACCGTCTCAGACAAAAAAAATTCCACGGAAATTATATGTCAATGACACAGAGCTATCATTACATGCAAATTGCTATAATTATTGCATATGGCTCCCATTTCAGGCAGAGAGAATTCCTCCTATTGGTATAAAGAATATCATACGCTTGCATACACCACAAAAACCCTGGTACATTTAATAAGTTCAAATCATGCCAAATCATAACACCAACCAAAAATCAATACTGATCACCATCAACAGCATGCAAGAATACACGTGATCATCTCTTACAATATAATATAGCATTTGGAACTACAGCAATGGCTTTTCAACAAGAGAATAGGCAGTATCTTTCCAGAATCTGATATTAAGGTTAGTTAAACCAATTCTTATAAAACAAATTTGCATGCCCCTCCCATAGTAATGCTATATACCACAACCAATTTTAGATTTTTAACTTCATTATTAGTGTTTGGTTTGTGCTGTGGGCATTATATGAAATATTTTACCTTAGTTTAGACAATTGAAGGTCTTTCATGGTATTGAAAAGGTGTGGCATTATAAAAGGTTCGCCTCTCGTGTGTTGTCTGTTGGAATTTACTATCTCTTCCACATATGTTACAGAAGTTCAAGGATACTACATAGACGGAACGAGAGACATCATTATAAAAATTTCACAAGAAAATACGCACTCAACCATCAGCCAACTTTCTCAATATCTTGTAGTGAATACAGCTGTGGCAAAGACGTCACTTGGTTCTAATTTCACATGGTATCTTCTCATCTATTATTATGTGAAATTCATAGACTCCCCTCATTTTTTGAAATCCTAAATAACACTGTTATACCCTTTTCATCATAAATAAACTAAATTTGATCTTCAAAACCCACTTGTTTGGGGAATTTCAATTCAAGAATTTCACAGGTAAAGTAAGCGCTCTCATCCATCAGCCAACTCTCAAAATTTTGTAGAGAATACAGTTAATAAGGTCCACTTTTCAAATGGTATCTTCTCAGCTTTCGTAGTAATTCATGGATCCCCCTCCTCTTTAGAAATCCACAATAACAATTATTCCACTCTTTTCATCACAAGTAAACTTAAGGCGGACTTCAAAACAACACTTTCAACATCCTGGTATAAGTATTACATATCTTCTCATTTACAATTTAACAAATTCAGAAACCTACTAGTAGTTCACAAATCACCAATATAATAATTATATGTGTATATTAACCCAAATAGAATATACGTAAAACATAACTAAACCATGCAAGAAAAATTTGTTACACAAATCTAGTGAAATTATTTCAAATCATGAAGATGGTGAAAACATGAAACTAATTTTGAAACAAAACCAAAAGAGCCCTAAGCCACTAAATCGCGATACAAGTACACAACACAGGTGCATATAACTACACACACTGGCAGCTAAAGGCGAATGATGATCATTCACTAGTATATTATATATAATTGCAAATACTATACTCTTTCAAGACTAATCCAATTGGCAAAAAACTAAAGTATTTTAGCCTCAAAGAATGAAGACATTCAGTAGAAGGCATTCTACCATGCTCTATACCAAAGCTGCCAACTGCAAAGCAACTACCCGTTCTTCATTGTCTTATTCCACTTTCACTTGGAATAACACTCTTACACTCCATAGTGGAAATGCCTCGTTCACCCCTTAAACTTTGATCAACCTCTAGATATTGAAAGCACAATGTTGTTAATTTAACTAATTTACTACCCATTCTTCAGTGTCTCATTCCACTTTCACTAGGAATAACACTCAATAGAGGAAATGCCTCATTCACCCTTAAACTTTTGCTCAACCTCTAGATATTGAAAGCACAAAATTTTTAATTTAACTAATTTGATTTGGAAGTAACGAAGTGGTACATATCATCAATATCAGTAATATATCAACACCAATTGTCTATAACACGAAACCAGAATGACTGCAGCCTTCACAAGCCAGCTCAGAAAAACAACTAGGCAGAGATAATCGAACAATAAAGAACAAACAAATATCCATTCAATAAAATTCAACCAGAAGGAAAAAAAAAGGAGTGGGCGTGGAGAACAAACCTAAACATATATGGCCATTACTATATATGTGAGGATGCATAGGAGCTGGAGGAACAAATATAACCTGCCCAAAGAAACAGCCAAAACTTAATCAACTAAATGAACAGTGATTATACAAGGGTCCAGAAAGAGAGACTATTCAGCATCGGAACCCTAGAATTAACACGATGAGACACTCATTCCAAATTTGACTCAGTATTTCACCACAGAATTACACATGATAATAAATATGAATCGGAGCATCTACCTGCGGCGCTTCCATGGGGTAATGCTCCGGAAAATCAACCTGAAGCTGATACGTTTCATCAGCATAAAGCGTGCCTGGTGCGCCGACGACTTCAATCACCCATCTAATCATCACAAAAATCACTCGGTCACAGCCAAAAATTCCGATTCCAACTCAATTAGAGAAAAAAAAAATTAATAGCTCGAACAGAAAAATTAAGGAGACCTTTTGAGATTATCAGTAGGTTTATGCTTGAACCCCGCGGGTGGATTCGCCTGCCACTCCACCAGCTCTTTCTGCAGGCGATTGCATGCGATCTTGCTCAATGCCTTCTTCCCCAAATGTCAGTTCCACAACAAGTAAATCAATCAACAAAAATTTTCGAAAATTAGGTATAATAGAGATTCAATTCGCACACAAAAATAACCCTACAAATCTGAGAAGAATTCAATTAAGAAGTTGACCTTGCGTGAGGAAGCGGAGGGGGAGGACATGGCGTACGAGAATTGAAAAGCTTAGAGAGAGAGAGAGAGAGAGAGAGAATTTTGAGCGAGGGTGAGAGAGAAAAAGAGAGAGCGACAAAACGATGCGTTTTGAGGTATTGTATGAAGCTTTCGGATCACTCACTCACTCACTCGTAGTAATAATTTAGCATTTTATGAAAAAGGAAAGGGGAAGGGGTATCCGAAATCCGACTTTAGAAGAAAATTCAGATCGGTGCTAATTTATAGAGCGTAGTAAAAAGCGTGTGATCCAACGGTCAGAGATGAATCTAGTCCACACGTGTGGTTGGTAAAGATTTTGTAACACGTGAGTGACAAGAATAGTGTGACCGACTCGGGTTATGCGCGGCTCACAATCTTGGCCTCATCTTTTCAACTTTGGATTTTTAAAAGCTTCGAATATGATGCCATTCCTCCAATATCGGTTGCGATTGATTGATCATGTATGTGGTTTAATTATTATTTTTACTTGAATAAAGAAATTACAGTGATAATAATAAATAAATAAAGCATGGTGTGTTTGGTCTAAATGTGCTCACGGTCAAGCGCGGGTTCCGCTATAAAAGAAGCATGGTGTGTGTGTTAGTTCTAAAGTTGTCCAGGGTCTGCGATTCAATTTTTTAGGGGGAAACTGTAATCGAATTATGAGTTGAATGGTTTAAGATTTGAGAGTTGAAATTGCATAGAAAAGAAGGGAAGTAATATTTTGATCACTTTGGAATAAAAAAATTGAGTTAGAATTGTGTAGTACTTATAGAAGAATTCTTGAAATTTATTTAGTTTTGAAGATAGAATTCTTGAAATTTAAAAAGAAAAATAACCTCATTGGTTGAATAAAGGTAATAAAATAACAAAAAAATAAAACTTAGAGCAATAAGAAAGATCACAAGTTGATTTGGAGATCGGAGTGCAATTAAAAAACCTTGTCACTAGGAAACCATTTTAAGGGATAAAACTTCCAAACAAGGAAATGTACACTCCTCTAAGAGAATTGAAAAACAAATTAGTAAAGTGAAAATATTCAATGTGCATATTTACATACAAATGGTGTAAAAGAAAGTCTGGTCAAAGCTCACGGGAACGTCTTATTAACACTGAGTCCATTGCCTGATTTGCTTCCTTATAGGTGTGGGAGAAATAAATCGTTATCTGAATAGCTAATGCACCGTCAAACTCCACGAGCTACAGTCTGCAAATATATATATATATATATATATATATATAGAGAGAGAGAGAGAGAGAGAGAGGTGACCAATGGATAAAAATTCATCAAGTGTTTCACATATTATGTTCACATTTGTACGTGCATAAGATCACAATTAAGAGAATAACCAAAATTCAGAATAAATATGCTGACTCTAAGCTATAAGTTTAAAGCAATCCCTACATAGTTGGAAAAAGAAATCCTTAATCGTTGAAAGTTTTTATAAATATGTTGTTGCTTGCAATTGTTAAGTGGGCTGAATTTATTTTAGTATGAAAGACAAGGAAGGTATGAATAGAAATAAAATCTAGAGATCGAATCCTTATGAGTAAAGGAGGTAAGATCAAGTGTACATTGACATTGTATTTAATTTTCCTACATAAAAGACTTGTCCTTGCTAAAAAGGGAAGGGTAGATTGACTTTTTAGTATTCTTGCAATTTTTAAAACGAGCAATTAACACGACCCAAAAGCATATGAGATCAATGTACATGGAAGCTTACGACCAAGTATTTGTCGAACCGTAGACCTAGGAGATCGATGAAGTCCTAAAACTATGTGTTGTCATAGTATTATAAATGCGTATTTTGGAGTTTTAAACCAATTGAAATGAAAAGACAACAATCAAATTAACTAACAAAAGTAATAGCAAGTGAAAGTAAACTAAAAAGTAAGTAAAACTTCGTGTAGAAGTGCAAGTATGAGAGTAATGTTTCGGGTGTTTTCCTTATAACTTAATTGATGCTACGTACATTAGAACCACTTTTCATGTGTTAGACCATCTCCAATGCTAGCAGGCAAATTGTCATACAAAATCAGCAATTTGCCACTAAATTTGTCTCATACAGTATAATCATCTCCAACCATTAAATTCAAATTCTAACTCAAATGAGAATATTCTTCAGAATATTCTAATTTTATCTTTTTTTTATTTTACATTTTATCAAATACTCCATTCGTTTTAAAATAATTGTCGTTTTAGAGGTTAAATGTTGTTTCAAAATAAGTGTCGTTTTAGCTATTTTTCTTAATTTACCCCGAATCTATATTTAAATTTTAAGAGAGATTATTAAAATATAATAAGGGATTATTAGAATATTATTAAAAAATTAATATGTCAAAATTCTATGATTCTTAATTTGTCCTAAAATCTCTAGAACGACACTTATTTCGAAACGGAGAGAGTAGTAATTATCACGAATATCATTCACATAACACCTTGTCTTATATTTATGTTAGTTATAATTTGGGTTCCTATTAATAAGTTATTAAGTTATATATTTTTTATTTTTAAACTTTCATATATTAATGTAATATAAATAAAAAACCACACTTAATATTACATAATATCAAATAAATCTATGAAAAAGTAAAAAAAAAAAAAAAAAGGAAAAAAAAACATATTTGCGTCCAGAATAGTATGTGGCAAAAGAAGGAAGATTTGCCACCAACTTTGCAAATGTAGCTATTTGAGTTCTAAATTGCCACAGCTTTGGAGATTGGTTGTAGTGGCAAATGGCTTTTGCCCCAGCTTTGGAGATGCTCTTATAACATTCGAACCACTATTGCCCTTGCGCTTCCATGCTGCATGACCCGTAGTCAATTGACACGGTCGTGCAGCCCTTGTCACGGTCGTGCACAAATTTTTGCGCACGAGCTATAGCCAATTAGCATGGTCATGCACGAATTGACATAATCATGCACAATTTGGCACGGTTTTGGCTCAAATCTTCCCTGTTTGGCTCATTTTTGTTTGTTTTCCCTCGTTTTCACCTACAAGCTTGTCACAACATTACACTAACAAAATGATATCAATATCTCAGCAATAATCAATTCAAAGTCATTTTCTTACGAACTACACACTCAATTATAAAAAAAAAATCAAGCAAGATACAGATTCTAGTAGTGTTGATGCAAATGGATTTTGAAAACGAACACCAACTTTTTCGTTGATATGCAATGAAAAGTTTTGACAAACAAGTGGTCAAAAGAAATTTGCAATCAACGTACCAACAAATTTTCAACCTCAATACTACACGTGATCAATTCAACCTAACATCAATCATCTAATATCCACATTCAATGCACAATTACAAAAAATATTCAAATGAATCGTGCGTCGGTGCTTTGTAAGAAAGAAAAAACACTCCCAAACTTAGGCATTGCAAAACAATCCTAAGTTTGAGTTCTCTTTCTTAGCACGACATCCCCTGCTTAAGCAATTCTTATGCTGCATATAAGAATATAGATTTCTCCCTACAAAACAAAACAAAATAAGACCCCCTTTTCACCCTGGGAGTAGTAATGCTTCACATGGTGTCCATTGACCTTGAACTTCTCTTCCTTCTCATTTTTTTAGATCCAGAGATCTTGACGGATACATTCTTTCACATGAAACGGTCCACTCCATCTCGACTTAAATTTCCTAGGGAATAACCTCAAGTGAGCGTTGTACAATAGAACTTTATTCCTTCGGAAAAAATCTGTTTTGAGAGTCGACCATCATGCTACCTTTTAGTTTTATCCTTGAAAAGTTGAGAGCTCTCATATGCATTGTCCCGGAAATTTTGAAGCTCGTGAAGTTGAAGAATTCTTTTCTCACCACTCAATTCACTATTACAATTGTTGGAGATTTTTGGTATTGAACGTTCTAGATTATCGTGTATTTAAAATCTCAGAACCGAAATTGGTGAGTGAGAAATTAATACGCAAAGATAAGAATTGATCAATATTTTTCAGGAATTTGATAAATATTTCATGGGATTTGATTTGTTCTTATCCGGATGTTTCTTAATCCCCATGTTGGGGAGTTCCTAAAATCAAGGGCCACTATTATTAGTGATCCCTCAATTATCTCAACAACATAAATTAGGCCTCATCTGCATTTATTAGAAACAGTGGCATGAACTTTCTCTGCATATGAAAACCGCATAAATTTTTCTTTGCATCCATTTTAGAGTAGTTCAGTTCATAACTCTACTTTCGTTCGTTGTTCCTCTAAATTCAGCGGTGCTACTGATTTAGAGACGGGAAATCGTTTTACCTTTGGGGACTTATATGCACGATCCTGTAAGCACTATACAGGGCATATTTAGTCTTGCGGGAAAATGATTTTTCCTTGACTCGGTTTCGACTGTCAAATTTCGTTTTACATTATCGGATACACACCAAATAACAACAATCGCAAGACTAAATATTGTGTGTACTCGAAGGTTGGCTACTGCTACTGTTCAATCCCATCGGATTATGCCGAGATATTACGCCCGGGATTGATTTTCAGGGAAGTTTTCTTTTATGAAATCTCAATTACATTTTCTGAAATAGTCTAGTGCGCATATAGTCTTTCTGTATCATTTAATGATCAATTTGACTAAGCATTTTTCTTGGTGTATAGGAGTCAAAGAAAAGATCAATTCCTTGAAGGGATAGAATATTTCGAGAATTAATTTATTCTTCATGAATGAACAACTTGTTGAGGAGTTTTTACAAACACCTGGTAAGCAGGAGAAAAGCCAATAAAATGGTGAAAGATGCATCCAGTGGAATCGGTGGAACTGGTGTCGGTTCGGAAGCACCCCCACATTATGCCAACCGCAGGGCTACGAAATTGAGAAAAGATTAACAGGGTGAATTTCGGGCTCCACTGAGGGGCTTGGCTCGCGCCGCAGATGACGGCGGAATTGAGTCGACGACCGCTGCTTCTTTGTTGATGATCCACCGCAATTGCCGGTGGGTGTTGGAATTTAATTACCAGCCTGAGGCGGCGGAAATAATGGCTGATCAGGGCCGCCGGGTACACAGCGTCAAGGCACCCGATCGGCAGGCCAACGTGAAAAGCGGCGATCGTGGTGCTGCTTGAAATTAATGATTTGGCCCCATCTCAGACACTGTAGGGAATAGAGTGGCAGCGATGCCATCTGGTTCCAAATCCGGCGTAATTTGCTGAAGTTGCGCGGTAATTCGAGCACGGCGGATGTTGTGGGCTGCACGCATACACAATGGAGTCGTGCCCTTCCAGATTTGTAGGCGCGGCCGTCGGGTGTTGTTGGTCGTGAGAAGGCTGCTTGCGGCGGCGGCCTTTGATGGACCAGTGAGCGCGGCGTCGTTGGAGTTCCGCGCAGATGATGGCGAATCTGGCGGAGACGCGGGATTTCTGGAGCATGGCCATCAACGGAAAAGCCGTTGCGGTGAATAACGGCTGTTGGCCTGAGACGGCGACGACGTCTTCATCAATGTTCGAATGGTTTGAGATGGAGTTGTTTGCGCTCTTCTTCGTCTGGAATGGGATGCGCCTGAAACGTCGCAACCGTTTGAAAAGAAAAGATGCGACTCTCTTTTCTTTGTGGGCCAATTGATGTGGTGGGCCTGTAATTGATGGCAGATTGTTGAGCCTATATTAGGCTACTGCCATAGGCCTAAGTATAAATTAAAGATGTTAAAGATGGCCATTTGAGGTTTTGGGCCAAATTAATTAAAACTTGGGCTCCCGAATAAAATATAATTTGGACCTTGTTAGTTCTTATGAATTTTAATGGTCAAATTAATTTTAGTGGGCTATAATATTATGGATTTTGTTCCATAAATTTGGATCCCCTTGATATCAAATTAAATTTTGATTTGGGGTAAGAGTACAAATTGTGCTAGAGAGCGCAATTTCTAAATTTGGATCTAGTCCAAAAGGAGTTTGACTCTTTTAATTCATTGAGAATTATTCTTGAGTCAGCGCAATTAAGGCCACATTTGAATTTGTGCTTAGAGTGCACAAGCGATGTGAATTTAATTCACAAGAATTTGACTCGTATAATTTAATGGATAATTATTGAGTCAAAGGTGGCAATTACGGCCACACTAAAAATTGAAATTAATTTGGTATTATGACCAAGATTAAATTTCGATCTTGGAGTATAATTTCAAAACATTTGGTTTTCCAATGTACTTCGAGATTGTGTCCAAAATTAATATTTGATGAAATATTAAATGAAATGGACAAACAATTCGAACATGGGGGATGAACTCTTGCCATAGATACATTCAAATGTGGGGGGTAAAAGATTTTCTCCATGGATACATTTGAATTTGAGGAAATTAGCAAAGACGTAGCCTTGATGCTAAATGGAAAACCAAAAGGCAGTGGTGCCTAGTGAAATTGTTTTTAAAAGATAAACGAAATTTGTTCAATTTTATTCGTGTAAAGTCACCACACAAGGAGATAAAACCATTTGAAATGTGAAAATGGGATATTTGATCCAATGATTATCTTGAATTGTGGGGGGTGACTTATAAATGACATTGTATCGGTATTAGTTGAACAAATAAAAAAAATCTGACGTGGAAATAAGAATATTCACGTGTGTTAGAATAATACACAATAGTGAATTAAATATTTTGACATAGATTCCAAGCCCATCTGGAAATGTGGGGGGAGTTGTGTCATGAAAATCCTCTATACAAATATGCAATATTGATTGCAATTTGACAAAAACCCGGCCGGTTAAAGATAAGTTGATTAAGAGGATTTCGGGTAAGGGGAATGAGGTTAAAAATCCACATATAAAAGAGTGTTCATAGCGGTAACTCAACCATGATGACTGGAGGATCCCAAGAACTTGGTTCAATGAGACAACTAAGTTATGAATTACTCAGTTGTGCACTTGAAACACTTTTGAAAACTCATTCTCGAATCCCATCAAGTGCAACTCTGTACCTTAAGGCGTAGCAAAACCCGTTGACGTGTGGTAAGGTTAAGCTCAACAACTTTTAATGATTCCTTAGATCTTGAAGAGACTGAGCATGACGGGGTACTAAAAAGGAGATCACCTATATAAATGAGAAGTGAGGGCCGCTTCGACCAAATATTTATGAAAATAAAGGGCGTCCATGGCCAAAACGGACAAAAACGTGAGAACGAAACGGAGTCGAGACTAAATTGTGCTGACACTGTTGACTAGGTATACACGAAGGAGGATTAGTTCAAGGCACTATGTCCACTAAGCCGCCGGTGTACCCGATGGTGTTTGGCTACGGAAAGTTCAAAGCCACAAGCTACTTATCCGGAAGCAATAAAGTCTCAAATGAGCTGAACGATGTGTCTGCATATCTATAGGTACAATTTTCACTCATGTGGGGGATTGTTGGAGATTTTTGGTATTGAACGTTCTAGATTATCGGGGTGTATTTAAAATCTCAGAACCGAAATTGGTGAGTGAGAAATTAATACGCAAAGATAAGAATTGGTCAATATTTTTCAGGAATTTGATAAATATTTCATGGGATTTGATTTGTTCTTATCCGGATGTTTCTTAATCCCCATGTTGGGGAGTTCCTAAAATTAAGGGCCACTATTATTAGTGATCCCTCAATTATCTCAACAACCCAGAGTGTTGAACGTATCTATAAATTAGGCCTCATCTGCATTTATTAGAAACAGTGACATGAACTTTCTCTGCATATGAAAACCGCATAAATTTTTCTTTGCATCCATTTTAGAGTAGTTCAGTTCATAACTCTACTTTCGTTCGTTGTTCCTCTAAATTCAGCGGTGCTACTGATTTAGAGACGGGAAACCGTTTTACCTTTGGGGACTTATATGCACGATCCTGTAAGCACTATACAGGGCATATTTAGTCTTGCGGGAAAATGATTTTTCCTTGACTCGGTTTCGACTGTCAAATTTCGTTTTACATTATCGGATACACACCAAATAACAACAACAATTTATCTGCCCAAAATACCTTGGTGCTCCAACTTAATTACGGGGTAAGAAGATTCATGCCGTCATCCCAAATCAAATCACCTCCCGGCCCAAAATTAACACCACTAAAAGCCATTTCTGTAAAGCCCATAAATACGTAAAGCCCATCTGCCCCATCCAATTATTAGACAAAAAGTATGGCCAAAATGCCCTAATTGGGGAAGAATTCGCCAGTGAATTTGAAGGTAAGACTTTTTTTTTTTCTCCTTTCTTTAATTTCTTCCATTTTGCCTGTGTTTTCTTCAATTTCCGGCTTCCGAAACTCAAATTTCCGGCGTACCTGTGCTGTATTATTGTTTTTTTATTCTAGTTTTCCTTCAATTTCTGTCAGGAAGCTATATATTCGGTTGATTTCGCCGGAAATCGGAAGGCATATAAGTTTTGAAATCTGTAGAACTTGTACTATGTCTTGAAGGCTCTTAGTTATACCAAAAAAAGTAATTGAGTATAAATCATAAATGTGGAAGCTTCAAGAACAGTAGTTTGATAATTTTGACTACATTGTATTCCATTTTGTTAATATATTTGTAATTTTAATGTACTCTCAATATGTAAAGTTGTGTTGTTAGGTCAATTGTCCCCAATGTCATCGTCATCAGGAAGGCCAACGTCTGTCGCGGCCGGAGAGATGCAGTTGGTTGCGGTGGCGGAGAGGGCGGCCGCCGCTCTTCCTCCGCGCCCTCCGACGTCCACTTCTCCCTCATCAGCGCTGGTAGAGTATACACCGCCTGCTGGCAACCAAGACGCCGAAGAACTTGAAGTAAAGCTCCGACGAATTATTGACTGCGTTCCGGTTCGCTTCAATAACACCTCCGGCAGTTCCGCCGGTTCTGGATCAGGCGATTTTCATCAGGTATTGCACGCTTCTTTGTTTCATGAGAGACATATAAAATTTCGGTTTATGAATTTATGGTGCTTTTTATTGGTGGTTTATTGCATACTTTTCTATATGATTACCTTATTACATTTCAAGCATTTGTTGGTGAAAATTGATATATGACGTAGAAATTTAAGGGATGCTTGGTTCAAATTTTTCAATGAGAATGTAAACAGATTCATCGAATAGTGAATGTGTTTGCATTGTTGGTTTATTGCTCTAAAATTGATGTATGGGGTTTGGAGAATGGTTATGGAGCTCCGGTGTAAATAACATAGAAACTTAGGTCGTTTGGTTCAAATTCTTCAATTGGAATGTAAATAGAATCATTGAATAGTGAATGTGATTGCATTGGTAGTGTATTGCTCTAATCTAAGAATAAGTTGAAATGATTATTGGAATGATCGATTGATCGAGAAGAAATGATTATAGGGGAGAAGGTGAATTGAATTGAAGTAATTATTAACTTATTTTGAGTCTCATTAGCTCATAGGAAGTATGATGAAGGTGAATTAATCATCTTTTATGCTCATTAACCATCATAATTACTCTATATTCATTTTCATTACCATTCACATTGAAGACTTTTAAACCAACTGCCCCCTTAAATTGATTTATGAGCACTAAACTTTAAAATGTTGAAGCCTTTGAAGTTAGTAACAGTTGCAAATCAATGTGATGATAGTTATTTAGTACTTTTCACTGGATTTTTTTCCCTCTCTCTTTTTTAGAAGGACATAAATATTGCATAGAAGTTTGGAAGAATGGTTCTTATAATATGATCAATCTGTTTCCTTCTCGAAGAAACTAACCTAAAGCAATAAGAATAGTAGTGTAAGAAAATGCTTGTGGTACTAGGAAGAGGTGTTGATTTCATTGGATAACTTAAACATGACTACAAGGATTTCATAGTTTCTCCATCATTAAGAACCTCTATAGAAAAATGGAAGCTCTTGTAATAGAGTGAGTGTATTAGATTGACTCGGGAGATTTTGATTTTAAGAGTGGGTTTGAATTTATCATATTCTGAACAGTAAAAATTTGTGTTTTTTACTCCTGTACTAATATCTCATGTTTAAGTGTTCAAATTTATATTTCAAATTTTAATCATGTATTGGGATTAATATTCAGCCTTGCTTCGTAAGCTTTCACCTTTGTTATTTCGCAACTCCTGGTCAGAGTTGCATGTAATGTCTCAATGATTTCGAGAGAACTTTTGCAAGTTGTTGTTCTATTAAGTCTTTGTATTTTTATGTCGTATTGAGCCCTTGAGCTTTTAATTTACTTCAGATTGAGGCGTTGAGCACTTTCCTGGCCTCGATGAGAGCAAAAATAGAAGTAAAAGACTCAATAAGAAAATATAAATACAATACGGATTGCCTACAAGAAGCCAGTGTGAACAAATTAAAATGGAGCTCTTTTAACTTTTTTATTGAGGGGGCGCTTGGTTCAAAATTCTTCAACAAGAATGAACATGGGTTACTTTTGGTTAATGAAAATAAAAAATAATCATTTCACCTTCATCATATTTCGTACGAGGTAATGTTACTCAAAATAAGTTAATTGTTACCTCATTTTGATTAACTACCTCACTTCCTATAAGCACTTCTCCTAAATTATTCCTCTCTTCCTCAACCAATAATCATTTTTTATCCTCTTTATTTCAAAATTAGAGCAAACCATTAATAATGCAACCACCGCTTTATTGTAATTCATTATTCAATGATTCTCGTTACCATTCCCATTGAAGAATTTGAACCAAACACCCCCTGAATTCCGGAACAGTTTTAAGTTGGCTCTTGACTTTCTTCAATGTAGTTATGTAGCAGACTTCTGTTACTGTCTATTGAAGTTTTAACTTGTTCTATGCGGTTGTTAATGGTGACAGTATCGTCAAATGAGACGAAAGGAACAAGACCGGCTTGCAAGAATGGAGGTGGACTACCTGAAGCGGAAAGAAGTTGCTGAATTCAACGAGAGAAGGGAAAAAAGATTAAAAGAAACAGAGGAACGTGCGGAAAAAAAGCGTTTGAAACGCCAGAAGAAAAAGCAGAAGAAGAAAGAAAAGAAGTGCAAAACTAATGGTGGTAGTGACGAGCATCAGAAGGAACAATCTTCAGATGATGATAATGAAGAAACGTAGAGGTGACTGAGAAATATTAACTGTTGATCGGTTTAGAATCATTATCATATTATTAATCAAATTGCAGAAAGAGTTTTTATAGCAACTTGACAAATTTATGATTC
This sequence comes from Ballota nigra, assembly GCA_947034835.1. Classification (NCBI taxonomy): domain Eukaryota; kingdom Viridiplantae; phylum Streptophyta; class Magnoliopsida; order Lamiales; family Lamiaceae; genus Ballota; species Ballota nigra. The sequence goes on from OX344721.1 coordinate 99,017,312, forward strand.
CCTTCAAACTGGAATGCAAAATTTGGCCCAAATTTTAAATGTCTGAGCAGATCCTGCAATTTAAGAGTTACAAAGTTATAACTTACTAAATATTAAGTTGTAAATTATGGAGTACTGTTTAAAATATATTATATATATAAAGAGTGATTAAGTAAGGGTTGATCAGTTTACAAAGTTTGAAAAGATTCTTCTACCTTATCTTACTCACTTCTCACATTTACAAAGTTTGAATAGATTCTTGGCCATCTCCCATTTGCTAGTCTTATATGGGTTTGTTGATTTCTTTAATTTATGAGTTATTATCCTTTGTCTTGGGTTTCTATGAGATAGATAACTATGAATAGCAAAACATTTATATGTGCAGGTATATTATATACAAGCTTTCTTGCTTTGTAATCAGCACTGATATCCAGGGTCTTTAATCGCCCCTAATTGGAGTTCACTTCCCGATAAGTGTTTCTCAAATATCAGGTACATAAGCGAATGCAAATTACTAATTTTCTTGTTTGATTTTATAGGCAGCTCTTGCTTTTCGTGATGTGGGTTATGTTCAAAACGTTGTGAAATCTTTTGATTTAAATGGAGTTTAGAGTTGAATTGTAGTTCTATGGCGTTGCTCAGTATGAATTGTTTCATTGTTGAGAGCTTTTTAAGATTTCCGAAACCCATGAGAGAGAATTGGATCTTGTATTATACTATAATTTATACAGACTGTTATGTTAGTGTACTTTGATGGAATGGACTACATTTTTTTTATCTTCTAATATGATTGCTTTTGGATATGGATTTTGTTTTGTTGAGAGATAATCCTTTGATATTTCATCAAATAATTTTGGATAGATCTGATCTTGCATTAATGGTTTGTGAGGGTTTAAGGGGTTTGATGAGTATAAGGACCCAAAAGACAGAGTATTGAGTGAAACTTGTTTTTAAATAAAATTGTATCCATTTATCCATATTAAACTCGCGGGTCATGTGGGCAAAGTTGTTGGGCTTGTATCTATGGCTCATGCCAAGCACGGGGATTAGGTCCAATATTTGATTATTTTATGTCTTCTTCTTTTTTTATTTAATTTATTTCCTTTTATTATTCTTTTCCTTTTAATTTACATTTTGAATCCAAAATAATATTTTTACCAAATCTTTTAATTACCCTAAATTTACTTAAACTATTTAAAGGCATTAGTTGTAATTAGAGATGTTAAACGGGCTAGCCCTAATCCTATAGGACCGGTCCTAACGGGCTTCGGGCTAAACGGGTTAGGGCTTTATCCGGTTCACTCTTAACGGGTCTTTAATAATTAAGACCTAACCTAACCCTAGCGGGCTTCGGTTTAAACGGGCCATGACTTGATACGAATTACACTAGCTTTTACTAGTAGCTTCCCCGCAAGAGTACGGGTTCACTGTAGTAGTGGCAAGTATAGGGACCAAGTATTATCGAACCCAAGGGAAAGTGTGTATGCGAATAGATCCCTGAAGATCTACGCGTCGTAGTTAATATGAGTGTATGTTTGGGGATTGAAAATTAAAAGAATTAAGTCTAAACTAAATTACTCTACGAATGCAAAAGGAAAATTAAACTAAGTATCTAAGGTGTGTATGCAAGTATGAGATGGTGATGCTCAGGATAGGAATCCCTACGTATACTAACGGAGCAGGTACATAATCAAAGTAATCGTGACAAACAAGAATTAACCTAAGTAAAAGATCGTAGAATGAAAGCTCAAGATTTCTAACCCTAATACTTTATCCTAGCAATCGACTTCACTAATCCACTAACAAGTTAATAGATAGCGCTTAATTAATGAGACCCTAATTTAACTAAGGTGATGCGGTCGTCTTCCTTCGCTAAACCGGTAGATGAATTAACCCTTTCTAAACCCTCTCGCTAAGACTACTAATCGTTATTGAGTGATGCGGTCGTCCCCTCTCTAACACTTTCATACGAAATTCAAAGGTAAAGTTAAGATTAATTATAAGAATTCATTAATTAAGAGAATTAAAACTAACGTCACGAATTACCCTAATTACGTACCCACATCCTACTTCTACGAGTTCATCCTAACCTAAGCATGCAAGGGTTTTAGCTAGACATGACGTTAACAAACATAAAAGCAATAGAAGAAACAACGAACATAAACATGGTAAATTGAACCAAGAAAAGATGAAACATGAACTAGGGTTTAAAGAAATAAATACTAAGAACTGAATTTGAATTGATAAAAACAAAGTTTAGAACGTTTAGAGTAATCAAGCTAAGGAAAAGAAACTGAGAAACGAAATTAAACTAAGAATTCGTACGAAAAACCTCAACAACGTAAAAGTAAAGCTTGCTCGTTCTTCTCCTCTTCCTCTCTCTAAAAACTAAGTCTAAAAGTGATTTCTAAAGTTCGGGATCAAGTGGTACTTTAAAACGAGTTTAGAAGAGGTATATATAGGCACCGGGTCGAAACGGGATCTCATGGGCCGAAAAACGAAATCTGGAAAAATTGCCTTGGAAGCGCTCGAGCGGATCAAGTGCTCGAGCGGGGCGCTCGAGCTCTTGTGGTCGAGCGGTTCTGGTGCTCGAGCGGGGCGCTCGAGCTACCTCCCTCGAGCGGCCCAAACGTTCTGTATGTTTTTAGGCGCTCGAGCTACTTCACTCGAGCGGGGCGCTCGAGCTACGATGCTCGAATAGGTCTTCCTTCCTTTGCAACTAACACTTTTCTTCACACGTACTAATACCAATCGTATTTCTTCGATATCTTCTCATCCGGGCATCCATTTGAGTCGATTCAAAGTCCTACGAACTCCATTTTTCGTCCTCGATTCACCTATGAGTATCAAAGAGACAAATTCATCAATGTATAGAAATAGTACTCATTTGGCTCTAAAAACTCAATAAATTCGACCAAAACTAGGGCGTTTCTAGCTACGAATCATGACAATTTCACGCCTAATCAACCCCCCCAAACTTACCATATTGCTTGTCCCCAAGCAATGAAATAATAAGTCAAGTGAAATTGTTAGGAATGAGTCAAAGAATCAAATCATGCTAGTAAATGAACTCGAGCTTTAAAGATCAATCACATGTATACTCACTCACCTTCCTTCATCATACTCATGCAACAACAACAAGAACCACCAAGATCAAACATGGATGTGCTCTCAACGATGTGTTTCACTCCCTCACAAGTGTATATCAATGATTAAGGGACTCACTCAAACAATCAATCACTCATATCGGCAGCCATAGGCTTGTAAGCACTCTCAACTCCGACCATACTCTAGAAATCAATGCCGAATCAAAAAGGATTTTTCTCAAGGTTGTAATGTAGGCTCTTTGGACGGGTGGGATAACAATTTGGGTAAGTGACTCAAGTGAATGGAGAATAGAAAATCAAACTTTGGCACTTCGAGATTAGGAACAAAATACTTCAAACATTTCCAATCAACACTCTTTCAATTCCATACTCTCAACACTTCAATTTTTCTCTTTCTCACTTTTTCACATTTTTTTTTCAATCACTTCATTTTTTTCTTTTTCTTTTTTTTTTCTTTTTCGCACAAACACATGAGCTCAATTTTTCTTTTGCTCATTCTCAATTTTTTTTGTTCTTTCCCACAACTCAAATCTCATTCACACCCTTATTTTATCACCACTCAACCATCAATAACTCTCCTTTTTCAACTCAAATCAATCCCTTCAATATTCACACTTTTCCTATTCTCCACTCAAATTGGGACAAAAAGCTTAGGAACTGGAATAGTGTTTAAATGTGCTAGCAAATAAAATAGGCTTTAGGCTCAACGGGGCTAACAAGGGACAAATATCAATGGTAAGGAAAATTTTTGGCTAAGTGACTCATTCAAATCAAAGATGGCCTAAGATCACATTCGGCATATCAAACTAGACACAATCAAGAAGTGAGAGCACACACAAGTTCTAGCATCCTCTAAGGTGACGATCCACTCACAAACGAAGAGATCAATTAATGCATCAAAATCTCATAAGACTCAAATCTCACGGCTTTCACATCCATGCTAGTCCTTGTGAATTCTCACTCTCATCACACAAATACTCAAAAAGAAAACTTGCAAGCATACTAGTTCTCTCTCAAATCAACTCTAACTCAAATACTCACACAAAGGAATTTCTAACTCACCCTTACAACTCACTCTACTCATCAAATCATACTCAAAGATAGCAATCAACAAGCATAAGATGATTGATAGGCATGAAATATGCACTAGCGAGTCAAATCAAAATCACCCCAAGGAGTATCTCAACAAACCAATAATCAATCAAACTCAACTCAAAGATAAGGGGTGCTCCGGTGCAATGTCATAAAATACATAAATACTCCACCCCCCCAAACTTCGACCTTGCGAAGAGGTCTAAGTTTGGGGTTGTGGGTTACCTCAACCAAATAATTCAATTTCTCTCAATAGCTTTGCTCACTCCCTTGCTTGAGTTGGTCCTTTCAATCTGAATAACTCCATGATACCTTTACTCCTTTAGAGACAAGCCTACAAGCAACTCACTCAAATACGAGGTTAAACATACGACTCAAAATAACTCCATAATAACTAAAAAAAAAAAACTCAAAGCAAATAAAAAAAAATAATGGGTTGCCTCCCATTCAGCGCTATTTTTAAGGTCCTCATGCCGGACCGAGCTCACAGGAGCTTATGGGACATCATACTCAAAAATACCTCCCTTACTCTCATAAGAGTGGTGCTTGCATGTCTTTCCTTGGCGCCCCTCCATCATGAGCCCTTTTGCTTCCTTCCCCACCTTAAGTGGTATAGGTCTCAACTCCTTCTTTCCTTTATCTGGAGGAGTCTTACTAAACAATTTCTTGAATTTTGACTTCTTCTTCTTAACTCCTCCTTTTCCCTCTAGCTGGACCACGTCCACTCTCTTCACCTCTTCATCCTTCAACTTCTTCACTTTATTTCTATCAAAATAATCAAGATCATAATGCTCATGGGTTAAATAATCAAGTGAAGGACTAACAAAATCATGTATATCATAAGGATTAGGGATAGGAGGTGTGTCTTCAACACGAGGATCAATTGCATCCATGCAATACAAACTCTCATCCTCCCTCGGGTGCTTCATGGCTTCATATAGGGAAATCTTCACTTCTTGATCATCAACCTTCAATGTAATCTTCCCATTTGCCACGTCTAGCACCATCCCCGCCGTGGCTAAGAACGATCTTCCCAAGATCAGGGGCACGTGCTCATCTTCCTCCATCTCTAGCACTACAAAGTCGGCTGGAAAAATGTGATCTTCAACTCTCACTAGGACGTCTTCAACCACACCTTGAGGTCGAGTAATAGACCGATCGGCAAGTTGAAGCGTCATCATTGTGGGTTGAAGTTCACCACCTTCCAACTTCTTGAAAAGCGATAACGGCATCAAATTAATGCTCGCTCCGAGGTCGCACAACGCTCCCTTCTTGATCCCTTTCCCAATGTCACATAGGATCGTGAAACTCCCGGGATCCTTCAGCTTCGGTGGAAGCGCCTTGTGCACTAATGCACTCACCTCGTGGTTCAGCTGCACCAACTTCGGCTCATCCACTCGCCGTCTTTTCGCAATCAAGTCCTTCAAAAACTTTGCATAATGCGGCATCTGTTCCAAAGCATCATAAAAAGGAATGTTAATGTGAAGTTGTTTAAAAACATCAAGAAATTTAGCAAATTTTTCATCAAGCTTTTTTTTCATGAAGCGCTGTGGATACGGGACGGGTATCACAGATTTGGGTACCCCCCATTCATCTCTTTCTGTTTCTTTCACTTTATCCCTTGCTTCCTTTGCCTTTTTCCACTTAGGAACTCTCTCATTCTCTACTGCATGCTCTCCACCCAAACTCTTCCCCAACTCGAGGTTGTTGATCTTCTCCATCATGGCCATCAATAGTCTTCTCGTTCCTTCACCCTCTTCAACCTGATGCACTCTCTGAAAATCTGCATCCATACTCCAAGCCCCGGCATTCGTGACAATGTTATCCACGATCTCCCTACACCTCTTTATGCCTTGATTCAGGAATGCTCCGCCCGCACAGGCGTCTAAATGGTCTTGCCCCGCCTTGTTGGCACCACTATAGAAGAATGCCATAATATCCCCCTCATTGTACCCGTGCTGCGGGCACTCTATCAGCATGTTTGAGTATCTCTCCCATGCTTGACGTAGGTCCTCTCCTTGCTTCTGGCGGAAGGAAGAGATCTCAATCCTCGCTTTAATCGTCCTAGATGGAGGGTAGAATCGCTCGAGGAACAGACGCTCGAGCTCGGCCCAAGTGGTAATACCTCCCCGTGGAAGCGTATTATCGTACCACTCTTTTGCTATTCCCGTCAATGAGAATGGGAACAGCCTAAGCCTCTTGGCATCTTCAGTCATGCCATTGTAATTGAAAGTAGATGCTATCATGAGAAAACTCCTCAGGTGAGTGTGAGGATTCTCCTTCCCGATCACCCCCTTGAACTGATTCTCGGTAAGTAGTTTAAGAATTCCTGGGGATATCGAGAAGTTGTTCGCCTCAACCGGAGGCAAAGCCACTCCATCATAGTACCGATGTGGCTGCACTGCAAACCTCCCTCGAATAGCCATATTGTGATCTACGTTCGAGGAACGTGTTGAGGGTTAGCAGCAGGTGGTGCTGGTACTTGATGAACTGGAGGTGGTTGGTACATAGGTGGTGGGTGATATGGGTATGGTGGATAAGGGTAAGGTGGGTATGGGTAATGTTGGTATACTGGGTTGTTGAAAGGGTTATTTGGGTTTTGTGGGTAAGCAGGGTTTTGGATCTGGTTTTGGGGTTGTGTTTGTGCAGAGTTGATTGTGTCTTGTGGGTTCGGGTGTGGGCTCTCAGTTCCCCCTATGGGTATCTGCTGATTACTGCTGTTTCCATTGGCACCCTCTGCCCGTTCCACAAGAGCAGTATACTCTGCAGCTATTTTGTATAACTTCTCAAGTTCATCAGAAATCTTGTCTTTGTTTCCCGCGGCAGTAGTCATTCTTCTCAAGAAGGCTCGGTTCCTTCTAGCTATCGTCTCAGGATCTGCAGGTAACCTCTCTTCGCTCGTATTGCCTTGTGAGCGTGTTTTCATAAACCTGACACACTAGCAGAAGGATCAAAACGCAACTGTCGAATAAATAAAAAATAAAAATAAAACAGAAAAGAAAGCACTCACTACTAACTACTAAGCTATCTACAAGTCCTATTCAAAAAGCATACAACGTCATCCCCGGCAACGGCGCCATTGACTTGATACGAATTACACTAGCTTTTACTAGTAGCTTCCCCGCAAGAGTACGGGTTCACTGTAGTAGTGGCAAGTATAGGGACCAAGTATTATCGAACCCAAGGGAAAGTGTGTATGCGAATAGATCCCTGAAGATCTACGCGTCGTAGTTAATATGAGTGTATGTTTGGGGATTGAAAATTAAAAGAATTAAGTCTAAACTAAATTACTCTACGAATGCAAAAGGAAAATTAAACTAAGTATCTAAAGTGTGTATGCAAGTATGAGATGGTGATGCTCAGGATAGGAATCCCTACGTATACTAACGGAGCAGGTACATAATCAAAGTAATCGTGACAAACAAGAATTAACCTAAGTAAAAGATCGTAGAATGAAAGCTCAAGATTTCTAACCCTAATACTTTATCCTAGCAATCGACTTCACTAATCCACTAACAAGTTAATAGATAGCGCTTAATTAATGAGACTCTAATTTAACTAAGGTGATGCGGTCGTCCTCCTTCGCTAAACCGGTAGATGAATTAACCCTTTCTAAACCCTCTCGCTAAGACTACTAATCGTTATTGAGTGATGCGGTCGTCCTCTCTCTAACACTTTCATACGAAATTCAAAGGTAAAGTTAAGATTAATTATAAGAATTCATTAATTAAGAGAATTAAAACTAACGTCACGAATTACCCTAATTACGTACCCACATCCTACTTCTACGAGTTCATCCTAACCTAAGCATGCAAGGGTTTTAGCTAGACATGACGTTAACAAACATAAAAGCAATAGAAGAAACAACGAACATAAACATGGTAAATTGAACCAAGAAAAGATGAAACATGAACTAGGGTTTAAAGAAATAAATACTAAGAACTAAATTTGAATTGATAAAAACAAAGTTTAGAACGTTTAGAGTAATCAAGCTAAGGAAAAGAAACTGAGAAACGAAATTAAACTAAGAATTCGTACGAAAAACCTCAACAACGTAAAAGTAAAGCTTGCTCGTTCTTCTCATCTTCCTCTCTCTAAAAACTAAGTCTAAAAGTAATTTCTAAAGTTCGGGATCAAGTGGTACTTTAAAACGAGTTTAGAAGAGGTATATATAGGCACCGGGTCGAAACGGGATCTCATGGGCCGAAAAACGAAATCTGGAAAAATTGCCTTGGAAGCGCTCGAGCGGATCAAGTGCTCGAGCGGGGCGCTCGAGCTCTTGTGGTCGAGCGGTTCTGGTGCTCGAGCGGGGCGCTCGAGCTACCTCCCTCGAGCGGCCCAAACGTTCTGTATGTTTTAGGCGCTCGAGCTACTTCACTCGAGCGGGGCGCTCGAGCTACGATGCTCGAATGGGTCTTCCTTCCTTTGCAACTAACACTTTTCTTCACACGTACTAATACCAATCGTATTTCTTCGATATCTTCTCATCCGGGCATCCGTTTGAGTCGATTCAAAGTCCTACGAACTCCGTTTTTCGTCCTCGATTCACCTATGAGTATCAAAGAGACAAATTCATCAATGTATAGAAATAGTACTCATTTGGCTCTAAAAACTCAATAAATTCGACCAAAACTAGGGCGTTTCTAGCTACGAATCATGACAATTTCACGCCTAATCAGGCCACAAACGGGTTATATCGAAAAAAATAAAATTCAACACAAAATTTAAAATAGTGGCAATAAAATGTTAATGAATTTAAACATTGTTCATAAATTAATTAAAATTATATAAAAACAATTCAACGTAATTATAAAAATTGAAACATCAATATTTAAAAAGTACAAAACACCAACACGTAATAGTTCAAACATCAACACGGCTAATTTTTTATTTATTGTAGTATTATAATTACAAACAATTCACTCAATCATACTTGTAATAATTCAGCTCACTACCATGCATATCATACCAAAAAAATATAAAAATTAATCGGAGTGATACTAATAAATTGAATCTCCAAGAAACAAAAGACTATACAATATTAGCAGCAAATTAGCTAAAATGTTCATCTAATTGGGCACTTGTGTATCTAAGTACAACTAGTATATGGATGGAAGAACCTAAAAAATGAACTAAAAATAAAATAACACTAAAATAGATGGATTAGATTTCTCGTACATCATCTTTTACTGAAGTTAGAGCTAGATGATGAATTGAAAAAATGTGAGTATATATATATATATATATATTAATACTTTAATTGTAATACATAATTAATACACTTGTTATAGGGTTAATAGGGTCGGGCCAAAAAGGCCCTGATTTAAACGGGCCCCTTAAACCATAGTCATAACCCTGCATTTTTTAGGGTTAAACGGGCCAGCCCTATTAGCCCGGACCGGATTAACATCTCTAGTTGTAATACTAATAAACTATTGAAATATATCTATCATAATTCTAGAGTGTATCATTTAAATTATTGAAATGTATTAGTTGTAATATTAAAAGGTATCTAAAAAATTGTACACTTATATATCTCAACTTGTATTCTTGTGTAAAGTAGGTTATACCCTTCAATAGTACAACCGATACACTTTAGTGATATATGTCATACTTTTCAGTTATCACGATTAATACTCTTTTGTATATTATAAGACATGTCATATGGTATCACAAATCATACCCATTGTAACATATGTTATACCTTTTGATTATCACGACTAATAACGTATATCATACCATTCAGTTATAATGACCAATACTCTTTAGTTATCATGTCTAATATACGTCATTCCCTTCAATTATCACAACTAAATACACTAATATAGTTCATCCCCTTCAATTATCACGACTAATATCCTTTAGTTATCCCGGCCAATACATTTAGTAAAATAGGTCAAAACCTTTAGGGCTTGTTTGTTTTGGGATTCACCCGGATAGGACTAGGACTTTCCGACTCCCGTCCCATTTTAGTTAGAGATGTAACATCCAGTTTTTATATCTCATTCTTCATTCACACCTATAAATACATATAAAATCTATCATTAGTCACTTATCACTTTTCTCTCACTCAATCATTATTCACATATCAATTTTCTCTCACTCACACTCTCTATTCTACTTTTCTCTTACACATTCTACTTTATTCTTACACATGATTTGACATAAAGTAAAATATTACCTTACCAAAATCTCAAAACAAACACATAATTTTATTATCATCAAAGACTTTACATCTTATGGATGTAAAATCATGACTTCACACGCACACCTAAATTCAGAAACAAACAAACCCTTAGTTATTTCAATTATCATGACTAATACTCTTCAATAATATTCTTTAGTAATATAGGCCATACAATTCAATTATCACGCTTAATACCTATTGTGATGTTGATCATACCTTTCAGTTATCATGACTAATACCATTTACTAATATTGGTTATAATACCCTTCAATTACCACAACTAATACTCTTTATAATGTTGGTCATATCCTTCAATAATTTTTCATTTAAAAAAATATTTAAAAATATCATTTGATTATTAAATAGAAAAAAAATTAAAAATTAAAAGATGCATTTGAAAAAAAAATAGAATAATTAATAAAATAGAGGAGGTAAACTGAAAAAATTAGAAAAAGAAAAAACATGTGAAAAAAGAGGACAAAATTAAAAAATATTAAAGTGAAAAGGTTTAAAAATTAAAAGATGCATTTGAAATAAAACAGAATAATTAATAAAATAGAGGAAGTAAACTGAAAATATTAGAAAAAGAAAAAAAAACAGGTGAAAAGGGAAGGTAAAATTGGGACAAAATGCAACAACTTGAATTAGAACACAACCCAAGACCACCTGCGGTCTAAAATTTAACTATTATGTTCATATGATAGGATTCACTTTTACTAAATGGATTAAGTTTTACAATGAACAAGTTTCATTTTATAATTTTTTTTTTTTTTTTTTTTACCAAGGAGGATAAGAGATTGTGGCCTAGTTTGATTCACAAATCATTGGATAAACTATCAAGCATGTTGCATCATCATTTTTTCTAATTAAAAAAAATGCACTAAACATCTCTGTTCATGTAGGGATGTAGTCAGACAAAGTAATTTCCAAACTTTTTGGTTGCGTTTGTTTTGGGATTGATCCCAACGAATTATGATTTTATGTTCAATTCGAATTAGAGATTTAAAATTCAATTTTCACATTTTATATTCAATTCACACCTAAAATACATATAAATCTATTATTATTTTTCCTATACAATTCATTTTACTCTTACTCTATAAATTTTTCACTTTCCTACTTTACTCTTATTATACAATATATTAAAATAATACAACACCAATCATAATTAAACTTTGGTTTGATATAAAACAACATTTTACCCTACCAAAATTTTAAAATAAACACATACTTTTACTATTCATCAAAATTTTTACATCCAATGATTTTAAAGTAATGACTTCACATGCACATCTAAAATCTCAAAATTTCGGGACTCGGCTCAAAAATATATTTTTTAACTTGTTTAACAAAGCTCGTCAACATAAACAACACTACAAAAAACTCGCGTTTTAGCGACCGAAATTAGCGACCGCCTAAAATTCGGTCGCTAAATATTGAATTAGCGACCGCTGTAGACCACCGGTCTCAAACCAAAAAAATTTGCTACCGATGAGGTAAGTGGTCGCTGAATCGAAGGATTAGCGGCTGCCTACGACCGCCCCGGCGGTCGCGAAAACTCAAAGGTCAGCCAAACTATTTACCGCCGGTTTAGCAACCGCAAAGACGGTCTCTATATTCAATTTTTTATTAGCGACCGCCATTATGTGGTCGCAAATCGGTCAATTAACCCGTTCTTGGAAACGGGCAAGGGTCAGTTAATGCTGGGGGATTCGGCGGTCGCTAATTTTTTTTGGGACCGTCTATATACATGATTAGCGACCGCCAATTTTTTTTCCCTTTTTAGTCACAGACCGTACTCACTTTCGGCCTACGCTAAAAAAACTCCGCCGCCGCCGCCGCCGCCGTCCGTCGAGCTTTCTGTTCCGGTTAATACCCTCCTTGCTTCTCCGTCTATCTAATAAACGTAAGTTTCTCAATCTTTAGCCGTTTATTATATATCTTTGTATATTTGAATAATGCATGAAGTTATATATATATATACACACGTATATATATAAATTTAATTGATTTATATTCGTAGTTGTGAATTTTGTTGATTAATAATATTCGTAGTTGTGAATTTCGTTTAGGGATATTCGTAGTTGTGAATTTAATTTAGGAATTTCCGTAGTTGTGAACTTTGTTGCTTTATATTCGTAGTTGTGAATTTCGTTTAGGGATATTCGTAGTTGTGAATTTTATTGATTAATTATATTCGTAGTTGTGAATTTTGTTGATTAATTATATTCGTAGTTGTGAATTATGTTGATTAATTATATTCGTAGTTGTGAATTTCGTTTAGGGATATTCATAGTTGTGAATTTTGTTGATTAATTATATTTGTAGTTGTGAATTTTGTTGATTAATTATATTCGTAGTTGTGAATTTTGTTGATTTATATTCGTAGTTGTGAATTTCGTTTAGGGATATTCGTAGTTGTGATTTTTGTTGATTAATTATATTCGTAGTTGTGAATTTAGTTTAGGAATTTTCGTAGTTGTGAATTTAGTTTAGGGATTTTCGTAGTTGTGTATAAATATAATATGCTATGTTAATCTTTTGAATTTAAATTTATTACAGATGAGCTCTCATAATAACCCCGGTCAGAGTGGGTCACAGGGTCGGGGACAGGGTCGGGGGAAGAGGAGGTCGGGGTCGTTGAGACCGGTGCTCCCGGAGGTTCGATGGGCCCCGGAGATGACACCATCCTCCTCCCAGCAGTCCAGTGCTGCTGGCTCTACTACTGTTGCCGGATCTTCGGCTTCACGGCAGCATCCCCTGATTGATAGTCATCTCACTATTGTCCCTAGCGACAACATGTAAGTATTTTTAGATAATTAATTAAATAATTTTAATTGTATTCATTAATATTAACTTGAATTTTTTTTATGTTACAGTATGCTTCCAGGCCATGAGACTAGCGGTAAGGTCTCAGAGGCCATTAAGAAGCTCCCGTTCGAGGTTGGTGCCCACTCATGGTCCATGGTGCCCGAGCGAAAGAGGTGGGAGTACTTCGAGGAGTTCAAGGTATATTTATTATAATTTTAATTACATTTAATATTTTATATTGAATTTATTTGTTAATATTTTATTTTTAATTTAATTGCAGAAGTTGTGCGTCTGGGATCCTGCCCATGATAGTGTTATGTTCGGCTTGTTCTGCGAAAGCGCAAAAGCGGTACAAAAACATTATCTACGAGCTGAGGAAGAAGTTCAATAGTGGAGCGCAAGTGGAGCTAGGCACAGGGCCAAACGGACGTTCCGTTTGGGACGCTTTGGTTGCTCACTGTAATAGTGAGCAATTCAAAGCCAAGTCCGAGAAGTCAAGGGAGAATTGGTTGAAGGACCCCACCGGGCAAGGCGTCGCCAGACATCGGGCTGGATCCCGGTCCATCTACGAGCACTCCCTTGCCTTTGTAAGTATTATACTTGTATTTACATTTGAATATTAATAAACTTTTAAATGTTTAATATTTAAAATCTATTGAATTTGGTTCGCAATAGGAGAGGGAGCACGGACGAAAGCCCACTCTCTATGAGCAGATGGAGATCTCCCACCCAGTGAACCCGAAGACTGGGACGTCTACCTACGCCCGCACCACCGAGATCCACGTAAGTATTTTTTAATTTTAATTAATTTTAATTTAATTATTATAATTATAGTTTAATTATTACTCCCTTCGTCCACGAGTAAGTTTCCCACTTCTTTTTGTTGAATGGTTTAAGAAAGTGTATTTGTTTATTAATATATGGTGGGCCACATGTTGACTTTTGGGATAAAGTAATGAATAGTGTTGAAAAGTAAAGTGAATGAGTGACATTTTTGTAATATTGTGTGAGTTTGAAGGTTAAAGTTTATATATAATAGAGTGTTGTTATTTCCATTTATGGAATGGGAAACTTACTCGTGGACGGCCCGAAAAGGAAAGTGGGAAGTTTACTCATGGACGGAGGGAGTATAATTTTAATTTCAGAACCAGTTTAAGGATCGTCTCGCCCAGGCATCGCAACAGGTGGCCCCCGGAGACGACAGCGGGGAGAACCCCACCCCTCCTCGGATTGACAAGGACCGCATCTATTTAGATGTGGTCGGAGTTAAGAAGGGGAAGGTCGTGGGGCAGGGCGGTCACAGTAAGGCCATCCTGCAGACCTACCGCCAGAGCAGTGGATCGTCCTCCTCGATCGACTCTGCTCCCTCTCAGGTAGAGCGTGAGCTGAGAGCCGTCCAGAAGCAGATGGAGGCCCTCACGTGCTACAACACGAGTCTTCGGGATTGGTTCACCAGCATCACTCAGCAGATGGGCATTAACGCCCAACCCCCACTCCCACCACATTTTGATGCCGGGAGGAGCGGTGCCGGGGGGAGCGGACATGGAGGTGGTGAGGGCGATGGTGGGGATGTTGATATTGATATCAACGAGTTCCTCTCTGGAGAGGATTGACGAGAGAGAGAGATGATTTTTTTTTTCATTTTTTGTTGAATATTTTATTTTATTTGTTGAATATTTTATATTTTTTATTGAATATCATAGATTTGCATATATTTTTTATTGAATAAAAAAGTTAGTATATATATATATATATATATATATATATATATATAAACGAATTAGAAACAAAAAAATGAATTAATTTGATGAATTAAAAAAAAGGAGTCAATTTCGAATTATATACAATTAAATGAATAAAAACGAATGAATTAATAATTTAGAATAGTCTAAAATATTAAATTTATAAAATTAATAAAAAAAAGTTAGTAAATAAATATATATAAATGAATTAGAAGCAAAAATGAATTAATTTGTTGAATTTAAAAAAAATGGGAGTCAATTTCGAATTATATACAATTAAATGAATAAAAACGAATGATTTAATAATTTAGAATAGTCTAAAATATTAAATTTATAAAATTAATAAAAAAAAGTTAGTAAATAAATATATATAAACGAATTAGAAGCAAAAATGAATTAATTTGATGAATTAAAAAAAAGGGAGTCAATTTCGAATTATATACAATTAAATGAATAAAAATGAATGAATTAATAATTTAGAATAGTCTAAAATATTAAATTTATAAAATTAATAAAAAAAGTTAGTAAATACATATATATAAACGAATTAGAAACAAAAAAGATTGAATTTGATGAATTTAAAAAAAAAACGGGAGTCAATTTGAGGTTATATACAATTAAAATGCAAATAAACGAACAAGAATAGCATGTGTCCTAGTGGTTCACATCTCTTCCGGTCTACCCGGAGGTCGTGGGTTTGATTCCCCTTGGACGCATATTTGCCCATTTATTTCTACAGTCCTCACAAGGACTTATATTAGGGATGTTAATTGGGCTGACCCTAACCCTATAGGGTTAGCCCTACAGGGCTACGGGCCCAAACGGTTTCGGGTCTTATCGGTTCATTTTAATCGGTCCACTAACACTCGAAACCTAACCCTAACCCTAGCGGTTTTAAAATTCAAATATTGTTTAAAAAATTGTTCATAAAGTTCATAATTGATACATTTAATCAAAAAATAAAAAGAAGTTAAAATAACTAAATAATATGAAAAACAAGCTATTTAGAACCTATTAAAGGGACTACAGAACACACAAAAAATGGTAAAGTAATCATCACAATTAAAGGGATGTTTACATAATTCAAGCAAAGAAAATTCTCATAATCTGGCAAAATTAAAGATGAACCTTTACTAAAAAAACTATTAGAATGTAAATAAATGAAGTAATAGTAACAATAGGTAAATAAAAGTAGAAAAAAAATTCGGGCCATTAGACCCCTCGAACCTAGCCCTTTGCGGTTAAGGGTTAAACGGGCTGGTCCGCCAGCCCGCAGCCCGTTTAACATCCCTAGCTTATATACGACATGGGTCGCCTAATATGAGCTAGTGGGTCAGTCGCCTATAGGTCGGTCGCTAATAAGAAAATAAAATAAAAAAGATTAATTTTATTTCAAAAAATAAATTAGCGACCGCCAGAAGTCGATCGCTAAATCATGACCCGATCGGGTCGGACCCGATTGATTCAGCGACCGGCTGAAGGCGGTCGCTGATATTAGCGACCGCCTTGACGGTCTCAGATTAGCGACCGATTTCAAAAAGCGGTCGCTAATATTAGCTACCCGCTTTTTAACGATCGATTTTTTTCGGTTAGAAATCGGTCGCTAATCACGTTTTGCGACCGAAAATCGGCAGCTAAAAGCCATTTTTTTTGTAGTGCAAGCAGCTCAATGCTGTTCGGTTCATTAGCTCATTAGCTAGCTCATATATATTATAATGAGTGGTTTGATTTAATTTATAATATTCACACTATATATATAATCAATATAAACATATATAATTACACTTATGTAATTTCCCTTAAAAAAGAACTTATTTAACTAAATGAAATTATAGAATATATATTTAATTTTAAAAGCTATACTCTCTCGATTCTTTTTTTAATCTGTCCACACAAACCATTTTTCTCATTAATTATGGTATCAAAAGACTCTTATACTCTTATTAAATTTATACAGACCACAATAAACACTACTCCATCCTTCTCAAAGTTAATTTTTACTTTATTGTTTGTCACTCTAAACTAAATTGGATTTTATTAATAAATGTGAATTAATATGTGTAAAGTAATAATATGAGATGCAAGCATACTAGTGTAGGGACTATATAATTGCAAAAAATAATATTGTTATATTGTCATTTATGGAAAATATCAATTGAGCAAAGGGACGAGTAATTTCAACAAGTAGTGTTTTGGGACGGAGGGAGTATATTCTACCAAATACTAGTAAATAACACATATCATAGTGTTTTGATATTAAATTAATAAATATCTACTAACATTATATATTCTACCAAATATGACCTAAATGTATTAGATGTTTCGATCTGAGGTACCAGTAAACTGTTGTTTCAAAGGAGCAATTTGCCTCCAATACCATATCCAATGCAGCGTCTCTTGCATAAGCAATATGAACCAATTTGAATAGTGTATGAGTTATTTGCTCATACACTGTTCAATAAGCAACATTTGATTATTTAAATTATATAATATTCTTTTGAGTGTATAAAATTAAATATTAGCTAAATATTTACACAAGACTGTTTCATGGCATGAGACAATACAAATAACATTGACTCTGTGTCAAAATGTTAATGCCCAATCCTCAATTTATACCTCACCGTCTTATTTTTAAAGATTTATATTTATATATATGTATAAATTTAATTATATACAAATATTAGATAAAATAGAAAATAAATTTGATTAAATTAGGAATATTAATATTCTAAGAGAATATTCCCGTCGAGTTAACATTTGTGTGAAATGGTTGGAAGTAATTTTAGTATTAAAGATAAATTTGATGAAAGTGGTGACAAATTGAAAATTTCCATTGAAAATGCTCTTATAGTTACCGTGAAAACTATTCAGATGCTATTTGTCGGTAAGGAAGAAATTCTTTTATTCAGAGTGTAAGATTCCTCTATAATAATATTAATTCCGTAGATCGTTTAAAAAAAATATTGATCCCAAAAATCGTCTTCTTCAAGAAAAAGAAATCCTTAAATCTTTTACATTTGAATTTGAAATTAGTAGTTATACTTATTTCCTTGTCGAGCGTAGTGAAATATCCAACGTTTTGAAAAAAAGATTTTGTTTCCAAATCTCAAATGTCACTCGTGGTTCACAATTAAGGCAACTTCCCATAACCGCAGGAATGAATTTAGGTTTTCATATAACGGTTAGTTATCTATAAACCGCGTATATAATAGTATTCCTTAACCCCCAACTACCTTGTTATATATACGTTCAAACTCTGTACCTATATTTTGGAATTCGAAGGGTTTTAGTTTTACCCGTTTCTTATGGCGGCGACGAGCGATTCCGGCGACAGGAAGGGCCCGTGGAGCCCGGAAGAGGACGATCTGTTGCGAAAACTGGTGGATCAACACGGGGCTAGGTACTGGTCGTTGATTAGCGACTCGATTCCGGGGAGATCGGGGAAATCGTGTCGATTGAGGTGGTGTAATCAGCTGGCGCCGGGGGTGGAGCGCCGTCCGTTCACGGCTGAGGAGGATGAACTTATTCTGGAGGCGCACGCCGAGTTTGGGAACAAGTGGGCCGCCATTGCCCGGAGATTGAATGGACGCACCGATAATGCCATTAAAAATCACTGGAATTCTACCCTTAAGCGGAAACTGGGCAACGACGCCGGCGGAGATGTCTCCACGGCGATAAGAAATTTTACCCAAGGTTTGTGTCTTTCCGATGTTACCAACCCGTGTGAAAACGCAATTTTGGAGGAGAGTGATACTGAGTTCACCGAGTTGACTCTTTGTTTGCCGGGGACTCGAACCGAGGGGAAGAAGAATATAAATCTGGAGAAAGAGAATAAAAAGAAGAAATTAGATCCCGAGTTTATTTCGTTACTGCAGAATATGATCAGGGAAGAAGTAATTAATTGCGCTTCACAACATAATCTAATCAGATAATCTTTAAACGCATTCGCAATTAGTTAAATGAAAGCAGATTTTATTTGTGGTTAGAGTTGATATTTTTCTTTCAAACAATAAACTACAATATATGTATTGTGGTTTTATTTTTATTAGTAATAAACTACAATATATTTATTGTGGTTTTATTTTTATTCGTTCTTGATGAATGAGAATGAAATTTTTATGGCTAATTTTTGAATTTGGTACATTTAATTTTCTAAAACTGATTATATTGGGAGACCAAATTCTTTGTTCCACTTTTTTCTTGATTGAATGTTTATTATTTGAATTGAATTTTGAATGATGCTTTTAACCAAAAGGCAGACGCTCCCCCTATGATGCTTCCTCCTAAAATACTGATAGCAGTATTGGATCCGCAACTGTCTTCTAAAAAGGTGCCGAATTAAACCTGTTCCTTTCTCCCATCTTTATTTTCATATATGGAAGTTGCACCATAGTCATTTTTATTGTAGAGTCCCATCTTTATTTTCATGAGTATGTATACCGTGAATCTTGTCTATACATAAACTTGTATCCATTTATACAAATATATTACACATAACTCGGTGTGAATTGTGTGTATTCTTAATGCATGTATATTTGCTATTATTTAGATGTAGTTTAACAATTACATAATTGTTTCTTATCTTATGGTAATTGTTAGAACCCCACATCACAGTCGTTTTATTGCAAATGCAATAAAACATCATTTTGCCTTTTCTTTTTCTCCTTATAAGTAATATTGGTTGATTGTTTGAACATATTAATAAATTTAATTCTCAAAACGATATTTATATAATTTTTGGAAAAAAATCTATGTTTTCATATAAGTGATATAATTACACCTAATACATTTGAATAACATAAGACATACTCTTCACTATCACGACTAATACCCTAATTTGTAACATATGTGTCACCATTCGATTATCAAGACTAATAATATTTGGCAAAGTATAGAGTAAAAATTTATTTATACACGAACCATTTGAATGGTAAGAGTTATTTTTATTGAAAGATATTAATCATTTTCAATGTAGGCTATTAGTTGTTTTCACTAAAGAGTATTAATTATTTTCACTAAAGAGTATTAGTTATATAACTGAAGGGTATTAGTTGGTTACACTAAAGGGTATTAGTTGTTATACTAAAAAGTATTGCAAAATGATTCATGTATGAACCAATATCACTCTAGACATACTCATACTTTTTTATTGTAGGTCATATTGTTCAACTGTAATGACTAACACTCTTCAATTATCTCACCTAAAACTATTTAGTAATGTATGACATACTCTTCAATTATCACTACATATTCATTAGTAATATGGCCATACCTTTCAATTATAATGACTCATACTCTTATGTTAACCTGATTAACACCCTTTAGTTATCACGACTAATACCCTTTTGTAATGTAGGTCACACTCTTCAGTTATCATAACTAATACCCTTCTTTAATATGGGTTATAACTTTTAGTTATCACGACTAATATTCATTTGTTTGCTAAAAATAATATTTAATATGTCAAATAATTCACATTTCATACAATTAAAAACTATAATTATGTATAACTAATAATTCTTTGAATTTATAAATATATAGAAAAAATATGAACCATTGAAGGGTATAAGTTGTTTTTACTGAATAGTATTACTCATTTTCACTAAAGTGTATTAGTTATTTTCTCTAAAGAGTATTAGTTGTTTAGCAGAAATAAACTAATATTCTTCAGTATAAACACTACATACCTTTCGGTGAAAACAACTAATACTCTTTAGTAAAAACAACTAACACCCTTCAATAATTTATGTATAAACCAATTTCATTATATACGTGGTCCTAAAAATTATGATTATGTATAACTAATAATTCTTTGAATTTACAAAATATATAAAAAAAATGTAGAATAACTATTGATGTTCAAATTTAATTAGATAAATATATTTCAATAGTTTATTTGTTTTACAACTAATACCTTTAAATAGTTTAAGTAAATTTAAGATAATTAAAAGATTTGGTAAAAATATTAAATTAAAAAAACTCAATTCAAGTAGATTAGTTTTATTTTGTTTGGATTCAAAATGTAAATTAAAAGAAAGAGAATAACAAAAGAAAAAAATTAAATAAAAAATAAAAATAAAGAAAATAAATGTTAAAAAGAAAAAAGAAAAACAAGGAATTGGACCTAATCAATATACAACGTGCTTGACAAAAGCGACGAAATCAAATCCAATCATTTAATCCATATGACCCGCGAGTTTAATACGGGTAAATGGATCCGAATTTACATAGAAACACGGTTTACTCTATACTTTGCCTATTTTCATATATGGAAGTTGCACCATAGTCATTTTTATTGTAGAGTCTTGTTTGTTTTTTATAAACAATTATATTTTTTTAGTGAAAATAATTAGTACTCTTTAATGAAAACATATAATACTTTTCAATGATTCATGTATAAACTATTTTCACTTTATTTTTTGGGGTGTGAAAGCAATTATGAGATGTTCAGATAAAGCAAGTATGAAAACAATTGCGGACAGAGAGAATATTAAAATTTAAACTTTATTTGAAGTGTTCTTTTGTTACTTCATACTCCCTCCGTCCCAAACTCTCGATCGATATTTCTATAATGACAATATAACAACACTGTTTTTATAATTATATCTTACCTACACGAGTATACTTAAACTCGAGTATAATTTTTGACGAATTGAACCATAATTTTTTGAAAATTCGTATTCATGTACCCATCGATTCAAAATTTAGGCCAGTCTCCATACAAGTACTTGTTTTACAAATGTCTATGTGAAGTGTCATATGTGAAGTATATAGTCTGTTGTGCTTGAGTCAATAGAAAGGTGTGTTATTAAAGTGTTAGCCGTGAGAGTTAGTCAATTTGGGGTACTAGAGGAGTTAGACCAGATGAGGCTGATCAGAGGAGTCTGGCAGGTGAGGCTGAACAGAGGAGTCTGGTGGAAGTGACCAGAGCCAGAGGAGGTCAAGTCATCTGATCCGAAGTTCATTACTCGCGAATTACACCAAATTGAAGCTAACGCGATGACGGTTCTAACTGAATCAACTGAAGCGGTTATTGAAGTTGTTAGCCAGCTGGATAACTACCTAACGTATGAGAATTCGTTACAAATCGAATCTAGGGTTCAATTCAATCTCTGTAACTATATAAAGGGTACTTCTCAACTGAGAGAAGAGAGTGTGCGAGTGAGATCATCATCACGAACAGTGAATTGAGTGCAAAACACAGAGAGAGAGTGCGAGCTAGAGTGAATTGTAAATTCTCTAATCTTAGTGAAAAATCAATCTTCTCCGATCCCGTGGATGTAGGAGTATTTTCTCCTAACCATGTAAATCTGGTGTTCTTCATTTTTCACTTGATTTCAATTTCGTTCTTAAGCAATAGTCATATTCCGATTCCCGATTACAAGTTTTCTTGTGAATCAAAACCGATTAACAAGTGGCGCCGTCTGTGGGAAGCAATCATGGCTACAACCAAGTTCGACATTGAGAAGTTCACAGGGAAGAACGATTTCAGTTTATGGAAGATTAAGATGAAGGCTCTCCTGGTACACAATGGTTTGTACGAAGCCTTGCTGCCACCCGATCAGGTGGCTTCTGGAACTAATCCGGCGAAGGTGGAGGATAACAAGAGAAAAGTGCACAGTGCGCTTATCTTGTGTCTTGGGGATAAACCGTTGAGGGAAGTATCGAAGGAGAAAACCGCTCTTGAAGTCTAGAATAAACTGGAGTAGTTATACCAGACCAAGTCTGTTACGAACAAGTTATACATGAAACAGAAGCTTCAAGTCTTCAAGATGAGTGAAGACAAGAATCTTGGTGATCAGTTGGACGAGTTCAACAGATTGGTGGATGATCTGGAGAGTTTGGATGTTACTATTGATGATGAGGACAAGTCATTAATGATGTTGAATTCTCTACCTAAGTCTCTGGAGAATTTCAAAGATGCCTTGCTATTTGGAAGACAAGATCAGGTGATGTTTGATGATATTCAAACTGCCCTGAAAACCAAGTTTCTACAGATCCAGACTGAAGGGAAGAAGCCTGCTGAAGAATTGAATGTTCAATCCAAGAAGAAGAAGGGGTTTCAATCCAAGAAGAATGGTGGTGGAAAAGGGAATAAGGGTGGGAAGAAATATGATTTTGTTAAGAAGAGAAAGTGCTTCATTTGCCACAAGGAAGGCCATCTGAGAAAGAACTGCCCTGAAAGACGGAAGAAAGACAATCAAAATGATCAAGATGGAAATGCAGATGTGGTGGAGGTTGAAGGGTATGATAGTGCAGAAGTCTTGATGGTTAGTCATGAGAGACTAAATCAAGAGTGGGTCCCAGACTCTGGTTGTACTTTTCATATGTGTCCACATGAAGTCTGGTTCCTGAATCTTGAGAAGCTTGATGGAGGTCTTGTTCTTTTGGGTAATGATGAGAGTTGTAGAGTGCAAGGATCTGGTTCTATCAAGATCAAGATGTTTGATGGATTTGATAGGATCTTATCTGAGGTAAGATTTGTACCTGACTTGAAGAGAAATCTTATTTCTCTTGGTACTTTGAATTCCAAAGGTTTTGAATTCAAGACAGACAAGGGAGTTCTGTCTATAACCAAGTCTGGAAGGATTGTTATGAAGAGTATGGTCAAGAATGGTTTGTATACTTTGATAGGCAGAACAGTAACAGGATCAGCTGATGTTGCTATGGAGTCTTCTGATGTCAACTTGTGGCATAAGAGATTGGCACATGTTGGTGAGAATGGTCTGGTGGAGTTATCCAAGAAGGGGCAATCCCTTGGAAGAGGATATGTAAGCTGGAATTCTGTGATAGGTGTGTTTAAGGGAAATCAAAGAAGCAAGCATACCAGAAGGGGAAGCATACCACCAAGGAGGTTATGGATTACATACATTCTGATGTATGGGGACTAGCTAGGGTATCCACTCATGGTGGAGGTAGGTATTTCCTTACCCTTATTGATGATTATTCCAGAAAGGTTTGGGTTTATATTCTAAAACAGAAGAGTGATGCCTTCTCTAAGTTCAAAGAATGGTTGACTGAACTGGAGAATAAGAGGGGTAGAACTATCAAACACTTAAGGACTGATAATGGGCTTGAATTTCTATCAGAAGAGTTTCAACAATTTTGTAGTAAGAAGGGTATTACTAGGCATAAAATTGTTCCTTCAAACCCCCAGCAGAATGGTCTAGCTGAGAGAATGAATAAAACTATTCTGGAAAGGGTTAGGTGTATGTTGTCCGATGCTCATTTACCTAAGAGTTTTTGGGGTGAAGTTGTTAACACAGTTGTGCATCTCATTAATAAAGTGTCATCATCTGCTATTGATTTTAAAACCCCAGATGAGATTTGGTATGGAAAGATATCAAATTACTCAAAGTTGAAAGTATTTGGATGCCTAGCTTATGTTCATGTGAAACAAGACAAACTTGAACCTAGAGCTTTAAAATGTGTTTTCATTGGGTATCCAAAGGGTGTTAAAGGATATAAGTTGTGGTATCTAGAGCCTGAGAACCAGAAGTGTATTACCAGCAGAGATGTAGTGTTCAATGAATCACAGATGGGATACAAGTCTGGTGGAGGTGATGGAGAGCCATTAGCTGAAGAGATGGATGGTGTTATTTCTGAGCCAATTACTCAAGTTGAGGTGGAGCCTGATTATGATAAACAGGGTAGCTCTTCTGGTTCTGAACCAGAGCAGGGAGCAGGAGATAATGAGTCATCTGATGAGGATAGTGCACCAGCAGAAGAGGAGGAAGAAGTGCCCGAAGCAGACTTGAGAAATTATAGTCTGACAAGAGACAGATCAAGAAGACAAATACATCCTCCTGCAAGATTTGGTCGAGTTGATCTGGTCTCTTATGCACTTGTTACAGCAGAAGTCATAGTGTACCAAGAACCTAAAAGCTACAAAGAAGTCCTTGAGTGTGATGATAGGGAGTCATGGATTACAGCCATGACAGAAGAGATGGAGTCTCTTAAGAAGAATCATACTTGGATTCTTGTTGACAAGCTAGCTAAGCAGAAGCTAATCAGTTGTAAATGTTTGTTTAAACGAAAGCTTGAGTCTGGTGTAAAGGATCAAGTGAGGTTTAAAGCCAGGTTAGTGGCCAGAGGATTTACTCAAAGAGAAGGGATTAACTACAGTGAAGTATTTTTCACCTGTGGTCAAGCATTGTTCAATTCGATTACTTCTGAGCAAAGTAGTCCAAGATGATCTGGAGCTACAGCAGCTTGATGTAAAGACAACTTTCCTGCATTGGGATCTTATTGAGAAACTATACATGCACTAGCCAGAAGGGTTTCTTGAACCAGGAGGAGAAGGAAATGTGTGTCTACTCAAGAAATCATTGTATGGCCTCAAGCAAAGTCCGAGACAATGGCACAAGAAGTTCAATGAAGTTATGCTATCCACTGGGTTTGTAAGAAGCAAGTATGATACTTGTGTATATCTGGAAAAACAAGGAATTGATATGATAGCCTATCTTCTGATTTATGTAGATGATATGCTTATTGCTAGTAAGAGTCTGTTGAAAATTCAGAGTATCAAAAGGAAGCTAAGTGCCAGATTTGATATGAAGGACTTGGGAAATGCTAAAAGGATTCTTGGAATGGATATTCTTAGGGACAGAGCAGCTGGAAGACTATTCTTATCCCAGAAGAGTTACATTGAGAAGGTCCTGAAGAGGTTTAACATGCATGAGAGTAGGTCTGTGTCAACTCCTCCGGGACAACAGTTCAAACTATCTAAGGAGATGGAACCAAAGTCTGAAGAAGAGAAAAAGACTATGATGAAAGTACCTTATGCAAATGGGGTTGGAACCTTGATGTATGCTCTGGTCTGCAGCAGACCAGACTTAGCTTATTCATTGAGTATGGTAAGCAGATACATGTCTAATCCAGGGAAATTACATTGGGAAACTTTGAAATAGATATTCAGATATCTTAAAGGGTCATCTGATCTGGGTTTGATGTTTGAAAGGATGACTGACCAGAAGAGTCCACTAGAAGGGTTCGTAAATTCTGATTTCGCTGCTAATCTGGATACCAGAAGGTCCTTAACAGGGTATATATTTACTCTTTAGAATACTGCTGTTAGCTGGAGATCTGTTCTCCAGAGTGGGGTTGCATTATCTACTACAGAAGCAGAGTTTCTTGCAGTCTCTGAAGCTGTAAAGGAGGTTTTGTGGTTGAAAGGCATTATCAAGGAGTTTGGGATAAATCAAAAGGATGTGGTTATTCATTGTGATAATTAGAGTGTTGTTCATCTGGTTAAACATCAAGTATTCCATGAGAGATCAAAGCATATTGATGTAAGATTACACTTTGTTAGGGAAATCATTGACAAATGAGTGGTTCAGATCCAGAAGATATCTACAGAGGACAATGCTGCAGATATGTGCACAAAATCTTTACCAGGTACAAAATTCAAATTCTGTATTGAATTGGTAAAGATAAGTGTATGGGATGTTCCTTAACCCAAGCTGGAGTGTGGAGGAGAGGAAGAGAGGATTGATACTTCTCATATGAGGTGGAGAGTTGTGAAGTGTCATATGTGAAGTATCTAGTCTGTTGTGCTTGAGTCAATAGAAAGTTGTGTTGTTAATGTGTTAGCCGTGGGAGTTAGTCAATTTGGGGTACCAGAGGAGTTGGACCAGATGAGGCTGATCAGAGGAGTCTGGACCAGAGGAGTCTGGCAGGTGAGGCTGACCAGAGGAGTCTACCAGAGGAGTCTGGTGGAAGTAGAGCTGTCAAAACGAGTCCGGCCCGATGGGCCGGCCCGAAAAGCCCGGTTTTAAGGGCGGGCTGGGCCCTAAAAATATAGGCCCGAAAAGAACCGGGCTTTTTTGGCCCGGCCCAGTAGGCCCGGCGGGCCTACGGGCTTAGCCCGATTTTTTGGGCCGGCCCGGTTTGGTTTTTTTTTTTTTTTTATTTGAATAAAATTGAAAACCTAGAGATAAGAAAAAAAAAAGGTACAGTAGGCGAGATTAGTGATTTGGAAGGTCGGTAATAGTTGTCACAGGTCACATCCATCCCTATACTCACTATAGTCTTAATTTCCTCATCCCTATATATATGTACCATATTATTTATGATCATACCCCATTTTTAAAAATAAAATACATTATAATTTATTGGTTGAATTTTCATCTAGGGAAAAGAACGAATTCTTATGAACAACCACAAATTGGTGGTACACATAACACACTTGTACAATTAAGGCAAATATGAATTGAGGGATAAGATTTTATTTAAGAGTATCACTACTCAAACCCCAAAATCCTGTAAACTCGCCCCACTTATTAAACAAATCCCAATAAAATTTAAAAATTAACATGCATTACTAAACATACCCCATTTTATTCCTATAATATATTTATCTTATCAATAAAAAAATAACACTTTCCTATTAAATTGTTGAATTTTTATTATTGAATTATTGTTGAAATAAAAAAATAACACTTTCCATTCTATTAGGATTTGTTGAATTATTATTCTTAAATTTTATTTAGGAATTTGAGTTTTATTTTAATTATTAAATTGTTGTTGACAAACTAAATAATATTTATAACTATATGAGTATAATTTGTATGCTAAATTATAAATTAATAAGGTAAATATATAAATTAAATATAATAATAATATTTAAAAAAAATAAAAAAAATTGGGCCGGTTTGGCCCGGTGGCCCGGCAGCCCGAGATGGGCCAGGACGAGCTTGGAAATTGGCGGCCTGGTAACAACCGGCCCGGCCCGACCCAGTAAAAACTCAAAGCCCAGTGGGCCTGGGCCGGGCCGGCCCGGCCCATTTGACAGCTCTAGGTGGAAGTGACCAGAGCCAGAGGAGGTCAAGTCATCTGATCCGAAGTTCATTACTCGCGAATTACACCAAATTGAAGCTAACGCGATAGCGGTTCTAACTGAATCAACTGAAACAATTATTGAAGTTGTTAGCCAGCTGGATAACTACCTAACGTATGAGAATTCATTACAAATCGAATCTAGGGTTCAATTCAATCTCTGTAACTATATAAAAGGTACTTCTCAACTGAGAGAAGAGAGTGTGCGAGTGAGATCATCATCACGAACAGTGAATTGAGTGCAAAACACACAGAGAGAGAGAGAGCGAGCTAATTGTATATTCTCTAATCTTAGTGAAAGATCAATCTTCTCTGATCCCGTGGATGTAGGAGTATTTTCTCCGAACCACGTAAATCTGGTGTTCTTCATTTTTCACTTGATTTCAGTTTCGTTCTTAAGCAATAGTCATATTTCGATTCTCGATTACAAGTTTTCTTGTGAATCAAAACGGATTAACAATCTCAATTCAAAACTCAATTTTTACTTTTTTTTTCAATTCAAGTGTTAATTTAGTTTTTTTTTTTCCGGCTATAATTAAGTGACTCTGCCCACAATGTCACATAAGTATCCACGCAAACGCCAACAAATAAAATTATTTTAAAAATAATAAAAATAACATTTTCAAAATACATTTTAAAGTTATGTTATTAAAGTTAAAATGTATTTTAAGGATGTTATTTTCATTATAAAAAATATAATTTTATTTGTTGGCCTCTACGTGGCCTCTATGTGTAATATTTGGCAATCATGTCATTTAGTTAATGTCGAAAAATTGTCAAATATTTTAAATTGCAAAACTTATAAGTTTGTGCATTAAATTGTAAAGAAAATAAAATCATGTTGTAATTGATAAAACTCATAATATATATATATATATATATATATATATATATATATATATATATATAACCCTAAATAAAAACATCTTAATCAATTTGGAAAAATAATTGTTTGTAAATGATGTCCCATCTATGATTTTTATTGTTATCATCATATATATGACTTTAACTTATTTGCGTTGATGACTTTAATTAGACATTAAAATAAAATGCTAGTTAGTTATTACTTAAAAAGAAAAAGACACTGAATAAAATTTGCAAAACAAATAAGGGGTTTTTTACCGTCAGGAAGGGTTTCGTCCTTCCTAACGTCAGTAAACTCTTTGAATACCGTTGGATCTTTGATCCAACGTATAATATTGTATTCTAATAATTGCACTTTGCATTAGAGCGTTTGCACTTTGCATATTGCAATCGCAGTGTATCGCCCTATTAATAAATTAAATTAATAAATAGAAAATTACAAAAATACCCTTTTTACTTTAAAATAATTTAGAATTTTAATTAATTACCATTTAATATCTTAATATCCCCATCTCAATTATCAACCAAGTCAGTGTCGTGAGTTTCATTTGTTCATCACTCTTATTCCCAATTTTTCCCTCTCAATTTTTTTTAGAAAGAGATCACAGTAGCTTTGCTTTTCTTTAATTCTCCCTTCCCCTTCTCTTTCTAAAACATACAAACCCTGCCTCTCCCATTCCTTTCAAACTCAATAATTTAGAATAAACAGGGTTCATCTGCCAACGTTAGAGAGCATTAAAAACAATGATATTCAAAATTGCCTCAGTAAGTAATTCATTGTTATTTGTAATTGATTCACCAAGAAGGTTCATTTGCAAAAGCAGAACCTTGGCTTCACAATACTCATTTACTATCCAATAAAACATCATCGGCAATACAATAACAAATTATTGATATAATCACAACATCAGTAAATAAAATATACAAATAATATATCTACATATACTATCTCAGAGATTCCAGTAATATCATGTTAAGATGCAGCAACCCCAAGGAGGTTCTCCCTGAAGATAAGGGTCTTGGATCATCTACACCTCAATTATGTGGAATGTGTTTCCTATCGGCAACTATTTCTAATTGAGAAAAAATTGAAATTGCAATAACAAATTAGTCTTAACTTTTGAGTACATAGCAGATTGATTATGAGCTGTACCAAGAGTATCACCTTCTGTAATTCCAGCTTGCATCTGTCTCTGCTGCTCAATCCTTATAACCATAGAGTAGGCTTTGTTTAGAGTAGGAAATGGATCCATCATCATGATCTGATATACTGTGGTCTCATAAGAATCATTCAGCCCCATAAGGAATTGTGTGAGTCTTAGCCTAGCATCCTTAGCATTCAATTGGCTTTCCATATCGCATGTGCAACTTCCACAAGTACAACCCACAATCTGATCTAGATCGTCCAATTCATCCCAGATTTCCTTCATCTTCCCATAAAACACAGATATAGAATCATGTCCTTGCTTGAGAGTGTTTATCTTTCTGTGCATCTGAAAAAATTTAGTTCCATTTGCTGAGCTGAATCTATCACATATATCCTCCCACAGTAACCTTGCTGACTTGGCTGAGACAAAAGTGTTGTATAGTTCTTTGGTGATAGAACTTAACAACCATCCAACAACTAAGCAATCAACCTTCTTCCACATTCCATACTCCGGAGAGTTCCTAACTGGTACATTAATGCTTCCATCAATGAATCCGATTTTGGACTTTGCACCTAAGGCAATCAACATTGATTTTTGCCAGGAAACAAAGTTAGCTCCATTGAGTTATTGCGGCACCAGAACCAGACCAGAATGTTCTGAGCCATGTACAACATATTCTGGAGGAATTCGCTCTCTCTCTGTTTCTTCTTCCCGTTCATTCATGAATGCATTCTGCCATATGTTAGGCGGCGCTGCTGCCGGATTGTTCCTTCCTCGAGCCATGGATCAGTATAGCTCTGATACCATGTAGAAATTAACTCCATGAATGTACTGAATTGTAAAGAAAGTCATCGAAAGCATTGATATTTGCTGAAACTGAATTGTATTCGATATCACACATTGAAGATGGATACAATGTATCTTATTTATACAAGTAGAGAGCTCTTCTAGATGCTTCCAAAGTTTGTTATAACTGCTACTCTATGAGCTGTAATCATGAAAGACTAAATGCAGTTTGTTACAAGTTATGAACGTATGCATGAAGTTAGTTATAACCGAATAAGAGTGCGTGATCCTTGTGTGTGTATGTGAGTTATCTATGCATGCATGGATGATGGTGTGCATGTTGCATGATCATGAGATGAAATGTGACATTACCGATTTAAAGAAAAAAAGGAGTTTTAAAATGTTAGCAAAGTTTTTAAAAGGCTTATCCAACTTTTTCTATCAAGAATTTTCTGAAGCAAAACTGGCATTAAGCTAGAAGCACACAGTTAGGGTTCATCTGGAAAAAAGGGGAATAATCGAGAATGGGAGTATTCTTTTATTTTTTTAACACAATAAAATAGTATTTTTAATGTATAGGTAATTAATTAGTTAAATTAATATTGATAGGAGTGGTGAATTTGTAAATTCCATACATTTTAAAGAAATATATAGTATAAGGGTAGTTTAGTAATTGTATAATTTGTTTAATAAAAAATAAATATTTTGTTTCATTGCGAAGCTATATCGCAATGGGCGAAGCAAGATGATGTGTCAAGATTTTATTGGTTCACTGACGTCAGGAAGGGCGAAACCCCTTCCTGACCGTAGAAAAACCCAACAAAGTAATACAGGATAAGAGAAATAAATATTAGAGATTTAAGAAAAACATAGAAATATATATAATATTAATGAATTTTTTTTTCAAATTAATGATATCATTTATATTTATGATGCATGTGTCTAATATTTATTAATATTATTTTTTTTATTTAATTTCTTAATATATATACACACACATATATAAGAAAAGACAAAGTATAGAGGGAAAATGGTTCAACAATCGAAGGGTATTAGTTGTTTTCATCAAATATTATTAGTTATTTTAACTGAAGTGTATTAGTTATTTTTACTGATGCGTATTAACTGTTTATTGAAACCAAACTAAGACTCTTCGGTGATAACAACTAATACTCTTTAGTGAAAACAACTAATATTTATTAGTGAAAGTAATTAATATCTTTCAATGATTCATGTATGAACCAATTTCACTCTATACTTACTCATAAGAAAAATAATTTGAATATATGTGTCTTATTTTTGTTATATTATGCCCTTTATGATTACGTAAAGTATTATATGAAAATAGTTCATGATAAGTTTATCAAGAAATAGTTTTAAAATATAAAATATTTGATTAGGAGTATCAAAAATCTCATCAAAAGTATCATTAATCTGGGTCATTAGTATTATATTGTAGTTGTTGTAAAAAAAAAAAATTTGAACCCAAATTAATGATACTCCTAATGAAATTTTTGATACTCCTGATCAAATATTCAATATCTTAAAAAAGTTTCATTATAAGCTTATTATGAACTATTTTCATATAAAACCTACTCTTATGCTTAAGGTTGTGAAAAAATACAATATTTTTAGTTTGATTTGGGATTTGTATTCGAATTTGTTGATATTCGTATTCGAAATAGAGTATGTATAGAGTGAAATTGGTTCATCCATGAATTATTGAAGGATATTAATTGTTTTTGTTGATAGGCGAGCAGGATCATCATTTGGGCGACCAGGATTAGCGCAAATCACACAAAATTTAAACTGGAATTAACACATGATTCACCCAAGACATCCGGCGAGCAAAACCTACATGCGATCAAGACACATAGGCGAACAAAATCAGATCAAAAGCCACATGACGGGCTCAAACGGCATCCTGCCGATCAGATCCAACTACAACGCCAAAATAACAATTAAACAAGATGAAAGACCATCAGAATCAGACTAAAGACTCCTCAAGTACAAGTCCAAAGTGACGAACAGCTCTAGACTGCGAGCAAGTCCAATAGATAAGGATAGAATTTAGTTAAGATAAGGTCAAACTAGTCAAAGGACAGGTGTCGAGCATGCAGACTTGGTCGGCCAAAGGACGTGCCACCTCCTGCAGGGCAAAAGTCTATAAATACTTGGATTTTTGCAGCAAATAAAAAAAGCACAAATTATTATACACGTCCAAACTTCGATTACGAATCTAAAGCTGCTCGATTAATTTACAATCGAACTTAAACACGTAAGTTTTTATACGATTCTAATCCACCTAAACCCAAAAAGATCGTATTCACTAATTACGATAGTGATCAATCACACGTAATTGTTTGATGATCAATTAACCACCTAAAATTGCTTAAAACAG
The DNA here is from genome assembly GCA_947034835.1 of Ballota nigra. NCBI lineage: Eukaryota > Viridiplantae > Streptophyta > Magnoliopsida > Lamiales > Lamiaceae > Ballota > Ballota nigra. The sequence goes on from OX344721.1 coordinate 99,050,266, forward strand.
CCATTAACCTTCAAGATTAGAACTGATCGTCAACAAATTGGTGCTAGAAGGAGGGTTCGAACCTCCGATTCATTGAATACAAGGAGATTATCCCAGAATTGAAGAACAAGTTTGAGTTTTTTAAGAAAACAACTCAAGAACACCAAGAACAACACTTGATATTCACTGTGAAAATGCCTCAATCAAGGGAGACACAACGTTCTCAACATATAACTCGGGATTCGCACTCTCGAATGTCCCAAGCTGGTGGGCGAGCAAGGGCGAGCAGAAACAACCAAGAGAATCAAACTAATGTTGCTCGCCAGTTAATACCACCAAAGTTGGACGCCATTGCCCGCAACCCCGACGAATTGGCGCGTACAATTGCCATGCTCCAGGCTTTACAGAGACAACAAGTCCAACCTGGCCCATCATATGTGCGAGCAAGGGGTAGCCCCACAAAGACTCGCGAACATGATAAGGCTAGGGGGGATCATTTGAATGAGGCTGACAGCGCCCAAGCTCGTAAGGCCAAAGGCAAAGAAAAATTGAACATTGAGGTCGCCAGTCAGGGAGGTTCAACTCAGAACCCGGCCATGGCGGCAAGTCAGGGTACGCGCCAAAGTGCTCTGGAAAGATTGGGTCGACGTGGCCGGGGAATCCTGGAGATACATCCCCCTGCTGGAGCAGCTCGCCCAGCTGTAATACCTGCTCGCCAATCGGTCCTTGACCGGCTGACTAGGTCAGCTTTTGGTCGCCTTGGTCCGAATGCAGAGCCCAATCCCAGGAGGCCAATCCAGGGGATTCCCATTCCCAATGTGGGACTGGAGCGAACAGACGGCTGTGCGCCTCAGCTCGTCGAATAGCCACAGAGTCAGGGGGGATCTTTAGAGGAGCTCGCCTCCATGAGAAAGGCCATCGAAGGCATGCAGGGCCAGCTGGATCAACAGAGAGGTTATGGGAACACGACTCTTCCGGTCTCACCCTTGTCAGTAGTAATTCTGAAGGCTCCAATTCAACAAAAGATCCAGTTTCCAGCAAGTATCCAATATGAGGGCACGGCGGATCCCCGAGTGCATTTGATGAAATATTCCAATTATATGGTATCAATGGGGGCAAGTGATGCAACCCAATGTCGAAACTTTCCTTTAACTCTCAGGGATCGTGTCCATAAGTGGTTTTCGGCCCTGCCACCAGCTTCAATTCATTCGTTTGCCCAGCTGGGTAAAGAGTTCTTATCCCATTTCTCTACAGCCGGGTCTTATCTATCCCAAAGACATCGGTTATCCGACTTGAAACAAACTGACGACGAGTCGGACCGATCGTATTTGGAAAGATTCGATAAGGTCTTGTTAGAGGGAGAATCCGTTAGTGAAGACACCAAGATTGTGGCTGTCTTGGCTGGACTCAAGAAGGGTACTGAACTCTGGAAAGATGTGCACCTAAGATGCCCAAAGACATACGCCGAGTTTCGGGATCGGGCAGGCGTTTTTGTCTCAATGCATGAAGCCCTACAAAAGGATATGGGAGACAAAGGAGAACAAAAAGAGGGTGCAAAGAAACCTGGAACTGGTTATCGAGCTCCCAAAAATATGAAGGCATTTACCGAGGGCACTGAGCTAAAAGACAAACTGAACCACATTCTCACTGTATCAATCGATACAATTTATAATAGTGTCCGGGACAAAGAATTGCTAACGCCTCCCCGTAAGATACGTCAGGAAACGAGCAAGTTGAACCAGAATAAATATTGTGCCTACCATCAAAGTGTAGGGCACTTTACAAGCGAATGTCGTGACTTGCTAAAGCAGTTGTGGCGTTTTTACGAAGAGGGAAAGCTATCAGAGTTCGTGAAAAGACAGCCCGGCAAAAGAACCAGAGACGAAGATTCTGATGAAGAAGACCAGGACCAGGCACCTCATCGGAATCGAGCTGGACGACCAGCTCAGGCGCCAGCCGGGGGGCCAATACCGGATATCCAGATGATGGAACCCGCAGGACCCATAGGTGGTTATTCTGATGGACGACCACCGATCTCTAACCGGAAAAGAAAGGCAGAATTACGAGCAATCGGACATGTACAGGAAATGGGGGTCATTCCACCTACCATGCAAACACCGGAATTAATTTTCACCGACAGAGATTTGGAAGGAGTTCTGACCCCCCCACAACGATTCGCTTGTGATATGTGCCAAGATTATGGAAACAAGGGTGCATAGATTACTGGTGGATACTGGAGCCTACACTAATGTCCTTTTTAAAAAGACACTTGATCAAATGGGAGATTATGCAGGCTACATCAGAGACACAAATCACCGTATCCTGGGATTCGGAAATGCCGTGACAATCCCGTTGGGAATAGTAACTTTCGCTATGCAACTTGTGACGGTCAAAGAGCCTGAGAAGAATATTGCAAGAATGGTGGATTTTCTGGTCGTCGATCAAGAGTCGTCATACAATGGATTCCTGGGTCGACCTTTCTTAAACGAATTCAGGGCCGCATGTTCAACTTACCATTATTGCATAAAATTCCCAACAGCAAGTGGAGTTGGCACGGTGAAAGGAGACCAAAGAAAAGCTCGAGAATGTCTTCTGCAAATTCAGTCAAGACAGGGACAAGTATCTATGATGGAAGCGTCAACTCGAAAATGAACCCTCAATTTTGGAGGACATCCTTGGAGCCCAAAACAATAAGATGGACATTGACGACCAACCTTCACCTATAGGCGATCAGGCACAGCAGGGCGACGGGCAAAACCAGCCAAAAGTCGTGTTACCTCCCGTAGCCGACCGTTCGTGCCCAAGTGATAACCAGGGAAGTCCAACTTCGGTGGCCGAGTCTCACCCAAGGCCCGCAGATGATTTTGACCCTCGATTGGGTGCTGAACCCATGGACATTGAGGATGAGCTAAGTCCGGAAGGACCAATAGTTGACCCTCGATGGAAAGGGCAAAAACGACGGGCAACTCCCGTTGAAGAGTTGGAGGCCATCAAGGTTAATCCTGAGCGTGACAGTCTTGAACTTTACATTGGATCTGAACTCCCTGAGCCTTACAGAACGCGCATGACGGACTTTCTGAAGGCTAACTTGGACGTCTTTGTGTGGTCTCATGCTGATATGGTGGGAATCAGCCCGAAGGATGCCTGTCACAGGTTGAATATCAACCCAGCCCGAAAACCTGTCCACCAGAAACGGCGAAAATATGGACCAGACAAGTATCAAGCTTTAAACGAAGAAGTCAAAAAGCTGCTGGACAACGATTTAATTAAACAGGCGTTATGTCCACAATGGGTTGCGAATCCTGTCCTGGTACGGAAACCGAACGGAACCTGGAGGTTATGCATAGATTTTACAGATCTTAATGCAGCATGCCCGAAGGATAACTTTCCGCTCCCGCACATCGATCAACTGGTGGACAGTACTGCCGGTCACGAAATGTTCACATTCATGGATGCCTTCGCAGGATACCACCAGATTCCAATGCACCCGGACGACCAAGAAAATATGGCTTTTTATACAAACAAAAATCTGTTGTGCTGGAAGAGGATGCCATTTGGTCTAATTAATGCTGGAGCAACCTACCAGAGGTTGGTGAACAAAATGTTCGACCAACAAATTGGAGATACAGTTGAAGTCTACGTTGATGACATCGTAGTCAAAAGTCCCCATAAGGAAGATCACCTCCATCATCTTTCCCAAGTATTTGACATACTCCGAAAATACAATATGAAGTTAAATCCAAAGAAAAGTAGCTTTGGAGTACATTCTGGGAAATTCTTGGGCCATCTGGTCAGCAAACGCGGAATCGAAGCTAATCCAGCAAAAGTAAAGGCGATCGTTGATATGGAGCCACCACGTTCTGTTAAAGAGGTACAAAGGTTAACCGGATGCCTAGCAGCTTTAAACAGATTCATATCACGATCAGGAGATAAGTGTCGTCCATTCTTTGAGGCCATCAAAAAGGGCAACTTTACCTGGACAGAAAACTGCCAGAAAGCCTTTGATCAATTGAAAGAATATCTGGGAGATGTAAAAATTATGTCAAAACCAATTCCCGGTGAGAAGCTATATTTATACTTGGCAGCATCTGACACAGCCATAAGTTCGATGTTAGTTCGAGCAGATGGCAAATTTCACCTGCCAATCTACTATGTCAGCCAGGCCCTGCATGATGCTGAGATAAAGTACTCACCAACTGAAAAGCTGGCATATGCTCTTGTCATGAGTGTCAGGAAATTAAGACCATACTTTTTCGATCACCAAGTCGAAGTCCTGACAACTTTCCCACTCAGACAAATATTACACCGACCCGACACCGCTGGCCGTCTTTTGAAATGGTCCATAGAGATAAGCCAGTTTGGCGTGACTTATGTACCTCGAACCGCGATTAAGGGACAAGCGTTAGCCGACTTTATAGTTGAACTAACCTTCCCTCAAAATCCAACGAGAGGGCTAGATCACCCATGGCATCTTTACGTGGATGGCTCGTCAACAAATCTGGCCTCGGGGGCAGGAATAGTGCTTATCAGTCCCGACCGGCAAGTTTTCACTTCAGCAGTCAGATTTGAATTCATGGCCACTAACAATGAGGCAGAGTACGAGGCCCTCATTGCAGGTCTTCACTTGTCACTAGCAGTTGGAGTTAGACAACTCCAAATTTTCGGGGACTCCCAGCTCATTGTAAGCCAAGTACGAGGCGAATATGAGGCCAGAGATGAGCAAATGATCGAGTATCAACGAATAGTTGCACACTTGGTATCCCAATTAGACCAAGTGTTTATTCAGCAGATACCACGAACAAGCAACACACAAGCTGACGCCCTGGCAAGATTAGCAACAAGTGATGGGCCGGCAGACTTGACGGACATTGTCATTACCAAAAAAGTTCAACCATCAACAATGGACTACGAAGTAAATCAAATAGTCGAGAACAACGACGATGATGATTGGAAAATTCCTATAGCCAAATACTTAAAAGACGGGGAGTTACCAAGCAACTCATTTGAAGCTCAAAGAATTAAAAAACAGGCAACCAGATACACTCTGGTAGACGAACAACTTTACAAAAGAGGCTTCTCACTCCCGCTGCTCAAGTGTTTGTCTAGGGGGCAAGGAAGGATAGTCCTGGAGGATATACATTCTGGAGTTTGTGGAAATCACACTGGGGGGCAAGCTTTGGCCTACAAAACTGTAAGGCAAGGTTACTATTGGCCAACCTTACGGAAAGATGCAATCCAATTAGCCAAGGCTTGCCACCAATGTCAGGTTTTTGCTCCAAGCATTCATGCCCCTGCCCAGGAGCTTGTATCGGTTTACAGCCCATGGCCATTTGCAAGATGGGGGATTGACATTATTGGCCCTTTCCCGGCAGGAGTGGGAAATGTTCGATTTGCCATCATAGCAGTCGACTATTATACAAAGTGGGCAGAAGCAAAGGCCATGGTGAAGATTACACAGCAAAATATGATCAACTTCATATGGCAGAACATCATCTGTCGCTTTGGAATTCCACGAACAATCGTGACAGATAATGGCCCACAGTTTGATGGAAAGGAATTACGAGATTTCTGTACAAAATGGGGGATCAGGAAACACTATTCAACTCCCTATCATCCCCAGTCAAACGGGCAAGTTGAAGCTGTAAATAAGATCATCAAGCATACATTGAAAATACGTCTGGCAGAAAGCAAAATCAGCTGGTCAGAAAAACTCCCGGAAGTCTTGTGGGCATATAGAGTTTCTCCCAGGTCAAGCACCGGAGAGACACCTTTTGCAATGGCTTTCGGAACAGAGGCGGTAATACCAATTGAATTAAAGACTGACACAGTCAGGACAACTAGCTTTGATGAACAAACAAATCATTCTGCCTTAGCCACAGAAGCAGATTTGCTCGAAGAAAGAAGATTACACGCTGAGCTAAAGAATGCCACGTACAAGCAAAGAGCAGAGCGTTACTATAATTCTCAAGTCAAGATAAGAAAATTCGAAGTTGGTGACCTCGTTCTAAGAAAGAAGCTTGCCCCACCTCCAGGCATATTTGGCCCGACTTGGGAGGGCCCGTACAGGGTAACAGATAGGTTACCCAATGGAGCATATGACATAGAGGACTTAGATGGCAACTCGGCCCAATATTCCTGGAATGCAGCTAATCTAAGGAAATACTTTCAGTAGGCGACCAGTTCTGCTTCGTGAGAGAGTGAAGTTAAGATAGGCGAGCTACTAAGTCCATTGGGCGAACTGGAATGGCAGAGATACAAGATGGGTCCAAAAAACTTGCCTAATTTTTTGAAATTTTTCACCAAGTATAAATGGTCGAACAAAGATGAATTGGGTCAAGTCTGGTCGCATGCTGGGATGTTAGTATCTTGTGATAATTTCATTTCCTCTTAAGAGTTTAAAGATGTCTTGACAAATTGTATAGTAGTCGAGCAACTCTGACTCTTGGTGTAATTTATGTTTTTAATAAGTTGGAAGCTTAACATTGTTTCTGTCGAGCAAATCCAACCTAGCTAGTGCAGGGTTACATTCTTGGTCGCGTTTGTACTTGTAATTTTTAAATGTTTGTTCAATATTAAGTTGTTCGTTCGAAATAGAAGTGTGAGCTCAAGGCGCAAGTTGATTATACAACCAAGCCCATTGAAGGTTGTTCGTTTTTAAATGGACATAGCCTAAGGCCAAAAGCCCATCAAATCCTAAGGTAAAAAAAAAAAAAAGGTTCTTAAGGAACAAGGCCCAACTACATTAAGATTGTTGAAGCACAGAAAAAGATGCAAAGAACAATTAGTGTAAGATAAAAGATGAACAAGTAAGCGAAATATATCCATTGATGATAAGGCTTAATCGCCCAAAAATTACAAAAGGATGAACAACAACAAAAAAGAAGTACAAGTTCCTAGCTAATCCTGTCCGCTAAGATCCTTGTCCGGCAGGAGGAGATATGTTGTCATCTTTGGGGTCTTCAAGTGGAGAGCCTTCAATGGCAGGATCAACTGGGACCACTTCAGTCAGCTCAGCAATCAATCCCTCAGCATCAGCACGCTCCCTTAGAGCTCTTTCACTTTGATCGGCAGGAAGGATTTGCTCGCCCTTCGCAGCATCGCCCTCTTCTTCCTCGTCCTCGGCAGGACTTGTGATAATTATCTCGGGGCCAATGAAGTCGAGCTTGATCCCATATTCAGGCAGGTCGCCAATTTGCAGAGTTGTGCCCGGAGCAGGAGGGTTAGATTCAACAAAATTGCACAACTCCTTGCCGATCTCTTCAACAACTTCGGCAGCCTTGAATTCATGGGCAATACGGATGCTCTCCGCATAACCAGTTACGTAACCAAGAATCGAGCTCACCTCCATCTTAGGAATAAGTTCCTCTTGGGTAATGGAGTTGGCGAGCTGGATTTCAAGGTCCGCAATTTTGGCCGTTGCCTCAGTCGCGAATTTCTCGGCGACCTCCTTCTGCTGCTGAGCGCGAGCAAGTTCTGCTCGCATGTGCTCGACTTCGGCCATCTTGACCTTCAGCTCCTCGGAGACTTTGACGTGCAGGTCCAAGGCACGCTGCTCGTTAACCTGATGAGCTTTGGCTTTATTCTCGAGGTCGGCGATAATCTTCTTCGCCTCAGCCTTAGCGTCATCACGCTCTCTGGCAATACGGCTGACCGTGGCCGCATGCTGGCGTGAGTCCTTCTCAAGGTCCTCAACCTGGTCGACCAAACGTTGCACGGCCGCCAAGGTGTTTCCCGCCTCGACAAGACACAAACGGCCATTATCACGAGGCGCTTGTGCCTTGACGGTCTCATTTAGCTCCTTGGTCCAGCTACGAGCAACGACCTCAGAGGCGCGGCGAACAAAAGAGTCTGGGATTTCGCGCAGATTGGTCGGCACCTTTGAGCAGGCGAAATGATGCACCAGGTTAGATCGCCCTGGATACTGCTCGGGCGAATAGCTGAAAAGAAATTTTCCAGTTAGTTAAAAAAAAAAATGCTAAGTGTCCTGGGCGAACAAGGTTATACCTATCAAGACGACCTTTATCCCAGCCAAGGTAGGTAGGGTCAGATGAGGGACCAGATCCTTCACGAATGGTGACGACCATAGCTTGCTCGCCGGGACGCTCCACCGGAGGAGTTTGCTCGCTGTCGCCTTCAGATGGTCGGACAGCCACTGTCACCTTTTCTTGGGCAGTCTTTGTTCGTTTGACTGCCCTTTCAGCCTCAGTAACGGGAGTGCCATCTCCACGAAGAAGTCTCTTCGTCCTCGGGACCAGTGTCTTGGGCGGACTCGCTGCGGGGGTGGGAGGCTGAGCCGAGCTCGACCCTCCGGTTTGCAGAGGGTCTCCTTTTCCACCTTTGGCCGCGAGGGCGATGATCTTGGAGAGGGGATCCGACTTCTTGCGTCCTTTTTTGGTCGGCATCTCCCAGACACGGTTATCAAGCTCTAGGAAGGAAGGGTGAAGCACAACGGAGGCGAGCTGATCTGTAAAGGACAGGAAAACAAATTAATACCAAGTATAAAATCGATCAGATCTGCTCGCCCAGCATGAAGATACTTACCCTCTGGGATACGAGCTAGAGCCTCGAGATGGTGAGGGTAGGTCGTGAGATGAGCAACTCGTAGTGTGTCCTCGGAGAAGAGGTGGCCGATGCTTCGATCTTCTCGGCGACGAAGGGCGATCAAACACACAACGAACAGGAATAGATCGCTTATGCTATTCTTCACAGTTCGCCACCCCAAGTTCTTGGGACCTGAAACAAAGGGAAAAGAGAATTAAAATTAGTCCAACCACTTCAAAGATATAGAAGAGGTAAGACTCACGCTTTAATTCCCTAAACTCCGCCGGGGTCTCAATTCGTTCAGAACCCCATGAAGAGCGAGCAGAAGCACGCCAATCGCCTCCGATCCAGAACCAGTCATGCTTCCAATCCCGCACTTTCCCAGGAATATCCTCGACAAGTTTTTGCCCTGGTCGCGCCTTCAGATAGTACCAGCCCGCCTCTTCCCCAGTGCAGCCGGTTATCGTCATTAGGTAGCCAACCTCCTCGGCGGACAGCCTGTTGGGATACCCCTCCAGAGCGAACATTACCATCAGGGCCATCAGATTTATCCACCCAACGGGAGTAAGTTGGGTGATAGCCAAGTTCACGTCATGTAGAAATTGGCCGACCAAAGGGTGCAACGGCAATGAAACTCCAGCATTTAGGGTGGCAAGGTTGATCGCCGTCAATCCGCGTGGTGGGCGATCAGCTCTGTCGTCCACCAAAAGAGCATACATTGGGATATCAAAGGGAATCTTGTAATCCCTCCGAATCTCGATCAAATTCTCCTCAGTGATGGCGGATACGATACAGCTCGCTGCGAACTCGGTCGCTTTAAGTTTCCGCACTCCGCGAGCAGGAAAGACGAAGCGATTGGAGTGCTCCTTTTCGTACTCATTCCAGTCGACACGGCGAGCAAACGCGACTGGAACCCGATGCTCGATCAATCTGGGCGCGGGGAAGTTGATATCCTTGAGATAGGTCCAAGTCAGTTCGTCAAGGTTCACCGGCTGAAGTACCTCGACTTCTTCATCCTCGTCTTCGTGGAGGTCCGAGCTCGTCTCTTCTAAGAGCTGGCGAGCAGGATTTGCTCGCTCCTCTCTTTCCCCGGAGGGATGGGCTCCAGAATTGACCGAGCGTGCAACCGAAGCCGCCTCGGGATCAGATTCCAAATTAACTATAGGCAGATTGTCTTCGACGGGCCGTTTTTCGGGATTCCGGGGAGGAAAAGAACCGGTCTCTGAGTGCGACGCCATCGAACAAGTTAAGGGAGAGATGTTAGGGTTTTGCAGATTCCGGCAAGGGAAGAACACGGCGGCTCGGAATTTTCCACGGCGGAGTAGGAATTCTCGGTGAATCAAGAACGCACACGAAGCAAGAAGAGAAGAAAGAGAAGAAAATAAGCAGAGAAAAAACTACCTTGACGTTGCTCGAAGATCGCCGGAATCTGGAAACGTCGCCGGAAATTTGAAAGAAGGAAAAAAGAGGAATTCGCGCTTAAGAAACAGTGTGAAAATGAAAAAAACGAAGAAAATTTTCCTTTTATACTTCTGGAAAAACGGGGTACCGGGCGAACAAAATTGAAAGTGGAAGGACCAAATTGCAAATTCTGGGCGCGTGCAGCACCTGTTCGACAAAATGGGAAGGCGCGTCTCCTCGGGATTGTGTGCGCGTGGGCGGTAGCAATCATTCCGCCCACGTCACATCTCGAGCCGTGCCCAGACCTTGGGATCCCAACCGTCCCCGACCCGAGTCTGCTCGACCAATGTTGTCCGCCCGTGAAAAGCTGCTCGCCCCAGGGACATTCTTGCTCGCCTTAGTGACACTTAAAAGTTGCCAACCCAAAAAGTGCTCATTCACCATCTTCACAATTTATTGATCGGCAAGGGGGCAATTGTTGATAGGCGAGCAGGATCATCATTTGGGCGACCAGGATTAGCGCAAATCACACAAAATTTAAACTGGAATTAACACATGATTCACCCAAGACATCCGGCGAGCAAAACCTACATGCGATCAAGACACATAGGCGAACAAAATCAGATCAAAAGCCACATGACGGGCTCAAACGGCATCCTGCCGATCAGATCCAACTACAACGCCAAAATAACAATTAAACAAGATGAAAGACCATCAGAATCAGACTAAAGACTCCTCAAGTACAAGTCCAAAGTGACGAACAACTCTAGACTGCGAGCAAGTCCAGTAGATAAGGATAGAATTTAGTTAAGATAAGGTCAAACTAGTCAAAGGACAGGTGTCGAGCATGCAGACTTGGTCGGCCAAAGGACGTGCCACCTCCTGCAGGGCAAAAGTCTATAAATACTTGGATTTTTGCAGCAAATAAAAAAAGCACAAATTATTATACACGTCCAAACTTCGATTACGAATCTAAAGCTGCTCGATTAATTTACAATCGAACTTAAACACGTAAGTTTTTATACGATTCTAATCCACCTAAACCCAAAAAGATCGTATTCACTAATTACGATAGTGATCAATCACACGTAATTGTTTGATGATCAATTAACCACCTAAAATTGCTTAAAACAGCCATTAACCTTCAAGATTAGAACTGATCGTCAACAGTTTTCTCGCTCCTGGACGAAGACGGGCGAGGAGATCCTCCTGAGCTAGAGCTTGAGTGACAACGCTCGTCTACTGAGCTACTATGCCAGTCACCAGGCTATCTCCGCTCAGAGGGTTCTTGACCAAGCCATTGAGCTTGATAGGACGAACCGGGGCCTGGGGCGAAGAATAGAGCAGCTTGAGGTAGATAGGGACGCTCAACTGAAGAGGAAGGGGGAGGAGCTGGCCAAGCTGAAGGCCGAATTTGACAAGGCCAAACTCTCCTGGGAGCAGGATCTGAAGGCATCTAAAGACCGGGAGAGAGTTGCTTCTAACGCTTCAGAGAAGTTGAAGTTGGACTTCGGTGTTGCCACTGACCGCCTGCAAGTTCTGAAGACGGAGCGGGTTGGCTTGGTGGAGCGGGTTGAGTCCCTAAAGGTCCATGTTGACAGGTTAGAGAAGGAGAAAAAGCGAGCCATATCCTACACGACGTATGTGCAGGATGTAACCGATAACACCAATCTTGGTTACATTTGTGCGTACGCGGATTGCATGAGGTCCGTGAAGTACGCCTAGGATAATGGTCTTGATGTGATGACCAACACTGTCAAGGACTTCGCGGACTATGTCATTGAGAATCCTCTGGCCGCTGGTTTCGACATTCCTGTTGCTGACCTAGGGGAGATGGGGGTGAACTTGGATATCTTTAAAGATGATGTTCGAGTGGTTGCCCCGAAGGAGAGGACTGAGGAAGTGGATAAGGATGCCACAGTCTTTGATGCCCTAGGTCCTTTCTTTCCAGACTCCTTAGGTGAAGCAGGCACCTCGGCCGCAGTGGGCGAACAACGGGTCCCTGTGGCGACCACCCAAGATGCTCCTTCACCTCCTCCTTCCGAAGATCCCTCAGCACCACCAGCTCCTCCGGCTCCTGAGTCTTGAAGTCCTTTTTGCTTATCTTACTTTTTTAGCTGATTGTGTTAGGAACGATGTACCTCTTTTGTTAATGTACTCCTCTTAGAACTTTAATGAAATGGATTCGCACTTTATATTTTATTTGTTCATCTTTTATTTGCCTCTTATTTATTTTTGCTTAAGTATTTCTCTCTGATTGAAAGTTAAAATACTTTTCTTTGCAAACTCATGTATGTTGATCATGTAAGGGTCTTATTGGTTCTTTAAGAACTTGACCTCCACATTTCCTTTCATACCCTGTTGCTCGCCGCTTGCTATGTTTGTGCTTAGGTGCATTTAGCTTTGGGGCGAGCAACTTTATATCATGGGGGCGATTAGTTGGGATTTTGTGACTTGGGGGTCCTGCTGCTCGCCTCCTCCTGAACTTGTGTTATGGCACTTGATTGTTTCCGGCGAGCAGCTTTCCTGTCAGGTGAACAACTGGGTTTTGACATTTTTTTATTTCTTTAGCTACACAATACCATGAATAATCATCTTTACTTACAACATTTTGCCAAAAATGTTACCAATCTTACAAATGAGCAATTGATAGTCTACCTAGAGAACTTTACTAGTCTACATAGAGAATTTTACATCGGTTTCCTAACAACTGATAATATTTCTTCAATAAAGCTGCGTTTCAGGTGTATTGGGCCGAGTTGTCTTTCATGTCTTCAAGGTCATATGTGCCGTTGTACCACTTGTGGGTTACCCTGAATGGGCCCTCCCAAGTCGGTCCAAATACTCCTGGAGGTGGTGCTAGAATTTTTCGAAGTACCAGATCTCCGACTTCAAATTCCCTGACTTTCACTTGCGAATTGTAGTATTTCGCGATTCTTCTCTTGTATATTTCAATTTTCATTTCTACCGAGATTTTTTTTTCGTCAATCAGATCCATCTCTATGGCCAACATTTTATCGTTTAACTGCTCATCGAACTCAGCTACTCTTTTAGTTGGTACTTTGAGCTCTATATGTATAACTGCTTCCGTACCGGATGCCATAGCAAACGGTGTTTCTCCTGTGCTTGTTCTATGTGATACTCTATATGCCCAAAGTACTTTTGGCAGTTCTTCTGACCATTTGCCTTTCTTATCTACCAGACGGATTTTTAGGATATGCTTGATTATCTTGTTAACTGCCTCGACTTGACCGTTAGACTGAGGATAGTAGGGTATAGAAAAATATTTCTTGATACCCCATTTTTTGCAGAAATCTCTTATCTTCTTTCCTTCGAACTGCTTTCCATTATCTATCAGTATTACCTGCGGGACTCCGAATCGGCACACTAAACAACTAAAACTCTTCAGTGTAAATAAGTAGTATTCTTCAGTGAAAACAATTAATACTCTTAAGTGAAAACAACTAAACCCTCTAATGATACATATATGAATTAGTTTCACTCTATATTTTGTCTATGAAATATTTCAATTAAGGTTGTTCACGGAGTTCGGAGATTACCGAACCCGTACCGATATCCGCACCGAAAAAGAACCCAACCGAAAAAATTGTGGATTTTTTTTACTTTAACCGTACCGAAACCGAAGCAAATATTTTTTTGGTATGGATCTAGATATTACCAAATAAGCCGTACCGAAAATCCGAATGTGACCATACCGAACCGTACCGAATTAAATATGTATAAAATTTAGTTATTTTTTATTTATTTATCAAACATTATTAAATTCAAGTACAACTATACTATATCATAATTTTTCCTCCTTTTCAGAATACAAACACTATATTATTTATCTTATTAAGTTCTTAAAATATTAACTTATGTTTAGGTGTATATCAAAATGATTTAAAATTCAATTTTTTTCTTTTAATTTCATTTTTCATGTATATTCATTTCTTACAAAAACTTGTTGTACCCTTTGTTAGGAATTACGATCAATGTGATTTTAATATTGCAATTTCCATTCATAAGATATTTCAAAAGAATTTTTTAAATATATATTTTATATGAGCACGTATAGAGTGAAATTGGTTCATACATGAATCATCGAAAAATATTAGTTGTTTTCACTAAAGAGTACTAGTTGTTTTTACTTAAGAGTATTATATGTTTTCACTGAAGAGTCTTAGTTTGTTTTCATTAAATAACTAATTTACTTCAGTGAGAATAACTAATCTTCAGTGAAAACAATTAATACCCTTTAATGGTTTATGTATGAACTATTTTCATTTTATACTTTATCATTTTATATACTATATTTTAAATGCTTTATTGGTGGTGATTTGCATTAATTTTTAACCATCCATTATCATATAATGTATTATATTCGAGCTTATAATGATATGTATTTGATTGTGGTTGAAGTTGTGTAGTATTCGTGTGAGTATGCATAAATCAATATGTTTTTTTTAAATTGATTATAAAAAGGAGAGAGTGATAAAAAAAGGGTAAAAATCTATTTTTTCGCTCCATCCCGTACCGATCCGATCTGGTCCGTTTGTAACTGGAAATCCACTCCGATCCGTACCGAAAAATAAAATATCCGTACCATATCATACCGAAATTTCGATATGGACACGGATACACGAATTTTAAAATAACCAAATTTTGGTACGGACACGTATATTTTCAAATATCCATTTTGAAACGTACCGTGAATACCCCTAATTTCAATATGAATTTGAATACAAATTTATTGATTAATTCAAAAGTGTTTAAATTCCAATATGAGCATTATTGTATCCAATTATATATACACAAATATTCTATTAATTTTTTTAATAATAAATATACAATAAGACTCCACTTGGTAGAGAGTAATAATTTTAATAGGAGTATAAATTTAATATAGAAAATCCATATAAAATTGTTTAGTAGAATGAAAAATTAAAGCATGTATTAAATTAGCAATATTGTGCAAGAAGTTACTTGGTAGGGTGTTATATATATTTTCTCCACATTAAAATACTTTTAGCCCATATAATTATTAAATGGATTATTGTAAAATCGATAGATTTACCCCTTAACTTAATTCCATCTCACCTCTAACTTGTAAAACCGACCAACTGCAACATTGCGTCTCATTTCAACCTCACAATGATTCTCAAAGAAAGACCAAGAACTAGAGTTTCCTCAAAACCATTCCTCTCCATTATCTCGTTCTATTAGACATCGACATCTGGTACGTTCCGTACATTCGAAAGAAATTTTATTGTTTGTCATTTATTTGTCACCTTAAACTAAATTGAGTTTAATTAATAAATATATATTAATATATATAAAGTAATAACATAAGATATAAGTATACTAAGTGTAGGAAATATATAATTGTAAAAAGCAATATTGTTATACTATCATTTTATAGAAGAGTAGGTATTATATGAAAATGGTTCATGATAAGCTTATCATAATTTTTTTTTTAAAGTATTGAATATTTGATCAGGGTCATAAAAAAAATCTCATCAGGAGTATCAAATATTGGGGTAAAAAAAATATATAACAATTACAATATAATACCACTGATCTCAATTAATGATACTCCTGATGAGATTTTTCATACTCATGATCGAATATCTGATACTTCAAAACTGTTTCATGATAAGTTTATTATGAACTATTTACAAATAATATTTTGCCTTTATAGAAATATCAATTGAGTAAGGGAAATGGTAGTTTCGGTAAGTAACAATTAAGTTTGGGACATAGGAAATATAATTTATTTTTGAATTATGAATGAATATTATATATATATATATAATAAATAGAAATATAATTAGTTTTTTTTTCTAAAATATATTTCAAATATGATTCCAAATTGAATAGTCGAATTCTATCGAATATGACAAATTACAAAGTGAAAGTGGTTCATACATGAATCATTTGGAGAGTATTAGTTATTTTCACTAAAGATATTAGTTATTTCCACTGAAGGATATTAGTTCTGGAGGATATTAATTGTTTTTATTTAAGAGTATTAGTTGAAGGGTACGAAGAGTATTTTTAACTAAAATGTATTAGTTGATTACACTAAAAACTACTTCCTCCGTCCCATAAGAATTTGCACCCTAAAAGGTGCATACTCTTTTAAAAAAAATGTTTTCTAAATAAAGTAGTGATATATGAGTAAATATATGTATATTTTTGTGAGCGTGCATGTAAATCAATTTTTTTTTTTTTTTTTTTTTTTGTAGTCTACAAATTCTTATGGGACATCCAAATAAAACAAGTGTGCAAATTCTTATTGGCGGATGCTTTTCGAATATTACTTTCGAATTGAATACATATCATATTTAAATTTCAAATTTTTAACGAATATGAATATGGCTCTTTGAATAGGTTAACAAACTGAATACTGCAGTATTCACTTCGAATCAATACAATTACATCCACACATGACTTAAAAAATAGTTTATTGCAACATATAACAAAAAATTTAAAATACTGAATAGGTTTTATATGCAATATTGCACGGTGAATATCTCATAATATATTGATATTTGCGGGTTATGGACGGGTCAAACAGGTCGCCCATTATATATATATATATATATATATATGGAAAGTTTTTGATTAATTGATTTGTATAGTGTAGTGGCATTTATCTCTAATCAAGCTAAATGAGGTCTCAGGTTCAAAATGTGTATTCCTTAGATTCATTACAATTAATTTTATTTGTGTTGCTATATAAACAAAAGTGTATTACTACATTAACAACGGTTAATTTTTTGTGTTACTACATGAACAAATTGTGATACTCTTAAACACAAACTGTGTTACTACATGTACAAAAGTTAATTTTTATTTTTTCGTAATTTTGTTGTGTTACTACATGAACAAAATTGTCATACTTATAGACATGAAATGAGTTACTACAGAAAAAAAAAATTATAATTTTTTTGTGTTACTACATAATAAAACTGTGATACTCATTGACACAAAATTTGTTACTAGATAAACAATTTTTTTTTTTTGGTAATTTTTTATGTGTTACTACATGAAAAAAACCGTGATACTCATTGATACAAAATATGTTACTGCATGAACAAAAGTCCAATGTTGCTACTGTCTTTTAATGATTTTTTTACCCATATTTTTTTGTGTTACTACATGAACAAAATATTGATACTTATAGACACAAAATGTGTTACTACATTAATATAAATTAATTTTGCTGCTTTTATTTTCGTAATTTGTTGTGTTACTACATGAAGAAAACTGTGATAGTCATTAGACACAAAATGTGTTAGACATTTCATCAAATAGTTGGAGGAACAAATTCAACAAAAGGGTATTAATAATAAATATTACTCCCTCCGATTTATTTTTTGATTGTCCATTGAAAAATGACATGTGTTTTAATAAAAGAGTTGTTTATTAGTATTTGTGGGTATAAAGTAAATTTTTAAAAAGGGGTAAGAGTTGTTTATTATTTGTGGGTATGAAGTTAATAAAGTAGTGACATGAGTGTAAATAATAAAATAAATGATGTTTTTAAGGGGTAAGTTAAAAATGATAGTGTTTGTTTTTTTCTATTTTGGGTAAGTGAAAAAAAAAACATTTCTTTTATTGTAAAACAGATAATAAAAAAATGAATCAGGGGGAGTATTTAATAAATCAGAAAATATAACTAACATCAACCATTCTAACATAGAAGAAAAAATGAGTTAAATTCACCAAACAATTGAAGATTTTATTTTATAGATTTAAGTATAATTTTTTAAATTAGATAGTTCCATAAGGAACTTAGAAATTTATTACTTCATTAAGTTTATTTATTTTACAAAATCTATAATTAATCTTTAGGGACAAAGAATATAAAGATAGTGTAATCAAATTAAAAAAATTATTGATGAGGTAGTCTTTTGTGCAATATTGCACATACAATATCAATATACTCCCTCCGTCCACGAAAAGTATGCTCACTTGTTTGCACGTGGTTTAATGCAATATGTTGGAGGGTATTTAGGGGTCTTGTGAGGTCCGTTTATGAATAAATTTATTATTTATGGTAAGTATGCATAGAAACGTTACCATAAACAATTACTTTATTCGTAAACGGACCTCACAATACCCCATAATACCCTCCAACATATCGCATTAAACGACGTGCAAAAATATGAGCATACTTTTCATGGATGGAGGTAGTATTTAAAAGTTGGGCAAAAACTAGTGGATCCTTCGAGGGTCATACCGATTCAAACATGTCTTTTATAAAAAAAAAACGCGCAAAAGTAAACAAAAAAATCTATTCTATATATGTTTCACTATAAGAGCATGTATGTGTTACATTAAGAGTAAGTATGTGGGATAATGGTTATTTTTAAAGTTAGATATCAAAATCCTGAAAAGATGATTTGCATAAGTATAGATTAGGATTGATGTTCACTGACTTGGTCAATATAGAATAGGTTTTATTCTATAGGTATTCAATTGAGGGGGAACTTAGTTGAAGTAGTAAATCCTGAAGACATGAAGACAATCATGAAAAAACACCACTTGGAATGAAATTGATCATCTAAGCTGGTAAGTGGAATACTCAGAAGAGTATGATGTGATGGATTTGTGCTGAGTCACAAAGACCCTGAAGAAGACAGATTATGCTGGACATTTGGAAGATATGACTTTATCACCAAGTACTGAAGCCAAAGAGAATGTCAGGATCATAAAGACAATAAGAAGATGCTATATTAAAGACTAATAAAGATGAGAATAACTTCAGGCAAACCAGAGTTCAAGTTAGAATGTTTCGCTGAACTTTAACCTAACCTATAACGAAGTCTAATCAAAATGCGACAACACATGTACAATTATGACTCCTAACTTTGACAGACTACAGTAAAACAACCAATATGCATAGTGAAATATGCATATTAATTTTACTTGTAGTAGACATAAATGCCCTCTGTAACATACAAGAATAGTATTCTGTGAAACTATCTCTCCAACTGATAGTTTTCAAAGATGAATATAAATACCAAAGATCTTTCCCCTTACGGGAAAATTTCCTTGAAGAAATTAACCAATACTCTCAAGCATTCAAACATTACTGATGAACTTCAAACTACAAGAATTTTCCGAGTTTTTCATCAGAAAAGAGTCTATCTCTGTATTTCGAAGCTCATCATAAACACCAAGCATAGGGTGTCAACTTATCCTTTACTTGATCTCATTATAATGATTAAGTACACATTAGTTGGAAACAAACATCCAAACCGAAACATAGATCAATGAGAGATAGGTTTGTTGGTTGTGGTACTGGTTAGAAAGTAAGCTAATGTTGATACTAGTCTGAAAGTTGGTTGTTGAGAGGACTAGAGTTCAATAAATTCTAGGGATTATAGTTTTCTAAGAGATATTAATTGATCAGTGCACCTTGGCATTATAACACAAGGGATTCCTTGTTAAGCAATTCTTCTATTCAATCAGGATCAGAGGACATAGGGGCTCGAGTCTCTTAATCACTTTAAACCTTGTGTGTTTTACAATATTATTTATACTTGCTCATAAATTGATATTTCATATCTTTCAGGAAAGTATAAGTATCATATTAGGACTGAATCAATCATCCTGACATGCATAAGCAAGTGCACTGGCCTCTAAAATCAGGTTTTGAAGTAATTAACAAAGTATTTTCAGTAAATCTAACAAAACGAGTAAACATCTAGAGCTCACAACTTCCACACTCACACTAGTTTAGATAACTATCCAATTGATAAGCGCTAGAGTTGTCAGTAGGTGAGTTATTTGAACCAAATCTCACTTAAGCACTCTGACTCTAAGAATATTTGAATCATACAATAGCCAATAAGTCATTTAGCGACAGAACTCTCAGGTTAACCTACATGCTAGATAATTCAGTGTCAAAGAGATTTGAAAAGATTTGACGCCCGTGTATTCCCCCTCTTCCCCCACACGTCTTATAAAAGCATCTAAGACCAACATGTACTGTATGAATAACGAGGTAGAAATGCAAAAAAAAAACCTAATTTTAAAGAACAATATGACAAAATACTAATTTTTGCGTGGAAAAACGACATACCGGGAAGATTGATAAAAATTGAAAAAGATGGACAACAAAAATCACGAGGAAGAATTTTTTTGAAAGCATGGGGCAGAAAAGAAACATTATATTGAAGAACACAAAAATAATCTGTAAACTATTAGATAATCATAACATCATACTCCCTCGATTCTGTGATTCATGTGTTATTACATGAAAATGGAAGAACCTAAAAAATAGAACTATCAAATTTAATATTGCTAAATGAACAAAAAATCCTTACTAAAAGAACAAAAGAGTGATACGACACGACTGTTAACACACTTTTGCTCATGCAGTAACACTGTTTTGTTCATCAATACATAACACAATTTTTAACAGTATAAAGATAGAGCAGGGGTGCTAAATAAACCAATAGAGATGAAACTGAAAGAATACAATGAAAACATGGAAAAAATGTCATGGAAGTTCGCAGGAAGAAGAAGCCAGTTTGGAGAAGAAACAACCATGAAGCAAGAAAGATGAAGAAGAATCACATGGAGAAACCGACATTGAAGCTCGAGAAAAAAGGGGGAAGGATCCGCATTAAGTTTAAATGGACATAATATATCATATTGCACAGATTTTAACATCCGTACAATATTGCATATAAGTTTTTATGTTAATTGATTTCAACTTGATAATAGATAAGACAATTCATTTTAATATCAAACTCAATATATAATTGACGTATAGAGTACAACACACAAAAAAGACTCATGCATTTTCTAATTAATAGTTTAATTGCACATCATAGTTATATGTAAAAAAAATTAACCAAATTATGACACATGTACTCCACACTTCTCCATATAACACTTCACCAAATTAGGATCTCACAAAAAAAAAAAAAAACACTCACTTAGTATTTTAGAAGGTTTTCTCTTAGCTGCTTAATATATTCAAGTTTGAAATTCAAGTAATGTACTCCAATAACAACACTAAATAACCTTCACAAACCTTCAATATCCCTTTTACATAGTTCAAAATAGTGATCAATTAGGAAATTTTGCACATAGCAAGGAACAAAATAAAATACTTAGATCATTAAGATGCAATTTACTAAGTAGTTTAATGAGAACTTAAAGGGAAAACCATATCAACTTGAGATTAATGTTGAAGTTACATTCATTACGTGGAAAATAAAGTTTCTGAAATTGTTTTAGAAATAGAGAAAATTTAAATAAGATGAATCTATTAGGAGAAAATTTTCATTAAAGATGGAGGCTTAGAGGATCGCTTATTCCCCAACCAGTGCTGCATGTGTACGCCAATAGCGTCCAGGTACACGCTGCTTCTCCCATGAAGCCCCACAACCTTCCCCTCAGTTGTCCCTGATGCAAAATAAGTGCCTAATTCTTCACCAAATGGACCATATTTCTTTCTGCTTGTGTGAAATGTCAAGGATTGAACCACTTGTGTCCCTTGTTCTTTTTTTATTGGGCCATAGTATCCACTTATGCATGTTAATACCTCATTAGGATACTCTAATTTCACCTGAAACCAAGGTTTTGAAATATTGATAGCGAAGCATATTTATGTACTGACAGTTAAGATAAAGTTACTCTCATGTGAAACTTGTTCATAGAATAAAACTAATATCATTATATTCATTGGTGATACCATTACTATTATAAACTAATACCCATAACATGAATGTTATTGTATCACTGAATGAATATAATAGTATCAATTTTATACTATTAAAAAAATTCAGAGGAGAGCTCGTGGTTAAGATAGGACGAATACACATGATGTGAAAGCCTCATTTTGAGATAATGAGTTTATGTAAAACTCGTGCATTACCGACGAATTTTACATATTTTTTATGAGATGGTCTCATGTATATGCAACTTATATATTTTTAATATTTTAAAATATTCAAAAAAATATTATGAGATGGTCTCATGAATACTTCTTCACATACCCGGTTTGCCGTTTGTCCGGCAGTGCCGCCGTGCTTCACCGACCAAACAGATTGGCCGTTTCGATCGTACTCGATTTCTATGGAGCAAACTGCATCGGTTATTGTAAGAAATATCTGTTTAATCCCTGTGAATACTCCATCATCCCAAGGCTTCCCACCCTCTCCACCCCACGGACCCGGCCCGTATGGAGCCGGATCCTTCACCAATCGGTGGCCAACCTAATATCAATTAACATTCTTCATTTCCCGATCAAATGAATATATATATATATATATATATATATATATCATCGTAAAATATACTACTCCTCCGTTCCATTATTATTTATGCAATTGCCTTAATTTGAACATCACACAATTAAAAAAATATATACATGATTTCTATCTTTATCATGAATCAATATTTTATACAAAATGACATTAATTACTTTGACTTAGTTAATTCTATACTCTATAATAATCGTTATGATCGTAATAATACGAGATTCCCTTTTCTATTTGTAGATGTAGCAAAAACAACATTAGTGAACCACATAAATTTTATGTAGTTTATTTTTTATTTTATGTATCTTTCCAGCGTCACGTTTTAAAAAAGACACATACATCTAATTCAACTCACTTATTTACTTTATACATAAAATATTTACGAAATTACCTTCAAAATATGATTCATAATTAATTAATTTGCATGTACCTGATCATTATCACCTTGCCCTCGTTTTCCTATCTTGAAATCCACCTTTTTAGTTACCAAAGCAGTTTGGTTGTTTGGTTTGGAGGGAGAAATTGGCGATGCTGAGGAAACGACGCCGTTCTTAGCTGAGAGATCCAGCTTTTTAGTTACCAAAGCTGTTTGTACGTTGTTTGATATGGAGGGAGAAACCGGTGATGCCGAGGAGGTGTTTTTTTTGTGGGGTTCGAGCACGTGAACGCCGACGGCGTCGAGGAACAATCCCTTCCTCCCGTGGAAGCCGACGATGGTTGGTCCTTCCTTAATTCTGGTTGTGAAAAACTCGCCTTGTTCTTCTCCATAGGGGCCGTATTTGGCTTTTGTGGTGTGGAAGGACAGCGATTTTATCACGTTAGGGCCCATCATCATTGCAGGCCCATAGAAGCCCGTTAAGTGAGTCAAAATCTCTGATGGATAATCAAACACAACCTGTAATATATAGATCCAGCACAAGTTATTATCAAGGATTGCACTAATTCCACCGTGCAACTGGTCGGGCACATGAGTAAAACATGACTGAAATGATATTTGCTTAACTTAAACGTGCACACAAATATAAATGAAATATAAAAAATAAAATAAAAATGTTGCATTAAATTTAACTGAAATGTAACAAGTGTACGTAGATCTAAAGTTCGTTCACCTAATATATATGAGACCTTGTCATTATCAGAAGTTTGACGAGGCTAAAAGTAGTGTGCCGCATTTGGAGTACATATGATAAATAATTAATAAATATATTTAATTATTATATAGAACCAAAAGGATATATAATTAATATTGGAATATATCAAATTCAAATAGATTTCATTTTGTAATTACAATATTAAATTTTTAAGCAATATATAATGAAAAAAAAAAAAATCATTTTGGACCCCCAAATTGCAAGTTGCAACATATGGTGTATTCTTTTTACACAACAGAGAGTATACCAAGTGTTGTTGTATAATAAGACGATAGAAGTTGTTATTATGTAAAACATATGATCCATTGGATCTCTCTTTACGTACCTTATCGGTCTTGAAGGAACCGGTGCCTCCATTTTTGGTTCCCCAAAAAGGCTGTCCATTCCGATCATAACAAGCTCTGATGGAAACAATATAGACGTTACGCGAAATATTAATTTGTCGTATTCCATCGTACACTCCATCGTCGAACAAACTCCCGCCATTACCACCCCACGGCCCAGACGTCACCACTCCCCCAACATTCTTCGACGCCACTCTCTCAATCTTGCTTTCCGGCGGACTAGCAGGAATCTGAAGTTTGCATAAAACGGTCTCATACATATTACATGTTAATTTTTTTCGCAATTCATCCCATGATAGTTAAAATATCTGTTTTAGTCTAGTAACTTTTTACATTGTTAAATTTACCTACATGCCATGGGACGCTTTGCGAAAAAATTAAAGTTATAAATAGAGGCGTTTTGGGAATATTGGACATAAATTAAGCAGTGGACCAAATTTATTTATTAACTATATCTTGGGACAATTTAAGTAAAAGGTAAAAAGTCCCTTCAAAATTTTAATGTATCATAACAATCATGCAAAAATCTTATGTCTCATACAATTCTATTTTGTGCATTTAATTAATTGATAATACCTCTTGAATCTTGGGTTGTTTGGTGAAATCGTGAGGAGAGAGATTGAACATTGGTGAAGTATTTGGAACATCCTTTTGTTTAACAGCAACAATGAGATCATAGTTGGTACCAAGGCTTCCTTGGATCATTGAATACTCACTTTTTTGAGAGGTAAATTGGTGAGGGTAGATTGCATTTGAAGCGATAGGTTTATGAAGGGACTCAACGTACACACCTATAGCATCAAGGTACCAACCGGATTTGCCAAGAAAACCGACAATCTTTCCATTCATTTTTGGGCACGTAAAATAAGTTCCATTTTCAACTCCAAAGGGTCCGTATTTTTTTCTGTTGGTGTGAAAGGTGAGTGATAGGATAAAGGTGGGTCCCCATTCTTGCAAGCTTCCATAGTAACCATGCACTGAGGTTACAAACTCATCTGGATATTCAAGTCTCACCTGCAGGTAAGGATAACAGCTCGGGATTGACAACAACGTACTTTTAGGAATAAACACAATCTAATCCTTAATTTAAAGGCATGACACAAAATAAAACATGGAACAAACTTTGGACCTATTTGTGCCTCTTTTTTTTTTTTTATACTTGTTTGTGTCATGTGGAGTTAGAATGGACTAGAGTGTAATTTTCCCTTAATTTTAAACTGAAGATTAATTTTAAGAAAGGGGACAATAGTGGTACTCCTATTTCGACTATAGTTATGTCTACTTTCTCGAATTGCATTTGTCATTTTATTCGCCTCATAATTAGCCCTATAATTTTAACTTTTTGACATTTTATTCAGGTAATTATAAGACGAACCAGTCAAATAGTCCACATGAACAAATCAAACTCTGCCACGTTAACGTCAATATAATATTTTACTCTCACACAACGGATTATCAAACTAAAATGTTGAATAATCGAAAATCACTAAATTATTTCAATTCATGAAGGTCAACACAATGAATCAATAGAGGGTAATTTATGGAGTAAATAAAATTGATCTTGTCAATATTTATGCCTAGGATCATAATACTCTATGATGAAGAATTTGAGACACATATATAGGAACGAAAGGATCGTATATTAATGTTCTGAATGTTAATAAAAAAAATCCACATAACCTAGAAATTACAATAGAATATTTCTTGTCTTGTGCGATGCAAAATGATGTAATTTGACAATTACATCATTTTTATATGTTTCAATTGCTTGACAAACCCTGTTGACAGTGTATTCTAAACACTGAAAATTTAGAATTTGATCGAGAAAGTCACTGAACACGGGACAAAAGTGGCGGAACCTATAATTTTCAACGGCCGTTAGATAAATTCGATCGCGATTGCATATATTGCAGGGGTGTAAATATATCGAGCAGAGTTAAGTAGTGTCAAGCTCGAACTTGACTCGATTAAAAATCTCGTAACTCGATTCAAATTCGATTGAACTCAAGCTCAACTTAAAAGAAAAATCGAAATACTTGAGTTGGACAACTTTTATAGCATTACTTAAGAATTTATTAATTTATATACAATTAATAGAACACAAATTCTAGCATGCACTTGAATTATAAGCTCAATTTTGACTTCAATTTTAATTTTTTTTCAAAACACACAAAAACACGCCAAACCGTCCAGTTGTTGTATTACTGATTTTTGTTTGGGGTATTTTTTTCAAAATTCAAGTGCATACCATGTACTAGTGCACACTAGAACTACTCTTAATGGTATATTAGTAAATAATTAGCATCTATATTGGTAAAATTATGTGAGATCGAACTTGAACTCGCGCGAGAACTACGAGTTCAAGCTCGATACTGCTTGAGTCGATTCTGTATTTTTTTTCAAGGCAAGCACGAGTAGCATCCTTTATACATTCAACAAAAAAAGAGACCATCCTTATGGTGAAACAACTATAGTTGGCAATTTTCATCAAATCAAGTAATAAACAACGAAGAGGATGGCTTGATTGTACTCCTCCGTTCCCAAAAGTATGGTCGTTTATTTTTTACAAATTTTAAGAAAACACAGATAAAGTAGGGGTATTTTGTGTGATCCATTTATGAGTTAAGTGTTTGTTTGTAAGTATAAAGTCGATCACATGTAAAATAATTAAGCGATGGTTGCATGGTGAAGAAAACAAAATTTTCGAAGAAAAATAGAAAGTTATACTTTTGGGGGAACGTGGATAGACAATGAATTTTAAGAAAAAAAAACAAGAAATATAGGTACCCTGTCAATCTTAATCCCTCCAGTGCCACCATGAATTTCAGACCAAACAGACCTTCCATTGAGATCGTATTCAACCCGAATGGAGTCTATAGAAGCTCCATGAGATATCTCAATTTGTGTTATACCAGTGTGAACCCCATCATCCCAGTAATACCCATCTTGACCTCCCCACGGCCCCACCACTGTAGTATGCTTTCCAAAATCGTAATTCTCCATACTCTGCATCCCAATCATAATTCATAAATATTTTTGCATACATAAATATATATATATATGAATATATGATCAAGAAATGCAATTCTTACTATGGTTAGATAGAGAAGACGATCTTTAACAACAGCAGGGGATGAGAAAGAAACAAATTAGCGGTATTTATATAAGTCGAAAAATAATATAATATGTAACGAAAAATTCTGGGTTCCACTTTGGAAGGAAAGCATTCAAAGGAGGAGAATTTGATTCTAATCTTGCTTTACACAAAGGGTTTATGATAACAGCAGTATGGGTTAAAATTAATGTCGAATCTATACAGAGTCTTGAGAGGTTGAGTATTTGTTTTCCTCTGTAAATTAGTACACAATAATTTGTACCAAATATAAGGTAACATCTTAAATTCTTTAATAGTATCTTGATACTTATCACTTTTATCTTCAAATTAATAATTTTCACATAAAAATAATAAAACTCCTCGGTCTCCTACTTAATTGCTACTTACAAAAAATATTTCTCTCTTTCCTCAATTGATATTTTTATAAATGATAATAAAATTATTTTTTCTCTATTGATTATGTACCTATGAGATAAGGATAAAGGAAGAGGAAAAACCTAAAATTTTCACATAGTACTTTGATCGAAAAATAAATCAGATTAATTTCGTACCCTTCGTTAAATGATCAAATTCTATAGGATCAAACCTATAGGACTTAAGAAATTATATAAAAAAAAAAAGAAGGAAAAAAAACGAATATCTAATAAAAATAAAGTAGAAGAGCTCAAATTCCAAATCAATAAATTATGTTTTACAGTTATATTTTTTCTTACATTAATATAAATACATCTCATATTTTTACATTATATATATTTAATTCATATTTATTGATGAACTCAAATTAATTTAGAAGGGTAAACGGTAAAATAGCACTCGAACGTTGGAAATAAAGGGCGTATTTTTTCTCCGTCGAAAAAACACATTGCGTGAGAGTCTCTCATTATTTTTTATTTGCTATATATGTTTGAATATGTAGTGTGCAAATATGATAATGACAGGAATTGGATATTATGGATGACAGTTTTGGACTAGAAGAGTTTGAGGTGGAAAGAAGGAACGCAACGACGACTGGACTTTTTAGAAGTCTCAACCAGAGGAACAGTATTAAATCTCAAAAAGCTAGAGTAAGATGGTTGAAAGAAGGGGATGTAAACTCTAGTTTCTTCCACAGAGTAATTAATCAGAGGCGAAAATCAAACGAAATAGTGGGAATTCAAGTGGGAAACTCATGGCTGGAAGATGTCCAAGAGGTAAAAGATGAGATTAGAGACTTCTTTAAATGTCAGTTTTCTTCTCAAGCAATACGCATGCCGATGCTTGAACAGAATGTTGTACAAAAGAGGTCGTCTGGGGCTGAAAACTCGCTTCTGACCGCCTCTTTCACAGAAGCGGAAGTTAAAGAGGTTGTTGCAAAGTGCGATAGCTCAAAAAGTCTCGAGCCAGATGGATTCAACTTTTGATTCATAAAGGAGTGTTGGGACATTATCAAGGAAGACATTATGCGGCTGCTGGAGGAATTCCATCGGAACGCTAAGCTGGCAAGGGGATTAAACTCGTCCTACATTATTCTTATCCCCAAAAAAGAATAGGCATTCACCCTCAGTGATTTCAGGCCTATTTCTCTTATCGGCTGTATATATAAAATTCTTGCGAAAGTTCTAGCTAGGAGATTGAGCAAAGTGATGGAAGGAGTGAACTCCAAGACGCAGAGCGCGTTTGTGGAAAACAGGTTAATTCATGATGGAGTCGCAATTCTCAACGAGTCTATCGAGGAGGCTAAAAGAAATAGGGGGGGTAGGATTTTTTTCAAGATCGACTTTGTCAAAGCTTACGACACTGTGGAGTAGAGCTTCCTGGAAATAATGATGGATCAAATAATTTTTTGTCAAAAATAGAGAAAGTGGATAATGGAGTGTGTATCCTCGGCATCGGCTAACGTATTGGTGAATGGCAGCCCGAGTGGGGAATTCAAGCTAGAAAGAGGATTGAGACAAGGTGATCCCTTGTCGCCATTCATGTTCTCATCGTAGTTGAGGGCTTAAGTATTTTGGTGAACAAAGCAGTGGAAAACGGGCTTCTAGATCCAACAACAATTGGAAAAGACAAGTTGAAGATTACCCATCTACAATACGCCGACGACAACAACTTTATTGGCTTCTGCAAATGAGGAAAACACTTGGGCTTGTAAATGCATATTAAAGAATTTTGAATTACTTACCGACCTCAAGGTGAATTACAGTAAGAGCTGTCTTTTTGGAGTGAATGTGAGTAATTAGGTTGTGGGTAGAATGGCGGACACCTTTGGATGTGCAATAGGGTCCATCCCTTTCATGTACTTGGGGATAAAAGTAGGAATGAATCACAAATCTCTAGTTGAATGGGAGCCACTGATGCACAAAATAAAGATGAAATTGAAGTCATCGGAACATAGAAAGCTATCTCTTGGCAGGAGAATTACCCTCCTGAAAGCGGTTCTTTTGGCAGTATCCATCTATCACCTATCCTTCTTCTTTCTTCCTAAATCAACCTTGAGAGCTATTAATGCCTTGTTTCGTAATTTTCTTTGGGGGAGGAGTGAATGAGAACAAATTGGCTTAGATAAAATGGGAAAAAGTTTGTCATTCTAAAGAAAATTGGGGGTTAGGTGTGAGAGAGAATGGTTGTTTTAATAAGGCTTTAATGGGAAAATGGGCCTGGAGATATCTTGTGAACGGGAATGAGTTGTGGGCAAGGGTGATCACTTCTATTCACGAGAAGTTGAACGTGAGGGATGAGGGGTTGATGTCAGGGGTGGGGGGCTATAAGATCGAGATGGGGGAGAGAGGTAGTACAACTAGGAGAGGGAGATGGAGACAGGTGGTTTTTAGATCATTTAATTTAATAAAGAGGGTGGGGGATGGAGGGAACACAAGTTTTTGGCACGTGTTTGGTTGGGTAGTTCGTCCCTAAAATTGCAGTTTCCGAGACTCTATCATTTGAGTAGAGTCCAAGAGAGCTCAATAAAATCTTGGGGGGGCTTGGGGGGGGTAGGTGGATTTGGAAGTGTGCATGAAGAAGGGAATTGTTAGATAGGGAAATTGAATTTGTTAATGAATTCTTGTTGTTACTAAATTCATGCAGGCTCAGTGAGAATGAAGAGGATACGTGGACTTAGGACCGGGACCCGGGAGGAGAATACACAACAAAATCGGCCTACAAGCTTTTAAGTGATCAGCGCCAGGAGAGAGACGAGGAGCAATATAGGAAAGATGAGCATGAGCTCATTTGGAGCAAGAGAGCACCCACAAAGGTCACAGCAATGACATTGAGATTAATACACGATCGCATACCAACTAGATGCAACCTAGCGAGGAGGAGGCTGTTAACAATGGGCAATGAAACGAGATGCCCGGTCTGTGGTGAAGAGGACAAAACCGCGGATCATCTATTTGTCACATGTCCGAAAATTGAAGGTTTGTGGTTCAAATGCTTTAATTGGCTCCGAACACCGACTGCATCCCCCAACAAAATAGTTGACCACTTTCTCCTTTTTTCCGGTCTATTTTGTAGGAAAAAAAGGCAAAGAAATTGTGTCAACTATTTTGGAGTTTGTGGTTTGAGTGATTTGACAATCTAGAAATAAGTACATTTTTAAGGCAGGGAGATTTGTTTGGAAAGGATGATGGAAGAAGTCAAGGGGAGACTTTGGAGTTGATTCTTGGCTAAAAATGTTATACCTTGTAATTCTTTGTTAAGAGTATGGTTAGCAAATCCCAGAGAAATTATCTTAGTGTAATCACTTTCATGATGTCTGTTTTAACACTTGTACTTGCGGTTCCGGGAATATCTTATACCTTGATGACTTGATGAAGGAATAAAATTATTTTTGTCTGGTAAAAAAAAAAAAAGATAATGACAGGTTTGAGATTTTCTTTTTATTAAAATTAAGGTGTAATATTCCCCCGTCCCAGAGGAATTTGCACCACTATGATTGTACATGAATTAAAAAAAGTAGTAAAGTAATGACATATGAGTAAATATGTGTATATTTGTGTGAGTGTGCACACAAATCAATATTTTCTTTTTAGGTAGTGTGCAAATTTATATGAGACGTCCAAATAAGAAAAGTGTGCAAATTCTTTTGAGACAGAAGAAGTATTATTCAGAAATCTAATAAGCCAAACAAGGGTTATTTTAAGGCATAATTATTCACATATCCTTATACTATTAATTTTTATTCTGAGAATCCCCAATTTTTTTCTTTTAGAAAGGCCTTTAAATATTTATATTTTATTTCCCTAATGCTAACAAAAAATTATATTCATTTTAATGGGACTGTTAAATAGTATATACGTTCATTTTAACATTAATTCTCTAGGTGATGGGTGCTACTTAAAAATAGACAATTAAGATTAAATAAAGTCGATATGTATATTATTTATGTAATAGTTAAGGTAAGTCAATAAGTTCGGTTCTTGAAATAATATTTTAATACTTTATGTCATGGATAAGAAGTTATAGAATTTTTTATGCATTATGGCTAATTCTAATCTCTTATAGACTTTTTGATGCATTATGGGTAATTCAAATTAGAGATTAGGTAGATGCCAGGATCAAAAGGTGACAAGCTCTTTATGTATAGTTTGTGGATTGAACTTGTCCAGTCCAGTCCAGTCCAGGGCTGTCGAAACAGGCAAAGCCCGCTGCCCCATCTATAAGGAGAATTGTGTTCAGCCTTTAAAACCCCATCTGGACCCGAAAGGCCAACCCATCCAATTAAGTTTCAAGCTTTTATTTTTATTTTTGCATACTAGTATTAATTATATTTTAATTCCAATATATATATATATATGCGCATATGAATAATACTAACAACAACCATTGTCATGAACAACAATTTATTAATATCTTACATTGAGACAACTAATGCTCTTTGGAGCTGATACCTTTAGTGCAATAAATTGGTATCTTAAGTGTAATTACTAATACCCTTCAAACAAGTTTCCGTGTGTAATTCACATAAACCTTCTCATACATATGTGTGTGTGTGTGTGTGTGTTTGGGTGTGTGTTGGCATTTTTAAATATTAGTTCAAAAAATGGACCCTAATCACAAATTGATTCAAAATTTTACGACCTCCGTCCACAAAATATAGCTCATGCTTTCCGTAAACGATCATTTAATTCAAAAACAAACCTCACAATACCCCTTAGGCCGTAGTACCCTTTGACATATCGCATTAAATCAAGTAAAAAAAGAAAGACTGATTTTTGTGTGGACAGAGAGAGTAATTGTTTTATCAAAGACACATAAAAACATTCACACAGAAAAATAAAATAAAAAGTTGCAGAGAAGCATAATAATTTTTTTCTTAAACCAATTTATAATTAGGATTTTTTTAAAACCATTATATATATATATATATATATATATATATATATATATATATATATATATATATATATATATATATTTGGATTAATATGCTTAAAGAAAAGAAAATTGAATTATTTATATTACTTCCAGGTTCTCACGCTAAAAGAATTTAATCAAAGTAAAAAAAGAAGAGTAATCACAAGTTTCTCATTTTTATTGCTCAATTAATATTTTACAGTTAATTATATGACAATTTTTTTTATTATTGCCAAAAATGTTATATTACTATTTTGCATAACAATACATATCTCATTTGTTTATTTATTTAACAATCATTTTTAATTATCAATTGAATCATGTAAAATAAAAAAAATGCCCGCAGTCTACCAGTGATAGAAATTAAAATTGAAAAGTTTAAAGATATGAATTCCGACAAATTAATTGGCCTTTATAATTTGTTACTTCCTCAGCCCAGATTAATTGTCACACTTGAAAGGGCACATTCTTTATGAAAAAAATTAATTTTAATAAAATAATGGTATATGTGTAAATTTTTGTGAGTGTACATACAAACCAATGTTTCCTTTTATTGAATGTGCAAATTCTTTTGGGACGGAAAAAAGGTAATGTGCAAGTTTCTCCAGGACGGAGATAATATTTATTTAGGGCCTAAATTTTTTATTTTTTAGGTTTGAATCAATAGATATAACTGATAGTTTTTTCAAATTTTTAAATAAATAAAATTTCTTATTTAATTTATTTATTGAAAGAAGTTTTAGATTGGGTTTGATTAAGCTAAGAAGTGTAATTAGTTTCCACCAACTCCGAATGCTTTTTCATGTTAGTGGAGAACATATTCTAACACAATGTACGAAAAATCGTCATTTATGCAATTACCAACAAAATTTCTTTTGAGCAGAGAATATCATCACAAGTTCTCCACAGCTGGTGAAAAGAAGAATAGTTGAGATATTCGGAAAGAAGAGACACGCAATTGCTAAAATAAGTAAAAACAAGTAGTGGTACGACTCCTTTTAGACATTGTTTTGTACAAGCATAAGTGTGGGGTAGATGCTTGGTATCACTCACTAGTGTCTTCACTCTTGACTCGCCTATATAATATTCGAATATCTCAATTTGGGTGAATAACTTTCCAATGGATTTTTTTTTTTTTTTTTTTACTAGATATTCGACTAAAAAACCAACTATCAACCAATCCCACCGTCCACATGTTGTTTAATTATAATAGAATAGAGTTAAAATATCTTGGTCAGAATGAGTATAAAATATGTATATGAGTACATGTACGTCAATTTTTATTTTTTTTTAATAAAAAATTCTCTGAATACTAATCAGCTAATTTGAAGATATTCCTGATTTCGATCTATTAAAACATTGGCGTGAATTCAAAGAATTGAGAATTAGAGTGCTTAGATGAGGTTTAGTTCAAATAATTCACCTATTGATAGCTCTGGAGCTTAATAGTTAGATAACTATCTAAATTAGTTTGAATACGAAAGTTGTGAACCCTAGATATTTATACTCGTTTTAGTTTACTGAAAATATTTTTCCTGATTACTTTAGAAAGCCTATTTTAGAGATTTAGTGCATAGCTTTTGCTGCCAGGATGAAGGATTCAATCTAATTACTATTTCTGAAGATATGCAATGACAGATATAATAACAAGTATAAAGCAAAGCAGTAGAGCAATAAAACACACAAGATTTAACATGGTTCAAAAACTCAAGTTTTTACGTTCACAAACCTTGATTGGACAGAAGAATTCCTTATCTCGAAATTGATCTTGTTTTTAATGTGTCAAGGTGCATTGTTAATCGGTCTTCTTCTTTAAAGTAAACCCGACCTTTAGTATTTTTGAGTTCCAATCCCCGTTACTATCCAACTTCACCAACAACCTATTACAATTGTTCTAGAATTTTGGTTTCATTTTTTGGGTTCCAACTATATGTTAACATTTACAATGAAAGCTAGGTTAAAGGTAGGTTAACACTCTGAGCTTGAATGTATATACTAAGCTTGGAATACAGAGGTTAATTTTAAGTAAGAAACACTGGGAAAATTCTCCTTCTTGAATGTTTGAGAATCATGGTTAATTTCTTTGAGTTTTGAAATTACATATAATCCTGTTTGATGTAAATATCTTTGTAACTCTGTTGTTATCATTTGCCTAGTAAATTTGTATTTCAGTTGCACATATTTTATCGCCTATAATTCACCGTGAATAAAGTATTCATTCTAACAATCTTCCTCATGCCTTTTCTTTTGCCACAACTAACTTTTATTTTGTCTCTGTTACTTCTAAAATTAAGGCTCAACCAAACTACCTTAGTAATTAGTAACCACACAAGGAACCACGTGTGATGAACTCATCCAAAAAGAACATACATTTATGCCTATTGATTTGACATGGATAACGGTGGGAATTGAATACTATTCCCCCACACATTTTGCATGCGATGTTGATTGTTGAGCAACTCTAATATTTGCCAAAGAAACAAAAGATTCGGCTGACATTTTAAGCTATTTGCACTTTAACAAACAAACAAAAAATGTGTCTCTCACTATCAAAACCTTATCCAAAATGAATCTGAATTTTACTATCAATGAACTTGAAATACTAATCATTTGGATTTATTTTTTGAACTTGGACACCATCTTACAAAATGTAAACCCATGAAACTAAATCACCTGAAAACTCGTCAAATGATTTCAAAAGAACTAGTCATTCACCTTAAAAACGTCTCCATATCCATATTTCTCAAGAAATTACATCAAACCATACAGAAAATGATTCTGCAAGAGTCAACATTTGATTACAAATCAACGATAAGCATCCAGATAAACGGTAGATCCATAATACAAGGCAATAAGAACCTCGTATTTATTAACGTACAACATATATATCATACGATAGAGCACCCTCAAGCAGAAGCAGTGACAGCACCCAAGGTGGTAATTTTGTTCTGAAGCTCCTCCTTCCTAGCACCCACAACCCTGTCCACTTCCTTGCCTTCCTTGAGGAACACGAAGGTCGGCATCGCATCAACATTGTATTCCGCTGCAACAGTCTGTTCACACAATACAGCAAACACTTAGCAAACTAAAATCGAGGCGGACAAACAAAGTATTCATAGTAGATGGTAAATACCTTAAGCTCATCAACATCCACCTTCAAGAATACAATGTGGGGAAACTTCTTGGCAAGTTCAGCAAACACTGGAGCAATGAAACGGCACGGCCCACACCATGAAGCCGTGAAATCTACCACCACCTGATGATCAAAAGGATTTGGTTTTTATTTAAATCAATGATGAAAACAACTACCATTTAGTTTTGGACCAAACAGGGAAAATACTCTAATCTAACATTATCATCATCCCAAGGACCTAGCAATTTGGTAAGCAGTTTATCCTAATTGAACATTATCAGAGAGATATCATTTATCAATCAATCGCAACCATTTTGCAGTCAAAATCTAGCAATGGTTTGAATGATGGTAGCTTCTAAAAAAGTTAACAAACTAAAGTAAAGGAAACCAGGAATCCGAATGAATGAAAAACAATTTCCAGAACCAGAAATCATCGATTAAAACTGGAAATGGCCGTAACAAATCGAAACCAAAAACTCCAACCGAATCTGAACCAAATCCTATTCAAACCAAAATCGCGAACTGAAAATACATCAGAAAACTTCGACTATAACATAAGAATAAGCCATTAAACCCAGCCAATTATGATTTTAAGGATATTCGTTCCCATCAAAAGAATCTAACCAAACAATTCGGCACCGAAAAGAAACCTATACCGCACAAAACCGAATTTTAATTGAATTTCTCCGACCGTAATTGTATTTCCAACAGGGGAAAATGGAACCCTAGCTTGTTTATGTGAAAAAAAATTCAAGTCTAGAAGAATAATGGAAAAATCCATGACTAAAATTGAAACAAGATTAAGCAAATTTGAACAAGATACACAAATTGAAACCATTAGAACACAAAAAAAATCATGAATTACAAATAATTACCAGTTTCTTAGACGCGACGGCCTCGTTGAAATGCTTAGTCCATTCCTCCGCGGCGTGGCATCCGATCACTTGACTCTCTTCAGAAGAAGCCATTTTCTCTTTTCTTCTCAAAAAATTCTAATGCCTTTTTTCTTTTTTCAAAAACAGTAGAAAAGAATGCGTTTTGTGTAAGCATGGATCAAGACAGACGCGTGCTTTTTATAAGCCCAATGAGGCGGTGAAAGTTTACCAAAAGAGTAGTTTGTTTTACGGAAATTACGAAAATGCCATCGGGAGAGAGCTTTTCCTTTTTCTTTTTTTTGAATAATTTCAAAATGGTGCAAAAATGAGTCATAATTACAAATTTGTTCAAAATATTTGAACATAAGTTTAATTTTTTTACAATACAAAAATTTGAGTGAGACCGTCTCATTATGTGAGACAATACAAATTAATATTCATCTACGTCAAAGTGTTAATATGTTATGTACAATATATATCTCATCTCACCGTCCCATAACATGACATGGTTTCATACAAAATTTACTTTTCTTTTTAAATGTGTGTCTGCAAATTATTTGAATCAATTTATAATTATGATTTGTTTTTTTTTCTTGCACAACG
This sequence comes from Ballota nigra, assembly GCA_947034835.1. Classification (NCBI taxonomy): domain Eukaryota; kingdom Viridiplantae; phylum Streptophyta; class Magnoliopsida; order Lamiales; family Lamiaceae; genus Ballota; species Ballota nigra. Next base: position 99,087,026 of record OX344721.1, read on the forward strand.
TATGTTTTTCCCGGAAATGAATTTCTCATTGCACTAGTCTATTATTTTTTTTAAACATATTTAGATTAGAGAAAGACAATTAGGTAAGTGATAAAAGGATGAATTGACTTGGAAAAAAAAGAAGTTGGTCAGCAAAATATCTTATTGGCAAAATATTGTGTAAATATGTTTCATTTTAAAATTTATTTACGCTAAAAATATTAATTATTTTTATTAAAAAATACTATTATATTATGTTGAGATTGAAAATAAAATAAAATTCTTTTTTTTTACTGATAAAAAAAATAAAAGATAATGTTGTTCTACTAAAAAAATATTAATTACAAATAAGTTTTACCAAGTTTCGCACCATACCTATTCTATCTTATTATAGTTTCTTTTTAGAAATACACAAATATGACATGTATACATTAAAATATAGTATTAAAAAATCTTTTTTTTTTAAATTATGAATTTTGTTTTTAAGTTTTATGATTAGTCAACCCTTCGGATTTCGGACATGGTTTGTGGAGCATTGCGAGTACAGTTGTTTTATATTTTTAGTATATTTTTAACATATCACCCTTATTTTATTTAATTCAATGAACGATCATAAATTCTATATCACAAAAGAATGTTATTTTATTTAAAATTTTGAATTTGTAAGAATGTGTAAAATTAATTCATTTATATTATTTTCTTAACAATATTCTTAAACTAAATGTGCGCAAATTTTACGAGACAAGATCTTCATTAAAAGACAATTTACTACTGCTTAATAAGGATAGTATATGTGTGTATAGGATTTTTTTAATACAATACATTTAGTATTCCATTTTGTTTAATTAATATATATAAATAGAATGTTTAGGTTATATTCTGCTATTAATTATATATGTTTTTGGATAAGATTACGTATAAATACAGCAACGTTTGTAAGTGTGACCAAAGCATGATGCCAGAATGATTGGGTCAAAAGCTTGACCTTATAACGTGTTGTGGACGGTGAGGATTGACTTAGAAATATCAGGGAATTGTGTTAATACACTTGGCTAAGAAATCCGATATATTGTCTTCATCTACCGATTGTAGCTTTTAATAATAATAAATCACGTTTAGAATGTTCGAGAACGTCGTTAGCCATGTCGGCCCATCTTCCGAAGTTGACAGATTATTTTAGATTATTCTTAAATGAACCCACACGTTCACATAATTATTTTCAATTACTTGGGTTTATTGAATATCTATGGTTGTAGTTGATAGGAATGGTTGAGTTGAGATAAGCTCATTGCCGTTATTAGCAATTAAGAGTTTTGAGTCGAGATTAAAATTTGAGTCCTTCATAGTTTTTTAAATTATATAAATTTACTGACAATACAATTTTATTAAATGATACGACATTAAATATAATTGTACAAAAAAAGAACATTCTTATGCTTAAATTAAATGATAAATATTGTATGTGACAACCTCTGTGTGACTAGATTAATTAGAAAATAGTAAATTTGTAAACCAGATTTAATTACCATCCGACTCAAAACATTGCTAGTTGTTTTCATTATAAAGTATTAAAATCAAACTAGTAGATTTAAGTGAAACAATTAATACTTTTAACAAAAAACAAAAAATGCAAAAAGATTTATGGTAAAACTAGTTCACATTATATTATGACATTAGAAAATTGTTAAATCTTAAGAACCATTCAAATTTAAGAACTTATATAAATTATAAGCATATGATGATGGTTCTCAATTCAATAACTAAAAATATGATTATATATACAGTGAAAACTTATTAATATAATATATGACCCATCTCTCCAAACAGGTGCTAAAAATAAGAATTCAAGTTGTTTGAAGAGGGATCAAAACGTGAACCTGAGAAAGTAAAATAAGGTCTTACATCTCTTATAATACACTCGTTTAATATACGTTTGTAAATTTATATACTCACATTCTATACATAATTTTGGGCACCTAATTTTTTTTTAAAAAATAGGTCCGAGTCGACCAACTCTCGGCCTCATTATAAGCTCGGGCCTAGATAAGCTTCTTGTTAGAAAATGTGGATCTAATATATAGATATTAGGTTACAATTTGAGTTGTTATCTGTACCAGATCCTTTAGTAAATTCAAATTTGGTCGATTACCTGTGATAGATTTTTATTAGATTCAAATCTTTTTTTTTATATATAATCACATTGATATAGTGATTTTAAGATTTGTTTATTTTGTTCTATTTTTTAATAAAATTTCAGGCTTAGTAATGGTTAAGATTATTTAATTGAACAACGTGTTTAATATATATTGTTTTTGTTAATCGTTTTGGATTTACAAGAAAACTTGTTTCCGGGAATCGGAATATGAAAGCAATAAGAACGAAATTGAAAATCAACAAGAACACCAGTTTACGTGGTTCGGAGATAAAGCTCCTACGTCCATGGGATCCGAGAGGATAGAGTATTCCACTAAGAAAAGAATTGGAAGTTACAAGTTACAATCACACAATCTCACGTGTTTGCGCTCACAGATGAAGTTATTTTGTTCTCTCAGCTAAGAACCCCCTTTTATAGATACAGAGATTGGAAATGAACCCTAGATTCGATTCAGTTGTAACAAACTCAAAGTAAAGGTAGTTATCCAGCTGGCTAACAACTTCAATAACCGCCATAGTTGATTCAGTTAGAACCGCCTTCGAATTAGCTTCAATTTGGTGTACTTCGCGAATAACGAATTTCAGGATCAGATGACAAGACCTCCTCTGGCTCTGCTCACTTACACCAGATGACCTCTGGTCCCAGACCTCCTCTGATAGACCTCCTCTGATGTCTCATCTACCAGACTCGTCTGACCAGACCTCACCTGATGGACCTCCTCTAATAGCTCTCCTGCCAGACTTATCTGGTCAGGCTTCTCTGGTCAACCTCATCTGGTCCACCTCCTCTGGTACCCCAAATTCACTAACTCTCACGGCTAACACTTTATCAACTTAGCCTCCTATTGAATTAAGCTCAGCAGACTACATACTTCACATTTGACCCTTCACAATTCTCCACCTCAGATGAGAAGTATCAATCCTCTCCTCCTCTCCTCCATGCTCCAGCTTGGGCCTAAGGAACATCCCATACACTCATCTTTACCAATTCAACACAAAACTTGAATTTAGTACCTGGTAAAGACTTTGTACACATATCTGCAGCATTGTCCTCTGTAGATATCTTCTGGATGAGAACCACTCCTTTGTCAATGATTTCCCTTACAAAATGCAACCTTACATCAATATGCTTTGACCTCTCATGGAACACTTGATGTTTCACCAGATGAACTGCACTCTGATTATCACAATGAATGACCACAGCCCTTTGACTTATCCCAAAATCCTTGATAATGCCTTTCAACCACAAAGCCTCCTTAACAGCCTCTGACACTGCAACAAACTCTGCTTCTATAGTAGATAAAGCAACTCCACTCTGCAGAACAGATCTCCAGCTTACATTAGTATTGTAAAGTGTAAAGATATACCCTGTTAAAGATCTTCTGGTATCCAGATTAGCAGTAAAATCAGAATCTACAAATCCTTCCAGTGGACTCTTCTGGTCAGTCATCCTCTCAAACATCAAACCCAGATCAGATGACCCTTTGAGGTATCTGAATATCCATTTCAAAGCTTCCCAATGTAATCTTCCAGGATTAGCCATGTATCTGCTCACCATACTCAATGAATAAGCTAAGTTTGGTCTGCTGCAGACCAGAGCATACATCAGGCTTCCAACCCCACTTGCATAAGGTACTTTCATCATAGTCTTCTTTTCTTCATCAGACTTTGGTTCCATTTCCTTAGATAGTTTAAAATGTTGTCCCAGAGGAGTTGACACAGCTCTACTCTCATGCATGTTAAACCTCTTCAGGACCTTCTCAATGTAACTCTTCTGGGATAAGAATAGTCTTCCAGCTTTTCTGTCCCTCAGAATATCCATTCCAAGAATCCTTTTAGCATTTCCCAAGTCCTTCATATCAAATCTAGCACTTAGCTTCCTTTTGATACTCTGAATCTTCAGAAGACTCTTACTGGCAATAAGCATGTCATCCACATAAATCAGAAGATAGGCTATCACATCACTACCTTGCCTTTCCAGGTATACACAAGTATCATACTTGCTTCTCACAAACCCAATGGATAGCATAACTTCATTGAACTTCTTGTGCCACTGTCTTGGACTTTTCTTGAGGTCATACAATGATTTCTTGAGCAGGCACACCTTCCCTTCACTCCCTGGTTCAACAAACCCTTCTGGCTGGTGCATGAATAGATCCTCAATAAGATCACCATGCAGAAAAGCTGTCTTTACATCTAGTTGTTGTAGCTCCAGATCCTCTTGGACAACTCTACTGAGAAGTAGTCTGATTGAACAATGCTTAACAACAGGTGAGAAAACCTCATTGTAATCAATTCCTTCCCTCTGAGTAAATCCTCTGGCAACTAGCCTGGCTTTAAACCTCACCTGATCTTTCACACCAGATTCAAGCTTTCTTTTAAACAACCATTTACAACTGATTAGCTTCTGCCTAGGTGGCTTATGAACAAGAATCCAAGTTTGATTCTTCTTAAGAGACTCCATCTCTTCTGTCATGGCTGTAATCCATGACTCCCTATCATCACACTCAAGGGCTTCCTTGTAGCTCTTAGGTTCTTGGTACTCTATGGCTTCTGCTGTAACAAGTGCATAGGAGACCAGATCCACACGACAAAACCTTGCTGGAGGATGTATTTGTCTTCTGGATCTGTCTCTTGTCAGACTATAATTTCTCAAGTCTGCTTCTGGCACTTCTTCCTCCTCTTCTGCAGGTGCACTATCCTCATCTGATGACCCATTCTCTCCTGTTTCCTGCTCTGGTTCAGAACCAGATGCACTATCATGTTTATCATGATCAGGCTCCACCTCAACTTGAGTAATTGGCTCAGAAATAACATCATCCATCTCTTCAGCTGATGGCTCCCTATCACCTCCACCAGACTTGTATCCCATTTGTAATTCATTAAACACAACATCTCTGCTGGTAATACACTTCTGGTTTCCAGGCTCCAGACACCACAACTTGTACCCCTTAACACCCTTTGGATACCCAATGAAAACACATTTTAAAGCTCTAGGTTCAAGTTTGTCTTACCTCACATGAACATAAGCTAGGCATCCAAAAACTTTCAACTTTGAGTAATCTGATATCTTTCCATACCAAACCTCATCTGGGGTTTTAAACTCAATAGCAGATGATGGCACTTTATTAATGAGATACACAGCTGTGTTAACAGCTTCCCCCCAAAAACTCTTAGGTAAATGAGCATCAGATAACATACACCTAACCCTTTCCAGAATAGTTCTATTCATCCTCTCTGCTAGACCATTCTGCTGGGGGTTTGAAGGAACAGTTTTATGCCTAGTAATACCCTTCTCCCTACAAAATTGTTGAAACTCCTCTGATAGGAATTCAAGCCCATTATCAGTCCTTAAGTGCTTAACAGTCCTGCCCCTCTTATTCTCAAGTTCAATCAACCATTCTTTGAACTTAGAGAAGGCATCACTCTTCTGTTTAAGAATGTAAACCCAAACCTTTCTGGAATAATCATCAATAAGGGTAAGGAAATACCTGCCTCCACCATGAGTGGATACTCTTGCTGGTCCCCATACATCAGAATGTATGTAATCCATAACCTCCTTGGTGGTATGCTTCCCTTTCTGGTATGCTTGCTTCTTTGATTTCCCAAGAACACACCTCTCACAGAATTCCAGCTTACATATCCTCTTCCCAGGGATTGCTCCCTTCTTGGATAACTCCACCAGACCCTTCTCACCAACATGTGTCAATCTCTTGTGCCACAAGTTAACATCAGAAGACTCTATGGTAACATCAGCTGACCCTGTTACAGTTCTTCCAATCAAAGTATACAAACCATTCTTTATAGTCCCTTTCATAACAATCCTTCCAGATTTGGTTATTGACAGAATTCCCTTTTCTGTCTTGAATTCAAACCCCTTTGAATTCAATGTACCAAGAGAAACAAGATTTCTCTTCAACTCAGGAACAAACCTGACATCAGATAAGATCCTATCAACTTCATCAAACATCTTGATCTTGATAGAACCAGATCCTTGCACTCTACAGCTCTCATCATTACCCAAAAGAACAAGACCACCATCAATCTTCTCAAGATCCAGAAACCAGTCTTCATGTGGACACATATGAAAAGTACACCCTGAGTCCAGGACCCACTCTTGACTTAGTCTCTCATGACTAACCATCAAGACCTCTGCACTATCATATCCTTCAACCTCCACAACAGCTGCATCTCCATCTTGATCACCTTGATTGTCTTTCTTCCTCCTTTCAGGGCAATTCTTTCTCAGATGACCTTCTTTATGGCAAGAGAAACACTTTCTCTTCTCAACAAAATCAGATTTCTTCCCACCCTTATTCCCTTTTCCACCATCCTTCTTCTTGGACTGAAACCCCTTCTTCTTCTTGGATTGAACATTCAATCCTTCAGCAGGCTTCTTCCCATCAGTTTGGATCTGTAGAAACTTGGTTTTCAGGGCAGGTTGAACATCATCAAAATTCACCTGATCTTGTCTACCAAATAACAAGGCATCCTTGAAATTTTCCAGAGACTTGGGTAGTGCATTTAACAACATCAATGACTTGTCTTCATCATCAATTGTAACATCCAAACTCTCCAGATCATCCACCAATCTGTTGAACTCGTCCAACTGATCACCAAGATTCTTATCTTCACTCATTTTGAAGACTTGAAGCTTCTGTTTCATGTATAACTTGTTCGTAACAGACTTGGTCTGGTATAACTGCTCCAGCTTATTCCAGATCCCAAGAGCGGTTTCCTCCTTCGATACTTCCCTCAATGGCTTGTCCCCAAGACACAAGATAAGAGCACTGTGTGCCTTCCTCTTGTTCTCCTCCACCTTTACATGATTAGATCCAGAAGCCACCTGAGTCGGTGGCAACAAGGCTTCGTACAAACCATTGTGTACCAGGAGAGCCTTCATCTTGATCTTCCATAAGCTGAAATCGTTCTTCCCCGTGAACTTCTCAATGTCGAACTTGGTTGCAGCCATCATTTCATTCTTCTTCCCACAGACGGCGCCACTTGTTAATCGTTTTGGATTCACAAGAAAACTTGTTTTCGGGAATCGGAATATGAAAGCAATAAGAACGAAATTGAAAATCAACAAGAACACCAGTTTACGTGGTTCAGAGATAAAGCTCCTACGTCCACGGGATCCGAGAGGATAGAGTATTCCACTAAGAAAAGAATTGGAAGTTACAAGTTACAATCACACAATCTCACGTGTTTGCGCTCACAGATGAAGTTATTCTGTTCTCTCAGCTAAGAACCCCCTTTTATAGATACAGAGATTGGAAACAAACCCTAGATTCGATTCAGTTGTAACAAACTCAAAGTAAAGGTAGTTATCCAGCTGGCTAACAACTTCAATAACCGTTATAGTTGATTCAGTTAGAACCGCCTTCGAATTAGCTTCAATTTGGTGTACTTCGCGAATAACGAATTTCAGGATCAGATGACAAGACCTCCTCTAGCTCTGCTCACTTACACCAGATGACCTCTGGTCCCAGACCTCCTCTGATAGACCTCCTCTGATGTCTCATCTACCAGACTCGTCTGACCAGACCTCACCTGATGGACCTCCTCTGATAGCTCTCCTGCCAGATGATTAGGCGTGAAATTGTCATGATTCGTAGCTAGAAACGCCCTAGTTTTGGTCGAGTTTATAGAGTATTTAGAGTCAAATGAGCATAATTTCTATACATTGATAAATTTGTCTCTTTGATGCTCATAGGTGAATAGAGGACGAAAAACGGAGTTCGTAGGACTTTGAATCGACTCAAACGGATGCCCGGATGAGAAGATATTGAAGAAATACGATCGGTATTAGTACGGACGAGGAAAAGTATCACTTGGGAGAAGCTTTGAAGTCGCTCGAGCGCATTACTCGAGCGCCACCGCTCGAGCGCATCACTCGAGCGCGTAAACATACAGAACCATTCTTGCGCTCGAGCAGCTCGAGCGCCACCGCTCGAGCGAATCGCTCGAGCGCCCAAAACATACAGAGTCATTTCAGCGCTCGAGCAGCTCGAGCGCGACCGCTCGAGCGAATGCATCATTCGAGCTACACTGCTCGAGCGGGACCGCTCGAGCGTTTTGCTCGAGCGCCCATATACTTTTGCCTCCGGATGCGTATTTTCGGCCCATTAACTCCCGTTTCGACCCGGTGCCTATATATACCTCTTCCAAACACGTTTTGAAGAATCCCGAACTTTTAGAAATAACTTTAGACTTAGTTTTTGGAGAGGAAGGAGACGAGCAAGCTTTACTTTTACGTTGTTAAGGTTTTTCATACGAATTCTAGTTTCTTTTCAATTCTTAGTTTCTTTTCATTAGTTCGTTACTTTGAACACGTTTAAATTTCGTTTTTATCAATTCAATTTCAGTTCTTCGTATTTATTTTCTTTTAAAACCCTAGTTCATGTTTCTTATTTTCTTCGTTCAATTCAATATGTTTATGTTCGTTGTTTCTTTAATTGCTTTTAGTTTTGTTAAAACCATGTCCGGCTAAAACCCTTGCATGCTTGGGTTAGGATGAACTCGTAGAAGTAGGATGTGGGTACATAATTAGGGTAGTTTGTGACGTTAGTTTTAATTCTCTTAGTTAATGAATTCTTATAATTAATCTTAACTCTACCTTTGAATTTCGTACGAAAGTGTTAGAGAGAGGACGACCGCATCACTCAATAACAATTAGTAGTCTTAACGAGAGGGTTTAGGAAAGGTTAATTCATCTACCGGTTTAGCGAAGGAGGACGACCGCATCACCTTAGTTAAATTAGGGTCTCATTAATTGAGCACAATCTATTAACTTGTTAGTGGATTAGTGAAGTCGATTGCTAGGATAAAGTATTAGGGTGAGAAATCTTGAGCTTTCATTCTACGATCTTTTACTTAGGTTAATTCTTGTTTGTCACGATTACTTTGATTATGTACCTGCTCCGTTAGTATACGTAGGGATTCCTATCCTAAGCATCACCATCTTTTATTTGAATCCAACCCTTAGTTAATTCGTTTGCTTTAGTAATTTAGTTTACTTAGTTCATTTTAGTCTTTTAATTAATTTTTCAAAAACCCAAAAACATTACACTCATATTAACTACGACGCGTAGATCTTCAGGGATCTATTCGCATATATACCATCCCTTGGGTTCGATACTACTTGGTCCCTATACTTGCCCATACTACAGTGAACTCGTTCTCTTGCGGGGTAGCTACTAGTAGAAGCTAGTGTAGTCGCTTCAAGTCAATGGCGCCGTTGCCGGGGATGGCGTTTTATGCTTTTTGAATAGGACTTGTAGATAGCTTAGTAGTTAGTAGTGAGTGCTTTCTTTTCTGTTTTATTTTTATTTTTATTTTAGTTGGCAGTTGCGTTTTGATCCATCTGCTAGTGTGTCAGGTTTATGAGAACACGCTCACAAGGGAATACGAGCGAAGAGAGAATACCGTTGGATCCTGAGACAATAGCTAGAAGGAACAGAGCTTTCTTGAGAAGAATGAACGCAGCCGACTTAGGGAAGGAACCAATGGACATCAATAATGAGTTGGACGATGCTGCCAACGATTTCAATCAGGCAGTAGACCGAGTTGAAGGCACTGGAGTTAGTGGTAGCCAGAATCAAATTCCATTAGGGGATAGCCAGAGCCTAAACCCGGGTACACAAAACGTAGGGAACCCAGCTCAGAACCTTGTCCATAATCCTCATAACCAAAACCCTGCTTACCCACAAAACCCAAATAACCCTTTTAACAACCCAGTATACCAACATTACCCATATCCACCTTATCCTTACCCACCATATCCATATCATCCACCCCCAGTCTACAACCAACCACCTGTTTACCCACCACCACCCCAACAAGTACCAGTACCTGCTGCTAATCCTCAACACGTTCCTCAGAACGTAGATCATAATATGGCGATTAGAGGGAGGTTTGCAGCGCAGCCACAGCGGTACTATGATGGAGTGGCTTTGCCTCCTGTTGAGACGAACAACTTCTCGATATCACCGGGGATTTTAAAGCTGCTGACCGAGAATCAGTTCAAAGGGGTGATCGGGAAGGAGAACCCTCACACGCACTTGAGGAGTTTCCTCATGATTGCATCTACTTTCAATTATAATGGCATGTCTGAAGATGCCAAGAGGCTTAGGCTGTTCCCATTCTCACTGACGGGAATAGCTAAGGAGTGGTACGATAATACGCTCCCGCGGGGAGGTATTACCACTTGGGCCGAGCTCGAGCGTCTGTTCCTCGAGCGATTCTACCCTCCATCTAGGACGATCAAGGCTAGAATTGAGATCTCGTCCTTTCGCCAGAAGTCTGGAGAGGATTTACGCCAAGCGTGGGAGAGATACTCAAACATGCTGATTGAGTGCCCGCAGCACGGGTACAATGAGGGAGATATTATGGCATTCTTCTATAGTGGTGCCAGCAAGGATGGTCAAGCCCATTTAGATGCCTGTGCGGGTGGAGCATTCCTCAATCAAGGCATAGAGAGGTGTAGGGAGATCGTGGACAACATTGTCACGAATGCCGGTGCTTGGAGTGGAGATGCAGATTTTCAGAGAGTTAATCAGGTTGAAGAGGGAGAAGGAACGAGAAGGCTGCTGATGGCCATGATGGAAAAGATCAACAACCTCGAGTTGGGGAAGAGTTTGGTTGGAGAGCATGCAGTAGAGAATGAAAGAGTAGACCAACCAAGTGGACAGCAAGAGGTAACCAATTACATGGGAGGTCCATATTACAATCAGAATGGCTACCAAGGTGGTAATCAGTATGGAAGGCCTTCTTATGGCCAACCATTTATGCCTCCAGGCCCTCAGCCACTTCAAAATCAATGGAGGAACACACAAGGAGTTCAAGGAGGCCAGCAGCCTCCTCAAAACACATGGAGGAAGAATGATAACTTTTCTTATGCTAACCCAAAAGCTGGTATTACTGTTCCTGCAGGTGTTGATCCGGGGTCTAAACCTCCTGGTGGAGAAGGCTGTGCATCAACCGAGGAGATGTTGAGAGCTATTCTTCAGAAGGTGGAGGAAGGGAGCAAGCGGTTGTCATCCTTGGAGTACGATGTGAAGGAGCTGCATAAGAAAGGTGATCAACGTGATCAAGAGCTCCAGAAGATGAATGTTGAGTGGACTAGAACTCAACAAGAGAACAATCGAAGGTTCACCTCTTTAGAGCTCCAGATGAGCCAGATTGCAAAATCAGTGAATAGAATGCCGGAGGGGAACCCGAAAGAGCAGTGCAAGGCGATCCAGCTTAGAAGTGGAACCAATTATGAAGGTCCTCAGATGCCTGCTGAAGTTGAGACTGAGGAGAGCCAAGCTGAGAAGGGGGTTGAAAGTAAAGGGTTTGAGAAGCATAAAGATATGGATGAGTCCCAGAAGGGCGAGGAAAGTAAGGAGGTTGAGAGAGTTCCAAAGTGGAAGAAGGCAAAGGAAGCAAGGGAGAAAGTGAAAGTGACCGAGCGAGATGAATGGGGGGTACCCAAATCTGTGATACCCGTCCCGTATCCACAACGCTTCATGAAAAAGAAGCTTGATGAGAAATTCGCTAAGTTCCTTGATGTTTTTAAACAATTGCATATTAATATTCCTTTTTATGATGCTTTGGAACAGATGCCGCATTATGCGAAGTTTCTGAAGGACTTGATCGCGAAAAGACGGCGAGTGGATGAGCCGAAGTTGGTGCAGTTGAACCACGAGGTGAGTGCATTAGTGCACAAGGCGCTTCCACCAAAGCTGAAGGATCCCGGGAGCTTCACGATCCTATGTGATATTGGGAACGGGATCAAGAAGGGAGCGTTGTGCGACCTTGGAGCAAGCATCAATCTCATGCCCTTGTCGCTTTTTAAGAAGTTGGAAGGTGGTGAACTTCAACCCACAATGATGACGCTTCAATTGGCCGACCGGTCTATTACTAGACCTCAAGGTGTGATTGAAGACGTCCTAGTGAGAGTTGGAGATCACATCTTTCCAGCCGACTTTGTAGTGCTAGAGATGGAGGAAGATGAGCACGTGCCCTTGATCTTGGGAAGACCGTTCTTAGCTACGGCGGGGATGGTGCTAGACGTGGCGAATGGGAAGATCACATTGAAGGTTGATGATCAAGAAGTGAAGATCTCCCTATATGAAGCCATGAAGCACCCGAAGGAGGATGAGAGCTTGTATTGCATGGATGCAATTGACCCTCGTGTTGAAGACACGCATTCTCTCCCTAATCCATCTCATATTCATGATTTTGCTAGTCCTTCAATTGATAATTTAACCCATGAGCGTTACGTTCTTGATTATTTTGATAGGGATGAAGTGAAGAAGTTGAAGGATGGAGAGGTGAAGAAAGTGGACGTGGTCCAGTTAGAAGGGAAAGGAGGAGTTAAGAAGAAAAAGTCAAAACTCAAGAAGTTGTTTAGTAAGACTCCTCCAGATAGAGGCAAGAAGGAGTTGAGACCCATAACACTTGGGGATGAGAAGAGAGCAAAAGAGCTCATGATGGAGGGGCATCAAGGAAAAGAATGCAAACACCACTCTTATGAGAGTGAGGGAGGTAAATTTGAGTATGATGTCCCATAAGCTCCTTTGAGCTTGGTCCGGCATGAGGACCTTAAAAATAGCGCTGAATGGGAGGCAACCCATTTTTATTTGCTTTCATTTATTTTTAGTGTTTTTTGTTATATTTTTAGGGAGTATTTTGAGTCGTATGTTTAACCTCGTATTTGAGTGAGTTGCTTGTAGGCTTGTCTCTAAAGGAGTAAAGGTATCAAAGAAGTGGAGATTGAAGGAACCAACTTGAGACAAGGGAATGTGCAAAGCTAGTGAGAGAAACAGAATTATTTGGTTGAGGTAACCCACAACCCCAAACTTAGACCTCTAGCAAGGTCGAAGTTTGGGGGGGTGGAGTTTTTTTTATTTGTTTTCTTGTTACATTGCACCGGAGCACCCCTTATCTTTGAGTTGAGTTAGTTATTTGGTGCCTTGAGATACTCCTTGGGCTATTATTAATTTGTTTGGTTACTCAATATTTTATGCCTATCAATCATCTTATGCTTGTTGATTGCTATCTTTGAGTATGATTTGATGAGTAGAGTGAGTTGTAAGGGTGAGTTAGAAATTCTTTTGTGTGAGTGTTTGAGTTTGAGCTGATTAGGGAGAGAACCCGTATGCTTATGAGTTTTCTTTTGAGTACTTGTGTGATGAGAGTGAGAATGCACTAGGACTAGCTTGGATGTGAAAGCTGTGAGATTTGAGCCTTACGAGATTTAAATGCATGATTTAATCTCTTCGTTTGTGAGTGGATCGTCACCTTAGAGGATGCTAGAACTTGCATGTGCTCTTGCTTCTAGATTGTGTCTAGTTTGATATGCCGAATAGGATCTTAGGCCATCTTTGATTTTATTGAGTCACTTAGCCAAAAATTTTCCTTACCAATGACATTGATCCCTTGTTAGCCCCTTTGAGCCTAAAGCCTATTTTATTTGCTAGCACATATGAACACTATTCCAATTCCTAAGCCTTTTTGTCCCAATTTGAGTGGAGAATAGGAAAGTGTGAATATGAAGGGAGTGAATTGAGTTGAAAAAAGGAGAAGGTTGTTTGTTGAGTGAATATGAGAAAAAAGGTGTGATGAAGTTTTGAGATGTGGGAAAAAGAACAAAAAGAAAAAAAAATTTGAGAATGAGCAAAGGAAAAAATGAGCTCATGTGTTTGTGCGAAAAAGAAAAAAATGATGAAGTGTTTGAAAAAGTGAAAAAGTGAGAAAGAAAAAATTGAAGTGTTGAGAGAATTGAAAGCGAAAGTGTAGTGATTGAATATGTTTGAAGTAGATCGTTCTTAATCTCGAAGTACCGAAGTTTTGAATTTCTATTCTCCATTCACTTGAGTCACTTTACCATATTGTTATCCCACCTGTCCAAAGAGCCTACATTACAACCTTTTGAAAGTCCTTTTTGATTCGGCATTGATTTCTAGAGTATGGTCGAAGTTGAGAGCATTTACAAGACTATGGCTGCCAATTTGTGTGATTGATTGATTGAGTGAGTCCCTTTATCATTGTTATACACTTGTGAGGGAGTTAAACACATCGTTGAGTGCACATCCATGTTTGATCTTGGTTTTTCTTGTTATTGTTGCATGAATACGATAAAAGGAATTGAGTGAGTATACGGGTGATTGACTTTTGAAGCTTGAATTCATTAGCTTGCATGATTGATTTTTCCTACTCATTCCTAATAATTTCACTTGACTTATTATTTCATTGCTTGGGGACAAGCAATATGGTAAGTTTGGGGGGGTTGATTAGGCGTGAAATTGTCATGATTCGTAGCTAGAAACGCCCTAGTTTTGGTCGAGTTTATAGAGTATTTAGAGTCAAATGAGCATAATTTCTATACATTGATAAATTTGTCTCTTTGATGCTCATAGGTGAATAGAGGACGAAAAACGGAGTTCGTAGGACTTTGAATCGACTCAAACGGATGCCCGGATGAGAAGATATTGAAGAAATACGATCGGTTAGTGCGGACGAGGAAAAGTATCACTTGGGAGAAGCTTTGAAGTCGCTCGAGCGCATTACTCGAGCGCCACCGCTCGAGCGCATCACTCGAGCGCGTAAACATACAGAACCATTCTTGCGCTCGAGCAGCTCGAGCGCCACCGCTCGAGCGAATCGCTCGAGCGCCCAAAACATACAGAGTCATTTCAGCGCTCGAGCAGATCGAGCGCGACCGCTCGAGCGAATGCATCATTCGAGCTACACTGCTCGAGCGGGACCGCTCGAGCGTTTTGCTCGAGCGCCCATATACTTTTGCCTCCGGATGCGTATTTTCGGCCCATTAACTCCCGTTTCGACCCGGTGCCTATATATACCTCTTCCAAACACGTTTTGAAGGATCCCGAACTTTTAGAAATAACTTTAGACTTAGTTTTTGGAGAGGAAGGAGACGAGCAAGCTTTACTTTTACGTTGTTAAGGTTTTTCATACGAATTCTAGTTTCTTTTCAATTCTTAGTTTCTTTTCATTAGTTCGTTACTTTGAACACGTTTAAATTTTGTTTTTATCAATTCAATTTCAGTTCTTCGTATTTATTTTCTTTAAAACCCTAGTTCATGTTTCTTATTTTCTTCGTTCAATTCAATATGTTTATGTTCGTTGTTTCTTTAATTGCTTTTAGTTTTGTTAAAACCATGTCCGGCTAAAACCCTTGCATGCTTGGGTTAGGATGAACTCGTAGAAGTAGGATGTGGGTACATAATTAGGGTAGTTTGTGACGTTAGTTTTAATTCTCTTAGTTAATGAATTCTTATAATTAATCTTAACTCTACCTTTGAATTTCGTACGAAAGTGTTAGAGAGAGGACGACCGCATCACTCAATAACAATTAGTAGTCTTAACGAGAGGGTTTAGGAAAGGTTAATTCATCTACCGGTTTAGCGAAGGAGGACGACCGCATCACCTTAGTTAAATTAGGGTCTCATTAATTGAGCACAATCTATTAACTTGTTAGTGGATTAGTGAAGTCGATTGCTAGGATAAAGTATTAGGGTGAGAAATCTTGAGCTTTCATTCTACGATCTTTTACTTAGGTTAATTCTTGTTTGTCACGATTACTTTGATTATGTACCTGCTCCGTTAGTATACGTAGGGATTCCTATCCTAAGCATCACCATCTTTTATTTGAATCCAACCCTTAGTTAATTCGTTTGCTTTAGTAATTTAGTTTACTTAGTTCATTTTAGTCTTTTAATTAATTTTTCAAAAACCCAAAAACATTACACTCATATTAACTACGACGCGTAGATCTTCAGGGATCTATTCGCATATATACCATCCCTTGGGTTCGATACTACTTGGTCCCTATACTTGCCCATACTACAGTGAACCCGTTCTCTTGCGGGGTAGCTACTAGTAGAAGCTAGTGTAGTCGCTTCAAGTCACCAGACTTATCTGGTCAGGCTTCTCTGGCCAACCTCATCTGGTCCACCTCCTCTGGTACCCCAAATTCACTAACTCCCACGGCTAACACTTTATCAACTTAGCCTCCTATTGAATTAAGCTCAGCAGACTACATACTTCACATTTGACCCTTCACAGTTTTATATTATTAATTACATAATTTAAATTAATATCAAGCATAATAATGAATATATAATATTTTATATTGCATGATATATATATATATATATATACTTAAACGAGTTGGCAAAATATTTTTGTAAAGGTATATACTTGAATTATTGAAATAAATGGGCTTCTGAAGAAGTCTAGAGACTTTTTTTTTAGTCGAATTTTTGTAGCCCGAGTCGTTAGCTTGTAGATAAAAAATTCATTACCTATTTATCGTACTTCATCACTTAGGATCCTTATCGGTAATGTTCTTGAAATTGATGAAGGATATAAAATTATGAATTTGGATCTAAAGGTAGTGTGTAGATGAAGATGAGAATGCATACAGAGGAAAATTGAGGCAAAAGTTAAACTTTTTTTCTTCCGAAAGACGATATTTTTTGTATTCTGATGCAATATGGTTCAACTACAATCATCCCTAAGATACTTTAGAACTTTACGATTGTTGCACTATGAATCAGAAGTTATCGGTGAACAAAGACATATATTTGGAACTTTCAAACTCGACTCTAATGTAAATCTATTATTGCTAGTACGCTATCTATACACTTGAAAGCTTTTGATTCCGGATGAATTTAGAAAGAAAATTTGGGAGTCTATTTATAATTGATGAAGAGTTGAGGTGTCCCTATACTAAAGGTTGCAAATTTTGGAATCGTGTTAATAAGACTCGTCTGATTGCAGCCCTTGGATGGGATTAAGATTGGGGTGTGTGTGTGTGGGGGGGAGGGGGTTGACTGGCCTGGCCCAGCCCACGTGTTGCTGATTTGGGTTCGATTCCCACCAGACACAATTGTTCGTAATTTCTAATTTGAGGCGGTTGATCGAACATGTTTTGTCTTTGTCCGACCCGATCCTGAATGCTTGAGTTGATCTGTCGCCGACCCGTTGAACCCGGTCATGGGTTCGTACCCTACGCTTGACACCTTCCCCGAACCACGATCTGAAGCGATTGTGAGCCTGTGAGCCATGATCGTGCCACTCGTCTCGAGAAATTCAGATGCATATGTGTGCATTGCTACTAAATGTGATATTGTATGTGCACTTGTCGATGTGTACATAAGTGCAAAGCGCGCCACTAAAGCGGGCATTTAATGTAATTAAATGTGATGTGTCGGTGTGGTCAATGATCTTTGGGTTAACCTTAGGACATATAAGAAGCTCAAATCCTCCTTACTTTTCCTATGTGGGACAAGAAATTATTTCCTTTCTCCATCACATTGTCTTAAGGCTTCAACTTTATTTGTTATGGTAGCATTTATAGGTGTGATTAGGGTTATAAACGGGTAATTTAATCGAATTTGGGTATTTATATTCAAACTTTTATATATAATTTGAATTTGAATACAAATAATTTATTTGATTCAATAAATATACAATTACAAGATAAAAACGTACGACAATCCAAGTTCACGTGAACTCGATTTCTTCTAATATCACTATTGTGTATACACAATATCACTATTTGCATAGTCATGCACTAACACTATTAAAAAATCAAGCATTTTTAAACAGTGATAATGATATGCATAAAAGTGATAATATGCATACATAACATTTATACTCGAAAAGAAAAGTTTAAGTGAACGCGGGTTTAGAGGAGCAACTAGGGCAGAACACCCTAGGAATAACAGAGTTTAGGTTATATGATTCAGACGTTCGCTTCATATTCTAGTTCACTCTAATGTTCTGGTGCATTAATGTGTTCTTTGGATTAAATCTTGAATGTATGTTTTGGGGTTGTTCATTGGAATGAATTAATTCGGGATCGTACTTCTTGATTAATTAAACTTAAGAAACAATTCATACTAATTTTATCGTATCAATGGTTTAGGGGCAAGATTCGAGTAGAGTTAAGGATACCACTAGTTTTTTAATTGGGTGGAGAATTATTCATGAGGAAGCTATCTGTGAACTAGATTGGTTTTTATTTATTTAATTTCCTTATATCGTATTGTAGTAGTTATATAACCAATATTTCAACCCTCTTCCCTCCATTTTATTGCATTCATACACGGTTTGTTTAATTGAATTCGAATATTTCTTGTGGCTTTGACCCCTTACTTATCTTACTACATTAGTGGGTCAGTTAAGGTGATTTTTTAATTTTTTGGTATTTGCGACAACACACCTCAGTTTCGCATCCTCCGCGCATGGTTCAACGAATACTTGAATAATATTGTTTAGAACATGCTTTTGAATTTTTTTTTTATCAAATATCTAAATATTGAGTCGGTTTTCTGTGAAACTTGTTCATAGTATGAAATTGATACCATTAAATACATTCACTAATACTAAAACAATTATACTTAGATTTCAATTTACAAATCTAATGATATCAGTGAATACATGTAATGATATCAATAAATACATCTAATGATGAGAAAAAAAGTTTTTTGGTCCCGTAACTTATCTAGTGTCCAATTTTGGTCCCAAAAAATTTAACTTTTTAATTTTGGTCCCATAACTTATTGAATCGTCCAGATTTGGTCCCAAATGTGACCAAAATTAGACTATACAATAAGTTATGGGACCAAAATTAAAAAGTTATATTTTTGGGACCAAAATTGTGTAGGGGAAATAGGGGTGCCCGGAATCTATTCGGGATGAAATTTAAATACGAATTTAAATACAATTATTACTAGCATGAATTAATCCTAATTAACTCAAATAATAATTCCAACAACTAATTATCATCATGCATGTTGAATTAATTTCACATATTAACTAGGCGGAATAAACAAGTAAATATGCGATTAACGTACCTCTTGTAGAATTGGCCTTTGGATATACGGGACAATTGTAATCTCGCTCTATCAACCCAAAGCCTTCTCAAGTATTTCCCTTTTCACCTCACTTGATCACCGGTGGGAGATGCTTTCAAGTAATTTAATAAACTAAGGAAAAAGAAAAATATCTATGCTTCTTGATTTTTCCAACACATGGAATTATGTATTTGGGGATGAAATAATCATCCCCTATTTATAATAGTGAGGGGACGAAAATTATATATTTTATGGGCAAGAGAAAATCTTTTCTTACACTCTAAGAAATCTTGAATATATCTCATATATTCTTTTCTCCATAATAAAATATTCCACAAAAATCTCACCCTTATTATTAAGCTAGTATTTTTCGAAAATTTTAAGAAGTAAAACACAAGATTTAGATCTTCTTGAATATATGAGATAATCTTGTATTCCAAGAATACTTATCCTCCATAATATCTTTCCAAGAAAATCAACAAAATCTTTTTCCTTCTTAATTACTAATTTTCGAATTCAACATAGAAAAATCAGCATATTTATTTTCTTTTATTTTAATCACCTTATCATTATTGGACTACTTAATGGGCTACTTGAGGGGCCTTAAGGAGAATTAAGATTGGACCTCCTAATGGACTTCTGAATTTCAATATTGAGCCCCAATATAATTCAGCCCATTAATATTAATTATTACCACTAATAAATTAATATTGCACTATCCATCTTAATCCATATTACGATAATATGGGCTCTCGGTTATTATTTCCCGCGTTTAAGATTATCAAGTCCATTAATTAATTAAGCTTCTGAATATCTCTAAATTAATTAATATATTTCACCTTGGAGTAAAGACAGCTCAACATTATTATTCGTACCGAAGAAACTAATTCTTCACTTGCAAGATTTGGTACAATAAAACTTCTGAGCCCACCAAGGGGACTAATCACACGAGCCGTACTCGCACGCATTTCTCCGTATTAAATCTTAGCAACCATCGTATGATTAATATTACTGCCCAAGACACAAAGTTCGAAGTCGCAATGATTCTCACCCAACATGAATCAAAGCAGTAACCATTAAGCACACACGGTCCTATTTAAGTGACGGAGATTAAGAAATCAACAACCACTGAGGTCTAATTCTTCACCTTTCAGAACAAAAGAATTTCTCCTCGCTGTAGGACCTCTTCAACACATACTAAATGTGCTAGTGCAATCTCTTAGTCAAGACAGACCAATCTGAGCCTTACACATCGACCTTTCACGGCGGATTGTTCAATTCCACCTAGGTCGTGAAAATGTACGTTTAGTTACAAGTAAACTGTTAATGTTGTCTTCCGTGATCGGGTATCACCACATTAACTACAATGTAACATGTACTATATATTGAATTGTTTGCAATAGAAATTCAACATTCAATCATAACTAAAGCAAATGTGATAAAAGAATTATTCTCATAAAATGAGTGTTTGATACACGAGTTATACAAAGTAAAAACATACTTTCACGTATAACTCCAACAAATTGGACACTAGATAATTATAGGACAAATGTACCACTTGTTTCACCTTCTTAAATAATATTGTATTCTAGGATTATAGTTGATACAACATGAGCACGATACAATAATGTAAAGTCCATTAATTTTTAGAATATCCGGAATATAAAACACGATTAATGTGTTAATTCCATTTATTCAAATATGAATACTTGAAAAATATCTATAAAACACGAAAAAAGATACAATATTTATCTATTCCAATAATTATTATTTGAGATGAATTACAAAACTCTCATAAATAATAATAATAAAATTATAATTACTAACTAGAAACTTAAATCGGGATAGAGTAAATAAAATAATAAAGTATATAATTTTCCTAAATTTTGATTCTCCAAATCTTCGTAAAATAATCCCAAATTGTTATTGTGATCTCGTCTCCATCAATAGTATATAGATGATTATTTATGATTTTCATGATATTAACTAGTAATGTCATTTTATTACAACGATTATTTCAGAGCAAAATATGAAATTATAAGATTGGAACAACTCTCATGCCCATCATCGATATTTTAGAGAATGTCATTTCATCTTCCAAAATCTGCATATATTATTAATTATGTAGTGTTTGATTAATTATATACATATATATATATATATATATATATATATATATATATAAAGGTGAGAAAATAAAAATAATTAATGAATACCCAAAAAATAGTTTTTTGGTCCCGTAACTTATCTAGTGTCCAATTTTGGTCCCAAAAAAATATAAATTCTCAATTTTGGTCCCATAACTTATTGCATCGTCCAATTTTGGTCCCATTTGGGACCAAATCTGGACGATTCACTAAGTTATGGGACCAAAATTAAAAAGTTAAATTTTTTGGGACCAAAATTGGACACAAGATAAGTTACGGGACCAAAAAACTAATTTTCTCCATGTAATGATATTAATTTAATAAATATTGTTGAGTGCGTGATTTTTGGTATTTTGATGGAGTATCTTTGGTATGGATTTTTAAATGGAGTCGTTTCGTAAATGTTGATGATTTTTGTGTGTTTGTGGACTTAGGGAAATGCCTATGTAGATTTAAAATTGCTGTTAATGGGCCAGATTTATTAATGGGCTCTTCCGATGGCATTTTTTCGTATTATACTTTACTCTTGCAAGTTGCAAACGATGTACCGGTCAAAGAAGAGATTGTGTTCGATTAGTCGAAATTGTGGTGGAAGGCTATTCTCTCAAATATTTTTGCATTTTCGTCAAAAGAGAGTTCCTACTAAAGATAATCAATTGATGGATGAAGATGGACGGGATTGCGTATTTTTCCATATCAAAGTGGAATCTGCAACTTATTTATTTAATATTGTTGGTGTGGAATTGCATTATTGAGAGGTTGAATTAGAGTTTTTTTTTTTTTTTGGCTATACTTTTTTTAAACATCTTGTATATTGTTTTAAGAGTTTATAAGATGTAATTTTTTTGGATAGTTTATAAATTGTTAAAATATTTGACTAATACAACTTATAAGATCTTTATTTTTTTTAATTTTAATTTTTTTTTTATCTTGGGGTAGAGGTGGGTAAGGGTGGAGAAGGGGTGTGGTGATTCTAGGATGAGGTGGGTGGTTAGGAAATAAGGTGGGGGAAATCTCAACTTATTTTTTTACCGCTTATAAATTGTTAGGAGCTTATTTTATAATCTTATAAACTGTTAAACATTTTATTTTGCCAAATACTTTAAAAATGTTTATAAATTATTAAACAACTTGTAAGCTCAGTTAAATAGTGTCTTACTCCTTGATATAAAGGAGCATTATGTTGAGTTATGAATTGTGGTCGTGGGTAAGAAAATTTATGGATTGATCTGCATGGAAAGAATTGTCGACAACATCAAGTATTGTTGTTGGATATTTAGATCTCTCAATAGACTGCCTACCCGTTAGACTAGTATTTTGATTTAATCTCTGTTTTCATAATTTTCGCTGCTCTTAGTTATTTGCTATTTGAGTTATTCGAACAATGAGTTCCATATATATTACTTAAAAAAAAAAAGAGTTCCATGTTGTGTAATTCTGCATTATAAATAATTGCACAGCAAATATCATTCTAGACCTTTTTCACGCTATTATTATATATATAGTCCTATTATGGGATTTAAACCAAATCCGTCCTCTATCTTTTCACCTTTATCAAAATGATCCTCTATTTATTTGCTTTATCAATTTAGTCCTGTATCTATTCAAGTTTCGCCAAAATGATCCTAATTGGCCTAAAAATGTACAAAACCTCACCGTTTTGGTCCTATATTTATTTTCTTTACCAATTTAGTCCTGTATCAATTCACATTCTCCAATTAGGTCTTAATTGAACGCATAAAGCATAAAACCATTTTTCACCAAATTAGGACAAATTTGGCGAAACTTGAATAAATACAGGACTAAATTGATAAAACAATAAATAAATGACTATTTAGATAAAGGTGAAAAAATAGATGATGATTTTGGTTTAAATCCCATCAAAATAATATGGGAGTTTCTTGGGGTTTATAAGGATGAACAAGTTCTCCATTGGTATGATATATTTTTAGGAAGGCCCAAAAATAAATTTGTGCAGGCTAGCTCGTTCCAAAGCGGAAAATATCATACCAATGCAGAGGTGGAGGTCATGTTCCCAGGTGAATCAGTGTGGAGGAGTTTTCCGATGTCAAACGGAAAAAAAATGTGAACCTAGTTAAACGACTGGTTCTATATGCAAAGCTGGCCACCGCTAGTGCCACATTGAAAAAAAAAACACATCATAGGCTTCCCCCAAAAGAACTAGTGCGCATGACTAAAAATGTGGCATTTTATGTTTTATGCGTTCAATTAGGACCTAATTGGAGAAATGTGAATTGATACAAGACTAAATTGGTAAAGAAAATAAATATAGGACCAAAACGGTGAGGTTTTGTACATTTTTAGGCCAATTAGGATCATTTTGGCAAAACTTGAATAGATACAGGACTAAATTGATAAAGCAAATAAATAGAGGACCATTTTGATAAAGGTGAAAAGATAGAGGATGAATTTGGTTTAAATCCCGTCCTATTATAGTAATGAATTTCAATATGGATTTGACAATTCGTTTTATAAATTCACTTTAAAAGTTTAAATTCAAACGAATGATTTGAAATATATGGAATTGAAATTTATGTATTCTTAAATCTATCGATTTTAAATTTATCCTTCAAATTTAATCCTTCTATTCCAAATGCAACCTAAAGGGCAGTAGTTATGTAGTATGTATAGGGCAATATTTTTTTAGTGTAATCAACTTATACCATTTAATTAAACAATTAATATTTTTAAGTGGAAATAACTATTATTATTCTCCAAAACTAATAACCTTCCGTAATAGCAGGTAATACTCTTTGGTGTGAAAATAACTAATACCCTTCAAATAATTCATGTATAAACTATTTTCACTTTTTACATTTTTTTAATTTTAATAAATATTAGTTATTTCACTAAAAAAATATTAATTGTAAATCAGTTTCATCATAAACAATTTTCACGTGACACATGCTCTCTTAAATCTAAATATTAGAGGCATCTTTCCATCACGAAACTTTTTTTACTTCTAGTCATAAAACATCCAAGACACTACATCACACCACAAGATCATTAAATGAAATGGGATACGATTCTCAAAACATCCAGATAAAACAGACAAGTCTCGTATAACACAAGCATTAATTTGGACAACATACAAACATATGTATATATATCATAGAACAGTCTCACCTATAGCACCCAATGAGGCAATTTTGGATTCAATCTCTCCCTTATCAGCACCCACAATCCTATGCTCTTCCTTCCCTTGTTTGAAGAACAATTAAAAGGTAGGCATGGCGTCAACTTGGTATTCCTCCACACAGTTTATCAAACACTTAGCAAACTAAAATGGAGGTGGACGAAGTAGATGGTCTGATGGTACATACATCAACGTCCACTTTCAAGAATATGACATGGACAAACTTCTTGGCAAATTCAACAAACACAAATCTACCACCACCTCATCATTACCACGACGCTCCAAGTTCAAATGCATTTTTCTCCTTCAAAATTTAAGCATATTCAATTGTTACTGTGCCTAGATAATTAAATATTTCATTAGTCCAATACATAAAATTTAATATAAAATGAGTTACATATTATCAATTAAAATAAAATAAAATTGATATAATATATTCAATATATCCTGATTAATCACCAAACTGCATTCGTGAACCGTATTTACGAGTCTATTTAGTTTTGCTAGATGGCAGTTGAATTCGCAAATTCAAAGATCGCACTTTTTTTTAGGAAGCAAGTGTAAGTTCGATACTATTTATTATAGTATCACTAAAGAATCCGTGCACTATAGCTCAATACAAATTACGGAGTCATAACTCTGAATCTCTAACTAGTATTCGGGACTTTAAGAAACTAAAACCCCGTTAATTATCAAAGGAAAATTGAATCCATCAAATACAAAGAAACTAAAACACAAAAAACGAAAGCACAAATTTAAACCAACAACTGGACTTTAAGAAAAAATAATAATGAATTACAAATAAAAAATAAAATAAAAAGAAAATAAAATATATTAACCAATTACCAGCTTCTTAGAGTCAACACCCAAGTCAAAATACTGCTTCCACTGCTCGACGGTGTGGCATGCGATCACTTGTCCTTCTTCTGCAGAAGAAGCCATTTTCTCTTTTCAATGAAATGTTAATGCCTTTTTTTCAAACACTATAAAACAAGAACAAAGGAAAAAGATAAAGCTGTGCGTTTTATAGGGTGGGAAATGGGAATTGATCAAAAGTACGGTTTGTTTGACGATAATTACGAATATGCCAACGGAAATAATCTACTTAATATTTTGGCAAATTGCATATTTAAAACCCCTAAATTATTATTTTTTATTTCAAAAAGTCCTTAAATACTTTATTTGTTTTAAGAACTTCCTAAATAATTAATTTTGTTTCACAAGGCCCCTAAACTACTACTCCCTCAGTGCCACCATTATTTGCACACTTTCCTTTTTCGTCCGTCCCAAAATTATTTGCACACTATAAAAAATGAAACATTGATTTGCCTGCATACTCACAATAATATACACATATTTACCCATATGCCACTATTTTACTCAAAAAGTAACTTTTTCTTAATATGTGTGCCCATTTTTGTGTGCAAAAAATGCTGGGACGGAGGGAGTAAATTTTTTTTTTGAAATGTTCTTAAATTATTTGTTTATTTTAAAAAGTCTTTAAACTATTTATTCTTATTTCATGAGGTCCCTTGACATGAAATTTGCCTTTTGAAATCTGAGAATTGAGAATGTCATTTTAAAAGATCGAAACTTATCATGTGTATATTAATAAAGAATGAATCAACAAATTTCGGCAATTTTTATTTCGAGAGATCTCGTGAAATAAGAATCAATAGTTCAAAGACTTTTTAAAACAAACAAATTATTTAAAGACCTTTCGAAATGAAAGTTAATAGTTTAGGGACCTTTGAAAATAAAAATCAATAGTTCATGAACTTTTTAAAACAAATCAATAATTTAAAGACTTTTGAAAACAAAATTTAATAATTTAGGGACCTAAAATTACATTTTGCCTAATATTTTCTTACACGCTGTAGTTTTCCCGAAAAATGAATTTCTCAAACTAATAGTATGTTTTTTATTATGAAAAAAAGTAAAACCGTTTTGCATAAAATTTTGTCATACATTAGAAACAAAATATACATTCTCCATTAATTAGTTTGTTTTGTGTGTCAAATTGAATGCATATTAATATCATTACAGTCACTGAATAATAGTACAGCTCATTTAAATTATCATACTAAGTTTATACATAAATATATCAAACTCTGTGTGATACTATTTTATGACGAAGTATAAGTAAAAATAGTTCATATATAAATCATTGAAAAGTATTAGATATTTTAATTAAAAAATATTAGGGTATGATTGGTATGTTTGAATGGAATAACAGTTGAATAAAATGAATTCATGAATGGAATGGAGATCTGAATGAAATGGTGTAAGAATGATCATTCCTATGATTGGTATGGACTAAGAATGAAATGTAATTATTGTGTGTAGCTATTTATAATTAATATTGTTATTGGTTGTTGAAATAATTATTTAATGACAATATTAATAATGATTGTTAAAAATTTTATATATATTTGTAATAACAATATTTTTAATAAAAAATATTATTATTATTAAAAATATTTTTAATAATACTTATAATTATAAAAAATGACATTATACTACTATAATTTGATATATTTTTAAATTAATAATTTTTTTATTATTGTTGGAATTATTATTTAAAATTAATTTATTATTTATTTTTGTAATTCTTACATATTACATATTTATTTTAATTATATTATTATTATTTTAGTAAAATTATTATTATTATTTATTTTTATGGTTATTTAAGATAACTTTTATAATCACATATTATTTTTACATTTTTATTAATATATAAGTAGTAATTACTATATATATTGTAGAAATATAATATTATCGTTGAAAATTATTATTATTGAAATTATTATATTAATATTATTATTATGGTTGAAATTGGTTATTATAATTTTTAATACTACTTATAATTTTACCAAGTGGAATTATTTTATTGATATTTTTATTATTGAGTATTAATAATGATATTATTATTGTTGACATGTTGGGATTAGAAGATAATATTATATAAATGAAAATAAATGATGATATTTTTGGAAAATAATCATTCTTTAATATGTGGAAGACATAAACTCATGTTTTATTGAAGGAATCACTATTCCATATAATTGGGAATCATCATTCCTTGTGGAATCACTATTTCATTTTATTTTTTTAAAACATATCAAGCATGGTATTTGGGATAGATAAAAGGAATATATTTTTCAATGAAAACAACTAATACCCTTCAATATTTCATGTACTCATGTATAAACCAATTTCACTCTATACACACTTTTATTTTATGAGTGTAATAGTTTGTCCCCAACACTTTACCCACTTTAAAAAAAGAAATGTTTTCTTAACTACATCATCACAATATTCACATATCAGTATGTATAGTGTGAAT
Organism: Ballota nigra; assembly: GCA_947034835.1. NCBI lineage: Eukaryota > Viridiplantae > Streptophyta > Magnoliopsida > Lamiales > Lamiaceae > Ballota > Ballota nigra. Next base: position 99,114,686 of record OX344721.1, read on the forward strand.
TTTTTTTGTTGAAAAAATGTATCGTGTGAAACTTGTTCATACATAAACCACTTTACAATACTTTAGTAGAATAACTCATGCTTTTTAGTATAAACAACTCATACTTTTTAGTAAAATAACTTATATCCTCCATACCCCTGAACTCATACTCTTTAGAGAAATTAATTTTCTGGTTCATCGAATCTTGTCTTTCAAAACTAGAATTTTGTATCAGATCATATCTTTCACCCCATCAGATCTGGCCCATAAACCCATAATTCTACACCTATAAATAATGGTCTCATTCTAGTTATTCCACACATCAAAATACATCAAGGAGTTAGAAAATTCAAGGGTTCATAATTCTTGAATATTCAAAGGCGTTCTTCATCAACGACATTTGATTCGAGATCACGATGCTTAATCTCTCTGGTCGTGTTTCTCCTCCGAAGTTTGTCAAGATCTTCACTAACAATGACGTTTGATCCAAGATCACAATGCAAAGCCTCTTTGATTAAAGTTTGCCCTATGAAGTTCTTCAAGTTTTTTTAAGAAAGTTCATCAAGTTCTTCGCATCAACAAAGAACAATCTTCGATTTGAGATCACAGTGCTAATCCCCTCCAACCTACGTTCTACAAGCTCAAAGCTCTTTGTGGAATCAACGACCCAACGTCATCCTCCACGGAACCTCCATAAAATTAACTCTTAACTTGAAACACGGCTCAACGCACTCAAATTAATATCAGCACCAACATTAGACAAGATTCGGCTCCGGACCAGTCTCCAAGAAATCTAGAATCAAGTCAAAGTCAACTCCAAGGAAGAATTAGATGAATCACTAGAGATTGTACTCATATAATCGCTTGATTCATGAAATTATTCTTTGTAATTCTTTTATCGTATTTAATAACATTTTAAATACGAAATTTTGTTGGTTACACTTATTTATTAAATTAATATAAAAATATATTTATTTTATATAAAAAATAGTGATATTATACTAGTAATTCTTGTATATTATTATTTAACCATTAAAGATATATATTTTTAAATATATATATATATATATAATTTATACCGGATCGTATCTAACTATATCAATAGTATCCTGTGGATCTTTTCCAAACCAGATAGGACTGACTGAGAAATTCCATAGTCTATGAGTTAACCTGAAAAAAGCTTTACGCCCACAAACGCCTGCGCCTATCCATCGGCATAACGGCAAAAGGGCAATACATGAATTTTTGAATGAAATAAGAAAAGTTGAAGAAGAGCTCCAATTCAAAGGGTAAAAACGATAATTTATAATTACTCTTTATAAGCTGTTTTTGGGAGAGTTTTTGAATTTTTTTTAAGGTGATGTTTATTTTGGATTTTAAAAAATAGGATTTGAGTTTTAAAAAATAAAACTCATTCTAATTTGAATTTTGAAATTTCATTTGCCTATTATTCTAGTTTCACTTCATTCAATATCACTTTGACCTTTATCTCTCTCTTTCCCTCCCTCCCTCTCTCTCTAACATATATTTTAAAATAAATAAAAACACATATATTTTAAAATTAAAAAAAATAAACATATATTTTAAAATCCCTTATGTTTCAAAAACCACTAGATTTCAAAAATTATATTTAAAAAATAGTTAATTGCAAATAAAATGACAACATTTTTGCAAATTGCATTCTAATCTAAACTTTGAAGCCTTTGCAAACAAAATCTCAATTTAATATTTGGTTGCAACTCGAACCAACAAATAATTTTTTTACAGTCCAAATATGATGTTTTACCTACCTGACAATGAATAATCGATCATATTAACATGTTTAGATTGTTTGGGATGACAACACATAATTAATCATTATTTTCGACATGTTGAAATCGGTTTTTGGTTAGAGTTGGTAAAAAAACTAAATTGAAGTTTTTTTTGCAACGAGTCATAAGTTTGGATTAGATTGTAATTTGAAAAAAAAATTATTTGCAATTAACCCTTTTAAAAATTAACCCAAAGAAGAATATCACCAAGTGATTATAATCATTTAGAATTGTATGCAGAAGTGGTTTTAAGTGTTTTCAAATTTAATAAGCATGCTTAAATTAATCAATTAGAATCTATAATTTAAAAGTTGAAAAGGACATACTTATATATTCAAAAAATTTATCAAACACCAAACATCTACTTTATACATATATGCAAACACTCACTTCCACCATAAATAATTTGTTCTCACAATCACTAAATTAAATCACTTTTCAAAATATAATATTTTTGCAAACACCCCATTTGTTACGTTTGTAATTTTTTTTTTCTTAAATCAAAGAGTGATTTTTGTGTGTATTCAACTGCATCATACACTTGGATTTTGAGTTCAATTTCAAATCAATTTTACTTTTCAAAGCCTAATTTATATGAGCTTTGAAAAATCAAAATTGATTTGAAATTGGACTCAAAGTCCAACTGCATGCTATGTGTTCGTTGTATACAAGTAAACCAAACAAGAACAAGAGGTATCAAGAAAGTCATTCACAATAGTTAAAGACTCGACCTGTGAATGAGGCTTTGAGAAAGATCTAGACGTACTAACAAAATGATTAGTCAATTCATTGAAATTTTTACGATCAAGATGAATCATGTAATAATGTGTTGTCTTGCAATATAGTTTTATAAGTCATTGCAAACAGGAAAATACTATGTACTCCCTCCGTCCCAGAGGAATTTGCACCCCTGGGATGACACACATATTAAGGAAAGTGATAAAGTAGTGGCATATGGGTAAATATATGTATATTTATGTGAGTGTGCACGCAAATCGATGTTTTCTTTTTAGGTAGTGTGCAAATTGGTTTGGGACATCCAAAAAAGGAAAGTGTGCAAATTCGTCTGGGACGGAGGGAGTATTTGATTTCATGCCCTCTTTTTTTTTTATGCCTTAATAAGAGTAAAGTGGTAATTTGCTCTGCAACTATATATAGACTATTACACTCACCAATCCACCAAAAGTTTTGAAAAACTTGACACCAAAATTATTTACTTTACAAGAAAATTTGAAAAAAAAAATGAGGTTCTCAACGTAGGAGAAGGAATCGTAAACTTTCAACTTAGTAGAGATATTAAAACAAATCACAGCCGATCCTTAGAGAATGTTGTGGCACAAATTATCCCGTATTTGACCTAAATACTATCTCAGAACTGGGGTATTACCGGAACGGGGGTTTAGGCCCCGACAACAGGATTTTAGTATTAAATAGTCCGACAGAATCGAGGGTCAACATCAGTAAAAATATCGAAGTACTGACAAGATATTGTAGTAATAGATTTATTGCTTATCATAATTATTTATTAGGTCTATGATTGTAATAAATACCCTAAAATAAAGAGTCAGGATTGCTTCCTTAGTTAGAAGTTTGGGACTCTATAAATAGAGGTTGGGGAGCTCATTAGCTTTCTCCTCCCCACAAATTCTCCCCACATAAATAAAATACTAGGCAAGAGAGACCCTCTTCAGGGACTCCCAAAGCCACCTTCAAGGGAAGAACTCATCCGAGATCTTCCCCCGCTCTTGTGTTCTTTGTGTTCTTTTTATTTTATATGTATGTTATTGATTAATCGGGACTATCCATATAGCCACATAAATCCATCACCTAGATCCGGTAAATTCGGTAACAACAAATGGTGCTAGAAGGAGGGTATCCTCAACAATTTCACCGATCCATGGATGAACAGGGATGAACACGAAGATTCAACAAAACAAAAATAAAGTTAAGTTTCCTTTTTTCAAAGCTTTTATTCAGGCCAATAATGGCGTCTCTGCTTCATTTGTCATATTAAAAGTGTGCAGCATATTTTTATTCCTGGGGCCATTTTCATCCTTGAGTAAATTCCATTTCATCTCTTTTCAATACTAATACGGGCGATTTCAAACCCCAACATTCTTATCACAAAAGCACAGATCTCATGTTTGCTAAATTCACCATTTTATATTCTTATTTTCCAAAATCCCAAGCAAATACCAGAATTCAAAGTTTTACAAACCAAATTTTGATTTCCATCAATACATCCAAAGATAAAGTAGATCTCGCCAAATATTTCTAACCATTTCTTTTCGAATATAAAAAAGGGGGGTAGCTTCATATCAGAATCTTTATTTTTTCCCAAGATGCCAACTCTGAAAAATATACAGCTAACATCTTGTTTTCTTCTAATCTCTTTGGAAGCCAACTATAGCGTTACAGAGCTCGTTTGGAATTTTCAATGAAGCTTTTCCATCCAAGTTTCCGTTATCTTGGCTCCAATCGCTCCAGATCACGCCGGCACGGTAAAGAATTGCCAAAGCGACAGGGCCCGGCCGCCCATCAACATCATTTGCGGCCTCAAAGCTGTGAAGAACCACTGAAAATGTTTCCAAAAAAAAGGTCTGAGCGTTCATACAGCGACGGACGCAGGATTTTACGGTCGTGGGGTCCAATATTTAAATAAATAATTTCAATTTTAAAATAAGACATCAAATCAACTAAATGGAAAGAAAAATAATATATATGTATGTAATATATATATATATATATATATATATATATATATATATATATACACACATATATTATCCTATTAACCACTAAGTAATTAATAACTAATAAATACTAAAATACATGTTGCCTGCGTGTAAGGAATTGAGAAGAGCAAGGAGAAAAGAACATATGGAAAAAAAGTTGGGTGGGAAATGAAAGAGAGAAAGTGGGGAAGTGGGGTATGGCGTGTAGTGTAAGCTTGGTAGTAACTTTTTTTTTAATTAAATAAATGTAAAATGACTAAAATACCCCTATTTTTTTTTTGGTGGGGGCCAGTACCCCCATTGGACCCTTAACAGGTCCGTGTCTGCGTTCATATACCGACCTCGGCCTCGCACTGCAGCGGCCGACCCTTAGCCTTGCACTACAGCGGCCGACCCTCGGCCTCGCACACACCTGCCGATCTTGGCCTCGTATCACAACTACCGACCTCAGCCTCGCACCGCAACGACCGACCTCGGTCCGCAATCCCCGAGCATAGCACGACAACTGTCGACCTCACCATTTACAAAGTTGCACCGACCTCTGTTTATCCACCACGCAAGCACGATCTCTCTCACTAAGCTCCGAGCACCCGAGGTCGGGCATGAGTACGAGCACCAAGCTTGAGGTCGCTATCCGATCACAACCATAATCGCCAGAACCCTCAATTTCAATCACCGACCTCAAGTCCCCACAATTTGGGTTTTAGCCTCAAACGATATGGGATGGGCCGACCTGGGCTTTAGTCAGCCGTGAAGCCATCGCCTAGGCTGAGCACAGGCGCGAGCACCCCACCTTCACTGAAGAGGGGTCTGTAATTGTAGCTTCCGATCCATCTAGTTCGGCACGAGGCAGGGGAGGCCCAATCGTCGCCTCTTCCCACCAGACCGTCACCGGCCCCAAATCACCATCACCGTAAGCCGCCTGCAAATTCTCATTCACCGCCTCCAAGCGCAATAGGCTTCCACCAAACCTCGCAGAGGTTACCTCTTGATCTGCAACAACTTGACCGGAATCGCCGCCCTCCCGTCGCCTCTCAACTCCGCCCGCAGCCGTCCGATCTCGATCCGCCAAGCGCAACCTCGTGTAAGATCAAGCGCTTGCCACTAGACTAAAAGCCCGGACTTGTAGTGAGGTGCTACTTTATTTCCTTTAACCCCATCTAGCTGCAGCGCCACGGGTCGAATAGCCTCCGCCGGACTTGGCGCACCAGGCCTTTATCGCGCCCGACTCGGCTGGGAGATGCTGGACTCCGCGCCCAATAATCCCCCCCCAGCATCTGCCAGCCCTCTTGGCCAACAAATGCCTTCCACTGGGATTCGAACTCGTGACCTGTGCTCTGATACCAATTGTAGGATCAAGCGCTTGCCACTAGACTAAAAGCCCGAACTTGTAGTGAGGTGCTACTTTATTTCCTTTAACCCTATCTAGCTGCAGTGCCACGGGTCGAATAGCCTCCGCCGGACTTGGCGCACCGGGCCTTTATCACGCCCGACTTGGCTGGGAGATGCTGGACTCCGCGCCCAACAATCCCCCCCCCAGCATCTGCCAGCCCTCTTGGCCAACAAATGCCTTCCACTGGGATTCGAACCCGTGACCTGTGCTCTGATACCAGTTGTAGGATCAAGCGCTTGCCACTAGACTAAAAGCCCGGACTTGTAGTGAGGTGCTACTTTATTTCCTTTAACCCCATCTAGCTGCAGCGCCATGGGTCGAATAGCCTCCGCCGAACTTGGCGCACCGGGCCTTTATCGCGCCCGACTCGGCTGGGAGATGCTGGACTCCGCGCCCAACAATCCCCCCTCCCCCCAGCATCTGCCAGCCCTCTTGGCCAACAAATGCCTTCCACTGGGATTCGAACCCGTGACCTGTGCTCTGATACCAGTTGTAGGATCAAGCTATTGCCACTAGACTAAAAGCCCGGACTTGTAGTGAGGTGCTACTTTATTTCCTTTAACCCTATCTAGCTGCAGTGCCACGGGTCGAATAGCCTCCGTCGGACTTGGCGCACCGGGCCTTTATCACGCCCGACTTGGCTGGGAGATGCTGGACTCCGCGCCCAACAATCCCCCCCTGCATCTACCAGCCCTCTTGGCCAACAAATGCCTTCCACTGGGATTCGAACCCGTGACCTGTGCTCTGATACCAATTGTAGGATCAAGCGCTTGCCACTAGACTAAAAGCCCGGACTTGTAGTGAGGTGCTACTTTATTTCCTTTAACCCTATCTAGCTGCAGTGCCACGGGTCGAATAGCCTCCGCCGGACTTGGCGCACCGGGCCTTTATCACGCCCGACTTGGCTGGGAGATGCTGGACTCCGCGCCCAACAATCCCCCCCCAGCATCTGCCAGCCCTCTTGGCCAACAAATGCCTTCCACTGGGATTCGAACCCGTGACCTGTGCTCTGATACCAGTTGTAGGATCAAGCGCTTGCCACTAGACTAAAAGCCCGGACTTGTAGTGAGGTGCTACTTTATTTCCTTTAACCCCATCTAGCTGCAGCGCCATGGGTCGAATAGCCTCCGCCGGACTTGGCGCACTGGGCCTTTATCGCGCCCGACTCGGCTGGGAGATGCTGGACTCCGCGCCCAACAATCCCCCCTCCCCCCAGCATCTGCTAGCCCTCTTGGCCAACAAATGCCTTCCACTGGGATTCGAACCCGTGACCTGTGCTCTGATACCAGTTGTAGGATCAAGCGGTTGCCACTAGACTAAAAGCCCGGACTTGTAGTGAGGTGCTACTTTATTTCCTTTAACCCTATCTAGCTGCAGTGCCACGGGTCGAATAGCCTCCGCCGGACTTGGCGCACCGGGCCTTTATCACGCCCGACTTGGCTGGGAGATGCTGGACTCCGCGCCCAACAATCCCCCCCAGCATCTGTCAGCCCTCTTGGCCAACAAATGCCTTCCACTGGGATTCGAACCCGTGACCTGTGCTCTGATACCAGTTGTAGGATCAAACGCTTGCCACTAGACTAAAAGCCCGGACTTGTAGTGAGGTGCTACTTTATTTCCTTTAACCCCATCTAGCTGCAGCGCCACGGGTCGAATAGCCTCCACCGGACTTGGCGCACCGGGCCTTTATCGCGCCCGACTCGGCTGGGAGATGCTGGACTCCGCGCCCAACAATCCCCCCCCAGCATCTGCCAGCCCTCTTGGCCAACAAATGTCTTCCACTGGGATTCGAACCCGTGACCTGTGCTCTGATACCAGTTGTAGGATCAAGCGCTTGCCACTAGACTAAAAGCCCGGACTTGTAGTGAGGTGCTACTTTATTTCCTTTAACCCTATCTAGCTGCAGTGCCACGAGTCGAATAGCCTCCGCCGGACTTGGCGCACCGGGCCTTTATCATGCCCGACTTGGCTGGGAGATGCTGGACTCTGCGCCCAACACCTCGCATCACTACCGCCGAGGCGCACCACCAGCCACCGCCTTTAACTCGCCTCAAATCCGCCGCTCTCAGCCTCTGCACCAGTCGCCGGCGCACGCGAAGCTTCAATTAAGGACCAGGCGACCTCCATCGCCGTCGCCGATCCAGCGCTAACAATCACTGACCACTACCATTTCCAGACCTAATCGTCGCCGACCACAATCCCAATCGAACGCTGCCATCTCTAATTGGTCGATCACAGCAAGGTGTTACGCCAGACAACCATCATTTTCAGAAGCATAGCAATGGAGCGACCGATCTGCTCACAATCGCCAATTCCACAGATTACTCCGATTGAAGTGAACTTCCCCGAGTTCGCGGACCTTCTATCTCAGTGGTAATGTTTAACCGAAAAAGGGGATAACCTTTTTGAATAAAAAGGACGTGAGTTTTTTAATCTCAATGAAGAAGTTTTTGGGCCGAATTATATCCAAGAATGGATCAAAGAAGCATCAGGACATTTTCGAGAGTTAGTTTTTGGGCTGGAATTTCATTCCTAATAGAATTTTCAGCCCAATCATCTAAAGATCCTAACCAGCTGCCCAAACCGAGCTAGAAAATTTACATGGGCGTCCAGAGCGACCACTACGACTCAAAGGAATCTACGGGCAGTCCTTTTGCCCATCTCATGTCAGGTTTTTCTCCAAATACTTCCTTTTAATGTATTGCAACTCGAAAATATTTACAGTACATTAAAAGCCGGGGGCATGAGTACCCGTATCCGGAGATTATTTTGGAAAATCCAAAACAAAATTTTTTAATTTTAAAAATTCAGTAATGTTATCTGTCCTCATCGGCGTTGATCCGTCTGCCTCTGTGGAGTCGATGTCTCGTCCACCTTCTTAGGCGTTAACGTTTTTATCCGTCCTCATTGGCGTTGATCAGTCCGCCTCCGTGGCGTCGACATTTCATCCACCTCCGTGACGTCGACGTCTCATCCGCCTTCTTAGGAATTGACGTTCTTTATCCATCTTCATCGGTGTTGATCCATCTGCCTCCGTGGCATCGACATCTCGTCCGCCTTCTTAGACGTTGACGTTCTTTATCCGCCTTCATCGGCATTGATCCGTCCGCCTCCGTGGATTCGACCTCTCGTCCGCCTTCTTAGGCGTTGACGTTCTTTATCCACCTTCATCGGCGTTGATCCGTCCGCCTCCGTAGCGTCGACATCTCATCCTCCTTCTTAGGCGTCGCCATCTCGTCCGCCTTCTTAGGCGTTGACGTTCTTTATCCGCCTTCATCGGCGTTGATCTGTCCGCCTCCGTAGCATCGATATCTCGTCTACCTTCTTAGGCGTTGACGTTCTTTATCCGCCTTCATCGATGTTGATCTGTCTGCCTCCGTGGCATCGACGTCTCGTCCGTCTTCTTAGGCGTTGATGTTTTTTATCCGCCTTCATCGACGTTGATCCATTCACCTCCGTGGTGTCGACGTCTCGTCCGCCTTCTTAGGCATCAAATTTCTTTATCCGCCTTCATCGCCGTCGATTCTCCGCTTTAATTAGCGATAATTTGTCCGTCTTCACCGGCATTGACCACCCGATTACAATCGGTCAAGAACAAAAATGGGTCGGCCCCAAAGCGGTCGGTCCATCGACAAAATCTAAGTTCAAAAGCGGGGGCCCGCCCCCAAGCGGTCGATCCTCCACACTTAGTACAAAAATTGGTCGGACCCAAAGCGGTCGGTCCATCGACAAAATCTAAGTTCAAAAGCGGGGGCCCGCCCCCAAGCGGTCAGCCCTCCACACTTAGTACAAAAATGAGCCGGTCCCAAAGCGGTCGACCTATCACACAGGCCATAGTGCCACCAGCTGTACAGACAGAAAAAGCCTCGTACGAAGAGCCTAGCCTCGAGTACAAAGCACAGAAAAAGCCTCGTACGAAGAGCCTAGCCTCGAGTACGAGCACAGAAAAAGCCTCGTACGAAGAACCTAGCCTCGAGTACGAGCACAGAAAAAGCCTCGTACGAAAAGCCTAGCCTCGAGTACGAGCACAGAAGAAGCCTCGTACGAAGAGCCTAGCCTCGAGTACGAGCACAGAAAAAGCCTCGTACGAAGAGCCTAGCCCCGAGTACGAGCACAGAAAAAGCCTCGTATGAAGAGCCTAGCCTCGAGTACGACCACAGAAAAAGCCTCGTACACCTCGAGTACGAGCACAGAAAAAGCCTCGTACACCTCAAGTACGAGCACAGGAAAAAAAAGCCTCGTACACGTCGAGTACGAGCACAGAAAAAAGCCCCGTACACCTCGAGTACGAGCACAAAAAAATACCTCGTACGAAGAGCCTAGCCTCGAGTACACGCAGAGAAAAAAAAACCTCGTACGTATAGCCCCGCCTCAAAGTACGACCACATAATTACACAGCAAGGAAGCTATAGCCCCCGAATTACGAGCACCTGAAGACTGACGCGGGGGCACGACAGAAGATCTATTCCCGCCTAACTCAGTCCAATTCAAAATTCACCAAGCCACGGATAACACTGAAGATCTTTCCATCAAGGTGTCTACCATCGAGGACCTCCCGGGGCACCCGAGCCATCTTATCAACAAGCTCGGGGGCAAAGTTGGGAACTTCTACCACATCAAGGGGCAAAATTTGTTCGAAGCACGAATCGAGATCAAACTCAGACCAAGGTCAAAGCCCGATCTTGGGGCAATTGTTGTGGCACAAATTATCCCGTATTTAACCTAAATACTATCTCAGAACCGGGGCATACCAGAACTGGGGTTTAGGCCCCGACAACAGGATTTTAGTAATAAATAGTCCAACAGAATCGAGGGTCAATATCAGTAAAGATATCAAAGTACTGACAAGATATTGTAATAATAGATTTATTGCTTTTCATAATTATTTATTAGGTCTATGATTGTAATAAACACCCTAAAATAAAGGGTCAGGATTGTTTCCTTAGTTAGAAGCTTGGGGCTCTATAAATAGAGGCCCCAACCCATTGTAAAAGGGGAGCTCATTAGCTTTCTCCTCCCCACAAATTCTCCCCATATAAATAAAATACTAGGCAAAGAAGACCCTCTCCAGGGACTCCCAAAGCCACCTTCAAGGGAAGAACTCATCAGAGATCTTCCCCCACTCTTGTGTTCTTTGTGTTCGTTTTATTTTATATGTTTGTTATCGATTAATCGGGACTACCCATATAGCCACATAAATCCGTCACCTAGATCCGGTAAATTCGGTAACAGAGATCACAAACGAAATACAAAAGAACACGGAACGTAAACAAAAATTGTGATAAACGCTAAAAGTCAAGACCATTAGGACAAAGAATTGAGTCGAGAGGGTTATTAGATCTGTGTTGGTATAATTAAATTAAAGAAAGAAAAAGGGAGATGAGACTAATAGGTACTCCCTCCGTCCCATTTTAGATTACCCATTTGCCCAAATATGGAAGGTTTTTTTTTGTTTACCCATTTCCTTATTTGGCAAAAAAGCAACACCACCCCTTTAAATTCAACCCTTAAAAATATCACATATTTACACTCCATGCCACTAGATTACCAATTTTAATTAAATAACCCACCATAACCCAATTCACTAACCCATTAAACACGGCCCATTTCCTTCCTAAACCTAGCCCAACTAACATGCCCTAGAATACTCTAGTCCCTTCAGCTTCCATAGAATACACAGCCTTCATTTCTCCCTCCTCTCACCCTTCTTCTCTCTCATCAAATATATCTTCAAATCTGATTTTTCTAGCCTAAGATGGAAAAATCAACTATCTTTGTTAGTGATTCTCCTATATCACAAATAAATTCTCAATTTTTAAAGTCCACTGCTAATTGCATAGCTGAAGAGTTTGAATTTATTCCGACGTATTCGTGGGAATTGACGGAAAATCAAACTCCGATGCCCGATTCTCCATATTCGGTGAAATTCGATCACGACTCTGATTTGGATCTTGACACGGTTGTTGCCGATTCTCTCTCTTCGGAGACATTCAACGACGATTATGATATAGATCTCGAAATGTCTGTGCTCGATTATGATACATCCAACGACGATTACGATACCGATTTGGATCTCGAAATGGTGGTGCCCGATTCTCTCTCTCCTGACATATATGACGGTGTTTCTGATGGGGGTTTGTCGGATTTTGCAACGAATGTGGTTGCTAACGGTGTTGCTGGTTCTAATAATGAGGTAGCCTTTTTTTGTGTTTTTTTAGTTTTTTTTTAAATCGCCGGCGACCTGAGAGGGGATAGGGTTCCGGCGGAGATGTGGTGGGTTTAAGTTTTTTTTTTGTCCATTTGTTTCAAACTAATGTTAGTGTGCACATGAATTTTATGTAGATAGTGGATCTTGACCTTATTGTTGCTGTTAATGAAACAGATGGGCCGATACTGGTGCCTGAACTTCCACCCTTTAGTGATAGAGGGTATTGGCATGCTGATTGTCGAAGGTGGTATGTGGATATGCTTACCAGTTTGATTCCATCAATTGATCCTTTGATTTTCAGGTATTATCCTTTGATATATGCAACATTTATGCCACCACTATGACTTGTTTGTGTAGTTTAGGAGGCTAAATGATGCAATATGTGGGCTTAACCCAATGATGTGATTAATCTGAGGGTAGTATATGCATGTTACCTCAATATATGAAGTGGCTTGATGATATTATTTGGTTTGTTTGCTGCAAAGATGCAAATTGGATATAAAACAGTTGGTGCATGTTGGTTTATGATCTAATATTGATGGTACTTGCTGTATAATGTATTTTTGCATCATTTATGCCACCACTATGACTTGTTTGTGTAGTTTAGGAGGCTAAATGATGCAATATGTGGGCTTAACCCAATGATGTGATTAATCTGAGGGTAGTATATGCATGTTACCTCAATATATGAAGTGGTTTGATGATATTCTTTGGTTTGTTTGCTGCAAAGAAGCAAATTGGATATAAAACAGTTGGTGCATGTTGGTTTATGATCTAATATTGATGGTACTTGCTGTATAATGTATTTTTGCATCATTTATGCCACCACTATGACTTGTTTGTGTAGTTTAGGAAGCTAAATGGTGCAATATGTGGGCTTAACCCAATAATGTGATTATTCTGAGGGTAGTATATGCATTTATGCCACCACTATGACTTCACAAAATATGCATGCCATCATTATGACTTCACAAAAAAGTACAAAATCTATGTTTACTGCTTAAACACAACCTGCACTTAGAGGTTATCCTAATCATATGGTTATGCAGTAAACATACAAAAAGATGAGTTAATAGTAAGTACACCCCTAATACCCAAGATCAGTCATAAGATTGACCAGATCATATTTGCCTACAAAAGATCCATTCTCTGGCTGCCTTAAGAAGTCTATGCATTCCCTAATTAGCACTTCATCAACTTCAAGGTTCTTTGGTAGTAATCCTTCTCTTAAGAGTCCATCCTTATTCATGTGTTGCAGATCATAATTGTTTCCTCCTTTGACATTCATGATCTCAATGCAACAACACTGCAAACTGAGAAAAACCTTGTTTAAAGTTGTGTGTGTTAGTTCTTCAAATGCTTGATTAACATTATGCACTAGCCCATCTACATTTTTTGCCTTCTTTTTCTGTTGCAATGACTGGATTGACTTGAAAAATCCCAAGTCATTAATGTTTGTGTCTGGAGAATTGGGGGGCTGACAAAAGACTTGGATGCTGAATCCGTCACTGCTTGCAGCTGCTCTGAAATCTACATCATTGTTAGATATATGGGGTTTTGCATTGTCTTGCTGAATAAAAATACTTTTACTCGCATTAGTGGGCCACTTGGACTTCAGATTTGGTATCACCTACGTTGCAAGTAAGTAGCTAACATTATTTAGGAGACTTGCTACATTAATGAACAAAATGATGTATTCAATCTGATAGTTCAACACCATGTAAGCTAAGTAACCAACAATGTATAGAAGACTTGCTACATTAGGGAACTAAATGATGAAAATATTCTGATAGCTATTATACCTGATTGATAATGCAACTTTTGATGATTTCCTTTGTGATTGACTCAACGTTCTTGGTCTCCAAAGTGCCTCTTGCCCTGCTTTTACTGTTTCTCTTTGCTGGAACTTGTTCAGTGAAGGGAAATATCTCAATCTTTCCATCAAAAAGTAGTGTTCCATCATTTGCATAATGGGGTCTACCCACTGCACAAAGAAACATCACCTTGGTGATGTATGATTAGGCGTGAAATTGTCATGATTCGTAGCTAGAAACGCCCTAGTTTTGGTCGAGTTTATAGAGTATTTAGAGTCAATTGAGCGTTATTTCTATACATTGATAAATTTGTCTCTTTGATGCTCATAGGTGAATAGAGGACGAAAAACGGAGTTCGTAGGACTTTGAATCGACTCAAACGGATGCCCGGATGAGAAGATATTGAAGAAATACGATTGGTATTAGTGCGGACGAGGAAAAGTATCATTTGGAAGGATTAGAGATCACTCGAGCGCCTTAATCGAGCGCCACCGCTCGAGCGCCTTACTCGAGCGCGCAAACGTACAGAACAATTCTTGCACTCGAGCGATTCGCTCGAGATCTGCAGGTAATCTCTCTTCGCTCGTGTTGCCTTGTGAGCGTGTTCTCATAAACCTGAAACACTAGCAGAAGGATCAAAACGCAACTGCCGACTTAGGGAAGGGACCAATGGACCTCAATAATGAGTTGGACGATGCTGCCAACGATTTCAATCAGGCAGTAGACCGGGTTGATGGCTCTGGAGGGAGTGGTGGTCAGAATCAAGACCAGTTCGTGGATAGCCAAAGCCAGAACCCGGGTGCACAAAATGTAAACAATCCAGCTCAGAACCTAGTCCCAAATCCTCTGAACAATCCTGCTTACCCACAAAACCCGAATAACCCTTTCCACAACCCAGCATACCAACATTACCCATACCCACCTTATCCTTACCCACCATACCCGTATCCTCCACCCCCAGTCTATAATCAACCACCTGTTTACCCACCACCACCCCAACAAGTACCCGTACCAGCTGCTAATCCTCCATACGTTCCTCAGAACGTAGATCATAATATGGCGATTAGAGGGAGGTTTGCAGCGCAGCCACAGCGGTACTATGATGGAGTGGCTTTGCCTCCTGTTGAGGCGAACAACTTCTCGATATCACCGGGGATTTTAAAGCTGCTGACCGAAAATCAGTTCAAAGGGGTGATAGGGAAGGAGAATCCTCACACTCACTTGAGGAGCTTTCTCATGATAGCCTCAACATTCAATTATAATGGCATGTCTGAAGATGCCAAGAGGCTTAGGCTGTTCCCATTCTCACTGACGGGAATAGCTAAGGAGTGGTACGATAATACGCTCCCGCGGGGAGGTATTACCACTTGGGCCGAGCTCGAGCGTCTGTTCCTCGAGCGATTCTACCCTCCATCTAGGACGATCAAGGCTAGAATTGAGATCTCGTCCTTTCGCCAGAAGTCTGGAGAGGATTTACGCCAAGCGTGGGAGAGATACTCGAACATGCTGATAGAGTGCCCGCAGCACGGGTACAATGAGGGGGATATTATGGCATTCTTCTACAGCGGTGCCAGCAAGGATGGTCAAGCCCATTTAGATGCATGTGCGGGCGGAGCATTCCTGAACCAAGGCATAGAGAGGTGTAGGGGGATCGTGGACAACATTGTCACGAATGCCGGTGCTTGGGGAGTGGATGCAGATTTGCAAAGAGTGCATCAGGTGGAAGAGGGAGAAGGAACGAGAAGGCTACTGATGGCCATGATGGAAAAGATCAACAACCTTGAGTTGGGGAAGAGTTTGGGTGGAGAGCATGCAGTGGAGAATGAGAGAGTAGACCAGCCCAGTGGACAGCAAGAGGTAGCCAATTACATGGGAGGTCCTTATTACAATCAGAATGGCTACCAAGGTGGAAATCAGTATGGAAGGCCTTCTTATGGCCAACCATTTGTGCCTCCAGGCCCTCAGCCACTTCAAAATCAATGGAGGAACACACAAGGAGTTCAAGGAGGCCAGCAGCTCCCTCAAAACACATGGAGGAAAAATGATAATTTTTCTTATGCTAACCCAAAAGCTGGTGTTACCGTTCCTGCAGGTGTTGATCCGGGGTCTAAACCTCCTGGTGGAGAAGGCGGTGCATCAACCGAGGAGATGTTGAGAGCGATCCTTCAGAAGGTGGAGGAAGGGAGCAAGCGGTTGTCATCCTTGGAGTACGATGTGAAGGAGTTGCACAAGAAGGGTGATCAACGTGATCAAGAGCTCCAGAAGATGAACGTTGAGTGGACTAGAACTCAACAAGAGAACAATCGAAGGTTCACTTCTTTAGAGCTCCAGATGAGCCAAATTGCAAAGTCAGTGAATAGAATGCCGGAGGGGAACTCGAAAGAGCAGTGCAAGGCGATCCAGCTTAGAAGTGGAACCAATTATGAAGGTCCTCAGATGCCTGCTGATTCTGAGACGCCCCAAGAAGAGATTGAGCCTAAAGGAGATGAAGTTGAGAAGGGGAGTGAAAGTAAAGGGATTGAGAAGCATGAAGACATGGATGAGTCCCAGAAGGGCAAGGATAAAGTATTAGGGTGAGAAATCTTGAGCTTTCATTCTACGATCTTTTACTTAGGTTAATTCTTGTTTGTCATGATTACTTTGATTATGTACCTGCTCCGTTAGTATACGTAGGGATTCCTATCCTAAGCATCACCATCTCTCATTTGAATCCAACCCTTAGTTAATTCGTCTGCTTTAGTATTTTAGTTTAGTTAATTTACTTTTAGTTTAATTAATCTTTCTAAAAAACCATACACTCATATTAACTACGACGCGTAGATCTTCAGGGATCTATTCGCATATACACTGTCCCGTGGGTACGATATACTTGGTCGTTATACTTACCAATACTATAGTGAACCCGTACTCTTGCGGGGTAGCTACTAGTAGAAGCTAGTGTAGTTCGCTTCAAGTCAATGTATCTTTTGTTTTTACAAGTCCTATATGAATCAACTTCACTTGGAAGCTTGTAGTATCTCTTAGATACAGTTGTGATATAAAACCATTTTTCATCTATATGGATAACATGGCACATGTCTGAAAACTTAATCTTGCTATCCTCTCTATCAACATGCAATTGACTCAAACTGTATTCTAACCTGTGAATCTTGTTTGACTCTGTAAGAAAAGGATTTATGGCATTGGTATGTGGTCTGATTCGCCCTTCCTTAATCCATCTGCGAATTATTGTCTTGCTAACATCCATTTCTTTTGCTAAATCTCTAATTGTAGACCTGTCTTTAGCATCAATGTTCTTCATTGTTTCTTCATCTAACTGCAGTTTCTTGTATATTCCCCCAACTCTATTTGATGTTATTGATATTGGTTTACCTTCTTGCAATTGTTGATTTGCTATAGCCCAGAGACTAGTGACAGTCTTCCTATTTACCCCAAATAGATCTGCTGCCTCTCTTATTTTGCCCCTCACAGGTTTGCCATTCTTGCATGCCTTCAATAAGAATTGAACTAATTTATTCTTCTCTTCAAAACTCAAATGAGATGATTGTCTTATAGACATTCTGATTTAGTGTTGCATTTATGATTTGGATGCAGGGAATGAAGAATGTTGCTGGAGAATTTAATGTGAAAGTAGTTTTGAAGGTGGAAACCTTTTTAAATGGTTATGTAGTGAATTTTTGAATTGTTGGAGGGAACTTTGTAATTTGGGATGATTTTTGTTTTGGTGGGAATGTAATGAAAATTTGCAGATTGGAGGGAATGAGTAATTACTGTTTGTGGTAGCTTTTTTTTTTGTTGAATCGACACTGCTGCCAGCTGTATGCAACAAGTCAGACATTTATTGACTTTTTATTGTTTATATTTGGTATATGTTTAATTTTGGTGGGAGGGATTAGTGTTTAAACAATAAAGTAAACTCTATTCCTTAAAGTTGAACCTACTCCCTGAAAAGTTACTTTATATCAATAAACAATTGTTTTCTTAAAATTTGTGCCCATTTCAAATGGGTAATCTAAAATGGGACGGAGGGAGTACAAATTAAGGGAAATCTTAATTTTATAATACAAGAAAAAACTCTGACTACTCAATATAAGTAGGGATGACAACAAGGTGGTTTTGGGACGAGTTTGACCGTCCTAGGACCCGCCCCGCCAGGGAATTTTTGGACCCGGGACTCGCCCCGCCAATTTTTTTGTCTGGAACCGCCCTGCCCCCGCCCCGCTGTGCCAGGTTTTTTTTTTTTTTTTTTTGAAATATAAAACAACATGCATGTGAATAATTTAACCAACAACAAATAAACAAAGTAACATATTACGAGTTACGACTTATCAAATCCAAAAGTTTAAAACCTTACATAAATTGTTCATTGAAAATTAAATAATAAAACATATTATAAAATGTGTGTGCGACGGCTGCTTGGAATAGGAACTCATGACGGTAAGTATATAATATTTTTTTATTATTTTTAATATTATTATTATTAATATAATATATATTGCAATTATTACATGCAAGGCTGGGAAGTATATAAAATTCAACTAGAATAGTTGATTGTATGTTTAGTCATTGCATTTATTGTATTGGGAAGTAGTAGGTGATTTTAGCAAAGATAACTTGACTCAAATTTTATACTAAAAATTATTATACAAAAAAAAAAAGAAAAAATAGTTTTATACTAATATTAAGGGGAACGGAGATTTATATAATTTTGTGAAAATATAACTTGATTAGTTTTTTAATTAGTAAAATATTAACTTACTGAGATTCTCTGTATTCATACGTAGGGTTTTAGCGGAACTGTTAAAAATTAAGAAACCGCCGTACTTCAATATCCGCCACCCCTCTACCATCGATTCCGACCGCCGAGGCCTTCTCTCCGACGCTTCCCCTGCTCACGCCGCTCTCAAGGTACATATCGTTCAATTTAATTTTTTTTTTCTTGATACTCCGACCCTGGTCACACCGCATTTACACAATTTGAATCGTTTTCCTTCTGAAATTGACGATCAATTTAATCCTGTACAGCAAGATGAGCCGCAAGCGCGGAAGAGTCGAAACAGGGGCAGTAGGGGACGAGATAACAATCCTCAATTTGATCCAAAGCAAAAAGGATTTAGGCATTTGGTTAAGAAACATCAAATTCGAAAGCAAACTCGCCGATCCAATTGTGAACAAGTCACTCAAGTCCCTGCTGGCGAAAAAACTGATCAAAGAGGTGAAGAACATTCAGAATAAGAGCGGTAAGCACTACATGGCCGTCGAATTCGAGCCGTCCAAGGATATTACCGGTGGCGATTTTTACACGGATGGGCAGCTAGATAAGGAGTTCATTGCAGTGCTCAAACAGTTCTGCCTTAGGTACATTAAATTGAACAAGGTTGCTACTGTAGAGGGAGTCCTGAACGAGGTGAAGAAGCATCGTGTGGTGACCTTCGATATTTCTAGCCAGCAAGTGGCTGAAATTCTGGATTCCATGGTGTTGGATAATGATATTATGGTTGTCAAGAGCACTGGGTTGGGGGACTTTCATTCCATTCCGATTGGGAAAATGTGTTACAGAGTTGCCATTGGAATAGGAAAGGCTACCAAGGGGGTGATTGCTTCGATCCCCTGTGGCGTTTGCCCCGTGACCCACGTTTGTACGCCTGATGGAGTTGTTTCGCCGAGTAAGTGTGTGTATTACACTAATTGGTTGAAGCTTCAGTTTTGAAGGTTATGGTGATTCTTTTTCTTGTGGAGTTTTGAAGGTTATGATGATGTTCTTTCTTGTTGGGAAAGATTGAATTTTGAAGCTTGGGATGCTTTTTTTCTTTTTTTCTTTTTTGAAGCTTAGTAACTGCTTAATGGTGTAAAGATTGCTTATTTATTAATGTGATTGCATTATATAAACTCCAAAGTTTGTAGGGTTTTGAAAGTGAGTAGGATTTTGTTTTCTTGTTACATAATTGAGATTAGAACAGTCCCATGCAAGAATTTGTCAGTTAAAAAACACGAATCAGAATACAAAGACATGGTTTATGCTGATGACTATCTCCTGTAATGGCAGAAATTGCATATGTGGTTTTGCTTTAAATTTAAAGCATAGATGAATATGGAGAGCATAAGTAGTTGATCAAATTCAAAATTTCTTCAAGTATATGATAAGAATATAATACATTGTTTCAAGTATATGATAAGAAAATAATACATAGTCAAACAATAAACATCAAAATTGCTGGTGAATATCCAAACATCTGCATTGAGGTTTCTGTTCTTTATCATTCTCACCTTTCAAAAATGCCCTTCACATAAACCATGCCCTTTTCACTCAATTGAAGCTCCTTCCTCATCTGCTCTACTTGTTGGTCGTCGCCTTGAACGACTATCTCCGTCAGCGTTCCGTCATCGGCCACCAGCATCTTCACCTTAATCTCCTCCTTCCTAGATGCTTTTGTCCAATAATACACTCCTCTGTTTCATTCATATCTATTAGTTTTAATTTGCAACTATCTGGATATAATATTTGGGGGAAATAGTTCTTCTTTTTGATCTGTTATGTTACCCTATTTTGTTTTTTAGTCATGTTAACTTTCATGAATTGAATATAGTTATGTAAATTTCGATTGTTTGATATTTTAGTCTGATTACCGGTTGTAGAAGGTGAAACATTCGGTTGACAAATCAAACTCCGTCACATCAACGTCAATCGGATGTTTCACCTCCTATAGCCGGTCATTGTACTAAAATGTCTAATAAATGAAAGTTACATGACTATTTTCAATCCGTGAAGGTCGCAGGACTAAGACCGAAATAGGGACAAAAAAAACTATTTCCCTAATATTTAAGAGAAACTAAGGGGCGCTTGTTTTGAGTTCTTCAATTGGATGAATAATTATCTACATGTGGCAAAGAAAGGTTGTTGGTTGTGGCATAGGTTAATGATTATGGAGGATGGTTGTAAGAAGATAAAAAGTTTATATAAATGGAGTAATGTTTATCTTATTTAAGAGGGAACATAGTGTTGTGCGTCACCCTTTATTCTCATTAACCACTATAATTATCATATACATATTTTTATTTCCATTGGAGAATTTCAAAACCAAGCGCCACCTAAATATAACATTAGGGAATTCCACACTTACGCCAAGGGACTCAATAAGGTTATGAAGAACCAATTATTTCCAAAATCCGGGTACGTGATCGTTAGGACAAGAGCTACACTTGCAAGACTTATACAGGTGCAAAAAGTAAGCAGTGCTGCTTGACCACGATTCGGGACCATTATTCCTTCAAATCTGAAAATCAAACATAAATTTGCAACTATTTAATAGGAAAAAAGAATTGATTTCATTCAAATGGATAAGGCAAACTGGTTAATCATTCTATCTAGCAAGGTTAAGATATGCTACAAGCCTACAACAGATATCACTATAATGACCGTAGAGTTAAGAAACAGCGGTTGTGATCATTGCTGGCTAACAGGCATCAAGAAAATTAGAGAAGGGAGAATGGTGCTAGTAGTGACTTACGTTATTGTCTCTCCTCTATCCGATACTGCAAAATTGTTGCGAGTAAAGAACGAAAGAATTTCTCCTGCAACCTGGTTAGGCGCGTTCTTTTTCTCACCTTCTCCTATGAATGTTTTCTTTACAACCTGATTCAACCCCAATATTAGAAATCACTAAAACCTAAGTAATACATGGATAAACCCTATTCACTTCCCATCAGTTCAAGAAAGTTGATATATAAATTGTGATAAAAATGAAGTACTTGTATGCGCATATATTTGTCATCTTTGTCTTGAATATATATGGACGAAATTGGGAGATATCTGTCGAAATCATAAGTAAACCTTTTTTTGTACTCAGATTTTTGGAAGTTGTATGGTGTATTGTTTTAGGATGTGGATATAGTGTAGAGGTGAAGGCTGGAGGCCCTATAATGACATGTATTTCTTGCGACTAATGAGATGACAATGGAGAGGGAACAGAGGGACAATATATTTGAAGACCCAAGCTTCGGCCCGTCCTTTTAGCCCACGTCTTGCTCCCCCACACGGTTCATTTTAAGGTGACTCATGACTCGACTTGAACAACCCAATTGACAATTTTTCTATATAAATAGTAGCAGTCATGTATTTTTGGCTTGCAAGTTTCTGGTCCAATTAGTATTCTAATTAGTTAAAGGGTAGCAAGAAGTAAGTTACCAAGATCAATGAATTTATAAAATGAAATAAAGTTGATACGGTATTATATCTCGTATTTTATTATCTATGTTATTCGTAGTCAATTGTTGTGCATGCACTAAATATACCCTACAACATGAATTCCTTTTTTTATTTTAAAAGAGAGAAGAAATTAACACAAGGAGATGGAACAAGTATGGTACCTTGGATTTAACAGAACGCTTGATGAGGGACCAAAGACCAGGAACAGAGATGATAAAGAGACCCAGAGAAGTGTAATAACTAGCTAATGAGTAGCCAGTACTATCTGCAAGTAGAAAGAGCGACTGCGTGTGTTGAGGAAGATGCTCCACATAATCTGAAGTCGATACCAGAGCTTCGCCCAGGGAGATGGTTGTAGATAGTCGAGCTACAACGCTTATCTGCCTTGCTGGCGTTCGACCACGCACAGGCCATGACTGAATCTGATCTCGGTTTGACAACGTGCAACGATGAGACACTGGGAATATTAGCAGCTTTGTCGCCATTTCCTGGTGACTAGCAAAATAATAACGGGACCCTTAGTTCATAATTCTTCAATGAGAATGGTAATGGAAAATGAATATATGGTAATTGTGGCGATAAATTCACTTTTGTGCAAGGTAATGAGACTCAAAATAAGTTAACCATGATCTTATTTTGATTGTCTCCTCTCGTAAAATCATTTATCATCAATCATTCTCATTTCAATATTTTTCGACCAACATTCATTTTCTGAAAACCAACTTAGTCCACAACTAGAGCAATATCCTAACAATGTAACCATCACCTTCATTATGATTTTTCCAACCATTCCTATTGAAGAATTTGAGCCAAGCATGCCCCTAAACAACACAATCAGTTCGTTCACACACACTATACTTTTTTATTTGTTTTTCAGTTCATCCTATGGACTTTAAGTATGGGACTTGGCCTTCACAAAATTGATCGAAACCAGTTCATTATGAGATCAATTAAGGAGATCCAAAAATACATTAAAAAGCAGGTTTAATTACTTTAGGGAAATAATTTCTGGTAAATTAGTTTCACTGAATTCAATCTTATTTTTGTTTAATCCTACTTGATTGGTATTCCAAACTCTCTGACCGTATGCCTCGCAACTGAATTCAGTAAAATCTCTTTCTATCTGTGAATGGATTCAAGTTTTGAACTATAATATTGTGAAATTGATTTTGCATTCAGCTTCCAACTTGGTAAAACTATATAAATTCTAACTCCTTTACCACTACCAACTGCAACAATCCCAAACCACAACCAGGTAACCGCCGGAGAACAGCTCCCTAGGATTCATCAAACCAAAAAAGTAAAACATTAAAGGCAGCAATAATAATGGAACTAACCTGAACGCGGCAGCGACGTGGACCACCGCACGTGGCGACCGGCGGTGGAGGTTGATTGGGAGTGGTGTTGAAGTGGAAATGTGGAAGGCGGGAGAGACGCAAGAGGCTCAGTGTGGATAAGATTAAATTTTGAAACCAAAATGGACTTTGGGATTTGTACTTCTACCCAATTTTTTTTTTCCAAGGAAAAATAAAGAGAATGATTTTTTTTACCTACAATATCTATCTACCTCTAATTTCTCCACCTAAACAAAATCATTGAGGCTATGTTTGGGTGATCTCGTTCAAGTTAGAGTACAAAATTCAGTTTTAACGTCTCATATTTAGAAGGTGTTTGTAAATATAACTGAAAAGAATTACTCCCTCCGTCCACCAAATTTTTACCCGCTTTCCTTTTTGGTCCGTCCACCAAATTTTTACCCATTCCTCTTTTGGAAATAAACTACACTCACAAACAAAAAATGGGTCCCACAATATCCACCACAATACTCTTACTTTATCTACTTTATTCACTTTTTCAATAAAATACTAATTTTCATTAAAAACTGTGCTCTACAGTAACCGGGTAAAATTTTCGTGGACGGAGGGAGTACTTATTTCTATAAATGCCCTCTCAAATCTTTAACTTTTGAAAAATATTTTTAAGTTGTTAATAGTATTTGCAAATACACTCTTAATCCACACTATAAACCACCTGTAAATCTATTTTTACTATGTTCAATAAAATTGACTTTATACAATTTAAAAAATATATTTATAAATCTATATTACTTTTTTTTTTCTCACCCAGTCTTTATTCACATCAGTGATATAAATGACGGCCGTCTAGGCGCTTGACAGCCTCTACCGCCAACGATTAGGGCAAATCGGTCGTATTTGGCAGAAACCTCATTTGGCGGCGCCTAGGCGTGGCCTCAGCGGCCTTGACGGTAGGCGACGCCTATGGCTTTTTATTTTATGTTTTAATTTTTTTTAATTTTTAATAACTTTAAAATGTTATATAATATATATATATATATATATATATATATATATATATATATATATATATATATATATATATAAGCGGGTTGAAGGTAGTTTATTAATTTGTACATTTTGTTGGAAATGTGTTTAATATTTTATTAATATTACTTAATTATTTTAATTATTAAGTTGGATATTAATCAAATCGGCCGAAGTTGGATAATAAATAAATTAAGTTGGAAATATGGAACTTTATTACTTTGATAAACATTAAATAGGTTAAAAAAATTATATCTAAAAAAGAAAATCTAGGCGGCCGCCTAGGCGACCTCGGCGGCCGTATTGCGCCTGACGAGCGCCAATGCCATTTGCACTCTTGATTCACATCATTGCTTCCTCACTCATTTTTTCTCTTTCCTACTTTAACACTTATACAATACATTAAAATAATACAACATTGATTATTATTTGATTTTGATTTGACATAAAACAAAACCACATCCTATCAAAATCTCAAAACAAAATCATTCTTTTATTATTCTTTAAGAATTTTACATCCAATAATTAAAGTCATAACTTTACATACACACACCTAAATCCTGAAACGAACACAACATGCATATTTCTTTCATACAAAGTACCTACTTTTCAGTCCATCCACCCCTAGGTGTGGTTCAATACGATATATAAAAAACACTATTACTACAGTATACCATATTGAAAACTTAAGTATTTAAAATTTCATTCTGTTACCGTATCGAAATGTTTGGTATACCGAAATACAATACACCAAAAATGTTGGTATAAAAATATAACTTACCGATTTTGAACGGTATTGATATATACCGATCCATACTGAAATTGCGGTATACCGAAAATATCAAATATCAAAATAATTTTTTTTTACTGAAAATACCAGACAATACTTATTATTTTTATTTTCGGTATATACCGAAATACTAAATTTTTTAAATGTGTATATCGTTATCATACCGTAAACATATAATACTACGTCATACCATACTGGAAATTTTGGTATATCTTTTTTTTATTCGATAAGCATGATATACCGAAATTTTTAGATACATCCCTCGACACACACAGGTACCCCGCCACCCCTTCATCCCTCCCTCCCTCCCACTACTTTTACTTTTGTCTCTCTCCTCCATTTCCAAATATCTCTTTCTCCATCCTTTTCACTTTTTTTTTCTATGCTCTTTCATTAGATTTGCTTATTTAAAAAAATTTAAATCTACACAGTTGGAAAAGATGAGGTTGTATTGCCAATGTTAGTAAGAGGAGGAGTGGCAATTTTGATATTTCGATTACTGGGAATTTTTTACTGTTGAGAAATGCAATTCAAAATTTATGAGGTTACTGCTGGGTTGCATACTAGTATAAAAAGCTTGTGGTGTACTTTTGTATGTATTTAGGATAATTGATTTATTTTTATTAGTGAAAATTCAAGTATTTATATAAGTATCTTACAAGTAGTTGGTGACATGCATGTTTGACATGTGTTTCTTTGACCCTTTGATCTTATCTAATCATATGCTTAGTTTCAAAGTCTTATTTTGATCTGAGGTGATAGGTTGCTCGTCTTGGAGCCTCTCGGTGAGGATTCTCATCTCTGCTATTTTCCTTAAACTGCTCGATTTTCTTGGGATCGTGATCCATTCTACTCGTTCAGCCTTCTGGATACTTGTACATTATGTGATAACTCTTAGGAGTTGTTCGCCTATTGGGGGCTACTCACCTATTCAACTATTCTTTATGTTGGTCATTTGATCCGATCGATCATTAATCAAGTATTAACGACTAATAATTGCTCGTCTATATGGCTAGTTGTTCGTATATCAACAGGATAATTAACTCTCATCTAATTTCCACATTTATTAACCACAATTCCATCCATTAAGTGTCTTTTGACGTTGTAACTTTGTAATTTATTTTCTCATTCACACCAAAATTCGGTTATGAATTATAAATACACTACGATCATATACTCCATGAGTAAACTGATTATATATCGTTTAATTTCTCATAAATTAAACTTTGAACCTTCATTTAATTGGTTAATAAGGAAGTCTCACATGCACAGTAAATGAAAATTAAATATTTAATTAATTTCATTAAATGAGAATATTTAATTTATTTCAAAACTAATTTCCCAAATAGTCAGTAGATTTGGGAGACAGTGACGAAGAAATTTTAAGAAAGAAAGGGAGAAAAAATATTGCCACATTAGGGTTTTATGGGCAAGAGAGTTTTTTTTTTCGATAGACTTTATATGGATTCAAGTATATTTTGATGAGCATAAAATCTCCTAAAAATAAATTTTATAATATAAAATTAATATGATTATATGTATTCACTGATACCATTAAAGTTGTAAATTGTTATGATATCAGAGAATGCAGATTGTACTAATTTTATACTTATGAAAAAGTTTCACAAAATACCTACTATTTGATGATACATTTTTCTTAAACAATAATTTGTATAGATCAAATGTATCATCCAACTCAAGTGTAATTATTTATACAAATAACTACAACTGTTTAATACTCCCTCCGTCCCCGAACACTTTTCACAGTTACTTTATTTTCGTGTTTTAGCGAACGAGTTGTTTATTAGTATTTGAAATAATAAAATAACTTTTAAGGTAGGGTATGATATATCTACCTCTTCTCTATTATAAAGTAATTTTAAAATTACTTTATCATTTTAAATACTAATAAAAAACTCGCTCGCGAAAACACGAGATGAATAGTAACTGTGCAAAGAGGTATTATAATTGATTTATCTAAAAAAAATATTAAAAAATTTAAGATGGATCCGCCAGTTAAAACTCCCGCCCGTCAATAAAATGAGTTAGTTGAGTTAAGAATTTTTGAGGTTGCCGATATTTCTATAGAGTTAATAGCATTTGGGACAGTTACTTTACTGAAAATACAATGAACTTCAAAAAGACGTTTTTGCCCTTGCCTTTTCGTTTGCCAGCACATTCAGCCGATTGGACATTCAACCTCTGAAGCATAGGACGTAGAGTAGCAGTGCGTAGGTTGCTTGTTTTTTGGGCAACCATCATACTTTTTGGGATAACTATTGTATTCCTGTTTTGTGTGTTCAAATTGCTAGACTACCGGAAAAGGGAAAACCCTTGCAAATTGGGTCAGTGGTCGCCGAGTGTTTGGCGAATCTGGTGTGTTTATAAAGGTGAGTTTTCTACCTATTGTTGTTATTTCTCTACCCAAATGAAGTGTGAAGCTGTTTATACGTGTAAGAGGAGGGCTTCTTCTTGTTACGAAGTTATTGATTTTAACCTATTGTAGGAGATTAGGGTTTTTGAAAATGTTTTAGTTTACAAAGTTTGCCATCGTTGTTACTCGTACACAAAGTCTTTCATCATTATTGAATGCTTGAGATTGTATGGGTTTTTTCTATTTCTGGAATTGTATTATTTGTTCCCGGTAAGTGGAGAGCTAATCGAATTTTGCGAATATGCAAAAAAGGGAATGGGTAGCAGAAGGAGATTGGTGCTTGATTCGGAGTCAGAGGATGATACTTGTTGTCGGGCAACAAGAAATTTGTCCAGAAAAGCTGAGAAACGACAAGGTATTTTTAATTTTTTGTAATTCTGACTAATGTACGCATCATTGTTGATGAGTATTTGTTTGCGAAATGGTTTTCTTTTGGGTTTTTTTTATTTAAATAAATGTTCGGGATTATTAAGTTCTTTTGTTGTTATTGGGTTGTAATCATTGCTGTGGGGCGGTGAAAATGTGAAAGTAGGATGTAGTAGTTGCATTTGTAGAGGTTTTTATGTGTGGGGGCATTTGTTATGCATGCGGTACATTTAAAGAATGTGATTGCTCTGTACGACATGTCTTTGGGTAGTATGTTTGCTTTGCCTAATTGGTAGCATAAATTCGAAAATTAATATCTATGGTGCATGTACCTTAGGCAATATGTTGTACGTTCTTATGGGACCATGGTATAAAATTAAGAAAAAAATATTGGTGGTACTTGTACCATGCATTGTATTTGTGTACCAAGTTAAAATAAGGAAGAATGTGGGGTTGTAACCTGTGGTGTTTTTTGTGTGTACTGTGTAGTGCTGCATAAACGTGGGAGAGTTAACACAGCAGCCAAAAGGGGGAAAAAAGGTTAATTTTTTCCCACAATGGAATGTTATACGTAGAGTGGGTTGGGGTTTGTTGTGTGTATAAGTGATGAGTTTTTTGTTTGACTTGATTGACTTGCAGTTGGCACAATTGATTTGTTATTGGAAGGGTCAACCACAGACTCGAGTGATAACAGTACTTATGAAATTTCTTTTGTGTTTAAATTGACCTTAGTTAGGTAGGATAATGATTTGACTTTTCTGGAAATGCTGATTTTGATTATTCAGGTGGAAGAATGGAGAGGGATAGGTATACGCTCTACCGGAGTAACATGGTAACAAGTATGAGGGAGTTGCAGGCCGTCGAGTATCTTGAGGAGCATATTTTAGAAATACAGAAGACGTCGTTCAGATTGCTGTTTGATGCATTACGGTCCGCCGACCCTGATATTTACAAAAATGCCTGGTGGAAATATGAGGAGGGTATTAAGAACATATTGTTAACATTTGATAAAAATTCGCAGACTTTTAAAATTGGGGGTTATAGTCTTAGGCTTCGTAGGGAGGATGTCCAACTAATCTTAGGTGTAACGGGTGGAACAGAGGAAATTTCCAAAAGGAATACTGACTTTGGTGATCCAGTTTGGGTAAAGATGGTCTTTGGTGATATGAGTAAGAAGGGGCCCGGGGGGAATGTGCTTAAGAAGAAGGGGATATATGACAAGTTAGTAGCGGTAGTAAAGTCTGTTGGGGGTAAGTATTTGATATCCGATGTGGCAAGATTGACACACCTGTATTTGTTGGCATCGTTGCTAGCACCTAGGCGAAATTCATATGTGCCTGGTTATTATACTTACTATCTTGAGAAAGTATCGAGGATAAAGACGTATGATTGGTGCTCGTTGATAGCAGATTATTTGGTTGATCAGATACGTACAAGTAGCAGCATGAAGGTAGCCGGTTGTGCTATATTGCTTCCGGTAAGTATTAAAGCCGAATTTTCCTTGGTGTTTTTATAAAATAAATAAGTTACTAGGTTTGTAATACAGTATATTAATGATGCACTTATGATATAGTTTTGGCTGTGTGAGCATACGTACCTCATGAAAGCCACGTTGGGGGTTGCAGTACCACGAATGTTAAAGTGGGATCTTGGTTTGTTGAACAAACAGTTGAAGAAGACAGGCTTGAGCCAGATTACTAGGGATAGGGTATTATTTTTTTTCTTATATGAACATATACATTTTATTTTTTGAATATAAATGTGAGTTTTGTATTTTAGGGTGTTGTTAAAAAAGGAGTTGCTGTGTGTAGGTGCGCAAAGGAAAGCTTAAGGCAACAGCTAGTGAGAAGGAAGTTCTTCGAAAGATCAAAACAGAGTGGACTAAAGAAGTTAATGATGAAGAGACGGATAACAGTAGGGGGTCGCCATCCAGCAAGGATGAGAGTGGGAAGCATACAAGTGAATACAATGACAAGTCGGATACATGTGATGGGGGTGAGGGATTGTGTACAAACATAAACCAATCGGATCATGATGAGGGGGGTAATCTGGAAATGGCAATGGTATTATTTGATGGCGGGAGGATGTCTAAGCATAGGTCTAAAAAGGGGTGTATAGATGGGGAGGTGCATGATGAGTGTGATTCAAATGGGATAGAAGATTTGCAGGAGTCTGAGTTAGCATATCCGAGGGATTGTGGGGTTGACACGGATTGTACGGTAAAGGGTGGTAGTGAAGGAGTTGAATATCAATGTATGGGGGAGTTTACTGATGGTGGTTTTAACGTTGGTGTGATGGACGTAGCGAATATGACCAATGCAGATTGTGGTTTGGGGGGTGCGAATATGGGTAGGTCCGACGTGGAGAGATGTATTTTGCCTGAGGAGACGGTGGTTGTGGAAGGGTTAATGGAAGAGCATGAAACCGATAGAAAGAAACTGGTGGAGAAGTTGGAGAAGTACATGATGGAATTGGATGCAAAGGAAGAGGCAATAAAGCGGAAGGATGCAGAGTTATGTAGGTTGCGGAAATCCCTTTTAGATTTGGAGGAGAAGTATAAATTAGTTATTGAACCTTCGGCTACTCAGATTCTGGAGGATCCGCAAACAATACAGCATGTTGAGGCCGTTACTGAGCTTAGTATAATCCGAAAAGAAAATGAGCAGCTGAAGGATCGAAATGACGGACTAGAGAAAACACTGAATTCCATAGTGGTGGGAGAAGTGCATGGTAGTGGGAAGCATTTCGCTACACCGTTTGTTAACAAAAGAAGAAGAACCAAAAGAGTTATAGGTCCGAGTTCACTGACCCGAAATGTGAAAGCTAGGACAATTGATGATGACAGGAAACATATAGAGATCACACCACAACCTAACACTGCAGAGATTGACAAATTTTTAGAAGATGGACAACCGGTGATTGATATGCGATGGGATGAGACAAAGGCAGCAGTTCGCAAGACTAGAGAAGACATAAGGAAAGGTATTGAGGATGGTTGGAGAGACTGCAAGGAAAGGTATTTTGTTTTGTGACTAATTCAATTTATTTAGTGCGTTAAAATTGTGAAGGAGTGTTATTATTTTATAGTAACATGTAAATGTGTTTTCCAAAAATTTCATAAATTAGGTTTGTTGTGTGGTGTGGGAGAGGGCCAATATCAAAGGTGACGTTGGGTGATGTTCTAGCAGTTTTGCACGATCAGAGCATTTCTAATGCGGTACTTTGTATTTTAAATTTGCCTTTTGGTTTCCAGGACATAGCAAGAGCAAAATGTCTTAACAAATGTTTTGGGGTAATTCATTGCAGGTGATTGATTCGTGGGGTGAAATTTTATTGAACAAGCTAGGGGCGAAGTACGATACAGTGAAGAATGTTTGTATTGTTTTGACAATGAGCTGGGTAAGATGTCAATTTTTTTCAGTAATATAATGGTTTCATGGGATCAAAGTGTATGTCACACAGTTGTTGTATTGTCTTTTTATTTTAGCGTCTGATCACCCGACACAAGAAGAATTCAGTTGACAAGAATCTTGTCGGGACCGTTGACGGTGTACTGGATAAAGTCGGGGGTGATACCATACTGTTGTTTCCCCTGCTAACGGATAGTGGTAGAGGCGTGGGGGATCATTGGACACTACTAAAAATGGATTTCAAGACATGTGTTTGGAGTTTCTTTAACTCAATGGCACCTCGAACTGGGTCAACGAAGGATTTGCATCTCGAGAGATCACTGAAAGTGGTATAATTATTGCCAATTTGTGTAGTTAGAATTTGTCATTGTGTTTATTTGGATTAATGTTGATGAAGAGGTTGTTGTTTGATGTGCAAGGTTGATTACGTGGTGACGTATTTAAAAAAATTGTGGAAGGAGACGAACCCTGGGCATCCCCTGCTGAAGGTGAAGTTGGGTAAACCACTACCCGTTGAATGTTTGCAGCAGCAGGCCGATTCAGTGGACTGTGGTGTGATTGTTTGTAAGAACATTGAGAATGAGTTGCTGAAAAAGGGGACAGTTCGGAAGACTGTGAGTCATAACGCGGCGGCCGAGTATCGTAAGAAGATGGTAGAGTGATTTGTTGAGCGATTAAATGTCGAGTTAGATACTCCGTGAATGGGGAATGACATTGCGTTTATGTAATGGGTGTTAGTGATGGCATGAATTTTTATGGAAAGACGAATATACTCTGTGATATATGTTCGAACATTTACCAGTGCTTTTTATTGTTCTATAACTAGTCTAGTTTTTTGTGGACCTTACACATCCTGGTTTTGTTTTGAAGGTTTGTTAATGATAGTTCTTTGAAAGTCATAGCTAGTTTTGTTATATAATGATGGCAGGATGTTTTGTGTAAAAGGCATTTTGTGTAATATAAGTTTAGGGCAGTAGTACATACAAGCACAGGGGGTACCTGTGGTAATCCCATTTTGGAAGAAGTTGGAACTCAAAATTTGTTTGGTTTATAAAACTTCTTGGTGTGTAAGGTCCTTAATTTAGAATACTAAATTTTTTTTGAATGCTCGGTTAAGGAAATGATCTCCAACTATATGTCTATTGTCAAGTTTTTATATTTAGCAAAGAAGTACCTTTTCTACCTAACGTACACGCGTACAGATAAAGTACAGTTGTATGATTGAAAACAAAAGATCAACAAAATGAATTTGTATATGCTACACTGCTGGGTAGTGCCCAGCAGTGCGTTAGCATGTTGTACCACATGCTGTATAGTGTTGTACTACAACACTATTACAGCATGTTGTACTACAACAGAATAATAGTTGTGAGTTTATTTGGAAACTTAAAAATATGACCAAATATGGATCAAAAATAAAAAATGGGTGTAGAGGACAACTGTATTATGAGGGTGTGTAGGCAACTTTAGATGAAGACTATATGCGTGTCAGATGTAATTAGCATTTTTTATTTACTTTTATTTATGTAATGAGTGTTTCTTAGATATTAGATATAAAAGTAATAATTTGCCAGCTTAGTAATACAGAAAGGTGTGTACCAAAAGTATTTTTGTATTAGAAAATTAAAAAATTTGTGGCATACATTTTTTTTACCAAGTATATGAAAAGACATTTAGGTATGCGCGGGAAAGGGTAACCATCTCCACCCTTCTCATACGGCACGTGGTACAATCCCACAAAAATGTCTCAAGTCTGTCGAATCGGTGCAAATCCAAAAATGAGAAAAGGCAATCTACCATGCCTCGATAAGAATACCAAGCCGTCCCATACTGCTGTGAGGGGACACAACCCTCTGGTAAAACTGTTCAAATACGATGATTGATGGGGGGCGGGTTAGGGTTTTCATCACAATCCGTCTATATAACTCCATTAACAAAAATACTTTTCACATACCAAAAAAAAAATGGCAAGGAGGATGATCGTTGCTTCGCCGGAGGTTGGAGGTACGGTGTTCCCAGAGGAAATAATGATGGAGATCATTGCGAGGCTGGAGGTGAAGCCACTGATGCATTTTAAGAAAGTGAATCGGGGCTGGAAGAATCTCATAGAGTCCCGTTACTTTATCATCAAGAAACACCTGGAGGCGATGAAGAGGGTTAACAATGTTGGGTACGTGCTCCAAATGCAGTACGGGTTCTATCCCTTGGGATATGATAGAACGCCACCCGGAGTACCCATGACGAGGTCGTTGATGGACGGTGACCCGGATATTGATTTCTTGTGCAGCTGTAACGGGTTAGTGGTTTATTGCAACATTGGTGATGAGTTCTTTATTTGGAACCCTGTGACGGATAAAAATGCTGTAATACCGTCCACTCCTATCGACTTTGAGTCGTCGTGTCTTGGAGCATCTGTGTTCTCCGGGCTGGGGTATGTGCCGGAAGGAGACGAGTATAAGTTACTAAGGGTTGCTGTCTTCAGCTCACCAAGATTTGTCACGGAGGTGAAAATCCTTTCCTTTAGGAACATGGAATGGAGAAGGGTGGGTGATTTCCCGTACGAGTATCCCGTGGCAAATCCAGGCGTTTTTGCGGGAGGATGTTTGAACTTCGTGGTGACGCAGCCAGACGGGCTGCTGGGGATTGCTACCTTTTCAATGAGCCAGGAAGTGTATGGGCTCATTGAATTGCCTCCTGGACTGGATAGCGTGCAATTCTACGGGGAACTTGGAGCACTTGACGAAGATCGAATATGCCTCTACTCAAGCATGTGCATGGCGTTCAATGGTTTCGAGATGTGGGTGTTAGAAGAGCACATGAGGCCAGAAACGTGGAGACGCATTTGGTTCAACCCGCACTGTCCAGTGGTCTATAATGATCGAGTCATTAGCCCTCAGCCACTCCGACTCTTGAAACCAGGTAACGATAAACTTCTTATGAGGGTTGAACCTGTTGGGGTGATACTTATCTATGATTTGGTGACTGGAGCATACCTCATAATCGATGGACCAATGTTGACCGAGGAATACTTTACGATTTTCCCGTATGTTCAGAGTGTTGAGGTTCCTAGGATGCTTGTTGGGTGATGGAGAAAAAGAAGTGCGTTAATCAACCGTGTGAAACTTCTTGCAAATGACTTTGCCTAGTTTAACTAGGGTGATTAACTAAAATTATTGTTTTGTTGGCATTTTAGTAGTATGTCGAATGTTATGTCTATTTTGTATCTTGTCTGCTCCTGTGCTGCTTTGGGTGATCCTCACAAGGCATTGATGGTAGGGTATTATGTGAGAGCATGACTTTTGTAGTTCATTAAATGGCTATTAATGAAAATCTAGTTTTTTTTGTGTTTGCTGTGGGCGCAACCAATTAATTGGGAAAATGATTGGGACCAAATCTGTTTAAGTGGTTGTTGAATGTCGTCATTGTTTTTTTTGTTGGTGTGGATTTAATATGGATGTGTACTATACTGATTATTGAGTACCAAACTTATTGGCCGTGTACCAGAATGTTAATTAACTAACATTATATGAATAGTGTACTAGTATATTAAGGTGTGTACCATGCAATTTCCTTGTACTATATATTGTTATGTATACTATATTGAATTTCGTAAATAGGCACCTACTGAACAAAGAATTAAGGGAGTGCCTGTATTATGACATAATTAAAACTTCAATTAACATGCACGACATCCTATCCTGTGGGGGGGGGGTTTGTTGGGTTCCTTCAACAAATAAAAAATGCAAAAAATGGTGAATTAAATCAGTATACATAACTAAGTGGGACCCACAATACCCTTGTCCCAAAAAAATTGGACCGTTACAATAAAAAGGGAAAATGACCGTTAAAGGGGAACCACAGAGCAAAAGGGAAAATCAAGTATAAATAGGGGTGGGCGGTAGCTTCCGGTATAATATTTTACATGCAATGTCTAGCTCAAGCAAAACTACGGGGCCTGTTTCGTATCCAAGGTACGAGAAGTCATCATGTTGTTTGTGTCGTCGGCACACGTGGATTCGAATAAGCAACACACCGAAAAATCCTGGGAGACTATACTACCACTGCGACGAACATGGCTTTTCGAAGTGGTGTATGCCGTGCGGTTGGGTCGACAGAGACGAGGTGGACGAAAATCGATCACACCCTCCAGCAATTGTGAAAGAGGTGTATGAAATCAAATTGA
Source organism: Ballota nigra (assembly GCA_947034835.1). Taxonomy (NCBI): domain Eukaryota; kingdom Viridiplantae; phylum Streptophyta; class Magnoliopsida; order Lamiales; family Lamiaceae; genus Ballota; species Ballota nigra. The sequence goes on from OX344721.1 coordinate 99,150,357, forward strand.
AAACACTGCTCATCGGAAACCTGGTGATGGTGATGGCCGTTCTCCTTCTCATTCGTTTCCTAACGTGAAGCATGTTGTGGTGGTGTGATGACGGCGATATTTTAGGGATTTGTATTCTTCTGCTGTCCATTTTCTGTAATATATAGGACAAGCAGAACCCATGTTATGACCATAATCCACATGAATCTGTACGTTGAAAATAATATCAGCATAATGTTTTAATTTTCTTGCAAATATAGTGACATGAAAGGCGCACACTTGATAATTTTGAGTTGTACAACAAATTACAAGTAAAACAAACACTAGTACGAGGGCATGGGGCCCGTTAAATAAGCAAAATGTTAGTAATAGGAACAGTGTAAACGAAGACAACAATTGGGAACTCAACAGATGAATAACCATACAGGAAAGACACAACGGTCGGTGGTCCTTACGTTCGAAAAGGGAGAGGAATTCATTTAGAGGCTGCGGTTTTTTTCTTCTTGCTCCTTCCATGCTCACCGAATGACTTCATTCGGGACTTCTTAGGACGACCGGGCATACGTTTTAGTACAGGTGGTAGTATCTTAGGACCATCAACGATAGCATTGGCCACGTAACGTTCACTGTCGGGTATTGGGTGAATGTCACTAGCATAGCATTTGCGGTAAGTGGAGGAAAAAAAACAGTCATCCACATATGTGGACACCGTGACAGTTTATGACAGCCGTGGCGTGAGGAGGGCATGGGAATCCAGATAGCTGCCATTTGGAACATGAGCACGTTTTTCTTTCAAGGTTTACGGATGCAGTTGGTGAGGATATGACTTCGAACTCAACAAGGTTGCGTTGTTGGACCTTCCATGAACGTGAACTCCGTGAGTCGGTCTTGAATAATATGTCCTTCTTGGGACATAGTAAGCTGTCCCATGCGCTACTCTTGGTACGTCGTTCAAAAAACCAGCGGCTAAGATCTGTAGGACCAAAACACATTTAAAGGTTATTCAAGTCAAGTTGCGCAAAATATACTCAGTGTCATGCTTGAAAAAACAATGCAGCAACGGGCAATTTAACCTGAACGAATGTGATCCAACATATTAGTAATCGGTAATCCGCGTGATTGCTTTATCCACGAGTTGAGTGACTCAGCTGCGTTTGATGTCATCTCACCGTACTTTGTAATATCAGGAGAGAATGCCACTGCCCATTTTTCAAAGGGTAACGTTGACAAAAAATCAACAGCAAGTGTGCCCCCAGCTGTCTTAAACCTTTCTAGATGGTCCTCAAATATGCGATGATCCGGAGCGTATGCACAGGACCTAAACAAATCAACCAGCTTGGCATCTTTGGAATTGTTTGAACCCCCACCACACCGCCCTTTCAAATTTGTTAGTAGATGAAACAAGCAAAAAAAATGCAACGGCTTCTCAAATACTAATGGGAAAGCTGCCATTAGTCCACAGTTACGGTCGGAGACATAAAAAATTTGTTTAGAGTGTACACACACACTGCTGACTTTTTTTAGGAACCATACCCAATTATCAGTATTCTCGGCGGATACAACTGCAAAGGCAACCGGGAAAAGTCCTGAAATTGTAGAAGAAGTTAAACCATTGGTTACAGAAATAGAGGTAAAATGTTGAGGAAACGAATGGGTGATTAACCATTGTTTCCATCCTTTGATGTTGCTGTTAGGAGTATCCCTTTTGCACGACCATACATAAACGTGCCGTCTATGAAAAACATAGGTCGACAACTCTTAAATCCTTCTATGGACCCATTAAAGGCAAGGAACAATCGTTCAAAATGATGTGTGTCAAAATTATATTCCAAATCCGCTACACTACCTACAACAAAAAAGTGGATCAGTCCAGATAAGCATCATAATGAAAATAATATATCATGCCCGAATAAATCTGACAAATGAAAACATGCCTGGGTTTGTGCGTTTGACAGCATAGCAGTACCAACGGAGTTGGTCGTATGAATCGGAATAAGTACCAAATAGATGGTCCCTAGCTTTCTCGGCTGTGCGCCAACCCTTGTAATATGGGATTGTTATACCATAGTTAAGTTGAAGGATGCCAACTATTCTTTTCCCGGTTATATTTGGGTTATCTCTAACCTCGTGAATAACAAGCTTCCCAATAATATCCGGACTAAGTCTAGCGTGATGTCGAGCTAATCCCCTGCCAAGGCATTTGTGACTGAAGTGTCCACTATATATCTCAAATTTCTGAGTAATATCTTGTAACCTAGCTTTGATGTACCAATCGCACTGACAACTTGTTTGTTTACTGCATTGAACATGGATGTACTCAGCCGAATTGCGAACGTAAATGAAGTTATAACCCAGTATGACTGAGTGCTTGATTAATTCGGTTCTAAATCCTACGGCACCACCAAAGAAAACTGAGCCAACACCATCATTAAATATATTGCCCCATATGTCAGACAAAAGGGGTTGTTCAATAATAGCAGGGCAAATATCGTATGTAGGCAATTCCCCCATTCCGGTAAACTCTTCGTATTGGCCGTCAGCACGAAAAACCTTAGCGCTCCTAAATGGTAACTTACTCTGACGATAGCGTTTTTCTTTGAAACGGGAAATTTCATTCATAATAGGAGCAACATCGGAAAAAGCATGATCACAATGATCGTCGCTTAGCGTAATGAATTCGTCAGACAATGTGCACGGAGGGTGGAAATCGAATGACTTTCGAGAAAACTTAGTACTGCTACTACCAACAAACCCAACTTCATTCGACACTAATACTTCGATCAAAACTAGGTTCTGACTCAAATAACCACATACCAACATCATATTATTAATATCGTCATCGGAACTCAAGATGCAATCAGAAATACTGCCGACGGAGTACCTGAATGATGTGAGGTCCGGCTTCAAATCTGGCCACATAGAGAATACGGCTTGGGCGAGGTCGACAAACAAAAAACCGATGTGCGAATTGACAATCTTGCACACTCCCATGTGTTTGACGGAGCAGAGCACACCGGGGGAAGTCATAGCTCGCGATTTTCCGATGCCCGGCTATTTTGGGGAAACTTCATTTAGCACCACAAATTTGGATTTTGAATGCATAGCTAGTGGAAAATACGGAATTGATTATGATGTTTGGGTTTTGGTACAGATTTGGGGGAAAGGTTTAAAATTTGAATGTAAATTAGTTGGATCCTGGCTATTGTATCCAGGATTTAGGGCATTTTTTAGGAAGAATGTGATAGCTGACCCCATAGCTGCGCATAGAGTACCAGGTCCTCTGTGTTGGACGAAAAAATGGTATGAAAATTAATTTAAAAAAAAGGAAAGGTACGCGTCATGTGATGTGTACAACTATAGCTAATGTATCTGCATGTTATACTAATGTATTGTGGTGCTATGGGTCAAAAGGTAAATTCTGGGTTGTATTTTCACCTATACTAATGTATTATGGTGCAATTTTTCCTTTTTTTTACTCACCCCACCCTATGACCCATTTCGACGGCTCCACCCTGCATATTTTGGATTAAAGGTTGGAGACGAGTGAATCGTTAAAGAAACAGTAGCCCGGGGTGGGGCATAGGAGTTGACACGTGCGCCCTAACCTCCAGATAAACCCATTTCCACGTGTAAAACCCAACACCACACCACTCAAACACATGACAAAATCTTCTTCTCCTTCTTTCTTCCCCCCTCCCCTCTCTCTATCCATCCACAAAACAAAAACAGAGTTAATTAAAATCGAATATTCACGGTCTAATAGTAATAATACTCTTCACTCTTCCTTCTCCTCCACAAGATTCATATTCCACATGCCAATCATCAATTATTCCATTAATAATTTTCCCTAAATCTCCTCCACTCTCTCACTCCTCCATTTTCTTCTTCAATCCAAGAAGAAAATGGCGCTACCCCAACTCCTACATTCCCCCCAATCCTCCTCCTCATCTTCCTTACTCCCCCACTTAAACCCCTTATATTCCCCCAAATCCACCACCACTTTCCCCATCTCCCCCCACCACCACCACCACCGCCGCCGCCGCAACCCCCACCCCCTCTCCTGCTCCGCCTCCTCTTTCTCCGAAAAGCACCACACCAACCCCCCCAAATCTGACGACGTCGTCGAGCTCCCCCTCTTCCCCCTCCCCCTCGTCCTCTTCCCCGGCGCCATCCTCCCCCTCCAAATCTTCGAATTCCGCTACCGGATGATGATGCACACCCTCCTCCACACCGACCTCCGCTTCGGCGTCATCTACACCGACGCCGCCACCGGCACCGCCGACGTCGGCTGCGTCGGCGAGGTCATCAAACACGAGCGCCTCGTCGACGACCGCTTCTTCCTCATCTGCAAGGGCCAGGAGCGCTTCCGCGTCACCAAATTGGTCCGATCCAAACCCTACCTCGTCGCCGAGGTCACCTGGCTCGAGGACCGCCCCTCCGCCGAGGTCGCCGATCTCGACGCCCTCGCCAACGAGGTCGAATTGTACATGAAGGACGTCATCCGGTTATCCAATCGGTTGAACGGCAAGCCGGAGAAGGAGGTCCAGGAACTGCGGCGGAATCTATTTCCGACGCCCTTTTCATTCTTTGTCGGGAGCACGTTCGAGGGGGCGCCCAGGGAGCAGCAGGCTTTGCTGGAGCTCGAGGACACGGCGGTGAGATTGAAGAGAGAGAAGGAGACGCTGAGGAATACCTTGAATTATTTAACCGCTGCTTCGGCGGTTAAGGATGTGTTCCCTTCTTCATGATGACGGGTACTTTTGTTATTCATTCCGATTAATGATATGTGTATTATACAGTAATACGAGCATAATTGTTTCTATGGGAATGTGTAATCCTTGCTGTTTAATAGATAAATTCAGCTCCAATTTGGTTGCCCTGTGTGTTTTTAGCTTTTTTGATTGTTCACTTTGCCACGAGTTGTGATAATTGCAATCTTTGATGAAGATAAGATGATGATCATTATTATGTGAACTGTTGTGGAGTAGTTTGAGCGTCCAAGGTTTGGTTTATTTTCAAGGTTTGTGGTCCTGTTGTGCTCTAATTGTTGGATTTGTGATAACGGTTACTGTTATTCATTTCAATTAATGATATGTGCAACTCCTTATTGTTATACACTTATACACGCATAATTATTTTCGTGGGAATGTGTAATCTTTGCTGTTTAATAGATAATTTGAGTTCCAATTTGGTTGGCCCAGTGTTTCTAATTTTCTTGATTGTTTACTTTGCTAAGGGGTGTGATTGCCACGAGCTATTATAATTGCAACTTGATGAAGATAAGATGATGATTATTATGTGATCTATTCCGATGTTTAGTTTATTTTCAAGATTTGTGGTCCTGTTGTGCTATAGTTGTTGGTTCTGCAGACTATGGGTTTGTTCCGTTATGGGGCTTTCGTTTCAGGTAGCTAAACAAGGCTATTTATGTAGACTAGTTCTCTTTGTTAGTTTGTGTTTAGGATACGAAACTTGTGAGAAGATGTATTTCGTGATCTGAGGGCTGGTAGCCGGTAGGTGATTGAATTAAGCTTCAGTCAATGGGAATGAGACTGCGAATCATTGAATAGTGAATTACTTTGAGAATTTTTATGACATTGTTAGTGTATTGCTTTATTTTTGGAATAAATTGGGACCAAAAATGATTGTTGGTTGATGAATAGTTGAATGATCGAGGAGAAATGATTATATGGGAGGAGGTAGTTAATCAAAATGGGAGTAATAATTAATTTATTTTGAGTCTCATTAGCTCCATAGTTATTAAAGAGGCACAGGGCTTATAGGGCGCACTGCCACTGTTCAGCGCCTCTCCATGAGAAAGGCGGACGGTGATTACTAAGCGCGTGCCTTGACGCGACTCAGCGTGCCTCTTATCTTCCCACCTACAAAGCGTGGTTTCTTCTACTTTCCAGATCTTTCACTGTTTGTGTACAATTTTTGAAAGGTGAAGATGAGAAGGAAGGAATTTTTTGTGATGAAGATCCACAATTTGTTGATGATGAGGAGGAGGATTGTGATGATTAATGTGATAATGAGAATGATTAGTTTGATACTTGTTGGACTTAGTTTTGGACATTTGTTGTTTGCTACTTGCTAGCTTTTGAAGTTTGCTACTTGTTATTGAAGTTTATGCCTTTGATTTGTTTCATTTTGAGACGTTATGTGCTTTTTTTGAACTTCAAATGTTAGTTTATTAAATGCTAAAACATCTAATTTAAGTTAATATAATATGCGTGTTTTTGCCCTATGTACAAAAGGCACGCCTTTTAACAACAATGATTAGCATGTGCGAAGTACACAGATGGTGAATTGATCATGTTTTGTTCCCATAAATTACCACAATTGCTCTATATTCATTTCAATTGCCATTCCTATTTGAAGAATTATGAACCAAGCGCCCCCTCATCTTCTTCACTTTCTTGAGAGTGTAAACAACTCGTGATATCCATCTTCGATCAAATGATGTGGATTCTTATTTCCAGCTTCGTTGGAGCATTAGTATTCATGATGCAGAATTCTTGAAAGCAACTAGTAGAATATTTTGGGAATGCATGGCATTGCAGTGGGGTTGATTTCATTACAATATATGTCCATATATTATGTGAAGTAGGTTTCACAAGGATATTTAGCCAGGAATATTTCTCTGGGTTGTAATATGTCCGATACCTTCCATTTTACACATTGGCGTATGTTTTATCAAATGAACATATAGAAGGTGTACACCTTCATTGATTTGTTCCTTATATCTCTTCTTCTCTCGTGATTGTTTTGCTTTGATACCCCCTCAAGCTCTTATACATGACCTTAAATGGTTTTCTAGTTACGGTTTCATACTTGACATGTGCCCTGATATAGTGTTACACTGTCCGTTAATAGACAGCAGCGATCAGGTTAATTGCAGGTTTTTGGAAAGTCATTTTGTCGGAACTAAAGAGCAAAATGTTCAAAGTATTAGCTTGTTATCAAGAGTTCAAAGCATTGAATTATGTCTATGTGGTGTTGATTTACTGGGATAGTGTTAAAATCGTGTAGAGAATATTGGTTTAGCAACTAGCATATTTCATTTGAGCACAGTACATGAAGTGACATTGTAAAATGTTCCACTGGTGTTTGGTTTAAATTCTTCAGTGTGAATGATAACGAGAATCATTGGATGGTCAATCACAATGAAGGTTTACTGATTGAAGATAGCTTTCATGCTTAGCAACAATTTGACAATTTTTGTTGTTAAGGGAATCCTTAATTTTGCTCGTGGCGTGTCTTTGTTCTTTTCTTGTTTGTGTTGCTACATGCGTGGGGTTTTTTGTTTTTATATTTTTTATGATATGAAATTGGAGTTTTGGGGTTGATATCTCAGTCGCGCTTGGTTGGGAGGTACGAAGATATAAGAAAGAAATGAGAAACTGGTGTTTTGGTGCATGGGTCCCAATTTTACACTTAGATACCTCAAACTTAAGGAATTCTCTATTTCTTGGTTTTTTAACGGTACTAGATGAGTTCGCAAAAAATAGTTGTTTATGTATTTTATATACTTAAATAAGTTTGCTTGTCGTAAAATAATATGATTATATTATATAGTGAATATATTCCAATTATATATATGTATAAAATTATGAGTTAATTTCTTATTAATTCACGATCTTTAGGCTCAATCTCATTTTAATTACGATTTTCAATATTCTCTTTAACTCTCTAGGATGGTTTCCTTGGTCGATTTTTCATTTAAGCACTAATGCACTCTCATGTTTTTTTTTTCCTTCTAAAAATACAATTCATATATAGGATTGAAACAACTAAAGATGTGGTGAATTTAAATGTTGTGATTAAATTGAGATTGAGTCTAAAGATGGTGAATTAATATAGAATTAACCCTAAACTTATTACTCCCTCCGTCCCCTAATAATATTCACACTACCTTTATTCTCGTGTTTTAGCGAGCGAATTGTTTATTAATATTTGAAATAATAAACTAATTTAAAAAAGGGGTAAAATAGATCCATCTCTAATCTATTATAAAACGCTTTAAAAACTATTTTATCATTTCAAATACTAATAAAAAATTCGCTCGCTAAAACACGAGAAAACAGTAAATGTGAATATTATTAGGGGACGGAGGGAGTAATATTTTTCGATATTATTTTTAAAGCTCTATTTTTTTCAAATATATTAAATCTATAAATTATTTAAATATATTGTACGATGTAAATATGCGCCGTTTATTGTACATGTACAAAATAAGTAATTTCCGTACATGCATATATATGTCATTAAATTATACTCCCTCCGTCCCAGTTTTGTTTTCCCATTTGCAAAAAAGGTCCGTCCCAATTTTGTTTTTCCATCCCTAAAATGGAAACTATTTTATTCATCATTCCCAATACTACTTTATTCATTTAAATACTACTTTATTCACCATTCATTATTCCTAATACTATTTTATTCATTTAATTATTAAAATTCAACTTTTGCATTAAACTCCGCGCACAGTCAAACGGGAAAACAAAACTGGGACGGAGGGAGTATAATATAAAATAAGAAGCATTTTAGAATAAAAAATAACGTTGACAATATAAATCATTTTGAGCTTTAGTATGACTTACTATTTAAAAATATATAAAGATTATGTTGAATAAAATAGATATTCAAAATATGTGCATATTTATAAATATGTGCAATGTTCAAATATTACATTTTTTTAATTAGAGACAATATTATTACACAAACATAATGACACATGTTAAATACAATTAAGCCAATAAAAAAAATTATATATCAAATTTGATTTAAAATAAATAAAATTTAGAAAATTATAATTTTGGTTTACTGTGTTTTCTAAACAATAAGATTTGCCAATTAAATGTTGAAATTTTAAAAAATTATTTAATTATTTAATTGATAGTATAAATCAAAATTATTGAATATACTTAAATTCTATTTTTTAATTTTTCAAAAACTAAAATGCTCTAAATAGAAAATCCTCAAATATAATGAGATAATAAAAATAATTCAGTTAAATATTAAAATTTCACATAGTTAAAATTTTATAAATTTAATAATAATAATACGTAGAATTAAATAGTTTATTAACATAATTTTTTTAAATATAGGATATCATCAAATATAGTTAAATACAATAGATTTGTTCTTTGAAGCTATTCATAACATAGTTTAATTGATAAACATCTTATACTCTACTTAGGAGGTGTAGAGTTCAAATTCTTATAAATGCATATTTTTATTAGACTTTTATTAATAAAGTCAAGACGACACATAAAATTCATAATACCATATGTATAGCTCCCATAATTATACCACATAAGATTCATAAAACCACATGTATAGCTTCCATAATTATGCCACATAGGTGGAAATGACATGTAAATTATTTTTCTCTAAAAAAATTCACAAAATGACATGTAAGCAAAATAAATGAGAGAATGATATGTGAATAGTTGGAACTCCCTTTTAGTAATATAAGGATTGAGTTTCATTCTATTGCTCAAATATGTAGATCGATTATTTTCCTATTTTTTCATAAACCGACATTGTAATATTCCATTCTGGGGAAAAAAAAAGAAGCCAACTTATATTCTATTCCTAAAAAAATGGATAAATTGAACAAAATCAATTTATTTATAATATTAATTGTCAATCAACTAATACAATTATATAGAGTATGCTCGATTCAATTTCTCATTACGTTTTCTTAAAAACAAAAAACAATTCAAGCACGGGTAGTTCAAAAGTATCTCTTGCTAGTTACTTCAATTTTAGAAAGAGTATGCATAGTCCATAACTTATTTATGGTAAAATTGGTTTGTAATTGTATTTTTTTAATAGAACAATTTGTGCTTTTTAGTGAAATAAATAATACTACTTTATTCATTTAACTTTTTTTGGCTATATGTGGAATTTGATTTGTAGAGTTTAAATGGATAACATGATCTTTTCATGATTGCGTATTGTTCAATTTAAATATATGAGACAAAATGAAGATGTTTTTCTACGTAATTATTAGTTGAATAAGGCGTAATTTAGAAGTGTTTGAAGAAGGTAAATAGTTAAATGAGTGAACAAAAAAGGGTCGGAGGGAGTATTCTTTATGTAAAAATAATTAATATCTTTCAAAATTAATATCCTTAGTGAAAATAATTAATTGGTTTTGACACTGGTTTAAAATGTGAGTGTTTAGTAGTATATGTAGTGAAAAAATTATTTTTAATGATATTGTAGTAAATAAAAATTGCAATTAAGGGAATAAAATTGTTTTTGGTACAATTTTGGTAAATAAAAATTGGTTATGTATAGAATGGGGCAATCGAGAAAAAAAAAACGGACCTTTAAAACAATGAGACAATTGAGATTTGGACGGAGGGAGTATCACTTAATGAAATAAGTATATGATTAATGTACTTCAAACTAATTTCAAGGTGAGATTTATTGACACAATACCGTCAACACTAATTGACGGATTTGAATTACATAGAGAACCCAATGAGCCCGGTAATTGTGTTGATGCTAGTTGGACCGTGTAATTGGACAAAGAACTGAAACGTGCAAAGTACAAATGAATTGAGTATAACTAAAATATATTGATTAGATTTGATTGAAAATATAAAACAAGATGTGTAAATTAATACAATTGTAACGTAAGTGCAAGGATTTAAGATACATGCACCTAAAACATATCAGAGTTGGAGTTTCAATTTTTTTTTTTTTTTTCCAAAAGACAAAGTTTATAACATATCATCGTAGGCTTTAGGTTTGCTAATAATAATATACAAGCCACAACCCAACGCAATCTTGCTTGAATTCGAGGAAATAAATTTTTTGAGTGTAATATATCTTCTAAATTCTAAAGCACATAATCTGCATAAAAATCACCTCAACTATAAGCTATCTCAGAACCAAAAATTCAACGAGACAGCGCTCAGACGAGTTCTAATAACTGTGAATCATACAGATCTAACAAGCGATCATGAGTCTGCAACTGTAGCAACATAAACAACAACGTCTCGATGGTCGTAAGAGAATTTCAACTCGTCGAAAAGCCTTTTGTTGTGGGTGGCATCACCAACGTCGAGTTCCCAACTTGCTGCATACAAATTTTCATGAAGATTTCAAAACTTCATTATTGAATGACTGGAAAGAAGACACAGATCACCACATATTACAACAATAAATGGCAATGAAAACCGAGACTTAAGATAAAGATGAATGCAACCATGTCATTAAGCTAGCTGTACTATTGAAGGGTTCTAAACAAAGTAACAGCTGATTGCTACAATGTCGAAGGTTTTAAACAAAATTTACGAGTCTAAAAAGATTATTATTACCACACAAGATCTTCTACTTCATACAGTATTTCAATCTCGTGTGCTTGTGATAATTTTGTTTTGTATTAAATTGTAAAATCGGTCTCGGTATTGACGATTTTAGTCTCATACGAATCAATTTCCTTAATAAAATCCCACAACTTTTAAAATAATGCAATTTTAATCCTATATTAGACAAAATTGCGATATTTTTACACGTTCGACTCACGTGAGCTATTGAAATTCCATGCAGCAACTAGACTTACGGCTTGAAATTGAAAACGTACCATAATGAGATATCAACATATTAATTTAAATTAAAAAAAAATCACAAGTTAATTATCTTCTTAAAACAAAACAAAACAAAAATGTCAATATAGAACTAAAGTTGCAGCAATTTTAAAATTATGAGACTCGAATAAATTAAAAAAGGTATTGATTTGTATGAAACTAAAGTCGCCAACACCCAATAAATATGAGACCAATTTTGCAATTTACTCTTTTGTATTATACTAATGAAATAACACGCGAGATTGAAACGAAATTTCGAGAGAAACGTACCTTGAGGCATAAATTCCTCGTAGTATCACAAATCGGGTAATCATGTGGGCAACAATGTTGATGATCCTCGCAACAAACAGCAGAATCCGCTCCACAGCATTTCCAACTCCAGCAAATCCCAAGAAAACGTCGAGCACAACAACACGTCTCACCACTAGAACAATACGTAAAAAGATTACATCTGCTGGGGTCGGGGGTAGGAGAGGGTGGCGGATTTGGGCTCGTTTTGATAGGATAAGAAGCCAACGTGTTGATCCCACACATTCCTTCTGCATTCCCTGTATTCCGTTGCATGTGCATGTACCCACTTATTCCCCATGATTTTCCCCACGAGTTTTTCACTATCCAATAATCCTTTCCATCTTGAGAATCATAACCCACAATTAGCACCGCGTGATCTAAAGAAGTCGAGCATGGGCCCGTGAATATACCCTGCATTGTGAATTTGTGATAGTAGATTAGTTAACTGCGAGCTAATGACTTAGGGAGCGTTTGCTTGGAAAGTTTTGGGGGTGAGGAATGGGAATCAACGTTACAGTGTGTAGGAATTACACTAATATGACTTTGATTCCCAAAAACTAAGGAATCCACCATACCTCGCCTATTTGAGAGGTATGAGTATGATTCCACACCCTTACAATTTCTATACTCATATATTTCATTACAACTTTACCAAACACCCCCTAATGAGACATATTGGACAAGGTTCCCGGAACAAACCCTTGAGTATAACTGGAATGATGAATCGCTACCACATATACCGACACTGACAGGTTGAGTAGCCACAGCCTGTTGCAGCTTCTTCTCGTTTTTGGACGGTACATCAGCATAGCTGTCGATTGTTACAACGTGTCGTTTCAGCTGCAATATGGATATACAAGAATTATAGAACAGCAAATATCAACAAGATTCTCAGAAAAATAGTTGAAACTAGGTAAAAAGTATAACACAAAACTGCGTTCGATAAAATATGGAGAAAACAAAATCCCATTGTGCGACATTAAATGCATAAAACCCCATGTGTTTGATAAAAGTATGAATACTCTCCCCACCGTCCACTTCCGTTCAAAGAACACTAATGACGTTAAATTGAAGTGTGGAATTACATAATTGCCCTCCTCATTAACCAAAAACACACACACAACGTCAGATGGAGACAGATACACGCAAGACATGAAGAAATCGCTGTTAGGAAGAACCCTGATGTTTTAAGTAATTACTTCAGGGACTTTTGCACAATTCATGCAGATTGAAACAATATAAAAATACCCAATCTCACCAACCGCAAGTGACAAGCATTTCAGTTAAAAAAATGACGGAAGGTGGTTTTTGTGCATACTTTTATCAAACACATGGAGGTTTTATGCCTTTATTGGAACACATGGGGTTTCTTATTCTGGCAAACACATGGAGGCTTTATGCTTTTTACCCAACGAAAACTAGAAGACGTACAACAGCACACGTGAAAAACGAGATTACCTTGTTTTTATTACATGTTTTGTCGCGGGCCTGATAGGGATAGTCGTCCTCAGTGTCGATCCCTTTATTTTTTATTATGAATTCAAATGCGTAGTCCATGAGTCCACCGCCACATCCATCATTATAAGACTTGTCGCAATCAATTAGCTCTTGTTCGGATAGACTGACGAGAGACCCTGTCTTGATCTGATTAATGCCTTCAACTGCACCAGTTGCTGAGAATGACCAACATGCCCCTTCACAGTAAAGACAGTGTAAGAATGTTGGCTGTTCTTTTCAACTCAGTTGAGAAATTAGGCGTCTATTCGAAGGTAATAGATACATGCCATAGTAGAAGAGAAGGAAATGGAAATGTATGTACTTCGATCTAGATTACTATCTACTAATTAAAATCATAGTTATGGAACAAGACTAGTGTGGCAATCACTTCCAAGTGAGCATGATATCGTCATTCAGTGTACAAAGAATAGTAGGAAAAAGAAGCATTTTATCCTGTGAAGATTGTAAAAGTATCAGAAGCCATTCTGTTTATAAATTGGATTTCCAACCGAAAATTGATTAAGTATACATAATTAATTGTAGAAAAATCACCAGAAAGGATAAAAAATGTGCTCGTTATGCTGAGCAGAAAAGAAAAACAAAAGAATCACTTGTTAACAAACTCTATAAGTACTTAGAGTATACTATAAATATCTAAGTGATGCTAGTTTAAGTAGACTAAAGCAAGGGGTGAAAGGAGGAGGTGATCGGAGATCAAAAAAGCAAAGCATGCACAAGTCTCGAAGTAGAAAAGAATCCTCGACTTGTGAGGCTCAATAAGAGACAAAAGCTAAATATATAGGTATGGTCTTTTACTCTTTCATCTTCTTGCCTAAGCCAAGAAACCACATTCAAATGTAAAGAACAAAAAAAGCAATGCAACAAAGAAAAATGAGTTTAACAGGAAGCAATAAATCCAAAATAGCCCTTTTCCATGTTTATGAATCATACATCAAACTTAATTCAATCTCGATCTAATCATGATGCCTTTCTCATGTTATCAACTAGACTGTTCATAAAGTTGTCTCGAGCAAGCGTCCGATAAAGAGCCAGCTAAAATCCTCCCCCTAAATCTATTTCATTTCACTTAGAGGCCACACACACACACACAAAGGTTACTTGAGGCAAATGGGAAACTTAAGCATAAGAAACAAGGGTTTAGTTATTAACACTAAAAAAATAACACTGTACACCACTTTATAGCAATGTTTGATTGTGCAAGTAGCTATAAATGTTGTACATACGAGTGTATAAAGCAATAAAGCTCCTAGTTTATCAATCAGATAGCTAACCCTTCAAGCTAGATAACAAAACTTTCCAACACAAACTATGTCAATTTCAAGAATCAACCAATACCCACATCAAGAATTTCCATAAAAATAGCAAAGGCAACATTTATCAAACGAATCACTAGGTTACAAAAAAAAAAAAAAAAAAAGATTCACATACCACAACTGCCCTGATCTTTGACGCCAGTAACAGCCCCTTGTTTCCTCCAATCAACAGAAGATGGGATTTCAGATTCTTTCACAAGATCAGGCCCTTCAATTCCTCCTCTATTCAATCTGATTAACAAATCATTTGAAGAAGGCGAAAGCCCCAAATATTTAGCCCTAAACTCGTGGTTAGTGAGATCAGCAAAGGCATTGAGAGAGACTGTGTACGAAAGATTGGCCCCACTATTGTGCTGACTCACAAATTCATAGTTTTGTTCGAACACTTTGAGTCTCTGCTCTCTTTCCTGCTCAGAAGTGTAAGTTTTTCCGTACTCTTTACACCATTGATCGAAAAGATCAGAAATTGATGAAGATTTGGAAATGGGCAGTTGGGAAAAAAGCAGAATAAGAATTGGGAAAGACCATAGCCATAATAACCGGGTCATTGTGGAGATTAGGGTCTGAATTTGTTGGGTTTTTTCTTGTTGAAATCTGGGTTGTGTTTTTTTCCTAAAAATGTGGTGAACCAATCAACCAAGGGAATTGAGAAACTTGGGCGATATCTATTGGGACAAGTTTAATGAGTTAGCAGAAAGGAGATTAATCAATTGTGGAAATTATTTGGGGAGGAACGTACATAAAATTTGGACCTTTCGAATTTGTATATACAACGTGTTCTTTAATTTTATCGGTAGTATAGTGCTACTTGTCTAATTCAATTATATCACTTTCGACTGTATTTATCAACCACCCATCACAACACTTTCATGACACTTTTATGGACACAATTACAACTTACATTTAATTTCCAGAGTTCATAAATTTATATTTTCGATTAAAAAGAAAATAATGATATAAGAAATAAAAGAAATCATCAATTAAATTAGACAATTAGATGGAAAACATAACAGATAATTTAGAATGTTGAAAAGGCTTCGCCTTTGTTAATCAACCCACAAAATGGAATTAGGGCTCCGTTTATGTGATTATATTCTTTTATATATATATATATATATATATATTGTTATTTATTTATGTAAATAACTAGGATAGATATTTAGTATAAGAATATTTATGTCTAAACAAATTGGCCTATGTATAATCGTGACCTAACAATAATACCCTAGTAACAATATCAAGTAAATAGATTTTTCTTTTTCCATCAGCCATCATTCTAAGAATCGAATTAGTTATGATCTTAATCAATGTATTCAATCAACTTAGAAATTCTTGGATTACACTACCACCTGACCCACTCCCACATATATAATTTACTAACCACTTACTTTATAATTTGTCAAGCGGCTAAATTACTACATTACATAAGTTGGCATTAGGTTTGGCTTTGAGGTGGGGCAAGAGGGGTGACCGCCCTAGGCCCCTTGGTTTTCGGGTGCCAACTATTATTTATACAAGTATAACATATATATGTATATATATTTTTTTCTCAAAATAAAGTTTAAATTTTATTTTCATTCATAAGTTCTATCACTCATTTTTTCGATAATTTCTTTTATCTTGGAACTAAACTATGTCAAAATAGTAATATTTATACATGTGCATATATATATATATATATATATATATATATATATAAATATATATAATAAAAAATTTAAATGGATTTTTTAAACTAAATTTTATTTCATGTATCATTCAATACACACAAACAAACACACACACACACACACACACACACACACACATATATATATATATATTTTTTTTTTTTTTTTTGAAAGAGTTCAAATCTAATGAGTAATTAAAATAATTTATATATTCAACCTATTAAAATTTCTTGTGAAACGTTATTAATTTATTAAAATAAGCATATATTGTTTACGCACAAACCACGAATTGTGCATAGATGGATCATGCATATAACATGCACATATGGATTGTGCACGAAGTTTGCACAGAACGTGCATGTACTAATCAAGCACATTTTGTTAATTTTTTCTATTATAATAACCACGCATAATTTTTGCATATGAATATATAAAAAAAAAAAAATTCAAAACACTTGGTACTATAGAATCTTATTTATTTTAATTTTTATTTCATGTAACATGCAATCAACAAAATGAAGTTTTGTTTTAATAAAGAGCTTAAATCTAATAACTAGTTAATATAATTTATATATTTCATTTATTAAAATATCTTGTTAAACTCTATTAATTTATTACAATAAACATATAATTTTTTTGCATGAACTGCAAAATACACACATTTGGATCATGCTAAAATGTGCACACAGATTGTGTACAAAATTTATATGATATGTGCATGTACGATTCGTGCACAAAGTGTGCATTTTTCATTTGTTTTTATCGTATTATAATATCTACATATAATTATTACATGTGAAATATAAATGTAACACAAATTTTATTATTAATAAATTTATTACCATTAAAAATTATCAAGTAATTGATTATTTTTCAACCTTCATCTTTTCTCTTGGATTAATGACACAATCATTAAATTGTGATCTTCATCAATATACGGCAACTTTTAGATTACAGTCCCCACATATATAGTTTAGTAATATTATTGGCTATATCAGTCACATTAGTACAATATTAAATAGCATTTTTAGTTAAACTTTTTAGTCGAGTTATGCATTACATAATCCTATATTTGATTAGGTATATAATTTAATAGTTCTCGAATTGAGTATCACAAAGTACACGGTCAGAGATACATAAGCAACCTATATATAATTTATTAGTTCTCGAGTTAAGTCTCGGCCCACTTTTATATATGAATTTTTTCACTTTATTTGAATCCAAATACCTTCACTAAGAATCTCGCCATGAACTACGAAAAGATAATAGTATCCAGGTGGGGCGATATTACCTGAATCTGGAGCCACTACTCGAATCTGATACGCCTTCCCAACTGCTTTAACAGTAACCTTTGATTCATTGAAAACGAATGAGTATTAAATAAGGGTGCGACCATTGTGACCCTAATCGAATTCAAATTAACCCGACCCACAATGGTGAATCCAACCACTGGTTCCTGCTTATACCTGATAATGGACTACGAATCTGGAGAGATTATTTGTGGGCGGATATTTGCAAATTTTGAATCCAAATACGGCGAAGAAAAAGCTTCGAGTGTTAGATCGGTGGGAAATGTTACTCCTGTGAAGTAATAGTAAGCATGCGGGTTGCTCCCCCCCACCAGAATCCTGCCATCGCGGACTAACACCGCTGTTGAGTGGTACATGCGTGACGTCGAACTCAGGATCTGCACCTCGAACCTTGACCCGATAGGATTATCGGATACAAACCGTGAATTGTGCATATATGGATCATCCATATAACATGCAAATATGAATTGTGCACGAAGTTTGCATAGAACGTGCATATACTAATCATGCACATTTTGTTAATATTTTTCTATTATAATACCTACACATAATTATTGCATATGCAATATAGAAAATAATGCTCAAAACACTTGGTTCTACAAAATCTTATTAATTTTAATTTTTATTTCATGTAACATTCAATCAACAAAATGAAGTTTTGTTTTAATAAAGAGCTTAAATCTAATAACTAATTAATATAATTTATATATGTTATTTATTAAAATATCTTGTTCAACTCTATTAATTTTTTATAATAAACATATAATTTGTATGTACAAACTGCAAAATACACACATTTGGATCATGCTAAAATGTGCATGCACGGATCGTGTACAATATTTGCATGATATGTGCATGTATGATTCGTGCACAAAGTGTGCATTTTTTATTTGTTTTTATCGTATTATAATATCTACACATAATTATTACATGTGAAATATAAAAGTAACACAAATTTTATTATTTATAAATTTATTACCATTAAAAATTATCAAGTAATTGATTTTTTTTCAACCTTCATCCTTTCTCTTGGATTAATTACACAATCGTTAAATTGCGATCTTCATCAATATACAACTGCAACTTTTAGATTACAGTCCCCACATATATAATTTAGTAATATTATTGGCTATATCGGTTACATTAGTACAACATTAAATAGCATTTTTAGTTAATCTTTTTAGTCGAGTTATGCATTGGATAATCATATATTTGATTAGAGATATAATTTAATAGTTCTCGAATTGAGTATCACATAGTACACAGTCAGAGATACATAAGCAACCTGTATATAATTTATTAGTTCTCAAGTTAAGCCTCGACCCACTTTTATATATGAATTTCACTTTATTTGGATCCAAATACCTTCACTAGGAATCTCGCCATGAACTACGAAAATATAATAGTATCCAGGTGGGGCGATATTACCTTAATTCAGAGCCACTACTCAAATCTGATACGCCTTCCCAACTGCTTTAACAGTGCTTGCACTTAGTATCATTAACCTTTGATTCATTGGAAACGAATGAGTATTAAATAAGGGTGAAACCATTGTGACCCTAATCGAATTCAAATTAACCCGACCCACAACTGTGAATCTAACCACTAGTTCCTGCTTATACCTGATACTGGACTGCGAATCTGGAGAGGTTATTTGTGGGTGGGTATTTGCAAATTTTGAATCCAAATACGGCGGAAAAAAACTTCGAGTGTTAGATCGCTGGGAAATGGTACTAATGTGAAGTAATAGTAAGTATGCGGGTTGCTCGCCCCCACCAGAATCCTGCCATTGTGGACTAACACCACTATTGAGTAGTACATGCGTGACGTCAAACTCAGGATCTGCACCTTGAACCTCGACTCGATAGGATTATCGGGTCGATAAATAACAGGACTTTACCCCGTTTATAACCAAGATGCGGCCATTCGATAACAACAACATATCCGCCATAACACGAGGACCCGATATGTTCTTCAATACCCAATTCGGCTTTGGGTCATTGATTCCGATCTAAGCGCATGAGTTAAGCGTAGGCATAAACATTCCATTAATAGCATTGAGAAAACCTCATTTCGGAGCTCCTCCGCACACCAATACTTCATCTCCAAACTAACTCTTCAATGGAAGCAAGACTGCAGAGCCCGTACTCGGGTAGGATCTGGGGTCCCCACCCCGGATAACTGGGTAGTTCTTCAAGACCGACCCGGTTACATAGTTGAACAAGATGGCCCTATTGTTGGCAAAAATGAAGAGGTTACAGTCTGAATTGAGAAAAATAAAAGGGTAGAGATTGTTCTTAATCTTGGGGTCACTTGTTTGGGTGAGGAACGACAAAATGTATGATTTTCCAGCGGTTGATTTCTCCAGGTAGAATTCGTAGTTGAACTGCCTCCTTCTACCGATGATGATCTGATTTGGCAGTATCTGATTGGTTGCATACCACCTTAGTTGTGAGAGAGCGAGATTAATCTCTCTCTCCAATCGTAGGATTTATCGGTGTAGGGGTTGTATAATTAGATGACACGATCACCTCTTCCGAACCCTCCGATCTCGGCGAGGGCACCGTCGAGCATGATGGAGCCAGAGAAGCACCATGTTTCAGTGAGGACGATGAAGAGGCGGATGGAGTTCGAAACAATATCATACTCTATGGTGTGGGTGGTGCACTCGGTGGTTCCGTTGGGACACTTTTCGGTGGGTAGGGAGATGTGGGATTTGCCGAAACTGGTTCGTTAAAAGGCAACGACGCGGTCAGAGTGGAGGAGCTGCATGTGCATGGTGGATATGCCAATATTGGAAGATTGTGCACCACATATGGATTGTACACGAAGTTTACACGGAACATGCATGTAAGTATTCTGCACATTTTGTTTATGTTTATTTTTATTATATAACACATAATTATTGCATATGAAATATAAAAAAGAATCTTCAACACACTTGGTACTATGAAATCTTATTTATTTTAATTTTTATTTCATGTAACATGCAATCAATAAAATGAAGTTTTATTTTAATAAAGAGCTTAAATCTAATAACTAGTTAATATAATTTATATATTTCATTTATTAAAATATCTTGTTAAACTCTATTAATTTATTACAATAAACATATAATTTTTTTTGCATGAACTGCAAAATACACACATTTGAATCATGCTAAAATGTGCACACAGACCGTGTACAAAATTTACATGATATGTGCATGTACGATTCGTGCACAAAGTGTGCATTTTTTATTTATTTTTATTGTATTATAATATCTACACATAATTATTACATGTGAAATATAAAAGTAACACAAATTTTGTTATTAATAAATTTATTGTCATTAAAAATTATCAAGTAATTGATTTTTTTCAACCTTCATCTTTTTCTCTTCGATTAATTACATAACCATTAAATTGTGATCTTCATCAATATACTTCAACTTTTAGATTACAGTCCCCACATATATAATTTAGTAATATTATTGGCTATATCGGCCACATTAGTACCATATTACATTAGTTAACATTTTTAGTTAATCTTTTTAGTCGAGTTATGCATTATCATATATTT